>OZ007496.1:30966729-31566729 GCA_963931805.1 Microdon myrmicae
ATATTTATATATAGACCGAAGAACTGATCTGCGATCTCGACGAGCTGCACATACTTACTCTCTCAAAGGGCAACACATTTGTTTTTCAGTTACCTACTTGAAGCCAAATAGCCGGTTTGCAATGGCATTGATTATCGGTCACTGACCCGCGGTCCTTCTACGATTACTCTCCATCTCATATCTCTCCCATTGATCCTAAATTCAAGCCGCCCTGTCTATTGGCTATTGTTTGTGGAAGCTACGAGTATGTGAACATTTTCGATCGTAATTTCTCCATTTGCTTCACACGTTCCTTCGGTCTCCGCCTTAGTTGACATAGCAAGTACTATGTCGGCGGCAGTTGGCTAATCGAAGACGTGTCCTATGGTATTCCGCAGATTACCGGGTTCCGTAATCGAATTCTACGTGATCACGTAATTGAAATTGAAATTTACGTGATACGCTTATGAAATAGTTTCAAATAAAAATTATTTTTTTTACAAATGTACGTTAATTTTCTATCAACTTGTATAGTGAATTAAATAAAAAATGGAGAGGTAAAGGAAAAAAAAAAACAGTAAAGGTATCAGTCATGGTTGGAAAGATGCAACAATCGTACTTAATATCTCAGTTCCGTACTTTGATCCACACACGGATGAGTATGATAGTCCGAGTTTTGTGCCCCGGTTTTCATGTTTCCATTTCTAGTTCCCACAATGTTATTCTCTTCAAATTATCCACCCCCGAATTATCCACCCCCGGCTTCGAACGCGGATTGCTGAAATTGATTTTGTCCTATCTAAAGGATAGAATTTATTCCGTTCGGTTCAGATCCATCATATCCAACGCCTTTCTTGCTGATCTGGGGTCCCTCAAGGCAGCCAACTGGGCCCTCTACTATTTATACTTGCCCCTAATGACATTGATAATGTCATGAAGCATTCCTGCTTGTGTCTCTAAGCTGATGACACTAAGATATATAAGATCATCGAGTCACCAATTGATTCCGCACTCCCACAATCATTTCTTGACAACTTCTCGACTTGTTGTCGAATGTTCCCCAAACGTTATTTTTCTCAATGCCACCCTTCTACATCTACATGGAGGCCCATGTATACTTTTCAATTGGCTCGCATTTCGGATTTTGTTCTAGTGTCGTCTCTTGATTTCTATGCTTCGAATCTCCTCGATCGAGTCTTGTTGATCGGAGTCCGTACTTCGAGCCTCATGTTTCTCTTCGTAGAACGTGTCGGTTTTAAATGTCGTAGATGAAACATCCCCTCTCGCATCACATCCATAGGCGCTCCAGTTTTTAGTCTTATGTTTCGAATATCGACGCTCGATCTCTATGTTGTTGTCAGGAAACGACTCTCCTGCACCAGTGTTTCAAGTCATACATTCTGGATCTCATGTTTCGTTTTCGAGTTGAATGTTTTGTATTCCTAGTCTTACATACAAGAGAAAATGAGGTATCTCCATGGTGTCGAGTTGGGAACGTTAATATTTCGCAGCTAAGTATGATATTCACCGGGGGCGCAGCGGCTTGGATCTTCGAAAAGTGTATCTTATATGTAACCTCAGAACAAGCATATTCGACTGATTACACTTCATGACTATTTGTCCTTTTGATAGCAAAACAAGGAAGTGGCTAGCACTAAGATAACTTTGATTGTGCGATATATTTTGATTAAGCGTCAGTGCTTCTTTGACAAAGAGTGAAACCACCTATAACATGGTAGCTCATTAAGGGTCACAGCCTTGTGAAATTAATGACATGTAAAATATATAATCCAAACATCATCAATAACAATTAGATTATCGTAATAATAGTAACACGAATGTATAATCCATTTTGGTATCCGTTTCAAAATTAAAGATTACATTTGTAGTGTTTGTTCTATGTTGGCCGAGGTCCCCCTTCTATATGGATGCTATTCTATTTGCATACAATATAATTTCTGTCTAACGGCGAATCACTAAGCCGGATAAGTAAGAAACCAAAATCCAATACTATTAAATTATTTATGCATTTTTTGTTAAGTTCTTGTATTCGCCTATTAGCATTACCTTAATACGAAGTTCTGGATTCACTGTTATAGGCCTACCATGGTATATACAACATCAAATGTGTTTGCCGTAGTATATATTAAAGATGCTATTAAAATTAAGATGTGTTTATTGTTACGAGTCTCATCAGAACGGTGAGATTTTAATGCGAATTATTGTGCTATAAATGTAATATAAATATGATAATGTTATCTTTAAATTTCATTCGTATATCCCATTCAAACAAACTAGCGGAACATCAGGTTTCCGTCTTTAGTATCTATTGTGACGTCTTCTTATCTTCTCTTCAATCAGCAAAACATCATTCATTTGAGAAAAACACTTGCGGTGTGGGTTGCTGAAATGTAACTTATAATTTTTTTATAAGCTTTTTTTTAATGAGTTCATAGTTCCGGGCAACTTCATAATTCCGTCCTTAAATCATTCTCTGCGAAAAACTTGTCAAGATGTTATTTGACGAGGCCTTCAGAAGCTAATGTTTTACCATTTAAGGAGTTTTGCAAGGAATAAAATAATTCAAAGTCTGATGGCACAAAGTCTGGACTATACGTTGGATGTGGCAGTACATCTCAACCAAGCCGCATCAATTTTTGGAGAGTGACAAAACTTGTATGTGATTTCGCATTATCGTGGTGAAACAACGCACCCTTCCAATTGTTCAGCTCGGGCGGTTACTGGGAGATGGCATTACATCATTTTTATAGCTGATCACAGTAGACATCAGTATTAATTATTTTCTAAGACTGATCTCTTCTAATCCCGCCAGATCACCTTTTGATAGACGAATAGATAGAATACTTTTCTTGACGATTTTATGTCGTCTCTATAATTACTCTGATTAAGGCAAACGCGATCATCTTTTTGGATATAACCATCTCGGTCAGAGGTTTAGGTTTTTTTGTTTTCCAAAAATCGTTCGTCTTTGCTGACGTTTAGTGTAGGAGTTTATTATTAGATTATTTAAAAATATGGCCGCTTCGATCGGCGGTTAAATAGGATAAGTAGATAGCAGTTGATAGCCTTTCCGATGCTCGATCTCGTCCACTCCTATTTCTGTTTCGGTTGACATTATCGAAGACACTATTATTCATCGCCAGTGGTTATACGCTTCAATCATGGATCGCTTTGTTTGTGTTTGATGAGTTGATCGGAGATGTTCACACGCATCATCGAGTGCAATTCATTCATCTTCCGCAGTACCCAGATATCAAGCTTTTCTACGAAGCTAAGCTATTTGAAATGGCCATGAACCTTTCGAATCGAGACTTTTAGAGTTATAGCAAGTTCCCGATTTGTTGAATGCTTGTTTGCATGCATCAATGCTTTGATGTTATCGTCATCAATGTCGGTAGCCCCAGTGGAGCTATGTGTGTCTTTAACTTTAATATCCAGTTCGGAAACGAGCGAATCAGTTTTGGTATTGACGTTTTTCTTGAAAATTCTCCTTATTCCAACCAGAATTGAGAGTGTAAATCTCGCCCGAATCGCGTCTGCTTATTTTTTAGTTTTGGGTTAAATCTCAACAGAAAACGTGCACAAAAATTTAAGTTTTATATCATATGCAGATACAAATAAGAGTTGTTACCGCCACTTATTGAAAAGACAAATGTAATGGCTTTTTGAGCAACACCAAAGTGTACTCAGCTAAAAACACGACCGCTTTTCTTGGTGATTTTATGTCGACTCTATAATTGCTCTGATTAAGACAAACGCGACCATCTTTTTATATATAACCATCTCGGTCAGAGGTTTACACTTTTTTATTTTACAAAAATCGTTCGTCTTTACTGACTTTTAGGGTAGGAGTCTATTATTCGATTATTTAAAAATATGGTCGCTTCGGTCGGCGGTTAAATAGGATAGAAAGCCTTTGATAGTCTTGTGGGTGTATTTTCGCTAGTGGCGTTAGCATGAACGCAGATTAGACGAAAACACCACAATTTAATTCACGGCAGCTGATTCCTCAAAACACAGTTCTCCACGCAAAACGAAAATAAAAGTCACTGGTGTTATTTTAGCACGTTATCCTCTATTGTAATCCTTCTGTGGTTATGGTGGATACACTAGAAAATTCGGCGTAAATTGACGCGACAAACCATGACAAAGATAAGATACTTCACGAGCTTCTAATAAGAAGTGTATTTATACATCTATCTACGCGTAAATTACCGGCATCCACAGGACTCGCGAACGACAACTCTGGCGCACTAAAAGAAACTCGGCTCCTGGGCACGTGTGTGCGGTTGGGTGGTAGCAATCTGACTCCCAGAAACCATCCATATCTACCAGATTCACGGTGTGGATTACATTGGTGTGGGACGATTGTATGTATCCGTATGGGACATGTACGTTGCCCTTCCCTGTATATCGACAACGACGAAAATGCACCTAAATAAACATGGGCTGGTGCAATGAATTGGTATTATAGAGATATGCGTTGGCGAAAAATCGCCGAAGGGAAAAATAGGTTTCTGTGTCTTAAATAAACAGAAACGCTATTTCGAGGGCCATAAATCTTTGATGACCTGCGCCTGAGAACGAAATAGGTTTTTGCTTCAAGATACACAAAAACGCTATTTCAAGGGTCACGATGATATGCACATCGTGTTTACTTAGGCGTTCATGCTAATGCCATTGTAGGCTATAGAGTTTTCGTGGCGATAAGCAAACCGATGGTTTGCTCGCCTATGACCTAGGCTATGGTAGCTTTTGTTTGTTTTACAGGCCGGAGCATCGTTAGCATGATTTGGGTTATGATTGTCTAACGTCAATCATATTAGTGCCCAAATCCCATGATCGGTAGATAACCGACAAAGGAAATTGGTCGCAAGTGTTGCGAACCTTGGGACTGGGGCAATAAATGGATATGAACCGTAGCAAGAAACCATCGGCTTCAGCTATGTCAACAATTACGCTGGCCAGCTAGTATTTATCTATTATAATTGCTGACACGCCGAGCCGATGGAGATATGGTACGGATCATAAACGGAAAAATTCAATGTGATGCATGCCTTAAGATTTAACTTTCAGGTGAAAGAGAATGAAGGGTAGCTTACGCTGCCCAAAATTGCAGGTAGGTATGGTGGGTTTGGAAGGTGGTTCATTAAAGAGGATGGACGGTTCTTTGGGAATGTATTAAAGAACCGCTACATCACTCCCCCCCCAGTGACGTAGTCACGAAACAGGTAAGGAAGATTGAGAGGGGGGTAATTGTCTGTGGGCGCGCGCTTGGGCGCGAGTACGGGGAGGTTGTGCAGTTTGGGCGGCAGTTGTGTCTTGGATAGGAGGCTGTTCTTGAGCTGAAGCTTCAAGAAAGCAGGGCTTAAGTCTTTCGACGCTGACCGTGGATCGCCTGCCTCTGATATCGATCTCGAAGACGCGGTCGTTGATGCGGCGGAAGACTTTGAATGGGCCATCATAAGGGGGGTCGAGGGGTTTTTCGACCTTATCCACCCTGACAAAGACGTGCGTGCAGCTGTGCAGTTCAGGGTGGACGAAAAGTTTTTTGGAGCCGTGCCTGGCTACTGGTGTTGCTCTAACTTTACGTAGCAGGTCACGGAGATGCCCCAATTCGCGAAGTTGGTCACATGGTGATTCGCCGTCCAGGAAGAGTTCTCCTGGAAGAAGGAGGTTAGTACCGTAGGTGAGCTCTGCTGCCGAAGCTCCCAGATCCTCCTTAATACTTGTCCTCAGGCCGAGGACAAGTATTAAGGGCAGGGCGTCGAACCATTGGGTGTCGTTATGACACATGAGTGAGGCCTTGGGGGATCTATGCCAGCGCTCTATCATCCCATTGGATTGCGGGTGGTAGGCGGTGGTACGACTTCTTTGGCAGCCAAGGAGATTTGTTAGCTGCTTAAATATTGTCGCCTCGAATTGTGGACCTCGGTCCGAAGTTAAGGTGCTTGGTACACCGAAGGGTGTGACCCAAGTTGAGTAAAAAGCCTTGGCGACTGATTCGGCAGTAACTGCCCGGAGAGGTGTCGCCTCTGGCCATCGCGTGCAGCGATCCATCATAGTGAGGATATAAGAAAATCCTCTTGATGGAGTAAGCGGTCCCACTATGTCTATGTGGACATGGGCGAAGCGTGCCGTGGGAAGCTTGAATTGCGCTGGCTCCAGTACATTATGTCGCGCTACTTTGCAGCGTTGGCACTGGAGACAAGCACGGGCCCAACCGTTGAGATCTTTGTTCATCCGGGGCCAAATGAATTTGCGACGGACAGCAGCGGCTGTTGCTCGGCCGCTGGGGTGGGCTGGGTTGTGGTAAACCTGGAACACGCCCTTACGAAGCTTCTCGGGAATGTAAGGTCTAGCGGTTCCAGTGGAGACATCACACCAGATTTCGCCCAAAGGGTCGCGAAGGGTAATTTTCTTAAGCTCTAGTGCCGTATCGGCAGTTAGGAGGGACTTGAGCTGTTCGTCCTCCTCTTGAGCTAGGGCAAGGTCAGTGTTATTCAAGGCGGTACGCAAATGGATCGTATCGATTCGAGAAAGGGCGTCCGCCGTTACGTTCTGTTTACCGGAGATATGCTTGATCTCCGTGGTGTATTGCCCAATGAGATCTAACTGACGCTCTTGTCGGGGGGGAGGCATTTCCCGACTTCTTCCGGAACGCATAGACCAATGGCTTGTGGTCTGTTAAAATGGAGAGTGAGCGACCTTCTATCATATGACGGAAGTATTTAACAGCGCTGTAGATCGCGAGTAATTCACGGTCGTAGGCGCTGTAACGTCGCTCAGTGGGACTCAGCTTCCTTGAAAAGAAACCAAGTGGTTCCGGCCGGCCTTCAATGTGCTGTTCAAGGACAGCTCCGATTGCGGTATCCGATGCGTCGCATTGGATAGAAAGTGCCGCTCCCTCGAGGGGGTATCGGAGTAAGGTGGCATTTGCCAATTGTTCTTTGGACAGTTGGAATACTCGATCCGAGACTTCTGTCCAATTAATGGGGCGCTTATCATTGCGCTTAGCTCCTTTTAAGAACTCATTTAAGAGAGCTTGAATTTGGGCAGCGTTCTTCAGTGTTGGACGATAGAAATTAAGCATGCCCAGAAATCGACGAAGCTCACTCACGTTAGTAGGACGAGGATACTTCATGAGGGCCTCCACACGGTCTGGAAGTGGGCGAATGCCTTGGTTGTCAACGACGTAACCCAGGTAGGTGATTTGCTCCTTGGCGTATTGACACTTATCTGGGTTGATGACAAGACCGAATTCACGGAGGCGCTCTAGGACCTGACGTAAGTGGCGTTTATGTTCGGCGTGGTCTTTGGAGGCGATGAGAATATCATCAAGATATGCATGGCAGCAATTTAGACCACGTAAAGCCGTGTCGATATAACGTTGGAATGTCTGTGCGGCATTCCTGAGGCCGAAAGTCATCACTTTGAACTCGAAGAGTCCGAACGGTGTAATGACTGCGGTCTTGGGGATGTCTTCAGGTGCCACCGGAATTTGGTGGTATGCCCTGGTGAGATCCAGGGTAGTAAAGACATTGCACCCTCATAACTTGTACGAAAAATCGTAGAGGTGTGCAATAGGGTATCTGTCCGGAACAGTTGCTGCGTTCAACAGCCTGTAATCGCCACATGGGCGCCACTCACCGGAACGTTTCTTCACTAAGTGAAGTGGGCTTGCCCAGGGACTGTCCGACGGTTGGCAGATACCTAATTCAATCATGTGCTCGAATTCCGCGCGCGCCGCACGTAATTTTTCGGGAGCCAGTCGACGTGGACGCTGGCTCACCGGGGGGCCACGTGTTTCTATGTGATGAAACACCGTGGCTTTGTGTCGACGCTGGTTAGGTAGAGGAATTGTTGTGCTAACAAATTCCTGTACCATGGCTTGAAACGGGTCTGTGCACTCTGTGGCCCTTGAAGTTACCGCTGAGGATGCCGACATGGGCAAGGGGGGTGCGGTTGGAGCCACTAGTCTGTTATGGGTCGAATCGACCAACAGATTATGTGCGCCTAATAGGTCGGAACCTATCAGGGGTTCATTCACGTCCGCAATGACGAAACGCCAAGTGATCGGACGTCGAAGACCCAGCTGTAGTGTCAGCTTTTTACGTCCGTACGTAAGTATCGGCGTATTATTCGCAGCTGACAATTTAAGCGCGGCGGGCACGCGGTTACGCGGAGCAAACGATCGCGGGAGGACTGAAATATCGGCGCCGGTATCGACAGTAAAAGCGATATTCAGCTTAGAATCCCGGATGGTTAGGCGATTTATAGCAGGGGTGCCGGCCGGTTGCGCGAGGGTATCGGTCGGCAAAATTATTTCTAAAGGTCGTCCCTGATTGGTGGCTGGTTGCGTCCAACCACAGGGCGCCTTGCAATTAAATGTGCGATCACCGTATCGTTGGTGATTGGCGCACAAAGGGAGAGAGGCGACGTTGTTGGGCGTATTTTGCCTCTGAATGTTGCCGTTTTGTGAAGACCGAGGTAGTGCTCGGCGAAAGTTGGCCCACTGAGGGGCATTTTGGGAAGGTTGTTGCCGATCCAAGGGACGATTAGATACGGCACGATTCTGAGCGTCTCGTTGGTTGCTTCTCGCCTCCGCGCGAATTTGATTTAGTTCGCGGAGGACTGAGGTCTGTATGGCACGAAGGTCAGAAATGGTGACCTGAGCAGGAAAACTTCTCGGGCGGAATTCGTTGGGCCTGTCCTCTTGGGTCCGCTGTGTGACATTGGTTGAGGCAGGCCTTCTGAGATGTGATGACGGAGAAGGTTGACGCACCGGAGCCGTCGGTGGGGCTGTTAATGGCGGAAAAGGATGCCGTGTAGGTTGAGCGACGTGTTGAGAAACCGCCGCTACTTGGTACGCTGGAGGCTCAGATTGCTGGTATGAGCTTTCCATAATTGCGTCCGCAATTTTAGCTAAATGGCCTAAGCTCTGATTGGGTTGGGCTACGAGTGCCGAATGGGCATGGCGGGGGAGACATCTCAAAAAGTGAGGCCGTATTAGGTCGTCCGAGATCCTGGTCCCCGCTATAGAGCGTAAATGGGTCAGGAAAAGGGACGGTCTCATTCCCGAAAGGTTGGTTTCGGCCGTCAAGCGTTGTTGCAGCAAACTTCCGGGCTCGTCCAGAGTGTCGGGTAGAGTCTCAGCACACCAAAGTTCAGGGTCCTCCTCGTCAACAGGGGGCAGATTAATATTGGCAGGGTTGGGTCGGTTAACGACACTGGGGGCATCGTGAAATGCCAGGGGAGCGTGTTGTGCTGTCGCTTCGTGGTCGGTAGTGACTTGTGTATCAAGTTATACCAATAAGTTAAAAGGAGTCGCAGATGGTCGAGCGAAGGTTGGAAGTGGAGTCAAGTGGAGCCAAAAGGGAATCGTGCCGAGTCAAGTGGAGTTGCTTAGCGTCGCGAATTTTACTTAATTTGTATTGTATCTCATGTAAAAATGCAAAATATGCCTCAAGAATAATAACAATAAAAATAATAAAAAGATTGCTGTTGAAAGTAAGCAAATCAAAAAGCTAAAATTAGTTGGTTTCAATGAACACGCAGAACTTTTCTGTTTCTCTATCCTTATATGTTTTCGAAAATGTAAAATATCAAATGGTATACATTCCGTGCAAATGTTGTAAATTATCTATAAGGACTTAAATTAATACAAAACCAATTAGGAGAAACTTGTTCTTATTACTTGCTCAGAGGGAGCTTATTGGTTTTACACCTTTAGGCGGAGAAGGAGCTCGCACCAGAAAAAAAGAAATGTATGTATCTTTATATAAGTGATGTATATGTCTAGTAGAAGAACAAAAAAATGATAACAATAATAGAAGTTCCTTTGCATATTTATTATAAGGAAGATCTATGTGGAATACGTGCTGTTGTACGCAGAAGGGGCTTACAATTGTTTTTAATTTAGTATTCTTCTTAAAAGAGTTCTGATCGTGTAAGGAGAACGAATATTATAGGTTGGGTTTGGTAGTTAGACGGTTAACAAGAATAAAATACTATAAATGCAAAGTGTACGCAAAACTAAATATTTAGCCCGGTAGTGCTTTATGGTTACAAACGTGTTGTTATTAATTTTTATTATTGTATTTGGTTGTAAATTCGAATTTACAAAAAGCTGTGACGCGTCAAATGTCAACTTATATCTATCTGTTATATATTTGATAAATTGATTCGGTCTTATATTACTGCAAGGCTGTGGTGACAAATTAAATGACAATTTTATATTTATTTGGTAAATGTTTAATAATGAAAAAAACGTATTCGTCGATATTCGATAATTTTCGATTCTTTTTACTTATTTACAGCGTATTGTTTTTCACGTTACACAGAAAGTTCGGCATTTAAATCTATTTGTTATGCACTTATTTTAGTTGAAAACAATTGTAAAAGCAAAACAAATAACTAATTGGACAACCTACGAAAAAAAAAAAACAAATGGAAGGATACCTGTTGATGAACTATGGCGCATATACGTAGTTGATGATGTAGGGAAACTAGGATCTTGCGGCGACGCCAGGGTGCTATTCGGTGGACATTGCTGGGATGATTTGCACTCACACTTGCACTGATTAGAGGTGGGGTGGGGCTCTGCTTGCCCTTTAATAGTCTTTTTTATAATTTTTATTAAATGTTCACCGACACCTTTAGAGGCACTACTGTTCAGTAGGTTGTGCGTAGTTTCGCGGTCACCAATGTCGCAATTGTTCGAATGATCAGAGGCTGCGATGTTCTTTACATCACGTCGGGGTCACCAATGTGGGTGTATTTTCGCTAGTGGCGTTAGCATGAACGCAGATTAGACGAAAACACCACAATTTAATTCACGGCAGCTGATTCCTCAAAACACAGTTCTCCACGCAAAACGAAAATAAAAGTCACTGGTGTTATTTTAGCACGTTATCCTCTATTGTAATCCTTCTGTGGTTATGGTGGATACACTAGAAAATTCGGCGTAAATTGACGCGACAAACCATGACAAAGATAAGATACTTCACGAGCTTCTAATAAGAAGTGTATTTATACATCTATCTACGCGTAAATTACCGGCATCCACAGGACTCGCGAACGACAACTCTGGCGCACTAAAAGAAACTCGGCTCCTGGGCACGTGTGTGCGGTTGGGTGGTAGCAATCTGACTCCCAGAAACCATCCATATCTACCAGATTCACGGTGTGGATTACATTGGTGTGGGACGATTGTATGTATCCGTATGGGACATGTACGTTGCCCTTCCCTGTATATCGACAACGACGAAAATGCACCTAAATAAACATGGGCTGGTGCAATGAATTGGTATTATAGAGATATGCGTTGGCGAAAAATCGCCGAAGGGAAAAATAGGTTTCTGTGTCTTAAATAAACAGAAACGCTATTTCGAGGGCCATAAATCTTTGATGACCTGCGCCTGAGAACGAAATAGGTTTTTGCTTCAAGATACACAAAAACGCTATTTCAAGGGTCACGATGATATGCACATCGTGTTTACTTAGGCGTTCATGCTAATGCCATTGTAGGCTATAGAGTTTTCGTGGCGATAAGCAAACCGATGGTTTGCTCGCCTATGACCTAGGCTATGGTAGCTTTTGTTTGTTTTACAGGCCGGAGCATCGTTAGCATGATTTGGGTTATGATTGTCTAACGTCAATCATATTAGTGCCCAAATCCCATGATCGGTAGATAACCGACAAAGGAAATTGGTCGCAAGTGTTGCGAACCTTGGGACTGGGGCAATAAATGGATATGAACCGTAGCAAGAAACCATCGGCTTCAGCTATGTCAACAATTACGCTGGCCAGCTAGTATTTATCTATTATAATTGCTGACACGCCGAGCCGATGGAGATATGGTACGGATCATAAACGGAAAAATTCAATGTGATGCATGCCTTAAGATTTAACTTTCAGGTGAAAGAGAATGAAGGGTAGCTTACGCTGCCCAAAATTGCAGGTAGGTATGGTGGGTTTGGAAGGTGGTTCATTAAAGAGGATGGACGGTTCTTTGGGAATGTATTAAAGAACCGCTACAGTCTTTCCGAAGTTCGATCTCGTGCACTCCAATTTCTTTTTCGGCTGACATTATCGAAGACAATGTATTATTCGGCGCCAGTGGTCGTACGCTTCACTCATGGAGCGTTTAATCTGTGTTTAATCAGTTGATCGGAGATGTTCACACGCACCATCAAATGAAAAATCGTTCGTCTTTGCTGACGTTTGGTGTAGGAGTCTATTATTACATTATTTAAAAATATGGCCATTTCGGTCGGCGGTTAAATTTCGACTCTTTTTTTATTTTATGGAAACAGAACTCTCTTCGAAAAGGTGGTCGTCTTTTTCAATAGCTTATGGAAGACTCTTTCTCTATATTATATGTTTACACGATATACGACCTTTGATAGTGTGGGTGAATCAGTAATTTTGAAAATGGTTTTTTTTTTTTTTTTTTTATTTCACAAAAAGAGCCTTTCATGTGTCTAGAATCATGATCATCATCGGCACTACAACCGGGATCCGGTCTTGGCTTTATTTAACAAATCTCTCCGCCGGTCCCGATTTCGACCCGATGTCATCCAGTTTGGCGCTCCCAGGCTTTGGGCGTCCTGGTCTACCCCACCCCCCCATCGCAGACACGCAGACAAGGTCTGCCGCGCTGTCTCCTTCCATACATCTTGCCACAAAGGACTTTCCAGGCAGGCTCCTCTTCGCTCATTCGAGCTAGGTTTCCCGCCCACCGGAGTCTACCGAGCTTGATTTGTCTTACAACATTAGCTTCAAGGTAGATTGCATACAACTCATGGTTATAGCGTCTCCGGGATCGTCCTTCCTCACATACGGGGCCAACAATTCTCCATAAGACCTTCCTTTCGAACGCGGCTAAGAGTTCAGAGTGCCTCTTATTAAGCACCTAGATCTCGAATCCATACATGAGTTGAGTACTGGTAAGACCATGGTCTTGTACAGTAGTAGCTTGGATGTTCTGGATATATTTCGGGATTAAAAGAGCCTTGATAGACCATAGTAGGCTTTGTTGGGTTGATGACAAGACCGAATTCACGGAGGCGCTCTAGGACCTGACGTAAGTGGCGTTTATGTTCGGCGTGGTCTTTGGAGGCGATGAGAATATCATCAAGATATGCATGGCAGCAATTTAGACCACGTAAAGCCGTGTCGATATAACGTTGGAATGTCTGTGCGGCATTCCTGAGGCCGAAAGTCATCACTTTGAACTCGAAGAGTCCGAACGGTGTAATGACTGCGGTCTTGGGGATGTCTTCAGGTGCCACCGGAATTTGGTGGTATGCCCTGGTGAGATCCAGGGTAGTAAAGACATTGCACCCTCATAACTTGTACGAAAAATCGTAGAGGTGTGCAATAGGGTATCTGTCCGGAACAGTTGCTGCGTTCAACAGCCTGTAATCGCCACATGGGCGCCACTCACCGGAACGTTTCTTCACTAAGTGAAGTGGGCTTGCCCAGGGACTGTCCGACGGTTGGCAGATACCTAATTCAATCATGTGCTCGAATTCCGCGCGCGCCGCACGTAATTTTTCGGGAGCCAGTCGACGTGGACGCTGGCTCACCGGGGGGCCACGTGTTTCTATGTGATGAAACACCGTGGCTTTGTGTCGACGCTGGTTAGGTAGAGGAATTGTTGTGCTAACAAATTCCTGTACCATGGCTTGAAACGGGTCTGTGCACTCTGTGGCCCTTGAAGTTACCGCTGAGGATGCCGACATGGGCAAGGGGGGTGCGGTTGGAGCCACTAGTCTGTTATGGGTCGAATCGACCAACAGATTATGTGCGCCTAATAGGTCGGAACCTATCAGGGGTTCATTCACGTCCGCAATGACGAAACGCCAAGTGATCGGACGTCGAAGACCCAGCTGTAGTGTCAGCTTTTTACGTCCGTACGTAAGTATCGGCGTATTATTCGCAGCTGACAATTTAAGCGCGGCGGGCACGCGGTTACGCGGAGCAAACGATCGCGGGAGGACTGAAATATCGGCGCCGGTATCGACAGTAAAAGCGATATTCAGCTTAGAATCCCGGATGGTTAGGCGATTTATAGCAGGGGTGCCGGCCGGTTGCGCGAGGGTATCGGTCGGCAAAATTATTTCTAAAGGTCGTCCCTGATTGGTGGCTGGTTGCGTCCAACCACAGGGCGCCTTGCAATTAAATGTGCGATCACCGTATCGTTGGTGATTGGCGCACAAAGGGAGAGAGGCGACGTTGTTGGGCGTATTTTGCCTCTGAATGTTGCCGTTTTGTGAAGACCGAGGTAGTGCTCGGCGAAAGTTGGCCCACTGAGGGGCATTTTGGGAAGGTTGTTGCCGATCCAAGGGACGATTAGATACGGCACGATTCTGAGCGTCTCGTTGGTTGCTTCTCGCCTCCGCGCGAATTTGATTTAGTTCGCGGAGGACTGAGGTCTGTATGGCACGAAGGTCAGAAATGGTGACCTGAGCAGGAAAACTTCTCGGGCGGAATTCGTTGGGCCTGTCCTCTTGGGTCCGCTGTGTGACATTGGTTGAGGCAGGCCTTCTGAGATGTGATGACGGAGAAGGTTGACGCACCGGAGCCGTCGGTGGGGCTGTTAATGGCGGAAAAGGATGCCGTGTAGGTTGAGCGACGTGTTGAGAAACCGCCGCTACTTGGTACGCTGGAGGCTCAGATTGCTGGTATGAGCTTTCCATAATTGCGTCCGCAATTTTAGCTAAATGGCCTAAGCTCTGATTGGGTTGGGCTACGAGTGCCGAATGGGCATGGCGGGGGAGACATCTCAAAAAGTGAGGCCGTATTAGGTCGTCCGAGATCCTGGTCCCCGCTATAGAGCGTAAATGGGTCAGGAAAAGGGACGGTCTCATTCCCGAAAGGTTGGTTTCGGCCGTCAAGCGTTGTTGCAGCAAACTTCCGGGCTCGTCCAGAGTGTCGGGTAGAGTCTCAGCACACCAAAGTTCAGGGTCCTCCTCGTCAACAGGGGGCAGATTAATATTGGCAGGGTTGGGTCGGTTAACGACACTGGGGGCATCGTGAAATGCCAGGGGAGCGTGTTGTGCTGTCGCTTCGTGGTCGGTAGTGACTTGTGTATCAAGTTATACCAATAAGTTAAAAGGAGTCGCAGATGGTCGAGCGAAGGTTGGAAGTGGAGTCAAGTGGAGCCAAAAGGGAATCGTGCCGAGTCAAGTGGAGTTGCTTAGCGTCGCGAATTTTACTTAATTTGTATTGTATCTCATGTAAAAATGCAAAATATGCCTCAAGAATAATAACAATAAAAATAATAAAAAGATTGCTGTTGAAAGTAAGCAAATCAAAAAGCTAAAATTAGTTGGTTTCAATGAACACGCAGAACTTTTCTGTTTCTCTATCCTTATATGTTTTCGAAAATGTAAAATATCAAATGGTATACATTCCGTGCAAATGTTGTAAATTATCTATAAGGACTTAAATTAATACAAAACCAATTAGGAGAAACTTGTTCTTATTACTTGCTCAGAGGGAGCTTATTGGTTTTACACCTTTAGGCGGAGAAGGAGCTCGCACCAGAAAAAAAGAAATGTATGTATCTTTATATAAGTGATGTATATGTCTAGTAGAAGAACAAAAAAATGATAACAATAATAGAAGTTCCTTTGCATATTTATTATAAGGAAGATCTATGTGGAATACGTGCTGTTGTACGCAGAAGGGGCTTACAATTGTTTTTAATTTAGTATTCTTCTTAAAAGAGTTCTGATCGTGTAAGGAGAACGAATATTATAGGTTGGGTTTGGTAGTTAGACGGTTAACAAGAATAAAATACTATAAATGCAAAGTGTACGCAAAACTAAATATTTAGCCCGGTAGTGCTTTATGGTTACAAACGTGTTGTTATTAATTTTTATTATTGTATTTGGTTGTAAATTCGAATTTACAAAAAGCTGTGACGCGTCAAATGTCAACTTATATCTATCTGTTATATATTTGATAAATTGATTCGGTCTTATATTACTGCAAGGCTGTGGTGACAAATTAAATGACAATTTTATATTTATTTGGTAAATGTTTAATAATGAAAAAAACGTATTCGTCGATATTCGATAATTTTCGATTCTTTTTACTTATTTACAGCGTATTGTTTTTCACGTTACACAGAAAGTTCGGCATTTAAATCTATTTGTTATGCACTTATTTTAGTTGAAAACAATTGTAAAAGCAAAACAAATAACTAATTGGACAACCTACGAAAAAAAAAAAACAAATGGAAGGATACCTGTTGATGAACTATGGCGCATATACGTAGTTGATGATGTAGGGAAACTAGGATCTTGCGGCGACGCCAGGGTGCTATTCGGTGGACATTGCTGGGATGATTTGCACTCACACTTGCACTGATTAGAGGTGGGGTGGGGCTCTGCTTGCCCTTTAATAGTCTTTTTTATAATTTTTATTAAATGTTCACCGACACCTTTAGAGGCACTACTGTTCAGTAGGTTGTGCGTAGTTTCGCGGTCACCAATGTCGCAATTGTTCGAATGATCAGAGGCTGCGATGTTCTTTACATCACGTCGGGGTCACCAATGTGGGTGTATTTTCGCTAGTGGCGTTAGCATGAACGCAGATTAGACGAAAACACCACAATTTAATTCACGGCAGCTGATTCCTCAAAACACAGTTCTCCACGCAAAACGAAAATAAAAGTCACTGGTGTTATTTTAGCACGTTATCCTCTATTGTAATCCTTCTGTGGTTATGGTGGATACACTAGAAAATTCGGCGTAAATTGACGCGACAAACCATGACAAAGATAAGATACTTCACGAGCTTCTAATAAGAAGTGTATTTATACATCTATCTACGCGTAAATTACCGGCATCCACAGGACTCGCGAACGACAACTCTGGCGCACTAAAAGAAACTCGGCTCCTGGGCACGTGTGTGCGGTTGGGTGGTAGCAATCTGACTCCCAGAAACCATCCATATCTACCAGATTCACGGTGTGGATTACATTGGTGTGGGACGATTGTATGTATCCGTATGGGACATGTACGTTGCCCTTCCCTGTATATCGACAACGACGAAAATGCACCTAAATAAACATGGGCTGGTGCAATGAATTGGTATTATAGAGATATGCGTTGGCGAAAAATCGCCGAAGGGAAAAATAGGTTTCTGTGTCTTAAATAAACAGAAACGCTATTTCGAGGGCCATAAATCTTTGATGACCTGCGCCTGAGAACGAAATAGGTTTTTGCTTCAAGATACACAAAAACGCTATTTCAAGGGTCACGATGATATGCACATCGTGTTTACTTAGGCGTTCATGCTAATGCCATTGTAGGCTATAGAGTTTTCGTGGCGATAAGCAAACCGATGGTTTGCTCGCCTATGACCTAGGCTATGGTAGCTTTTGTTTGTTTTACAGGCCGGAGCATCGTTAGCATGATTTGGGTTATGATTGTCTAACGTCAATCATATTAGTGCCCAAATCCCATGATCGGTAGATAACCGACAAAGGAAATTGGTCGCAAGTGTTGCGAACCTTGGGACTGGGGCAATAAATGGATATGAACCGTAGCAAGAAACCATCGGCTTCAGCTATGTCAACAATTACGCTGGCCAGCTAGTATTTATCTATTATAATTGCTGACACGCCGAGCCGATGGAGATATGGTACGGATCATAAACGGAAAAATTCAATGTGATGCATGCCTTAAGATTTAACTTTCAGGTGAAAGAGAATGAAGGGTAGCTTACGCTGCCCAAAATTGCAGGTAGGTATGGTGGGTTTGGAAGGTGGTTCATTAAAGAGGATGGACGGTTCTTTGGGAATGTATTAAAGAACCGCTACAGTCTTTCCGAAGTTCGATCTCGTGCACTCCAATTTCTTTTTCGGCTGACATTATCGAAGACAATGTATTATTCGGCGCCAGTGGTCGTACGCTTCACTCATGGAGCGTTTAATCTGTGTTTAATCAGTTGATCGGAGATGTTCACACGCACCATCAAATGAAAAATCGTTCGTCTTTGCTGACGTTTGGTGTAGGAGTCTATTATTACATTATTTAAAAATATGGCCATTTCGGTCGGCGGTTAAATTTCGACTCTTTTTTTATTTTATGGAAACAGAACTCTCTTCGAAAAGGTGGTCGTCTTTTTCAATAGCTTATGGAAGACTCTTTCTCTATATTATATGTTTACACGATATACGACCTTTGATAGTGTGGGTGAATCAGTAATTTTGAAAATGGTTTTTTTTTTTTTTTTTTTATTTCACAAAAAGAGCCTTTCATGTGTCTAGAATCATGATCATCATCGGCACTACAACCGGGATCCGGTCTTGGCTTTATTTAACAAATCTCTCCGCCGGTCCCGATTTCGACCCGATGTCATCCAGTTTGGCGCTCCCAGGCTTTGGGCGTCCTGGTCTACCCCACCCCCCCATCGCAGACACGCAGACAAGGTCTGCCGCGCTGTCTCCTTCCATACATCTTGCCACAAAGGACTTTCCAGGCAGGCTCCTCTTCGCTCATTCGAGCTAGGTTTCCCGCCCACCGGAGTCTACCGAGCTTGATTTGTCTTACAACATTAGCTTCAAGGTAGATTGCATACAACTCATGGTTATAGCGTCTCCGGGATCGTCCTTCCTCACATACGGGGCCAACAATTCTCCATAAGACCTTCCTTTCGAACGCGGCTAAGAGTTCAGAGTGCCTCTTATTAAGCACCTAGATCTCGAATCCATACATGAGTTGAGTACTGGTAAGACCATGGTCTTGTACAGTAGTAGCTTGGATGTTCTGGATATATTTCGGGATTAAAAGAGCCTTGATAGACCATAGTAGGCTTTGTTGGATTTGATCAGCCGTTCGCGTATTTCTTCTTCCATATTGTTATCGGCTGATACCATTGACCCAAGGTAGTTAAAGGATTACACTACTTCAAATTCGTGCTCCACCACCCTGATAATTTGACCAACGTTAGGTCTTCTCTTCGCAGAAGTTGCCACCATGTACTTAGTTTTCCCCTCATTAATGTGCAGTCCCAGTTTTTGTGCCGCCTACTCGATCTGGGTGAAGGTGTGCCGTACAGCCGAATCGGATCTACCGATGATGTCGATGTCATCTGCGTAGTCAACTATCTGATTGAACTTCGTGACAATGGTCCCTCTAGTTATGACGCCAAGGTCACGGTTTGCTTTCTCCAACGCCAGGTCCTTGTTGGAGTCCATTAAAGGTGTTTATTGGCTTGGACAGCAATCCCGCTATTTTTACTTGACTAGTTACGTTGGTCATGGTGAACCCACAAAGTCGTATCAATTTGTTTGGAATGCCGAACTCTCTCATGGCATTATATAGTTCTACCCTGTCTATGCTGTCGTAGGCGGCCTTAAAGTCTATAAATAGATGATATAATGGAATCTTAAATTCCAGACATTTTTCCATCGCCTGCCTAAGAGTGAATATCTGATCAATTGCTGATTTGCCGGCGATGAAGCCACACTGATATTGACCAATGATGACTTTAGCGTATGGGGCTATCCGACCTTGTAGGATCATGAAGAGTATCTTATAGGCGGTATTCAGCAATGTTATACCCCTATAGTTGCTGCACAGTGTGATATCTCCCTTCTTATGTATGGGGCAAATTATACCACGAGTCTCCAGTCTTCCGGCATCTCCTCTCGCTCCCATACGTGCACCACGATCTCATGAATTGCATGATGTAACGCTGTCCCTCCCTGTTTGATCAGCTCAGCTGGTATGCCATCAACTCTGGGGGCTTAATTTGATTTGAGCTATCTTATGGCTTTTAATGTTTCCTCAATGCTTGGTGGCGGCAGCATTTGGTCTTGATCTTGCATTGGTGGAGCCTCTAATTCTTCTGTGAGCTGACCATTTAGCAATTCGTTGAAGTGCACTTCCTATCGCTCCAGAATGCCTTTAGGATAGGTGATCA
The DNA here is from genome assembly GCA_963931805.1 of Microdon myrmicae. Lineage (NCBI taxonomy): Eukaryota > Metazoa > Arthropoda > Insecta > Diptera > Syrphidae > Microdon > Microdon myrmicae. Next base: position 30,986,677 of record OZ007496.1, read on the forward strand.
GATTGCCCTCTTTATCCTTGCAGTAAGTGCAGCGTGGTGTGTACCGCGCCATACTGCAGATTATTTGAAAGAACTTCCGCGCCTGGTGCGGACCTCGCTCTCTACTTTTCTCCATTTCACAGACAAGGTTTTTTCCCAGGCACATTTATTTTGTCTCTGAAGTCTTTTTTCAGTTCTTCTGAGCTCTTTGTATTTCTTCTCGTGCATCCGCGTCCTATGAGACTGCTGCATTGCCCGGTAAGCAGCATTCTTGCGTTCAGTCGCTAGTTTGCACTCATCATCAAAGCCGTCATTTCGATCTCTACGAATACTGCCTAAAATGGAGTAGGCAGTACTAATGACAGTATTCTTAAGCCGTGTCCATTTCTCTTCTACGCCCGGCATTCTGGCCCCAGGACTTACTCTCCCTCCGCCGAGTTCTGACCAAAGATGTTACTGGTATTTTCATTGCGTAAGGCAGCCGTGTTGATTCGAACCTGATCCGCGGATGCAATATGTCTCCGCAAGGCAATCCGCGCTCAGGAAACTATACCAACAAGATAGTGATCCGAGTCGACGTTGGCACCTCGGTATGTTCGTACCGTCATCAGGCTCGAGGAGTGGCGGTGGATCTATCAACACATGGTCAATTTGGTTGAGAGTGGCATTAGGTAGTACCCAGGTGGCTTTGTGGATATCATTACGCGGAAACCTGGTACTCGCAACGACGACGTTTTTCGATGCTGCCAATTCGAAGATTCGTAGTCCATTGTCATTAGTGTCCTCATGCAAACTATGGGAACCTGTGAAGTGGCTGAAAACCGGCTCCCGACCTATTTTTGCATTCAAATCACCAAGAACGATTTTCACATCGTATCTTGGGCAGGCATTGAGGGCCCGTTAGACGTTCTCGTAGTATTCTTCTTTTTCGTCGTCAGGGGACTACTCTGTAGGTCCGTGAACGTTTATGAGGCTTATGTTCTTAAACTTCCCTCGCACGCGAAGAGTGCATAGCCTTTCATTTATTGCATTAAAGCCGATGATGGCAGGCTTCAGTTTTTGGCTGACTAGAAAGCTACTCTGTAGGTCCGTGAACGTTTATGAGGCTTATGTTCTTAAACTTCCCTCGCACGCGAAGAGTACATAGCCTTTCGTTTATTGCATTAAAGCCGATGATGGCTGACTAGAAAGCCCACCCCGAGCATATGGTGTTTTGCATGACAGCTTTAATAAATGTCATATTCGTTTCTTTGAATTACACCATTCCCCGCCCATCTTATTTCTGGATGCATGACCAAAGGTGTTACTGGCATTCTCATTGCGTAAGGCAGCCGTGTTGATTCGAACCTGATCCGCGGATGCAATAGGTCTCCGTGTGAGGGGCGAACTATGTTGCACCGGCGTATGGCGCTGGTTCACTTCACTTCACGTCACTTTATAAATCTCCAACAAGAAACACCGCCAGCCGGATGGAGGACAAGACACTGAGCAACACCACCAAAGGGTTCATCAAGAATCAAGCTCCAAAGCACTGAGCGGACACGAGATAGGAATAAAACACGGCATTATAGTGATTGGTTTATTTAATATTAATTGTAGGTTCTTATGCACTAAACTGGTTCTTGGTTATGCACTAAGCAAAGTTTCCAGTAACGACCACACGATTTGTTATTGTACACAACTGTTATTAAGGACGAACTTGACTCCAAAAAGACTTGGCAATGTATGTGTATGGTCCCTGTTATGATGGTTACATTATATGTAAACCAAATCATCTTGTTTTCAGGAATTCGTCTAGGGGGATTTGCTTAGCACTGAAGGTGGCGAATTGGTTTGAGATTCCTGATAAGGTAAGAACGAAATCTTACAGGAATTGTATGCGAAGAGATGTATGGAAGGTAAGTTTTCTTTTCCAGGGACTTTTAGGTTACATAAATTTGGTTGCTTTAATGCGTATAGCATTTAAGGTGCTAAAGCGACTTAGGATGAGGTTATGGGGGTTTTTAGGTAAGTGTGCCGTGGGGTTTGGCGGAACTTCCACAGGTCCGTGAACGTTTATGAGGCTTATGTTCTTAAACTTGCCTTGCACGCGAAGAGTGCATAGCCTTTCATTTATTGCATTAAAGCCGATGACGGCAGGCTTCAGTTTTTGGCTGACTAGAAAGCCTACCGCTAGCACATGGTGTTTTGCATGACAGCTGTAATAAATGTCATACTCGTTTCTTTGAATAACACCACTCCCCGTCCATCTTATTTCTTGTAATGCTGTTATATCAGCCTTATATTCGGACAGGACATCGGCTAGCTGCTGTGCAGCTCGAGCTCTGTAAAGTGAGCGGACGTTCCATGAGAAAATTCTCAAATCGATTAGCCATTTTCGTTTCCGTGGTCGTCGTCGTGTATCCGGTCCATATCGGAAGCCTTCGCCATCCTAGAAGCCATAATAGTTAATGGTAATTATTACACAGAGAAATATATATATATAATCTTCACAGACAACTTGTCGGTACTCAATTCAATCATCATCATTATCGGCACTACAACCGGGATCCGGTCCTGGCCTTATTAAGCAAGTCTCTACCGGTATCCGGTCCTTATCCCAAATTTGTTAAATTTTCCATAATAATTCATTTTTACGGACCTGGTTATTAGCCGTGTGCCAACCTTTCTCAGGATGTCGCTGCATGCATTGGTTCACTACTTGCTGGGTGCCAAAGTAGCTTTCCAGGGGTGTCACGTGGAGACTGCATGTCAACTTGGATTGAACAGGGACAAGGATCGTCCTGGCCTTCGCCGGGTTTTTCTCATCGCTTGCCGCTAATCTCCTTTGTTCTTGACCTACTATATAGTCGCTCTCCTCTTTCCAGGACTTTTTGTGCTGTTTACGATCAAAAGCAGTACTGTTGTACCGTTGTCTTGAATTTGCTAAATGTAATCGAAACTAAGTCACAGCTCACTGTAATCGAAACTGAGCGTAACGGTTGTGACACAAGCTAACTCCTCGAGTGTAGAGGGTGGAGAGTTATTATTGAGCACCCTCATCACCACTAGTTGCAACGTGCAACAATCCCGTGTCATCTGTGATCCGCCCATAGTGGTAGCCCAAATGCTCGTATAAATCAATCTACACGTTCTATTGATATCTATCTGTAGGGCAAACTCCTACACTATCACTTTACGTTTGTTTAGAACGCCTTTATGGATGTTGTGTTTTATTCGTTCGGATGTAACTACCTCATTTGGAAATCCAAAGTGTTCAGAATGATTTATGTTTGTTTCATTACGCTCGAAAACATCAAACAGGAAGCAGATAGTTACCTGCGATGAAACAGATTGCGGATAACACCATTTTGAGACATTCTTGACTTTTAAAGATACATTGATGGTGTAGCGCAAGGAGGACCAATCTGCATCAGATTGGCCCTATTTGCGCTACACCATCGATATCAAATCATCAAATACATCAAATAATGTGAGAAACTCGTTTGTACCCACTTTCTTTTACAAATATCAAAAGGTGTGTCACTAAAATTTCCATATTTTATTAGTTAATGATTGAAATGTCATTAACCTTTGACACGTATTTCTTGAAGGTTTGAGTTAACCAAAAATCTCATGGATGTGCTATTAGAGTCACCATCTGTGGTGTGAATCTTTTCGAACGATGTTTTGTCACTATGCTGTAGGCAGCAGACATTTCTGGGCATTTGTGAAGAAAATGGTCAAAAAAACGGTCTCCTATTTTTTGACAACATCCATTTTAGTAGCTTAGTCTCTGAATTAATTACAAAAAAGCTTCATTTAGCACATTTCACTTCACTGTATATAGAAATCATGCCTAATGTTATATTGCCTAAAATTAGTACCGATTCTGGTGATTTCTTGTGCCATCGATCGTTCTACTGTCTCAATAGTATTCTATAGTACGTGGTCACGATATGGATTAAATCAAAAACCATCTTTTATAGAAATAAACGTTGCTGGCTTTACCAAAAGTTGTTCCCACATTTTGCCACAACCACGGGGGTGTATATGATTACGAATTATTAAAATGGGAACCATTAACACAATCACCATCCAATATTTGGACGCAAGTAAAATTAAAGTGTCATTGCTATTTATCCCACAAGGGTAAAGTGTCATCAACAGCTTTCTTCTCGGAATAACTACCTAATTAACCTAGAAAACCTCCTTGGAAAGGTCTACAGACTGGAACAATGACTCCCGGATTTCTGTACCCACACACATACCTATATGTCTAAGCAAATTTATTTTTACGAGGTTTTTATGTTATTTTCAAAATCGATTTTAACGACCAGTGTGTAGTAGACTTTTCATAAATTGAGGTTTCACAAGAAAGCTATCAGCAGCCATGGAAAAATTCTTACAGTGAGTGACTTGAAGAGTCGACCGATCATTTGCATAAATTAATTACAGCCAATTTCAACTATAGTAACAAATTGTGATTAGCCGATAGAAGTAATATTGATTTGAGTAACAAGCATCCGACGTTTCCCTATTTATTCAATGTTAAAGTGTTATGACTTTGGAAGGAAGAGGGGGGTTTTTGCTATTTATTTAATTATTTTAGGTTTATTTTAATTCTTATTTTTTGTTATTACCATTTCTTGTTTTCACAGTGTATTCTTACTCCTTTTATTTTGTTTCTTCTTTGCTGTAATTAATTCTTATTAAGTTATTTTATTTATTTTAATCTTTCATGTTTTAGTTTCATTTTAATTTTATGTCCTGTTTTAATTTGTAGTATGCGTTTTGTTTTATTTAAATTATATTCATTCGAGTTTTAATTCATCATTCTTCTTTGTTTGTCTTGTTTTAAATGAACTTTAGTTTATATTTTCAATTCTTTTTTTGCTATTTTTCTTTTTTTGAATTCATTTTAGTGCTCTCTATTTTTTGTTTTTTATTTTTTCTTTTAGGTTTTGTTATTTTAATAAACAGTTTTATTTAAATTTGTTATTCGCCACATTTTTCTTTTCCAAGTAATCATCTTCACCCGACCTTTTACTTCTCGGCACTGAATTAGTTTCTGTAATATACTGTTGCGCAAAATTTGTATTCTTCCTCTTTTTGATTTATTGTTACATTCCCCTGTTTAAGTTAATCGATTTATTTTTGTGATGATTGTTATTTTAAGTTTCAAAATTTGTGTTGCCTTTCTCTTTTAAAGTTTTGCACCGAATGAATAAAATTTTATTTTAAAATTTGTGCTGCCTTTCTTTTTTAAAGTTTTACGGCGAATGAATTATTCAATTTCCTTTCATGTATTAATTTTCGCCGCCTCCTTGATTAGAATTACACTAGTAGCTTTATATTCCGTATTTGGTTTTTCTCGTTTACTTGTTAAAATGTTTTTGAAATACTGAGAGTCAACAGTTCGGCTTGTTATTGATACCAACTTTATTAAGGTTGGTGTTTCGCAATTAAAGCTATTGTAAAACCCAGATGTGAGATTTAAAAAAAAAAAAAAAACAACGTATATTTTATAATATTCACCAGTACACACTTATATTATAATGACGAGGAAATATATGATCAGTCCGTTTCACATTCATGTTGCTCGGCTAAATAACAAATAACAAAAACATCTAAAGTTGACTTTCAATGTATTTCTCATATTTACGTTTATCATTGAAAAATATTTGGAGAAGTGAAATTCGATTCACCAAGTTAAGTTGAGCAAGGACCTCAGTTTTATCCTTGAATTTTGTAGCTTATCGAGCACAAGACTAATTAAGAGACTGATTGAATTCCAGTTTGGGACATGTACGTCTTGTCAATTCTTGCCAAGTTGGATAGGATGGAGTATTGCTTTCACCTTAACAAAAAAAAAAAAAAAAACCCTACATTTTCGGCTTTATTCTTCCTAATGTAAAAAATATGTTTGTTACAATTAAGAATCGATTTACTTCATGTCCAAAAAATTCGATAGTTCCTGAGGAACAAAAAGTCACAGCTGTTACGCGCAAAACCCTCCACCCCTTAATACCTACCGCTTTGGAGCCAGTCTTCACCATTAATCGCGGTACACAAAACCATCCACTTAAAGGATCAGGAACTCCGCAACCCCTAGCATTGCCCCCATACATTAAATATTATTGTTATTATTATTTATTGGCCTGGAGGAACCCGAAAGTTCATGACCTCACCGACTCGACTCCGCCATTGTTCCCTGTCCCATACATAAAATATCGTGATATCAATTCAATATCAAACAAATTGAACTAAACGTTCAATTTGATCATATTGAATTTAACTTAATAATCCAATACGTGATAAACGAATCATATGTTTGTGGGGGTTCTCTATGTTACATGGAGAACCTACCCACAATTCAACCTAATTTCGACCGCCTACAGCGCGTCACATTATCCCCTATCTCACTGTTCAGCAATTTTACCTGTAAAAGAAAGAATAGCTGAATTCCTTATTCTATGCAGATAAAGCAGAATTGAATTCATCTCCCTTTGCCATACGACAACTCCATTTCATTAACCGTATGAGATTTCTACCGGAAATCTCAACGTCATATTGGTTAGCAACAACTAAATCTAACCAAACGATGCTGTTGCATCATAGCAAAACCGCTGGGGTTATTTCAGCGTCTTTGAGTCTGGTTCTCACGCTGATTACTTCCCAAGCAACAGCGGCGTCCTATTGACTTTCCCCAGACCCCCTCTTCGCTGGGGATCAATGATCTCTTTTTACAGGTGAATAGCAAAAACCATTTTTCTCTCCTTTCCGTTTTTATCTTCCCATAGTTCAATGTACTCTGAGATCACCACAGTCACCGCACTAGGTCAGTGGGTCATCCACAGAGGCTGCATTGATACACACACACCAAAGCCACATCAATCCTGGGTTATTCTGCTTTTCCTTTTGATTTCTTCATCCTTTCTACGCCCATCGACCGTCGAACGAATACACAAGTATTTGTTCACCTCGATGAGCGGAGAGAATTGAGGAATGCACAGAAAAGCGCGATTACCATTGGCTGATCGGCGTGCAAAATCAAAGTTTCATCCCTAATTCCAGTCAGTCATTACTCTACCACAACCGCGGCAGGTCAAGCTGCTCGGAGGAAAATTTAATTTCGCCGCTTTTAAACCAGTCGATAATCGTCATCCAAACGGAACACATGTCTCCTGAGTCGCTTTCCAATCTATAGTCAAATAAGAAGTTGAGTCAAATTTTTAATTATTGCGGTCACGCGTCGAGAAAGAAGTGTTTCATCTTGTATAAAATTTATAAAAATCAAAATAATAAGTTCTAAGTGAAGTAACAACAACGAAAAAGAACAATGCTGACGGCCAGTAACGAAATGTCAAAGGAAATTAATAAACGACTACACTCCGGCAACGCTAGTTTGCACGCAGTCAGTAAACTGCTGAAATCCAAACTGCTATCACGTAACATAAAGCTCCATGTCTATAGAACCATAATCATGCCGATTATTCTATACGGATGCGAAACATGGGCTCACAAAACAAAACAGGAAGAATACAAATTCTCATTATTCGAGAATAAAATTTTAAGGGATATCTTTGGCAGCAAATATGACGAGGAGGCAGGCCAATGGAAGAAACTCCACAACCACGAATTAGAATAACTATACCGCAAACCTACGACAGTGAGAGTAATCAAGTCGCGAAGATTAAGATGGGCCAGACAAGTGGCGCGAATGGGCAATGATAGGACCGTGCGTAGAATTTTTGACGGTAGACCAACGGGAAAGAGACCGGCAGAACGGCCGCGATGGAGATGGGAGGACAATGTTAGGTTTGACCTTGAGGAGATCGGATCGAATGGTCAAGCGTGGAAGGAGAGTGCCCAGGACAGGGAACGATGGCGAATCCGAGTCGGTGAGGTCATGAACTTCCGGGTTCCTACAGGCCAATAAATAATAAATAATAAGTTCTAAGTGAAGTAAAGAAAAACAAAACAATACAAACAGTGACCATCAGCCACCCACAAGTGTTTTATTCTTTTCCTTTCGTGGTGGACCAGTGCATCTGCATGAATGACAAATGTGAAATTAAATTGCTTCACAATAAAAAAAAAAAAAGCATTAAAAAAAACAGATCCTCAGCAAAATATCATTTTGTGTTTCATTTGTTTTATTTCCTTGGTGAACAATTTGTGGCGAAACAATCGCTGAGAGAGTGGGAAGAAAGTGAACCTAGTGCCCGTGTCGGGTACAACAACTTTTTACCCCCACACGTTCAACACGCAAAACCCCTGGATCCAAATCTGCAGACCAGATGACCAACTTTCAAGCAAAGTTGTTGAGAATCATAAAATCCGCGTCTGCAATTTTATGATAGTTTGTTTACCCAAATCATTTCCCACAAGCAACATCCTCTTCCATTCTACTTACACATGTTAAAACAAACAACTTGCGCCATAAAACGAACCACACGTTCGTTTTATCCCCCACCAACATTGAGGATCGTAAATGTACATTAGCAAGAACCTCTGTTGATTGCTCCTTTGTGTTTCCTCTTTTGATCATAATCCCGGAAAGATCAAGAAAAGGAAATGGCGGTGGCAAAAGGGCCATGCAGACAAAAGGACATACCCTTCGATCTGCACAAAAAAAGGAAAAAAGTCTTCGTCCGGAGAGACGAAAGAAAAAAAAAAGAAAGAAAGTTGGTTCTAGAATTTTGACCGAGACGTTCTTCAAGTGGTGCGTGGTGTGACTGAGTGTCAAAAAGTATTAGATAATTGGTTCAAACACTTTGAAGAGTTGTACCAAGAAAAAGTCGTGTTAAATTTAAAAGATTTGTCAATTAACTATCGGGTTTTCCAATAGGGACTTGGCAACTTTGAATTTAATTTGTGAACGCACCCTTTCACTAATCACATAAATGATTTGTTGGAGACAACGGATAACAAAGTGTTCAGTTTTGCGGATGATAGTACGCTTGTTTCCTCCTTTTCGAGTGATCGGCCGATTGGTGCATCAACGTCGCACCAGCTGAGATGTAGACAGATTGACTCTCTGAATCAGGATCTAGATAAAGTCCTGCAGTGGGGAAAGGTCAATCTTGTCGACTTCAACGCAACGAAGACCCAGTATACAACATTCACAAAGAAAACCGGATCATCGGTTCCACAGCTGATGATGAATGGCCGGGCCCTCGAGGCTGGGGAAAGTTTGAGATTGCTCGGCGTCACGGTCTGTGGGAATGTATCATGGCATAAGCACGTATCGGGTATCGCCAGATCAGCCTCAGGAAAACTGAGTTATCTTTTTAGAGCCAAGAAATATTTTACTCCGGCCCAACTTCTTTTCCTATATAAATCTCAAATTAGACCCGCGCTCGAATATTGCTCTCATGTTTGGAGCTCGGCTCCTAAACATACCCTCGACCTACTTGAGAGCGTACAAAGACGAGCGATCCGCCTGATCGGGGACTCGGCGCTGACGTCGGGACTACAGTCGCTATCACATCGAAGGCGCGTAGCCGACCTCTGTCTATTTTACAAATATTATCACGGGTGCTGTTCTTCGGAGATTCTTGGCATTGTTCCACGCAATTCGGTCTATATGCGCTCCACAAGACAATCCGACGGATCGCACCCGTTTGTGGTTCATCTCCCGACAGGGCGAACATCCCTGTATCAGAACTCGTTCCGTTACAGAGCTGGGAGGCTGTGGAACTCCCTTCCCACGCGAGTGTTCCCGGAGCGTTACAACCTGCAACTGTTAAAAAAAAACGGCAACAGTTATTTGATGGCATCTCGGGGCGCCCACTCGACGCTATAGGTTCGCCTCTCCCGAGAGAAGTCTAATAAAAAAAAAAAACAAAAAAAAAAAATCATCGAACTGTCGCTATAAATTAATTCAGGAAACTCAACATTTTTATCATGGTTGAGTACACGAACGAACAACGTCTGCAAATTATAAAAATTCAGTACCGGAAAAAAGTTGTCAAATCACTATTGGGGGACCCTATTTTTAGACCGAGGAATATATGTTAAACTTTGAATTAATTTAAGTGACTTCTGTGTGTGTTGACTGAGGAATATATTTTAAACTATGAACTAATTTAAGTGACTTCTGTGTGTGTTGTTTAGAAATAAAAATTAGTTTAATTATAACAAAAAAAAGTGCCTTATTTTCAAATGTGTTAAGTGTGTACTGGTGTTCAAAGAATTTCATTTCAAAAAACATAGCACAGCAAAGTGTAAGTCTGAGCAAGAACTCCCAGCATCTAATAAGCCTAAGGAACAAAGAGTCCCAACAATTATGAAGACTGAGAAGCAAAGAGTGCTAGCATACCCATGAGAAAAAAAAAGCCAGTAAAGACTAAGGCTCAGAAACAACATGCCCCGGCAGAAGAAAACCATGTGGATGGCGAATATACTAGAATACGATTTCTAACATAAGCTTCACAGTAGGCTCTATAATAGTATTGCCGCGAGAGAATCAAATAGTAGAGATTCTTCTCAAGATTAACATTCGTTTCATTTCAATTTTCCTTGTAAACCATTCGATTGTTCTAACCTCTTTCCTGGCCCTCTTTGTTTTCTATATTTTAAAATATACTACACCCTCTGACGACTGGTTGAAACACCTCTTTGATTTCGACATTTCTCCATAATTTTGTTCCGTGGGTACTGCAAATATTGCTGTTAGGTAATCCCATTTCTAAGAACATTCTAATATTGCTGTTAGGTAATGACTAATGACCTTGCCCGGAAAAAACAAATTATTATGGAAAATTTAACAAGCCTCAGGACTAGCTAAATAAGGCCAAAGCCGGCTTCTGGTTGTAGTGCCGATGACGATGATAATCCCATTTCTAAGAACATTCTAATAACCATAAATCCTTTTTTGTCTTAATTTCGTTGGAATTCGCAATTTGTACCTAATTACCCGCCACAAGTGGTCGAGACAGGATTGGGGTTTTTGAAGTAAAAACAAAATTTGGAGTTTTAATACTATTACTATTTATTGGCCTGTAGGAACCCGGAAGTTCATGACCTCGCCGACTCGACTCCGGCATCGTCCACTGTCCTGTTCTCCTTCCACGCTTGACCATCTGATCCGATTTCTTCAACGTCGAACCTAACATTGTCCTCCCATCTCCGTCGGGGGCGTCCTGTCGGTCTCTTCACCGTTCGTCTATCGTCAAGAATTCTACACACGGTCCTATCGTTGCCCATTCGCGCCACCTGTCCGGCCCATCTTAATCTTCGCGACCTGTTTACTTATTTGTAGGTTTGCGGTATAGCGATTCCAATTAGTGGTTGTGGAGTTTCCTCCGTTGTCCTACCTCCTCGTAATATTTATGTGGGGGTGTGGCGACTCTAACAGATACACACACAATTCACAAGAAAAATAGTGAAGAGCGCCGAACGAAAATCGAATAAGAAAATACATCAGAGCCGTATACCAAGCGATAACATAACAATTCACATCAGTGGAGTATCATCATCATCACCATCATCGGCACTACAACCGGGAGTCGGTCTTGGCCTTATTTAGCAAGTCCTGAGGCTTGTTAAATTTTCCATATTGATTTGTTTTTTTCTGGGCAAGGTCATTAGTCTTGCGCCAGAGACTCCCCGACGGGGAATCGAACCCCGGCCTCCCGTGTGACAGGCGGGTATATATCCATGGAGTATAGTCGAGTTTAAAAATCCAATTCTAAAAAAACCGACCAGTAGCCTGATGGGTAACGCTTAGTTCAATTTTTGGCAATCAAACTGTCATAGCGTCAGTTCGAATCACACGTTCTTCTTCACTATTATTTCAAACGCCATAATTGGTGACTACGACCTGGTCTGTGTACACGCAGCACACACTTCCCGTAGCAAACAGAACTTCACACACGATCATGACTTCCGCATAGAGCACCAAGGCACACTCGCTTGCTCCGACATTCTCTCGTTTGTTTGTCGTTCGCACCGAAGGTGATCGTAACGAAGTTACTGGGAAGGGAGTGGTGTGGCGACTCTAACAGATACACACACAATTCACAAGCAAAATAGTGAAGAGCACCGAACGAAAAATCGAATAAGAGAATCCATCAGAGCCGTATAGAGCGATAACATAACAATTCACATCAGTGGAGTATAGTCGAGTTTAAAAATCAAATTCTAAAATCGGCCAGTAGCCTGATGGGTAACGCTTAGGTACAAGTTTTGGTGATTCAAACTGTCATAGCATCAGTTCGAATCACACGTTCTTCTTAACTATTATTTCAAACGCTATAGGGGTTCTTTAAAGCCTTCCCTAAAAACCACCCACTTCCTTAAGTCAATCTGCCTTCCCCTCACTCCACAAGCCACTATACTTACCTGCAATCGAGCAGCGTAAGCTATCTTTCAGTAGCTTTCACCTGAAAGTAAAACCTCACCTATGGCACGCATAACATTGAATGTTTCTGGTTCATAATACATGAACGTAATAATTCGAATTCCATTATCATTTGAATTCGTGTAGGATCTCTTTACCTATAGTTGGTTGGCAGATGTCTTCCTTTCCAATTTTCGCATTGAGGTCCGCAAGGAGGATTTTTACATCGAATGATGTTATCCCATCAAATACTTCCTCTACGGTCTCGTAGAACGTGTACTTCGTTTCTTGGTCGGTAGATTCTGTTGAGGCGTGTACGTTTATAAATACATAATTATGCCATGGGCTCCGTATTTTTAGCACCGACCTTCGGTCATTAATAAATTGCACATCTTTTAAATGGGACGTAATCTTCTTGCTTATGATGAAGCCAGTTCCGAGGTTATGTGTATCGGTAGCTCCGCACACCAGTGTAAACCCGTTGGTTTCGATTACTTGATGTGGGAGTCGAACTTCCTGAAGCGTGTTGTATTCCAGAATACAGAAATTATTAAATTTAACACTGAATCTCCTTACACATCCTTAAAAACTTCCTTTAACATATATTACATTCTCACTTAATACATACCATTCATAAACATTCACAATATTGCCAGTTACAGCACATTTAATAACCTGCACCTTTTTATTCATTCAAAACATAGTAACTTTGATTTTCGTCCAAATTTTATTCATGTTAAAAGTCGCAGAGACCTTGTTAAAAGTTGTTTTGTTCATGTTATAATTTCCAACCAATTAGAACACAATGTTCTATAAGAAGAGGAAAAATTGTATTGTAAAGACACTTTTGAGTTCACTTTTGAGTTCAGTTCAGTTTGAGTTGAGAATCAGAGAAGTGAAGTTAGAGTTTGGAGTTCGAAGTCAGTAGTTGAAATTAATATAGAATAAAATATGCAAAATATAAAAGAGTGAATAAAGAGAATAAATAAAAAGAAAAACAAATTACTATTATTCAATAAAGAAAACGGACGGAAAGCCCTATATAAATAGGATATAAATTAAATTCGAAGTCTGAGATTGATAAAAGGTCCACGCTCTTCCCTCATTCCGAGGAAGCACGGCGCCGGACGTCAACAAGCGCGACGATGTCCATTTTATATTGTTTCGCGTTTTCTACGTCCGTCTGTATCGCGCCTGGTTTATATAATGTTCGAACATTCCACGTGCCGACGCGTATATCCCGCTTTTTCAGTTTTTCCCTACGTCTTCTTTTTGCCGAGTCGGTGTTTTCTTGATGATTTGTTCCCTTATGGTTGTGTCGGCTCATCACACCTACGCCTACCGGGTTGTTCGTGATATGGTTGTTTGTATATTGATTATTCATTTTTGTTTCCACGAGCCTCGGGGTTTCAAATAGTCCGCCATATCAGAGCCCCTCTTTTATATACATTTTCAAGTTAAAACCATAGAAATGACACAAGGCTAATAACCTTGCCCGTGAAAATAAATTATTATGGAAAATTGGACAAACCCCGAGACTTGCTAAATAAGGACAAGACCGGATCCCGGTTGTGGTGCCGATGATGATGATGTTTTTTGTATATTGGTTATTCGCTTTTGTTCCCACGGGTCTAGGAGTTTCAAATAGTCCGCCATATCAGAGCCCCTCTTTGATATGGTAAGGTCTGCTTACTGCTCTGATTCGACCCGGTGTCGTCGTTATAATACAGCCGGTATACCCCTAGCTGCAAACCATCCAATGGGCATGGTGATGCCTAATACCCTGGATTAGGGGTAGTAGATATTTGTGTGTTACTCCTCGCTAGCCTGTCTGACAAGGGTGGCCTTACTATAAGCGTATGCTTCTGACAGCAGAGCCTGAGTGATTCATTGTAGTTTAAGTCCCTGCACCAAGTCAAGGTTTCTACTAAGCAGAGGGCTTACATGTAGCATATAACACTAATGAAGTGAGTGTTGTGAACACAGAACAAAATTCTAAAATACAGTACCCGTAATTATTTTCTACAATAACCTCTTCATCTCCCGATTTTTTTAATTTGGCTGCTGATGCATTAGTAAAACTAGTATCTCTTCCACAGTGTGCAGATTCCCTCTAAATTTTCGTTTTTTTTTTGTTTATCTGGCCGCACACTACTTCCTGCTTTACTTTTTCTATCCATTTTAACTGCACAGAGAGAACTTCGTTGCTTCAAGATTCAAACTAAACTGATCTCGACTGAACACTAAACATGAAAAGTACCGTTATAATTCATTTCAAAGTCATTTTTCCGAGACAAAGGGTTTGTATGTAGGGACCTCGAGCGCGCAGGTAGTTGGAGAGTATGTACCGTCTATTGTTCGATTCGTTCCGGCAGGACCGGTCTAGTTGCCGTGTCACTAAAGCATCTGTAACCACCAATTATTGGAATTTTAAAATTTCCATTGGACAGCATATTCTTAACTCTTAGAGCGCGAACCGTCGACTCTCTATTAATGCGTATAAATTGCGGTGCGTCCGAATATCGACTATTGCGCAGTTTGATTTTAGGTATCGATCTGTGCGGACGTGCCGTAGCGCGCGCATTTATAACGTTTATAATAAGTTAATAACATTTATAAATAACCATTTAAAATTATTTTTCTGTGAATTTATCATTGATTTTTTTTTTTTTTTTTTTTTTTTGAGTTAAAGTTTTTTATTTCTATTTGCAAAATGTCAAAATCGTCAAGTAGTGATGATGAAAACACTTGTAAATCATTTAGTGAAAATGTTTCTCTTGGTGAAAATAGTGACAGTGACGATGAAATTAGAATGTTCACAAATTGAAGAATGCGTATTTGTAGCGAAAGTGGTGAATCTTCCGAAGATGAGTCTACTGTTTTGGACGACCTTAATACCGATACATTTGTGCAACTTGCTTCTGACATACATTTTTCCAACGAAACAAATAATACTTTTTTAGAAATTCCCGGATCAAAACATTTACCCGCCGACATTGAAAAGCCTATTGGATATTTTGAATTGTTTTTTACTACGCTGCTCATCAAAGCTCATCAAAAATATTGGTCTAGAAAAGTTACCAGGGACGAAGCTTCACCGTTGTGTGGTGTGTAGTAATAAAAGAGAAAACGGAGTGACTCGTTATTCGCTAGTTTGTGTGCGCTGTAAAAAGGGAGTCAATGGGGTTTGTGTGGGGAAACATTTTTGCCAATGATTTTTTTTATATTCTTGTTTGTTTTTTTTTAAATTAAATAAATACAGTTATAGTAAAAAATATGTTACATTTGAATAGTTTGATAAGTCCCTTACACATAACAGAAAGAATTACGAAAATCCATCTACATCTTATGAAAATATTTAAGATTCTGTGCACACTTAATTAATAAGGAATTTTTTTTCAAAAATCCCTTCGCAATTTATGCAAAATATGTGAAAATTAGCTCATCACTAAAAGGGTTAAAAGTATAAACTATAAACTATAAGAAAGTAAAAAATCGATTTTTTTTCAAAATTCTAGACCAGAGTACCCCCTTAAACACTCGGAAAGAGGAGATGGAAACGCTTTTGCAGCGGTCTTGAGATGGAAGAATACCTCTTAAAATATGCATGAATTGTAAGTCATACGGGGATTGTATATTTTGCGAGGCAGTGAAGAACACGATTCGAACCAACACCATGAATAAAGGCAACTCCAAAGCACGACGCATCAGACCTGGGTAGCATGTACACGAGGAAGTCAAAACGTACCACTTAAATTGTAACTGTTACGTGAGTGCTCTGGCATACGGCACAGATGAATTTTTTCGATTCTGTTGTATCCTGTGTTCACTACGATTGCGCGTGTTTATGTTCTGTTTGAACCGCCACAACCTTTTGACGTAGCCTGAACCTCGCTTGTCCCGCGGGAACCAGCTTTGGGTTGCTTTTGTGCTCGCATTATGATTTTAACCGCCCTTTGTTCCAGGTTGATCAAAGTCAATTCGATGTTATGTTGTATTTCATAAGATTTGTCCTTACAATTGATAGAAGATGAAAATTAAGAGGCAACTGTAGAATCGTGGGTGCTTCTTTAGTAGGTGGAGCAAAGTATTTTGTCTTGAAGATATAACTATTCCGATAATTTGAAAGGTACATATAACTCTTTTGTGGCGCAAGGCTAATAACCTTGCCCGAAAAAACGAATTATTATGGACAATTTAACAAGTCTCGGATGTGGACCGGATACCGGTGGAGAGACTTGCTAAATAAGGCCAAGACCGGATCTCGGTTGTAGTGCCGATGATGACTATAACTCTTTTGACTTTTTTAAAAATCAGGTTTTCTCCTTCCACTTTGCTTAAAGTTTATAAAAACGATGACTACAACTAAAATTAAGAGGTTTTAGAATTAATCTTCAACTGTTAGTTTGTTGTTGTGATGTGTCTTACCAAAGCCCGCTTACTTGCTTCTCAACATACATAATTCTTATATTCACTCCTTTTGTCTATTGTTTTTTCTGTCCCTTCTATCTTCCCTGTTCCTCTTTCCCGCTGAACGATTTCACAGGCCTATTGTGGAGATTATTAAAAAGACGATAAACAGACAAACGAAAGAATTGCCCAAACGGTGGATTCCGTTTCACACTTATAATAATCGGAAGCAAAATTGTGGCCGGAAACAGTGCAAATACCCACCGTTCTGTATTCGCTTTACCACCTAATTTTTCAGTATTAGTTACAGTCAATAACTTTCGATTGTACTACACGAATTGCCGTCACGAACCACTGGCAATCGTATCGACGGATGGACGAGTTTAACAATAAAACGGAAATAGACCGCTAAACTCGAACCGGCAGGCGCCATGATTTTTATTGCTTCAATACTATCGTTTGCAGTCAGTGAATATGAGAGGGTGTTTGATCGGCGAATTGGAATTCTGTTTGGTGCACGCGAATTCATTTGAAGTAAAAGTACGTTTTCAATGCCAAGTAACACTTGTGTGTCCTCGATTTCATTTTTGCCTGGAATGACCGACTCTAGCCGGTCGTATCTTCACGTGTGGATTACTGATGTGGGGTTTTGTGTTTGATGGTTTAAATTGAATCCATCGTATTCGCATCAAAAACAGAACTATAATTTAAACGTATTTAGAATTCAAAAAGAGAAACTGAAATACAAGAAACTTGTAACGATTGTGTGAAGAAACCGAAAATCGGCGTAGGCTTCTGAGCGCAGAATTAATAGATGTCGACGGAGTCTTTAAGGGAAGAGATAATGGCTTTAATCGATGTTTAAGATTGTTAATATTAGGCATTCTAGATGAGTTCTATTGGCGGTACATAAATGTGGAGTAAGGGTAAGATAGTCGTTCTTGTTTTTTGATCTATCGTAAACTAGTTAATCGACATGTAAGACATTTGTTGACAATGGCCCTTGAAATATGGTTCCGACTAGTCACTAATTTATAATCCTGTTAGTCACTAATTTAGAATCATTTTATTCCAGCTTAACCATGTAATATAATGTAGCTATCGGCGTCTCATCAAATTAATGCTACCGTTCGTTTGGTTCCGAATTTATTATTTCTTCTTATAACAACTGGTACTTCCAACTTAAGTCTAGGTTTCCTACTTTGTGCTACCTTTACAGAAATTATAAGCAGATTTATTACTCTACCACCACCGCCACCTTTGTTGTCAGTTGAACGTTCGACCATAAAGTCGCACATATACCACCACCTTCTTCCAACTTTTATGGATACGGAGATGAATTAGTAGCTCCATAACATTCGATCGAATAGGAGTTAATGTTTAGATCGACTTTTTTGGAAATTAGTTGAATATTCGATGATTTCTATCTGTTTGGTGACTAACCACACATAAAGAAGAGATAGAAACGCTTTCGCAGCGGTCTTGAGATTGAAGAACGCCTCCTTAAATTTGCACGTCATGAGGGGATTGTATGTTTTCAGGTACATATATATCTATTTGAATTGCTGAATAGGGCCAAGACCGGATCCCGGTTGTAGTGCCAGTAATGATTATGATGTTGATATATCTATTTATCAGATAAAATATATTTTTTTCGGGTGACAAGATATACTTTGCTCAAACCAGATATAATAAAAAGTTTTTGGGGCGGCGAAATACCTCCTGCGTTCCACTTGGTAATTATTTTAACAGTTATACATTCCTGATGGAACCCTTCAAATGTGGATCTGGATACCACACTTTTCAGCACCAAATTGCGAATTATAATGGAAGAAAAATATTTGCTTACTACCGAGCATGTGAGTAATATTTTCGTGCAGTGTATAAATACAACCATTGCTGGCGTTAGAATATACTCACAGCTAGACCGCCTTGTCGTAAGTCGTAAGTTTTTGTCCCAAAAAGCAATTGGTAGATGGAAGAATTAATTACATTACTCGTACAGTTTAGATTTCTTACAAATATTAACAATTTTAACCAAATGTATGCGCGAAAAAACATTTACTATACAAACAAAGCAGAGATTTTTAATAATAGGTATGTAGCTCAAAATGGTGCAAGATTAATAACCTTGCCCGGAAAAAGAAATTATTATGGAGAATTTAACATGCCTCGGGACTTGCTAAATAAGGCCAAGACCGGATCCCGGTTGTAGTGCCGATGATGATGATGCTGTAGCTTAAAATTCCGTACCTACATCATACACAGCAAACATGTGTTCGATCAAATAATCAAGTTTTTGCTTACCATTTTTTTTTGTTACTATGGTCATGTTACCTCTAAACCATTCTTTTTTTTTCACAACTAGACCGGCTTGTCGTAAGAGGCGACTAAATGCCGAGTGGTAAGTGGGGTCCCAACACCCTATCGCCCGGTGAAATAGCACAACATCACGCTATCATCATCATCGGCACTACAACCGGGAACCGGTCTTGGCCTTATTTAGCAAGTCTTGAGGCTTGTTAAATTTTCCATAATAATTTGTGTCTTCCGGGCAAGGTCATTAGTCTTGCGCCAGAGGCTCCCCGACGGGGAATCGAACCCCGGTCTCCCGCGTGACAGGCGCGTATACTAACCACTATACTATCGAGGAGCTATAGTCTCCGTGAAATGGTCGGAAAAAATCCTTTGCCATCCTTCGGAACTTGACTGGTGGACCGGTTTGAGAAAAAGTCGGTTTAGATGGTAGCCGCTCCCAAGGTGAGGTACCACCCCGCCACGGTGTTATAACGCGTCTCGCCTGGCTTCTGCCGGGGGGGGGGGGGGGGGGGGGGGGGGGCTCTTTGAGGAGGAACGTCATACAAATATTATGATAAAAAATCGAACTTTAAGAAATTCATCATTGCTTAATTGGATTCGCTCTCGAAACTTTGCCGATGTTCGACCGATAACGGTATATTGTAACACCAGGGGCATCGGTTTCACCAATACGAATGTAAACGCCGTCCACCAATATTTGTAAACAGCGAAACTTGATACTCTTGCTCTTACTGAGACCCCGGTCGATTCGTCAACTGACTCGACATATCTTCGTTGCTCAGGATGCGACATACATTCGAGATTACGTTTTAAGTGTGGAATCTGCGTCTTCATCCAATCCGATCTGGCTAGCCAGAGGTTGGAACCCAATAATATGGACATCATATGGTTGAGGGTCATGCTGAAGAATTCCGTTAAATTTCTTTGTTCTCTTTACTGCTCCCCGAATGACGATCGACCGGCGACATTTTTCGAACATCTTTCATATACCGTCGACTGGATACAGATCAACCACCCAGCTTCTGAAATTGTAGTCCTTGGCGATTTTAATGTGCACAATTCCGGCTGGTTGTTACATTCTAACAGAACCGACGAGGATAGGAGGCTGGCGGAGATGTTTGCTGTGAGCCACAACTTGACTCAACTCGTGAGGGAACCAACGCGAGTGCCGGATGCCCGAGGCGGTTATGCGAACACCCTGCATCTGTTTTTGACATCCGAACCGAGTATTTATACCGTGGAGGTTTCGACGTCACTGGGAAACTCTGATCACTGCTTGGTATCTGTCGTACAGGCACTTGCATATCAAGCGAATAACCGGCCTAGGCAGCTTCGCCATGTGTGGAAGTTTGGGGCTGCTAACTGGGACGATTTGCGAGATTTCTTCGCATCCTTTCTATGGTCCGAGGTGTGCCTCGGATACTCCGATGTTAACGCTTGCGTGGAGTCGGTATCAGAGATTATTCTTCTGGGGATGGAGATGTATATCCACATTCCATCAAACGAAGTTCGTCTGATAAACCTTGGTTTGATAAACAATGCGAGCAGATTACAGCGGCGAAAAATAGAGCTTGTAAGCAATGGCGCTCCAATTCCAGCGATGTTAACAGAACGAATTGTGTTAGAATCAAAAACGCGTGCAACCAGGCGATTGATACTGCGAAGAAGGCTCACAACGACAGAGTGACTCCTTCGGTGCCCGACTGGTTCGCGCTCTTTCCGGTCAATGGTAAGGGCTGTCAGCGGTAACTTCGCTTCCCCCTCTTTCCCCCCGTTGGTGACAGACAGCGGGACGTCAGTCACGTATTCAAAGGATAAAGCTAATGTGTTCGCGAATTTATTTTCCGCGAATTCAAACCTCGATCCCGGTCTTTTGGAGCCACCCGAGATCCCGCCGGTACGGTCTTCCATGCGGGATATGAGATTTCGTCCGCGCACCATTCAACGCATTCTACATGAACTGAATTGTAGGAAGGCAACCGACCCGGACGGAATACCAGCAATAGTCCTTAAGAACTGTGCTCCAGAACTATCGCCGGTTCTTGGCAGACTCTTCCGCTTATCTTATGCACGGAGGACCTCTCCTGCCTGCTGGAAAATCGCTCGAGCTCAGCCAAAGACGGGAAAAAAATGTCTCCCACAAAATTACCGTCCGATAGCATTACTGTCTATTTTATCTAAGGTAATGGAAATAGTCATCAATACAGAGTTAATTAATTATTTGGAGTGTAACGGACTTCTGAATGATCGTCAATACGGATTCCGTGGCAGGCGGTCTACGGGAGACCTTTTGACACTTATAACCGATATATGAACATCTGCTATTGAACGGCTTGGGGAGCCAAGGGCGGTCGCATTGGATATCTCCAAAGCTTTTGACCGCGTCTGGCACGGGGCATTGCTGAGAAAACTTCGTTCATATGGATTTTCCCAACAGCTTTGCGACTGGACGAAGAGCTTCCTCGAAAATCGATCCGGGTTGTTGTGGATGGTGAGTGTTCGGATCTATATCCTGTTGATTCGATGGTGCCTCAAGGTTCTATTTTGGCTGCAACTTCGTTTTTGCTTCACATAAATGATTTGTTGGGGACAACGGATAACAAAGTGTTCATTTTTGCGGATGATAATACGCTTGTTTCCTCTTTTTCGAGTGATGGTGTATGAACGTCGCAGCAGCTGAGATGTAGACAGATTGACTCTCTGAATCGCGAACTGGATAAGGTCCCGCATTAGGGAAAGGCCAATTTCCGGAGCGTTGGAACCTGCAGCTGTTCAAGAGGGACTGCAACCGTTTTTTGGTAGGATCTCGGGGCGTTGTGTCGGTGCTATAGGTTCCCCTCTCCCGAGAGAAGTGTAATAAAAAAGAAAAGAAAAAAGAAGATATTACCTGTCGCACGATGTGGGGCGCCCCGCCCTTGCTGTTGGCTACATTATCACCACATCTAACGTTGTCCGAAAGGAATCTTTCAAACCCCCTTAGCCGGTTGGCAACAGACCGTGAAGTACATATATCCATAAGCACATGAGATGGGGAAGTCGGTGTTTTTGCGTCACGTTTTTGATATAGTTATTTGATTTTTGGCATTCGAATTTTATACAAAAACAAAGCTAAGTTTTTTGTGGTTTTAAATCAAGTGTTTTTCTTCTTATTTGTGAAACTTATGAATTCAAAGACACTGGTTAGTTTAGGAGCGACTCAATCTATGTTTTTGTTCTTTTTATTTTAGATAGACAAAACTGAAATCAGTATATGTAACAGCTACGGGCACAACGCCAAAATTATTTCTCAATGACCGCCTTGGTCAAGTCCTACAACACAACTCCCGATATCCGTTCTGGTCGGTATCTTACAACCAACTCCCTGGTTTTCTGTTCGTCTGCCCGAACAAAAACTCATAAAATACATTCTTAAGTTTTCAATATCCCTTTTGCCACCTGCCATTCATTTACTTTATCTTTCCCGTACAGAGTTTGCAATTGGCAAAACAAACAAGGAACAACCAACAAAGGATGTTGCGGATGAACATTTTTGATCCTCGATGTTGGTGGGCGATAAAATGAACACGTGGTTCGTTTAATGGCGCAAATTGTTTGTTTTCCAATTGGTTTCCGAAATCAGCAATAGTCCTTAAGAACTGTGCTCCAGAAATGTCGCCGGGACCTTTCCTACCCGTTGAAAAATCGCTCGAGTTTAACCAATCCCAAAGACGGGAAAAAGTGTCCCACAAAATTACCGACCGATAGCATTACTATCTATGTTGTCTAAGGTGATGGAAATTGTCATCAATGCCGAGTTAATTAAGTATTTGGAGTGCAACGGACTTCTGAATGATCGTCAATACGGATTCCGTGGCAGCGGTCCACGGGAAAACGTTTGACCCTTATAACCGATATATGGACATCTGCGATTGAGGGTCATGGTTAGTCAACAGCGGTCGCATTGGATCTCTCCAAGGCTTTTGACAGCATTTGGCACGATTCATTGCTGAGTAAGCTTCGTTCATACGGACTTTCCCAGCGGCTTTGCGACTAGAGTTATGCACATTAAAATCACCCTCAATAACGATTTCAGTGTGCGGATAAGTTAAACTATTTGAATCGGCAAAAAGCTGGACATATTGACCTTCAGGTGTTGTGTGTCCGGAGTGACGAAGTCACTGAGAGTTATGCACATTAAAATCACCCGCAATAACAATTTCAGTGTGCGGATATATAGGGTCAAGATCTTATCGATAGAATCAGACAGAGCATCAAATTCATTAAAGGATGCGTTTCTATCCAGGTTTGGGATTCTGTAAAGAAAACAGTAATGTATGATATGCTTACGAACTTGAAGTTTTAGCCAAGAGAAATTAATTTCTGGATTGGAACAGAGCCCAAATTGTGGCAGAAGCTGATAAGCAATATCATTTCGTGGCTATACCACGATGTGGAAAGAACAGAGGCACTAAGTTATATCCAGGTTGATTAAAATCGGAAATATCTGTATTAGTAATTACCTGGGTTTCGCTAAGTGCAAGGATAGTTGGTTTGTGGTTAGAAACATGGACAGACACACAAGAGAAATCGCATCTCAAGCCGCGAATGTTACGCAAATCAACAGGAAATTCCCGCTCCATTCAAATGGCCCTACACAGAAAACCAATATCGCCTCGGGAAAGGATGCAACTCGGGACCAGCAATAGATAAGCGAAAGCAACCACTACAGGTGCCCTTGTAGTAGGCGCCCCACTAGATCCGTCCCGAAATCCAGGTCACATCCCTTCCATGATGAACATTATGCCACTCAGACACAAAAAACTCTCCAAAGATTATAAATCAATTGAGAGTATCGATGCCTGAGGGATGCAAACAGAGGTGCGAAAAAAAGGAAAACAGACAGAAGGGATGGAATGAGTAGAGGGTTTTCCCGCACTGCACATCATCATCATCATCGGCACTACAACCGGGAACCGGTCTTGGCCTTATTTAGCAAGTCCTGAGGCTTGTTAAATTTTCCATAATGATTTATTTTGTCTGGGCAAGGTCATTAGTCTTGCGCCACTGCACATCACTCGCGTGTATATTCTCGCACTTTTCACAGAACTAAGACGCGTGTGCGCAGATCCGTTTATTTGCATAGGATCGCACAGAAAACTTTGCACTGCACTCGGACACGTGTGTGAAGATCCTTTTGTTTGTTTAGGATCCCACAGTAAGACTTATCGCCCGAACCGATAGGGCAATTGGGTATCTTATGTGTATTTAAGATTCCTGAAACGGATTGCACAATTGATCCGATGGTACTGTGCGCCAACGTATGGCACCAGTTCACTATCGCCCCACTAGAGAGTTGTTCACCAGCGCACTGTTCGCAGACGCAAGGAAAAATGGAACACACCGAAAAGCCGTAGGATATTTTATTATACTGGCGAGATGAATATCGTTAGTGTGAGATTTGTACACTATAAATTAAACATCCATTTTACTGGCAAGCACTTAACTGATAAGATTGAGATTCTCATGAGTTGTTAGTCACTATTCACGAACTGCGCCCGAATGTTTTCTCTTCTATTTCTTTTTGACGCTGTGCCCACGGCAATTGAAAGCGGAACGTTCGAACGGACTTTATTTGGCACGCGGGGGCGTGCGTGCCCTCGTTTGGCGCGGCGGTTGTCAGGGGACTCCCGATGTGCGTGTGGCGGTTGCTGAATGGCGACTGACTAATGAAAGGAAAAGTTCATCGCATCGTGGCAGTGGAGGCATAGCTAAAATAAACTTGCTGCCACTTACTAAGAATTTTGTGGAAGAGTTGATATGCCTGCATAAGAATTCAGTTCCAGCGAATCCTCGCCGTACAAGCTGAGTTGGATTCGTTGGTTGTGTATACCGGGAAATTGAAATTGCTTGGGTGCAAGCAAGGAATATCGTTTAGATAAGATATTAACCGAAGTCATTTCGGGGAAATGTATGCGGCTTGGTAGAGTTGGTGGGGATGGTTAATGTTCCGTTATGGATTTGAATGTGCGTTTCATTACGGCATATGAATTTCAGGTAAATTAGGATTGCTTGGTCGCAAAGAGGGAATATGGATTCAGTAAGGTATTGACCGAAGCAATTTTGGGAAAAATTATATGTGGGGTGATGTAAGAGATGATTTCGAATATATTCTATTGAATTGTATTCTGTTGGAAGTTTTTGGAAATGCCTTTCATTGCAGATTGGAAGATGGATTCTTGCAAGTTCGGGGTGGGTACGCTTGCAGATTGGGATTTGTTTTTGCATGTTTACAGGTTAGGGTAGGGTGCCCCCCCCCCCCCGTGACGTAGTCACGAAATAAAAGGTGGGGCGGAGGGAGTGGTTCGGCGTGTGACGGAGAGAGGGGTAGGTGCCTAAGGCCAGGGTGGCCCTTTTTGCTTCGGGTGGCGCGGTGGTGGGGTATTGGGACTGTTCTGGTGACGAGTTCTTGGGTCGTGGTGGGGCCTGGGTCGATAATTGAGAGTGGACTCGATTGTTACCGCGTTGATGCCACAGGGGCAGGGGGTGTGTGGCGTGGTCCACTGATCTGTTGTGGGTCGCTTGGAGAAACAGATTTATCGTCCGAGTAGATCGGAACCTATCGGAAATCTGCTCGCATCCGCAGTGGCGAAGTGGCATGTGCGGGATGGGGGAGACTTATCCCAGGATTATTTGCATCCGCGGCGACGGGTTGCCGTGTGCGGAATGGAAGGGAACCCGAGTCCGGAATCGGTGTCTTTCGTCCCATACGTTTGTATGGCGAATTGTTTGCCGCAGGGACTGAGGGGGGCGGGGACGCAGTTGCGCGGCTTACCCGAAATGTAGTGTGGTCCACCTGATGTGCGAGGCGGCGTAGTGGGGCGTGTTTGCCTTCGGGGGGACGTCGGGAGTCCCTTGGAAGGAGGATCCTTACATAGGAGTAAGGGTGGTAAAGGCGGGCGTCCTGAATATTGTTTGCTACGCGGAGTAGCGGCTGGATAGCTAGGAGCCGGCTTGGGAGTCGGGCGTCCTGACTATTGTTTGCTAAGCGGAGTAGCGGGTGGATAGCTAGGAGCCGGCTTGGGAGTCGGGCGTCCTACTGGTTGTTTGCTACGCGCAGCGGCTGTGGTTCAGTGAGGAGCCGAGGTTGTGAAAGATGAGTGGAGACGAGAGGGTTGAGTGGGGGTATCGTGTGCCAGTATGCCGCTAGGGGGCAAGAAGGGGTCGAACTGTGTCGAAAAGGGTTGGTCGGTGTCGAGCGATATCGAAGGGGGTGCTTGGAGTCGAAAAGAGGCGGGCAGAGTTAAGTGAAGTCGAGAGGAGGTGAAAAGAAGTCGCATGGAGTTGGGTGTGAGTGAATGGAGTCTAGGGCGGTTCCATAATTGGTGGAGTTAAAGGGATGGTCCATTGGAGTCGTGTGGAGTTGGGCGGAGGCGAAGGAAGTCGGGTTGATGGAGTAAGATTGAGCCGATGTCGGGAAGGGGGGGCCGACCGCGAGTCGCGCGAGGTATCTTAATGCGATGTTGTTCGCGGTTTGTGCCCGGAGGGGGCTTACAACTGTTTATAACATGATTATTTGAAGCCGGCCAAAGTTGTATACGCGTAAAATAAAGCGTTTTTATATTCGTGGGGCATAATGAAGAAAAAACATTCGTGCGCAGTTCGTGAATAGAAACTAAGCAACTTATGAAAAATCCCTTTTTATCCAAAAGTGACAATAAAGCCAAACAATTTGTGAATGACTATACAGTGTGTTTTATTTGGACTATACAGTGTGTTTTATTTGGACTTTTTCTTCCTCTCTCTCTCGTCTTCTTCCCCCCTCTCTCTCTCTGGTTTTCTCCCTCTCTCTCTAGATTTCTCCCTCTCTGCCACTCTCCCTTTCTCTTTCTCTCTCTCTTTCTCTATCCCCCTCTCCCCATCGCCCCCTCTCCCTCCCTTTCTCTTTCTCTCTTTCTCACTCTTGTAACCGTAATCATCCTGACGTCAGAACCGTTTCTTTGTTACACACCGACCGGTTACGAACTGTCTGCAACCATTTAATGGAAATAATTGACTTCAAAATGGAGAAACAACCTTCCTATTCTGCCAACTACTTTCGAGTGTCATTCCTTACGCTAAGAGTTATTATAAACTAAAAGCAATACTCGAAATAAGTTTATTGTGATATGTAAAGAACGGTATTAAACTTGAATTAATAGATAACACAGTAGCAAAAATGGCAAACTAAAGGCCAGAAAGAAATCAAGGTAAAAAGAAACCCACGTCCAATGAGACCTTGATTGAATGATTGGTAACAATAACAACAACTATAGCCCAATTTATGATAACGAAACTTAGTCAAAGCAAACTCAATCCACTGATTAAAGCCTCTCTAACCAAACAAAACTACAATACATTTAAATTACTTCAAATAATTAATTTGCGTGCCAAGAAAAGTAATTAATAATCTCTATTCAATTGTAGACGAGTAATCAAAGTTCAATGACCTGAGTGATCTGCTAACAGGTGGATTCATGAATTCAGTACAATCAATCATCTCCATGAAGCCGGGGAAATGAAATTATCTAATATCTAGCCGCATTTATGCTAATTAGGGTTGACCAACGATGACCAGACCGTCTAACAGAGGTGTTTTGGCTCCCATCTTTTAGTAACCTTAAAATGCTATAACAATTAATGAAGTGGAATTTATCAGCATTCGCGTTAAGTTTTGAATAATTTTCTCGCTGTTGGTCTTCTTCTTGGAGTCTTCCACAAGACACCTAATACTTTACGAGACTACTTACTGATTCATAAATCATCGTTTTAAGACGAACCTTAAACCAGTTTTGTAATTTGTTGTTCGTTATTTTTTTCTTTTTAATCATTTTCTATTATCATAACTAATGAAGAGATTTTTCTGCTTTTTATTCTTTCAGGTTTTTATGAGACCGAAACGCTCACTCAGCGCACAGGGTATTCAGAGTCTATCAGTCAAAAGGGAGACATTTAAGGTTGGGAAGTAAATCTTGGTGATCGGACTCTGCAAACTGCATGTAACGCAGAATACGATGACCGAAAGACTACGTACGGTACACATCGGAAGCAGTGGCAGCGGTGGTGGAGGAGGTGGCAGCAGTGGATATTCCATAATTGGGGCCCCGACACTAATATCGAGCACGTTCTCTGGAGCAACCCCGACAGCTATTGGTAGGACTAGCTCCGGCAATACTACCACAATAATCGTTGGCGGCAGTAGCAATGGATATACCACAAATAGTGCCGCAAGCAATGGCAACAACGACGGACAAAATAGTAACAATAACAGTGGGAGCGACACGGAGCCAGATTTGTTACCAGTTATGGCGCAATTGAATTTCCATCTAATGCAAGACTTGGGCAGTGCCGGTCTTGATTGCAGTTCAATCATGAACTCGTCTCAAATCTCGAACGCATCTAATGATTCCGTTGTACCGGGGGGGCCAAAATCAACGACCGGAAAGCACTTGGGAGCCAAGGTAAGTGATGTGATGTTGCAATTAATTTCCAGACATGTCTGTTTCCGGTAGGATTGAAAGAAGCTTGTGGAAAATCTAATTTCCACGGCGAAGGAATATTTTTTTCTCCTCGGTTATTGCGCTTCGTCTGTTTCAATTTTTATATTGAGTTTTGTCAGGATATGAGGTACAAACTCAATTACTACTCGTTGCCGTTAAAATGGATAGCGTGCCATTTTTCACAGTGACTTGTTGGAGGTGTGAGTATTGTTCCTTCGTCGCCGTTCAGTATTGACTTGCAATTCATTTATATGAGATGCACCACATCAAATCCGGACGTTATCTAAGTTGTTATTTTCCGAAACGCGTGTAGTAATACGGCAGCTACACACGAGCTCACACCATATAGGTACTGTGGCTCCCCTAGTTAAAAAGAAAACAACCCTAAGTCTGTTTTATTATCCCTTGGGCAACAGTGTCAAATTTAGAGTTGAACACTGTAATCGCTTGAAAGTGAAGTGGGGTTGCTTCCTCAGCGGTTTTTACAACCCCTAAAGCGACAAGCTTCAGCCTCAAGTGGGGGACAGGTTCTTGTTTTATGTTTAAAAATGCGTAAACGAGAAACTCACCAAAGTCATACTGAGACCAAAACAGTGGGTGAGCCCGAGGGCTGCAACGTCTTAATCTGTCTAATGATAACTTCAACCCTCTGATGAAGAAGTATCAGTGTTTGACAGAATTTTAAGGGATACAGATGCACGTGGTATGAATAAATTTACATTAGTGATTACTTTCAGGGCGAAAGCTGATTTCCATTTTCAAACGGAGAGCAAAGAGTTCTACTGGATGCTAACGGTTCAGTATTAACGACTGTAAATGCATTCGTTTGGAATGTTCGAAGCCTTTTATCCTTTTACAATCCACGTGAGTGTAAGGGGGTTTTAAACGCCTTCGAAATTATACGATACAGACTGAAGACAAAGTGAAGTGATAGGTCGGGGGAACAAGAAAAAATGAAGTGGAAAAAACGAATAAGAGAAAGAGAGACGAAGAGATATATTCTGATGGAATTTTTTTTAACTACCAGGTGTACCGGTATGAAGTGGGTTTAAATGTGAAAGTAAAAAACGTTTTATTCGAACTATTGGCCATTGCCACATCAATAAAACCGGTCGTCTTTTGAGGCAAACCATTCGGAGACCCAATTTTCGACTTCTTCGTAGGAATTGAAATGCTGCTCAGGCAATGCGTGTCCCACCGATGAAAACAAACGGTAGTCGGAAGGAGCCAAGTCAGGTGAATACGGGGGGTGGGGTAACACTTCTCAGCTTTTATTGAGCTGTTATTGTTTCTTTGACGAGTTTTGCTGTATGACTCGGAGCATTACCATGCAACAAAATTACCTTTCCGTGTCTTGTGGCCCATTCTGGTCGTTTTTCGATCAATCATCATCACTCGGCACTACAACCGGGAACCGGTCTTGGCCTTTTTTAGCAAGTCCCGAGGCTTGTTAAATTTTCCATAATAATTTGTTTTTCCGGGCAAGGTTATTAGCCTTGCGCCAATATCAAATCAATACATGGTTCAAATTGATTATTTGTTGTCGGTAGTGTTGGGCGTCAACAGTTTCGGCAGGTTTTAGAAGTTCATGATACACCACCCCCTCCTGGTCCCACCAAACACATAGCATTGTCTTTTTTCCGAACCGATCAGGCTTTGCAGTCGATGTTGACGCTTCTCCCGGATGTAGCCATAATTTTTTGCGTTTAGGATTTTTAAAATAAATCCATTTTTCATCACCAGTCACAATTCGATGCAATACTGACTTCCTTTCGTGTCGTAGAAGCAACGTTTCACATGTGGTGTTTCGCTTTGCCATCCGCCTGTCATTCAATTCTTGTGGCACCGAGTTTCCACACTTTTGGATCTTTCCCATAGCTTTTAAACGGTCAGAAATTGTTTGTTGTGCAATATTTAACATTTGTGCCATTTGTTTTTGACTTAAAGTGTCATCTTGATCCAATATTGCTTGCAATTCGGCGTCTTCAAACTTTTTTGGTGGTCTTCCACGTTCTTCATTTCGCACATCAAAATCATTATCTCTGAACCGCTTAAACCATCTTTTGCATGTTGCTTCCGATAGAGCACGATCACCATAAGCCTCGACAAGCATTCGATGCGACTCTGCAGCACTTTTCTTCAAATGAAAACAAAAAATTAATGCTTTTCGCAAATCATCATTTTCTGGTACAAAATTCGACATTTTTAACAGGATTAAAAAAATGATGTTGTTTGTACAACGAATTGATGCATACTAAATATGTTTGACAGATGTCATAGCAACCAAATAAAAATATATGGGCTCGTTCACAACAAACGTTCCCTATCGATACATTTGTATCTTGACGCTCACTTCACACCGGTACACCTGGTATACCGACATCCATGTTGTCCGACCAAAGAGGATAATATTTGGAAAATGTGATGAGTACCAAGTGTAGACCAGAGATTCCATTGCTAGTATTTAAAATGTGATGTTTTTGTAAATACAATCTTCACTTCCATAATATTGGCGAGCAGCTGCATGGTTTAGTTTGTAAATGACAATCATGAAAATCATGCAACATCCACGGGTTACGTTAACTGCGGTTTAATATGAATTTTGACATGCTATGGAAAAACTTTCTCCTCGATAGTACAGTGGTTAGTATACCTTCCTGTCACGTGGGAGACCGGGGTTCGTTTCCCCGTCGGGGAGCCTCTGGCGCAAGTCTAATGACCTTGCCCAGAAAAAATAAATCATTATGGAAAATTTAACAAGCCTCAGGACTTGCTAAATAAGGCCAAGACCGGTTCCCGGTTGTAGTGCCGATGATGATGATGATGATGATGATTTCGTTACTGGCCGTCAGTATCGTTCCCAGATATTTAAATTCTTTAATTTTTTCGAATATCTTGCTTCTGGCGTTAATATGTGTTCCCTGAGGTCCACCTGCTCTCGTCGTAATCATATATTTTGTTTTGTCTTCATTTATTTTTAGGCCCATCTCTTCTGCAGCTTGCAGATTATTTCACTGTTTTTACTTAGGCCAAAACGGCGATGTCATCGGCATATGCGAGCACTTGTGTGGCCCCATTCAGGGATGATCCGGCCATCTTGTCGTCTGGTACCTTTCTGATGACATACTCGAGCACAAGGTTAAAAAGATATGGCGACAGGCCATCCCCCAGTTTTAGTCTCCGGATTTCAAACGGTTCTGGGAATTGGTTTTCTATTCTAACTTGCCCCTTGTTTGGGTTCATGCAAATTTGAATGAGGGCGGCACATTTTTTCGGGACTGCCAGCTCAACTATAATATGGTCAAATTTTTGCCTTTCGACTGAGTCGTAGGCTTTTTTGAAGTCAACGAATAGTTGGTGAGCCGTCTCTCCGTATTCACACTTCTTTTCCAGCAGTTGCCTTATTGTGAACATTTGGTCGCTCATTGACCGGTTCCTATGGAATCCGCACTGATAGTCTCCCAGTATTTTTTCTGGGTACGGTGTGATTCTCGCCAGTATGACACATGTTAGTATTTTATATGTGGTTGGGAGCAGTAATATTCTTCTGAAGTTTTCGCAGTCAGATATATCCAAAGATACTCCTTAAAACTTTATTCTCAAATACGTGGAATTTATTTTCTTCCCGTTTTGTGAGCGCCCATATTTCGCATTCGTATAGAATTATCGGGATGGTGATGGTTC
Source organism: Microdon myrmicae (assembly GCA_963931805.1). Lineage (NCBI taxonomy): Eukaryota > Metazoa > Arthropoda > Insecta > Diptera > Syrphidae > Microdon > Microdon myrmicae. The sequence continues at coordinate 31,018,912 of OZ007496.1, forward strand.
TATAAACACGGAGCTTTATATTATATGATAGCAGTTTCGATTTCAGCAGATAGCTGACTGCGTAGCAACTAGCGTTGGCGGGATGCAGTCTCGATCTATCTAATAATAATAAGTCTCTATCTATCGAATATTTAAGGGTACTCCAAATTCCCTTTGTTGCGTGCGGGTTAGTGTAAAAAAAAATTGTGTGTGACATAAAGTCAAAGCGCAGTAATCCCATGTTCCAAAATTATGCCAGCTTCACATTATGACGTTACTTTTAGTTTTGTCCCACCCAGCATAATATTTCCTTACATTATTAATTAATGATTCTACTTAAAAAAATAATCATTCTATTTAAAAAATGAACTTAATGTAAAACGATTATATTTATTATTTTCTTGGAACTTTTATTAACCGGTGGTAGAAATCGTTAGTTACCCTGTAATTAGTCTTCCTTCTATTTGTTTGCAAACAAAACGTTTACCAATTATTTATATAATTAAACCCACATGAATGACGCCCATTTGCTCTTACGCTGCAGACATATACAAGAGCATTGTGTACCTTCCGGTAGCAGTTTCAATTAATAAGTTCCTGTTCCAATTAGTGTACATCATTAAGCCGGACTATATCCTCTAAAGTAGGTTATCTATAGGGTGCCGCTTGTAGTATTACACCTTCCAATGCCACCAGTATTGACAACATTGCCCACAAACCGGCAGTCAGCCTGAATCCAATGTAATCAAACTCAAGTCCATGACTCGCACACGGGATGCATTAATGTGTTTTGGATTTTAATTCAACAAACCCCTAGACTTTGCCTCCTGTGTTCCAATCGCTCCCTGTATATATTGCGGTGGTATCTCGAGCTTTACGTTGCTTATCACCTTGGCTATATGCCAATATTATGTTTTTGTTGTGCTTGTTGACAATGTTGAACAGATTATATTTCCAGGGCGTAATATTTGTTGATGTTCACCAATTAATTGATATCTACATTTGGTTTGCTAGCCATGTACATGGTGAATACTATAAGTCTGATGTCACTATTTTATTCTGGTTCTTCTTAGGGAGAACATTGTCTCTGTGGTTGTTAGCCGCGTGCATTTCATATTCATATTGGCTTAAGAAGATGTTCAACTGTCAGCATTATTTATTTGGCTCAGTATTTTGAAAAATTGCGTAGTTCGTGTTTATTCTACACTTCTTCTTCTTCTTCTTATCAGTAGTACCGAATATTGTATTGCTTTGTGGAGTTTTTATAATCGTTTGTTTATTAAGTCTTTAGCTTCTATTTTTTTTTTGTACCTACTTGCCTACATATTCGCGATTTTACTTGCATTGTTACGAATTTACGAACTGGCATTCTTCCTTCCTTTTTTTCTTCTTCCTTTCCTTACATATTTAATATTTATTTCATCATCATCATCGGCACTACAACTGGGAACCGAACTTGGCCTTTATTTAGCAAGTCCTGAGGCTTGTTAGATTTTCCATAGTGATTTGTTTTTTCCGAGCAAGGTCATTAGTCTTGCGCCAAAGGCTCCCCGAAGGGGAATCGAACTCCGGTGTCCCGCGTGACAGGCGGGTATACTAACCACTATACTATCAAGAAGACCATAATATTTATTTACTTACTTATTTATTTACTTACTTACTTATGTAATATATATTATATTATTTATTTACTTATCTAATATATACAACCATATACATATACAGATACTTATTTGCTTTACTTACTTACTTACTTATTTCTTAGTCATTTACTTAACCTACTTGTTTATGTCCTTGCTAACTTACTTAACCACCATTGCAGTATTCTACTTGGGTTTCAGCCAACATATCTTGCATTTATGTACTACGCGTGAAGAACGTCAAGTCCAATTTTTTTTTATTAGACTTCTCTCGGGAGAGGCGAACCTATAGCGCCGAGTGGACGCCCCGAGATGCCATCAAATAACTATTGCAGTTCTTTTTGAACAGTTGCAGGTTGTAACGCTCCGGGAACACGCACGTGGGAAGGGAGTTCCACAGCTTCCCAGCTCTGTAACGGAACGAGTTCTGATACAGGGATGTTCGCGCCGTCGGGGATGTATAGCGTTTGAAATAATAGTGAAGAAGATCGTGTGATTCGAACTGACGCTATGACAGCTCGAATCACGAAAAAAAATTTACCTAAGCGTTACACATCAGGCTACTGGCCGTGTTTAGAATTTGATTTCCAAACTCGACTATATTCCGCTGGTGTGAATTATTTTTATTTATCGCTTGGTATACGGTTCTGATGTATTTTTCGTATTCGATTTTTCGTTCGGTGTTCTTCACTATTTTTGCTTGTGAATAGTGTGTGTATCTGTTAGAGTCGCTACAGATGAACCTCAAACGGGTGCGATCCGTCGGATTGTCTTGTGGAGCGCATATAAGCCGAATTGCGTGGAACAATACCAAGAATCTCCGAAGAACGGCACCCGTGATAATATCTGTAAAACAGACAGAGGTCGGCTACGCGCCTTCGATGTGATAGCGACTGTAGTCCCGACGTCAACGCCGAGTCCCCGATCAGGCGGATCGCTCGTCACTGTATGCTCTCAAGTAGGTCGAGGAATCGAGTATGTTTAGGAGCCGAGCTCCAAACATGAGAGCAATATTCGAGCGCGGGTCTAATTTGGGTTTTATATAGGAGAAGAAGTTGGGCCGGAGTAAAATATTTCTTGGCTCTAAAAAGATAGCTCAGTTTTCCTGAGGCTGACCTGGCAATACTCGACATTTGTTTATGCCATGATACACTCCCACAGACCGTGACGCTGAGCAATTTCAAACTTTCCTCAGCCTCGAGGGCCCGGCCATTCATCATCAGCTGTGGAACCGATGATCCACTTTTCTTTGTGAATGTTGTATATTGTATCTTCGCTGCATTGAAGTCGACGAGATTGGCCCTCCCCCACTGTAGGGCCCTATCTAGATCCTGATTCAGAGAGTCAATCTGTCTACATCTCAGCTGATGCGAGGCAGATGCACCAATCGGCCGAAAAGAAGAAAACAAATGTACTATCATCAGCAAAACTGAACACTTTGTTATCCGTTGTCTCCAACAAATCATTTATGTGAAGCAAGAACAAGGTTGGAGCCAAAATAGAACCCTGGGGAACCCCTGAATTAACAGGATACAGATCCGAACACTCGCCGTCCACAACAACCCGGATTGATCGGTTCTCGAGAAAGCTCCTCGTCCAGTCGCAAAGCTGTTGGGAAAGTCCATATGAACGAAGTTTGCTCAGCAATGCCCCGTGCCAGACGCGGTCAAAAGCCTTGGAGATATCCAATACGACCGCCCTTGACTTACCGTGCCGTTCAATCTTCCTACAATCCAGTTCACGTAGAATGCGTTGAATAGTGCGCGGACGAAATCTCACATCCCGCATCGAAGACCGTACCAGCGAGATCACAGGTGGCTCCAAGAGACCGGGATCTAGGTTTGAATTCGCGGAAAATAAATTCGCGAACACATTCTCTTTATCCTTTGAATTCGTGACCAACGTCCCACTGTCTGTCACCAACGGAGGAAATGAGGAGGATGCGAAGTTACTGCTGACAGCTTTTGCCATTGACCAGAAGGAGCCCGAACCACTTGGGTACCGAAGGAGCTTAAGTGTGATCAAACCCTGTCGTTGTGAGCCTTCTTCGTGGTATAAACGTATAACAAAATTCGTTCTATCAACATCGGTGGGATTGGAGCGCCATTGTAATCAGCTGTAATCAGCTCACATTTTTTATCAAACTAAGGTTTATAAAACGAACTTCGTTTGATGGAATGTGGAATATACATCTCCATCCCCAGAAGAATAATCTCTGATACCGACTCCACGTAAGCGTTAACATCGGAGTCTTCGAAGCACACCTCGGACCATGGAAAGGATGCGAAGAAATCCCGCAAATCGTCCCAGTTAGCAGCCCCATACTTCCATACATGTCGAAGCTGCCTAGTGCGGTTATTCGCTTGATATGCAAGTGCTTGCGCGACAGATACCATGCAGTGATCAGAGTTTCCCAATGGCGCAAAAATCTCTACGGTATGAATACTCGGTTCGGATGTCAAAAACAGATCCAGGGTGTTCGCATAATCGTCTCGGGCATCCGGCACTCGCGTTGGTTCCCCCACGAGTTAAGTCAAGTTTCGGGCTTACGGCAAACATCTCCGCCAGCCTCCCAGCCTCGTCGGTTCTGTTAGAATATAACAACCAACCGGAATTGAGCACATTAAAATCGCCAAGGACAACAATTTCAGAAGCTGGGTGGTTGATCTGAATCCAGTCGACGGTATGTAAAAGATGTTCGAAAAATATCGCCGGTCGATCGTCATGCGGGGAGCGGTAAAGACAACAAAAAAATTTAACAGAATTCCTTAGCACGACCCTCAACCGTATGATGTCCATATTATAGGGTTCCAACGCCTGCATCCTCTGGCAAGTCAGATTGGACCGCCCGAAGACACAGACTCGGCCATTAAAACGGAATCTCGAATGTAAGTCGGATCCTGAGCAACGAAGATATGTCGAATCAGTTGACGAGCCGACCTGGGTCTCAGTTAGGGCAAGGATATCAGGTTTCGTTGTTTGCAAATATTGGTGAACGGCGTTTACATTCGTATTGGTGAAACCGATGCCCCTGATGTCACAAAATGCTGCCACTATTCGAGCGCGTGCAGACCCTTGAGAGCGAGCCCGGTTATGCGATGACGAACCTCTTAAAGTTCCATTATTTATCATGATATCTGCATGATGTTCCCCCTGACATAGTCCCCCCGGAGATCCGAATGGGAGACTAGTTTACGTCCGGAATTCTTTATATCAGAAGGTACCATCATGACTTATCCCCGTGTCAGGCCGGGCCATCAGCCACACATCCGAAACACCGTCGAAGATTTCTCTCGGCGATTTCGCGGAATGTACAGTGTGACGGAGTGGTATCTCACCTTGGGACCGACTACCACCTAACCGATCTTTTAATTCCCCTTGTTCTCACTTTGTGTCTTAACTCCCTAACAAAAAAGAGAATCAATTTTTTTATTTTATGGTACACATAATATTTTACGTCGGAATTCAGGCCAAATTAATTTTATAGGTCACAATGACATGTTAAGGACAATTCTCAGACATACACGACTCCTTTCTCAATATTCGTTAACTCCTATGCTGGTTGTATACTTGCCTACTCTTGTGATTCTCCACTGGTTTTCCTTTCCTTTTTCTCACTCCGAAGGAAACTTTCTTTCTCCTTTTCTTACGCTTGAATGACAGAAAATGCGATAGAGATCTTATTCAATTTTTATTGTTTGACGTTTTTGGTTTCTGGGAACAATTGATTTATAATTCATGATAACTCCATTCGCTGGGTTTGTTATCGCCGAACTTAGCGGCGGTTTGCTTATTTCCTCGTTCGGTGCAAAGACGAATCTTGGGTCAATATAAGAACAAAGTTATCTTATCTTTAAAGGTTTTTTAATACTGTTTCTATTGGCAATATTTCCATGAAGGAACATTCAGCCGATGCTGGCTCAAAGAGGATCGTAAAACCAGTTTATGTTAAGTGTTACCCCTATTACGGTTTTATCGCCAGGAATTTTGAGGGGTGTTGCACTTCAAATTTGGTGCCAACAAAAATAAAGAATTGAAAAGAGTACTCACTGTCGCGCTCATGAGTGGTTCGTCGGCAGGAGGGTGGGGGGCAATGTTTCCCGACGACCCTAGTTGTTGATTCGTTGGGACTTAACGAAATAATCAGATGCGTTTACCTAGGTTCCTGGACACTGGTTGAGTCGTTGGGATTTAACGGAGTAATCAGACGCGTTTACCTTGCTTTCTTGGTTCTTGGTCACTGGTTGAGTCGCTGGGATTTAACGGAGTAATCAGATGCGTTTACCTTCGTTCCTGATCACTTGGAATTCGCCCAACATAATATACACCATTTCTGGCTTTCTATGTGAGCTCAATTCGCGATTATTTGGTTTTTAATCGAATGAATTATCCATGCGCGAAGTGTTAGTCAAAAACCGGCACACCTTCACGTCCAACCGTCTCCAAAAGGATATCAATTATTTTATTTTCGTTTGTTTTATTTGAGATTTGTATTCTTTAACCTTTCAAGCTTGATTCGTTTTATTTTCACTAACGATTGAGTAAATTTGTAAAACGTGTTTTTTAATATTTTATTTTGTTCTTGGTCTGAGTTTGTTGTGCAATTCCTAGACAACTAGTTATTTTGACTTAATTACGAGTTTAATTTCGCGCTCGCACGAATCGATTTCTATTTCACGACGTTGTTTTTTCACTTTCTTCACATCGTCTTTGTTTTGTTGAAATTTGAAAAATCAACTTATCTTGCCCATAGCCACTGCCTTTCTCTCTCTCGCATCTTGTTTACTAAATGTTTGTTCTTTTTTCTTTTATCCGATTCTATTATGCCCACTTTTGTCTTAATTTGTCCCTTCCTCTTACACTTCCTCCTCTTTTTAAAGTTTTTTACATAAGTTTTTATTATTATTATTTACTGGCCTGTAGGAACCCGGAAGTTCATGACCTCACCGACTTGGCTCCGCCATTGTTCCCTGTCCTGTGCGCTCTCCTTCCACGTTCGACAATCCGATCCGATCTCCTCGAGGTCCAATCTAACATTGTCCTCCCATCTCCGTCGCGGCCGTCCTGTCAGTCTCTTCACCGTTAGTTTACCGTCAAGAATTCTATGCACGGTCCTATCATCGCCCATTCGCGCTACGTGTCCGGCCCATCTTAATCTTCGCGACTTGATCTCTCTCACTATTGTAGGTTTGCGGTATAGGTCTTCCAATTCGTGGTTGTGGAGTTTCCTCCATTGTCCTGACTCCTCGTCATATTTACCGCAAAATATACCCCTCAAAACTTTATTCTCGAATACGCGGAATTTGTTCTCTTCCCGTTTTGTGAGACCCCATGTTTCGCATCCGTATAGAACAATTGGCATGATTATGGTTCTATAGACACGGGGCTTTATATTACGTGATAGCACTTTGGATTTCAACAGTTTACTGATGGCATGCCAACTAGCGTTGCCGGAGTGTAGTCTTTTGTTAATTTCCTTCGACATTTCGTTACTGACCGTCAGTATTGTTCTCAGATATTTAAATTCTTTGACATTTTCAAATATCGTGCACTGATGTTTATGTGTGTTCTCTGAGGTCCACCTGCTCTCGCCGTAATCATGTATTTTGTTTTGTCTTCATTTATTTCCAGGCCCACTTTTTCTGCCGCTTGCACGATGATTTCACTGTTTTTACTTACAGTTTATAGATTATCGCCCAAAACGGCGATGTCATCCGCATATGCCAGCACTTGTGTGACCCCGTTCAGGGATGATCCGGCTATGTTGTCATCTTGTACCTTTCTGATGACATACTCGAGGGCAAGATTAAAGAGACATGGGGATATGCCATCGCCTTTTTTCATTGGCCGTCCCGGATTTCAAATGCTTCTGAGAGGTGGTTTTCTATTCTAACTCGCCCTTTGTTTTCATTCATGCAGATTTGAATGAGGGCGGCGTATTTTTTTCGGGATTCCCAGCTCAACTACAATATGGTAGAGTCTTTGCCTTGCGACTGAGTCGTAGGCTTTTTTGAAATCAACGAAAAGTTGGTGCACCGTCTCTCCGTATTCCCACTTCTTTTCCAGCAATTGCCTTACTGTGAATATTTGGTGGCTCGTTGACCGGTTCCTACGGAATCCGCACTGGTAGTCTCACAGTATTTCTTTTGCGTACGGTGTGATTCTCGCCAGTGTGACATTTGTTAGTATTTTGTACGTAGTTGGGAGCAATGATATTCCTCTGTAATTTTCGAAGTCAGATCTGTCGCCTTTCTTGAAAATGGCTATTGGAGTTTTCCATTCTTCCGAAATTACTTCCTTATCCCATATTGTTTTAATCAGTTGGTGGATCTTTCGGGCGGTTGCCTCTCCTCCATGCTTCACAAGATCTGCCGGCATGCAGTTGACTCCGGGAGCCTTGTTGCTTTTCAATCGATTTATTGCGTCTACAACTTCGTCGAAAGAGGGCTCTGGGAACTGAGGCTCGGCTGTAGGTATGTCTGGTGCATTTATTTGTGGTTGGTGGGTGCGCACATTGAACAGGTTTTCAAAGTACTGCTTCCATCTTGTCACGATATTGTTTGTTTCTGTCACCAGACATCCGTTTGTGTCTCGGATTATTTTGGCTCTCCCTCGGTAGCCATTTCGGATTGACTTTATGCCGGCATACATACCTCTGATATTCTATGCTCTGGCCTTTTCTAGGATTTCTTCTATCCGAGTCTTATCCCATTCGCACTTTTTGCGTTTGAAAAGTCTCGTTGTCTCTTTCCGAATTGTCGCGTATCTTTCTGCGTTGACTTCATCATATCCCTCTAAGTGGAGCACTCTGAGGTGTTTACGTTGTTCGATCTTTGCCCTACACTCATCGTCAAACCAAGGTTTAGACTTAATTGTTTTATTAAATCCTAATACTTTCTGGGCTGTTTGTTTGATTGTGTCTCTGATCGATGCCAATTTAGTGCCCAAATTATTGGTTTCCTCTTCCCCACTACTCCCATTCTGTAGGATGCTAAATCTCTTCGTTAGTTCGTTTTCATATTCAGCCCTTTTGCGTAGGTCTTTTAGTTTATCAATGTCGAACTTTGTGCTCGTCTCCCGGGTCTGCCCATGTGGGTTTGCTGCGAGCCGACTTCTAATTTTGCCCACCACTAGAAGGGGATCGGAGTCGCAATCGGTTCCTCTATATGATCTTAAGTCAAGGATATTCGAGTGGTGTCTTTTGTCTATGAGGAAGTGGTCTATTTGGTTACGCGTTACGTCGTCGGGTGATATCCATATGGCGTTATGGATTTGCTTGTGCTTGAACATCGTGCTTTTCACTACCAGATCTTTTGACGCCGCAAACGTGATAATTTGAATTCCATTATCATTTGAAACGTCGTGTAGGCTTTCTTTACCTATAGTTGGTTGAAAGATGTCTTCCTTTCCAATTTTCACATTGAGGTCCCCGAGGAGGATTTTAACATCGAATGATGAGATCCCATCGAATACTTCCTCTAGGGTCTCGTAGAACGTCTCCTTCATTTCTTCGTCGATAGATTCTGTTGGGGCGTGTACGTTTATAAATACGTAATTGTACCATGGTCCCTCTATTTTTAGCACCGACATTCGGCCATTAATAAATTGCACATCTTTTACATGGGGCGTAATCTTCTTGCTTATGATGAAGCCAGTTTTTTTTTTTTTTGATTCATTTCCTTTTCAATGCAGGAACTGTTGTCAGTGTGAGGAAACTTATTAGGGGAACTATTGTTGCATTAAGTGTATAATATTTGGGACCTTACGGCAAACCAAATATTATCAATTGGGATGGGGATCAGGTATTTTTAGTGGTGTTATTTTATTTTAAAAATTTGTCTATTGCTTGGTGGGAATATTCTCTTGTACTGTAAATGTGATGTTTTGGTATTGGGAAAGGATATGTATTGGCCAGGATTTTATGTATTTTAGGGGGGGTGATAATTAACTGATAGTATAGTGGTTAGTATGGCGCAAGACTAATGACCTTGCCCGGAAAAAAACAAATCATTATGGAAAATTTAACAAGCCTCAGCACTTGCTAAATTAAGGCCAAGACCGGATCCCGGTTGTAGTGCCGATGATGATGATGATGATAGTGGTTAGTATACTCAGCTGTCACGCGGGGGACCGGGGTTAGATTCCCCGTTGGGGAGCCTCTGGCGCAAGACTAATGACCTTGCTCGGAAAAAACAAATCACTATGGAAAAACTAACAAGCCCCAGAACTTGCTAAATAAGGCCAAGACCGGTTCTCGGTTGTAGTGCCGATGATGATGATGATGATAATAATTAACTGATATGAATTATGTAACACATTCGGACATTAATAAATTTCACATCTTTTACATGGGGCGTAATCTTCTTGCTTATGATGAAGCCAGTTCCGAGGTTATGCGTATGCGTATAGACGAATTCCTGAAAACGAAACAATTTGGTTTACATATAATGTAACCATCATAACAGGGACAATAAACATAACATCGCCTATTCCCAGCCTCACCATGTGTACAATAAATCCCTTTACATACACATTGGCTGGCGACCTTTTCTCCCTATTATAAACAATCCAACGCAGCTGCACACAATTAGCGCAAACGACGCTGAAACCAAAACCTATAGCATAGCCAAATGCAAACAGGAATTGTATACTCACCCTTGGCCGGGATGCCATAAACACCAATTCCCTGTGAATATGCTAAAACCAATTAGCACCATGTCCACCAGCATTGGGGTCTATCAATACAGCTGCAAGGCACATCATAGACAATGATCTATACGATCCCTTTGTCCTACAATATTTCTGGATCTGCTCCTCATGACCCCGAGGCATGAGCAAACAGAAATCCATTACTAACCAATGAGATACGGCTTGTTTACTTAGCCGAACTCACATCTTAGTGATGCACATTATTCCCTTTCTTTGTTTTCAGATTCGTTCTCATGGCCTTGCCCCACGAAAGAACTAATGTTCACACATACATGTGTACCAATTCGATCTTCTCTATGAGATCGGGTTACCTACCCCCAAAGAGAGACTTTACGTTTCTCTTGAGATAGAAAATGCATCCCTAAATTAAGAGATCCAGTACCATTGGCCGAATTTCCTTTGCCAGCGAATTGATATTGCTGAGTCGTTTCCCATCACCCGGCCGAGCCGGTCGGACGGTCCGTCTTCCGCTCCTCGGGGCGTCCGGGGACGCGTACATCCTGGAGTCGGGATTAGATTGATTAAATACTACATGTTGTATTAAAAGAAATTTTTCTTGTGGCACCAGTGTAATGCCATTCAGTAAAGCAAATTAAATGTAATAAAATGTGTTGTGAATAAAGAACCTTAGTTCGTCGATAAAAGTTTTAAATAAGCAGACTCGAATTAACCAATAAAATAAACTTTCAATAAATAAACAGTACATCCGTGTTTCACTTTTCCTCTCCCCTTTGGTGGACGGTGCGTTGCTGAGCTTCTTGTTTGTGCGATTCTTTCGGTGGTATGCGATAGAACTTTGTTAGCAGCGAGTGTGTTGGCGGTAGAACTCTCGCCTATGCAGGCGTCGCGACCTCCTACCCCACAGGTGTATCCACAGCTTTTCATACTGGACCTGGAAAAGGCTAAGAGGCAGAAACTGTGCGATTGCTATTTTAAATGAGTACCTTCTGTCATTCTTATTCATTACTGTACTGAAAAAAACAGATACTGACTTCTTTCTTCTTGAATACTTTCCGAGCAATTGTCCAAGAGATTCTTGTATAGCAATGATGCAAGCAGTGCTCGATTGGCTACCGTTATAATACAGCCGGTTAGGGGTCACTTATCTATATCTTCATTTATATATTTATATTATCATGCATTTTTTGTTGTTGAAATTTTAACGTCGCTTTGATTGAAAAGGCAACGATTCCATATGTGGATAAATTATGTATTAGCTATTTCTAATGTAATTTTTTAGCTCCGCGTATGAACCTACTAGTATTAATTAACCCATTATAATCCTTGCCAAATCGTCTCCCGTTGTTTGTCACCATTTAATTAATCTGCATAGCACTGACAAAAGAATAGACCTTCATTAAGATGCAACAGCTCGACGTAAACTATTGCCAAACAACTTCTACAGAAATTAATCAAAGCTACTAGTTCTTTTGTGGTCTCTTAGCCATGAGATAAACTCATAAGGGCCGTGCATCTGTAGAAACATGTTCTCGCGTCATTAAAGAGATAGAACAAAAAAAAAAGATAAAAGGATTATCCCTGACCTACTTTCAGCAACACAAAAGTGGGCCGATAAAGTATGACCCGCAACGAAAATAATACTTCTCCACATCAAACGCTTCTAATGAAAACTGTTTCTCTTTTCAGAAACCCACTTCCAGCACATCCTGTCGCTTTCCCAAACTTGAAGAATGTGCCCACTTCCACTATGAACGTGTCCAATTAGGGCCATTGACCGTTCGGCTTGTTGACGACAAATCAGAGCTATTGAATAGTAGCGTTGCTTCGCAGTCTTTGGGTGGTGATGTGGCGGCGTCACAGAACTCTTCCCTCTGGTCGTTTAGTCCATCAGTATGTTGGTTTATTGTGAAAGTGATTCCGAACCGATCGGATCCGTTTTTGCTAAGACGTTCCTTCGACAATATGACACTGTTAGACGAGATGCTGCATCGTTGTGTGTATGATAGAAAGATAAGTGGCCTGAAGGACCTGACCGAGTTGGAATTTAAATCCGAAGAGGACGTCGAGTATGCAGTGGCCAAATACTTAGAAAGATTCTCGAAAATCGCCTCGGACTCACTAACGTGCGGCACTGTACTCACTTGGTTGCAACTGGATAATAAGGGTAGGCGTTTACCCCTGGCTGATACTGATACCATGAAAAGCATCAATACTCCAGCTGTAGGCGCGGCTTATGGTGTAAGGAGGTTGGTAACATTTGGAGTCAATGTTTTATTGTGTATACTAATGCATCTCTTCTATTTTCTAGGTATATTGCTCAAGCTTCGGATGAAATCTCTATTGAAGTGGGCGACATGATTTCTGTTATCGATATGCCAAGTCCAGCCGAATCTATATGGTGGCGTGGAAAGAAGTCACATCTACAAAAATCCCATTATGAAGTGGGTTTTTTTCCACAGAGCTGCGTTGCGACAATTGGTGACAAGGTGCCACGGCATTTTCCTTTGCCAGCTCCGCTAGTTGGACAACTGGATGTTTCACCAACAAAGCCAGTTCTAAGGAAACATGGCAAATTAATTGCATTCTTTCGATCATTTATATTGTCACGGCCATCACGTCGTCGTCTTAAACAATCGGGCATCTATCGGGAGAGAGTGTTCTCCTGTGACCTTAGTGAGCATTTATTGAATAGTGGTCAAGAGATACCAATGGTTCTAAAGTGTTGTGCAGAATTCATCGAGGAGAACGGAATTGTAGATGGAATCTACAGACTATCAGGTATCACATCAAACATTCAGAAGCTTCGAAGAGCATTCGACGAAGAGAGAATACCGGATTTGACGAATCCGGAAATACGACAGGATATCCATGCAGTTAGTTCCTTGCTTAAAATGTACTTCAGGGAATTACCGAATCCTTTGTGTACGTATCAGTTATACGACAACTTTGTCGAGGCGATACAAGCAAAGAGTGAGTCTAATGAACGGTTGAAACTAATGAAGGAGACAGTCCTTAAATTGCCGCCACCACATTACAGGTTGGTAATATTACATTGTGGGAAAAGTTTCTTCGGAATTCAAACGATTTTTTTTCTAATATTTTTATTTATAAATTATTGGTTCAGTTTTTCTAAGAGGTGTTTTATAGTTATTTTACTAACAATTTAATATACTTTATATAAATTAAATATAGTTGATATAGTTAAATTACAAATTTAGAATTAATCTGTTTGAATATAGTTAAATTGTAGAAATTAGGACTTACTTGTTGAGCTTGATTGGCGTCAGCTGCTGTGGTTCGGCGACTGGGTGCAGGGTGCGTTGAAGTGATGCTCCCCTGTTCAGCTTCAATCCGTTGAAGGGTTGTGTTTGTTTTCTCGTCAAATGTTCAATTATTATTTCTTCAGATAATTCTTCCTGTATAACTTATTTTGATAACGTGTTCGTCTGTAATTCTAATTTACGATTGTTCACATACACGTTAGAGCAATGACTCTCGACTCTCGACTGCCGACTGTTGGTTTGCGTAGTTCTACGGCGAATCTCAATTATATTTTTATTTGCCGTTGACGTGTATTTTGTTATCCGGCGCCAACACCGTTTTATTATTATTTTTCTACCAAGTAGAATTTGCACAAAGCAGTTTATGCAAATTAGTTACTTGGCGATTAGTTTTCCTTTCACAGGTAGAGAGGGGAAACTTACGAAAGGGGATTAGTTGGTGTTAGGGGGGGACCTGGAGGCGAGGTAGGTCCGTAACAATAACTTCCCCCCATACAAATTGAAAGCTTCATTCTTAGAAGAGGAATGAAGCTTGGCTACAAAAGTATATAACTGTAGCGTTGAACCCTACACCGTTTGTGGTGTATTACCTGCCCTTGTTTGCCGTGGTCTGTCTGTTTTTGGCTTCCTCTATTCGTAATAGGGTTTCAGCCTATTGTTGTGCACCACCACATTTCTTATCCCTACCTTCACGACGCTATTCACCGGACTGTTTATCTGTACTACCTTATAGGGACCCCTCCATATGGGAGCTTGTGGGGGGCTGTAGTTTGGGTGCCGACGTACGGCACGGTTCCTATCACCCACCAACGTTGCGTCGCCGAAAATTGTCGTCAGTAAATTGTTCGTGAGAGCGGCCGGTCCAACACACCCTGTGCACTTGTAACAAGACGAAAATAAAACACACGACTTTGTCCACCATAAATGTTGTTTGGTGTTCCTTTTATTTCTCGGTATAAATATTATTCGAGGGTTCTTTCCATTTTGTATAAATATTATTTAGGTGTTCTTTCTACTTTGTTTTGTACAATCTTGATTAAGCGTTCCTTTTATTTAGTACTTATTTCCTTCAAAATTCAAAACCTTTGCGTGACAAGAGGGAATCCCGGCACAACAATAACGCAACATAAATGTAAAGTGGAGGGGTAAACACTACACAAGCGTAAGGGGGCAGTTTCCCTTTTTAGTATTAACTGTATTTTGGGGGACGGATTAGTCAGCGAAAAGGGGTCGGCTTTTCTTAGATGTATTATTGTAATATATATTTCCTCACTAATGACATGATTGATCTGTGCTCTGATCGCGTTTCATCGACCGGAGGGGCTCGGTAAAAAAACGGGCCGGCGGACAGTGACGGATCGGATAAGGGCTATTTTGCGAAAGAATGCGAACTTACAAGGGCGGGATGCTCTATGGTGATGTACGGACGCGTTAATATGACACGTAACTACGCGCACTTTCCCGACTATGACTATGCACGGCCTCGACTTGACTTCTTCCGAGTTGAGATTCGACTTCAGCGACGTGCGCGGACTTTGGTGGATGGCGATCGACTGAACATGAATGAAAATAATTTATTCATTGCGTCGTGGCGGTGCGTCATAGCAAAGTTAGGCTCGCTGCCAATTACAGAGAATTCTGGAAGAGTTGCTATGCTCGCATAAGAACTTAGTTCCAGCGAATTCTGGCCGTACAGGCTGGGTTGACTTCGTTGGTTGGGTGTACCGGGAAATTGGCTTTGGGGACGCAAGCGAGTGTGGGCATGCATTTTCGGAGGAAATTGGAATGGCTTGGGTGCAAGCAAGGGATATCGTTTAGATAGAATATTAACCGAAGTCAATTCGGGGAAATGTATGCCGCTTGGTTGGCTGTTAATGTTCCGTTGAGGATTTGGATATGCGTTTTGTTAAGGCATATGAATTTCGGGGAAATTAAGATTGCTTGGTCGCAAAGAGGAAATATAGAGAATTGACCGAAGCAATTTTGGGAAAATGAATGCGCGGATGGTTAGAATATATTCTGTTGAATTATATTCTGTTGGGGGTTTGGAAAATGTTTTATTGCAGATTGGGAGATGTATGCTATTGCGGATTGTTTTTGCATGTTGGGTTAGGGTTGTGGGTTGGTTCTCCGTGTGATATAGAAAACCCCCACAAGCTAACTTTCCTTGCTTCTGCGCGTTCCGTATTAAAACTTTGTCGCCCGCATGGAACGTGAATGGGCGTGTCTTACGGTCGTAGTACTTTTTTGACTTCCTCTTGGAAGTTAACAGGTTACGCTTTGCTATTTCGTACGTATGTTGAAGTTTGTACTTCGATAGCTTATGGTAACTGTCATGGTTGTATACTGATTCCGGAGGGGTGAACCCAAATAGACAGTCTTTGGGGGATTCGTAGTCTGTAAACCTTCAGCCAATAAACACGAAACGACACACGGAGCGGAGACAGCGACAATTAAACACCAAGTCTTTCCTTTCCTTTGCAGCGCTCCTTTTATTTTATGTTATTTCTCTTACACAAATTGTTACAATATCTTTTTTTATTTAGGGAATATAATAGATAGATTAAACGAATATATTGGAACATTGATTTTACGGCTTCTGTAGTACAACCAAACATGAAAATCACATCGACACTATATTAATTCACCGTCCACATAGCAATCTCGTATTTTAATTAAATCGCGTTGGTGAACTGGCGTACCCTTTTAAGTTTACTGGGGCCAAACGGTTTCTTTCGCTAATCGGCGCGGCGCGGACTGCCGTCTTCCTCGGGGTTCTCTAACTGTCTGCCCACACAGATATCCAGATTCCAAACTGGTATCTGTATCTACACGGAAAAATGTTCCTACTTGCTCTGCTAACAGAACTTCCGAATTTCTGTTAGCAGCATGTTATCGCGTCCCAGGGGTGATTTTTCATTCCTGAAAGAAGAAAGTCATTCCTTGCATACATCATTATCATTGGTGATAGAATTTCATTTCCACGGCCTTCTGTTTGCACAGAACATCTGGCGCCCAGACCAGAGATATTCGTCGATTGTTTTGACGTACAGTCCGTGGGTCTTATTTGAACTTGGTACCCGGAATCGAAATCAATTAGATCTTTATAATGGTGTGAAATTCTAGCGTGGCAGTGGGACCGAAGTATTGCCTTTGTTGGCTTAACTCCTCATAAATCATCGCATATCTCGTTGAGATATTTTTGATTGCGATAGGTCGTGGCTGCCTTCTGTTGTTCAACGGATTTGGGTGGTCCTTGCATTAAATTACCCGCACGTGCATCCGTTGATCGGCTCATTCTTTGATGATAGCAATTCTTTTGTATCGAATTTCGGAATTGCCGGTTCGATGAGACGTTCCTGGGCGCAGGCAGCATGTATGGCATTTTGGGAATTGTTTTTTTAGGAATAGAACTCATGGATGTTTATACCTTTGTTTCAGGCATGATGAATTATAATTGTTGAGCTTGACCTTAAAAGCTTTGGGGACGTTCAGTTCCTTGCTTTTTGGTGTCAGTCTCAACGTTGGCTGCGAGTTACAGGCCCTATGGTGGGACTTTGGGACACGCGTCTGTGGGCGCGTGCAACGTTCTCAGGTAAGTAAGCTCTTTGAAAGTAGGAACCTTACCTGCGCGGAATTGTGCGTTCGTAGAACGCTACAAGTCCATTGGCGTAAGCTTAGTACCTTCGTGTACATTGGTGTTGCATACGAATGTTGCCGTCCTCAGGTACTGGTCCCATAATTGGGAATTCCCACCCACAATACTTCGCAGGTGATCTACGAGTGGACGATGGGTTGGTTTAAAGCTCCATTCGATTGTGGGTGGTACGCTGAGGTCTGTAGTTTTTTAATACGGAGCAGTTTGCACACGCTTTTAAACAAACTGCTTAGGAAATTACTTCCTGATCGGTGACCAATTGCTTCGAAACACCATCATCATCATCATCGGCACTAGAACCGGGGACCGGTCTTGGCCTTATTTAGCAAGTCCTGAGTCTTGTTAAATTTTCTATAATGATTTGTTTTTTTCCGGGCAAGGTCATTAGTCTTGCGCCAGAGGCTCCCCGACGGGGAATCGAACCCGGTCTCCCGCGTGACATGCGGGTATACTAACCACTATACTATCGAGAAACACCATACCGAGCAATTATTTGGTCGAAAAAGACTGTGGTCACCGTTTCAGCCTCCGCATCTGGGAGAGCGTAGCAATCTATATACTTAGACAAGTTGTCTTGGAATGTAAGTATATATTGATTGCCGGTTGGAGTGCGATCAAGAGGACCTACTATAGCTAAGTATACTTTGTCAAAAGGTGATAAGCTCCTTCGGTGCCCAATTGGTTCCCGCTCCTTCTGGTCAATGGCAAAGGCTGTCAGCGGTAACTTCGCATCCTCTTCTTTCCCTCCGTTGGTGACAGACAGCGGGACGTTAGTCACGAATCCAAAGGATAAAGCTAATGTGTTCGCGAATTTATTTTCCGCGAATTCCAACCTCGATCCCGGCCTTTTGGAGCCACCTGTGATCTCGCCGGTACAGTCTTCCATGCGGGATGTGAGATTTCGTCCGCGCACTATTCAACGCATTCTACGTGAACTTGATTGTAGGAAGGCAAGCGGTCCGGACGGAATACCAGCAATAGTCCTTAAGAACTGTGCTCCAGAACTATCGCCGATTCTTGGCAGACTATTCCGCTTATCTTATGCACGGAGGACATTTCCTGCCTACTGGAAAATCGCTCGAGTTCAGCCAATCCCAAAAACGGGAAAAAAGTGTCTCCCACAAAATTACCGTCCGATAGCATTACTGTCTATTTTATCTAAGGTAATGGAAAAAGTCATCAATACAGAGTTAGTTAAGTATTTGGAGTGCAACGGACTTCTGAATGATCGTCAATACGGATTCCGTGGCAGGCGATCCACAGGAGACCTTTTTATACTTATAACCGATATATGGACATCTGCGATTGAACGGTATGGTGAGTCAAGGGCGGTCGCATTGGATATCTCCAAGGCTTTTGACCGCGTCTGGCACGGGGCATTGCTGAGCAAACTTCGTTCATATGGACTTTCCCAACAGCTTTGCAACTGGACGAAAAGCTTCCTTGAGAATCGATCGATCCGGGTTGTTGTGGACGACGAGTGTTCGGATCTGTATCCTGTTAATTCGTGCCCCAAGGTTCTATTTTGGCTCCAACCTTGTTCTTGCTGCACATAAATGATTTGTTGGAGACAACGGATAACAAAGTGTTCAGTTTTGCGGATGATAGTACGCTTGTTTCCTCCTTTTCGAGTGATCGGCCGATTGGTGCATCAACGTCGTACCAGCTGAGATGTAGACAGATTGACTCTCTGAATCAGGATCTGGATAAAGTCCTGCAGTGGGGAAAGGTCAATCTCGTCGACTTCAACGCAACGAAGACCCAGTATACAACATTCACAAAGAAAACTGGATCATCGGTTCCACAGCTGATGATGAGTGGTCGGGCCCTCGAGGCTGGGGAAAGTTTGAAATTGCTCGACGTCACGGTCTGTGGGAATGTATCATGGCATAAACACGTGTCGACTATTGCCAGATCAGCCTCAGGAAAACTGAGTTATCTTTTTAGAGCCAAGAAATATTTTACCCCAGCCCAACTTCTTCTCCTCTATAAATCCCAAATTAGACCCGCGCTCGAATATTGCTCTCATGTTTGGAGCTCGGCTCCTAAACATACCCTAGACCTACTTGAGAGCGTACAGAGACGAGCGATCCGTCTGATCGGGGACTCGGCGCTGACGTCGGGACTACAGTCGCTATCACATCGAAGGCGCGCAGCCGACCTCTGTCTGTTTTACAGATATTATCACGGGTACTGTTCTTCGGAGATTCTTGGTATTGTTCCACGCAATTCGGCTTATATGCGCTCCCCAAGACAATCCGACGGATCGCACCCGTTTGTGGTTCATCTCCCGATGGCGCGAACGTCCCTGTATCAGAACTCGTTCCGTTACAGAGCGGGAAGCTGTGGAACTGCCTTCCCACGCGAGTGTTCCCGGAGCGTTACAACCTGCAACTGTTCAAAAAGAACTGCAACAGTTATTTGATGGCATCTCGGGGCGCCCACTTGACGCTATAAGTTCGCCTCTCCCGAGAGAAGTCTAATAAAAAAAAAAAAAAAAAAAAAAAGCCTCTTTGCAGTGTCGGTTATTACCATGGGCACACGTATGTTCGGTGAAGATTTCATGGTTTGACATGTTTTACATACTTTGATGTATTGTTTAATGTCGCGCATCATGCTCTGCAACCAAAAATTTCTACCTATTTTATTATACGTTTTACTCACTCTTTGGTGTCCACACAAAGGAGGATTGGTTATCTCCATTCCTTTTTCCGTGCAGGTGGGAATGGGATTCTCCTTAAGAGAGGGGCTATCATCATTTGGACTATCCTGAGTTCCTTCGCTTGCCCTTAACTTTTTAGCTTGGGCGCGTGTTAGTACATTGCAGCTTGGTAGTGTGGGAGTCTCATCACGAATTGCGCGACTTAAAGTATCCGCATTAGTGTTGTATTTATACTCGATTTAGTTGTCGAACTTCAGTAGTTTGCGATGGAACCTTAGTAAACGTGACGTGGGGTATTTCACGTTGAATACTCCCTTTAACGGTTTGTGGTCCCTGTATATGTTGAATTTTCGCCCTTGTAAATAACAACGGACATTTTTAGTCGCCTCAACAATGGCTAAACAATGGTAACTCTTTCTCGATTGTAGAGTAGTTCTTTTCCGCCTTATTCAAGGTTCGACTGGCATATGCGACTGGCTGGTCCTTACCGATTTCGCTTTGCGACAGTACGGCACCCAGTGCTTCATTGCTCGCATCCATGGTCAGATTAAAGGGTTTGGTAAAATCTGGATAGATTAGTAGTGGCGGCGAGACCAATAACTCCTTTATGTTATCAAATGCTTGTTGGTATTTGTCTGACAAGGTGAATTTGACTTTCTTCCTTAACAAATTTGTTAAGGGGCGTATTATCTTCGAAAAATGTTGAATACATTTTCGGTAGTAGTTCGCCAAGCCCAGAAACGATTGGACGTGCTTTACCGTTTTGGGAATGGGGAAATCCCTGACACTAGCTGTCGTGTTGGCATTGCCCCCTTTTCGGAACAAACATGTCCCAGATATACTACTTCCTTCTGTAGGAACTTGCATTTCTCCGGTTGCAGCTTGAGGTTGTGGTATCTCATTTGATCAAATACTTTCCGGAGTTTGTCATTATGGTGTTCTAGGCTTTTCCTATATATGACCACTTCGTCCAGATAAACAAAGCATTCGAATCCTTGCAACCCGGTTAGGACATGGTTCATGAGACCAAATGCCATACGTTTGAACTCATAGTGCTCGTAATTTGTGCTGACCGCTATCTTACTTCGATCCTTCTGATCCACTAAAATTTGATGGTAGCCGCTCGCTAAATCGAGCGTGGAAAAATAGCGTGAGTGACCGAGCTGGTCTAAAATGTCCTCTATTCGAGGGAGAGGGTACGCATCACCGATGGTTTTGTTTTTCAGTTTCCTGGAATCGACCACAACTCTCCATCGACCTTTTCCACCGGAGCCCGCTTTCTTAGGAACAACCAAGAGTGGTGAGTTCCATGGACTTTTGCTTGGTTGAATGATATCATTCTCCAGCATATCTCGTACTTGTTCGTTTATCACCTCTTTCTTGCACTCAGGCAGACGGTACATTCCTTGATTTATCGGTGCTTGAACCTGTATCAGCGGTATCTCATGCGTTATGGCACTGATATGTTAGGAGATCACCTTTGAGGTGGAAAATGTCGTTAAACTCCTCACATATTTCCACTATAGATTGACACTCTTGAGGACTTAGGTTTTTCCCTAAGTGGAGTTCCTCGTGTACTTGTGTCAACCTTGGATCTTTTGGTGATTCCTCCTCTGGGAATAGATGTCGGCGTTCCCCTTCCGAAGATTTTTTATCCGAATTGTATCCCATAGAGCGCTTGTCCTCGTTTTCCAGCGGAAAGGTGGAAAATTCCTTTATTGGGTGTACTTCCACCATAATCCGGTCCATAGTTTGGAGGTGGCTTGCGATATTGAGTACCTCTACTTGGTCACTCTTCGCTTTTCCTACAATACAATTGGATATGAAAATCCCTGATTGTACTGCTTTAGGTACTAGCACTACCTCTTCCCAGATTTCCATGGGGAGTTTAAGCATTTTTCGGGAACGTGCAGGTATTATCGCCGGTATGTTCAGAAAAATGTCTACCTCCGAAGCGTTTGGCAGTGAGTGTTCCACCGCTGCTTCTTCTTCGTTAGCTTTCTTTGATTTGTCAGTTTTTTCTATTGGGTTGGGCTTCTTGGAGCCTGACAATTATTTGCCCCCTTTCCCCTGTTTGGGTAGGGTATCCGGTGTACTTCCGGCCGCGGTCTGGACCTCTATGGATCCCCTTGGCACGGGTTCCCGACTGGTTGCCTCATGTCTTGGCGTCTGCTTCCTATATTTTGTAAATTCAACGGAAAAATTTACCGGATTTTCATTGGTTTGGGAGAATTCCCAACAATTCCCGGGTCCGTTGATTTTACAATTCCTAGCTAGGAAGTCGTTTCCTAACAACCCATCTTCTGACAATCCCGGTAGGGAGTACATTACCTGAAAGTTACAGGAGATTGGTTGGGGCAGTTGGAATATTCCCTTACAAAAGCTCCTAGACTTTCCCTTTCCAAAAAGCGTTTGGAGAGTAGTGGCCTTTTTGGTATCCAATGCTGTTCCATTTTGGAGTGCCTTCAGCTCAAGAAGGCTGATCTCCGCACCTGTGTCCACTATTAGACGTGTAGTGTTTCTACATCCGATGTCTAATGGGAGTTGGACTATTGGAACTTTTGTTGGTGGTTGAGGACAGTTTTCTTCATTTGGTGCCTTTAATTCGGTCGGGTTGGGGAATTTCGGCCCGACCTCTGGGAGTTTTCCAGAGATGTCTCCTATTTTGCTTTTTGCCGACACATTGTCGCCGTGTGGTTGTGTCGCTTGCAAAATGTGCACCATTCTCCGTTCTTTTGTCGCATATGCCCCCTTTTTGGCCTCTCTGAACGTCCGTAGCAGTTGAATTCGACTGGCTACGGTTCGATTCGGGTCGATGACGTTGTAATCGGTGTTGGCGTTGTTTTATTTTTCGAGCCTCCGAGTGTTCAGTACTCCTCATACTAGTAATACTCTTGGCTCGTGTCTGTTTATCGCCTTTGTCGCGTGGCTGTTTGTTGTCCATTGAAAGTTTTCCTTTTTGGACTGTTTGCCATTCTGTATTGACCGTGCAGGTCTGTGGGGTGTGGTCGCTAAGTACAGACTTAACCACCTTGGGTGTGTCTGTTGGCTTTTGTGGTTTTATCCACTTTGCCTTGATACGACACTCGTCCTCTGTGTGACCCTTTCGGCCACAAAACTCACAACAACATCGAATGCTGTACACTCTACGATTCGATGCCGTTGCTTGTTTCGATGTGGATGGTCGTTCCTGCCCTTGATTTGAGGTATTCACAGGTGACTTCCTTTGGTTCTGCGACCTTGGTGTGGGTTCGGGATTATCCGCCTTCCTTTGTGTACTTAGTGTCCGACAATCCTGGACATCGTGCCCATATCGATCACACTTTGTACACTTTGGAGTGTTTCGGCGTCGAAGGCATTCGTCGTATACATGCCCTTTCCTATTGCAGAAGCTGCAAGTCATGCGTGTAACCCATGTGTTTGGTGTACGCTTGTCCCTACCTCGACTAGAGGAGTCACTGAGATATATAGCTGCGTTGTGTGGCTCCTCGTTTGCATCAACGGTAATGCTTACGCGCGTTTATTAATTTACGTATGGTGGTACTACCCGGATTATTCTGACCGCAGTTCGCTTTT
The DNA here is from genome assembly GCA_963931805.1 of Microdon myrmicae. Classification (NCBI taxonomy): domain Eukaryota; kingdom Metazoa; phylum Arthropoda; class Insecta; order Diptera; family Syrphidae; genus Microdon; species Microdon myrmicae. Next base: position 31,042,378 of record OZ007496.1, read on the forward strand.
AACCGTAGCGAACGAAAACACGATAGCGGAACAAACGGTCCAACGCTGAGGGATTACATCTATTTAAATAAACGTCCCAACGATGAGAGGCAAGGATCAATTTAATTGAACAACCCAACGATGACAATCTAGATAAATAAAAAGAAAGAAGAAGATAAAAACCTGAAAAGAGAACACTAAAACAACGGAAAATATTTGGGTAAATTATCTTTAAATTTTCTTCCCAACGTTGGTATCGTCCTCTCTCCTGTAATTAGAAAATAAACAGAGAAAAGGAAAACAGTATTTTCATTTATTTTATTATTTCTGTTATACGGCTTTTTATTTTTCCTCCTAGCCGCTAGTTCCGCTAGTCGGCGTAGGGACGTTAAAGTTGTTACGGACCGACCTTGAGTCCAGCTCCCCCCAACATCCACGAATCCCCTTTCGTTAGTCCCCCCTCTTTGCCTCTAAACGGAGAACAACTCGCCAAGTAGTTAATTTGCATAAACTACTTTGTGCAAATTCTACTTGGCAGGGAAAATAATAATCACAACCGATTTCAGCAATGTCTTCGACCAAATTTCACACAACCTCATCCTCTTTAAGCTATCCTCCCTTGGCTTCGTACCCCTGCTGATTAAGTGGATTTCTTCTTATCTACACGATCGAACCCACTGTGTCAGATTTAGATCCACCCTCTCCAATCCTTGTCTTCCCACGTCAGGTAGTTCGATAGGACCTGTCCTCTTCATTCTTACTATTAATGATATAGACTCTACTATCCCCTGATTAAGTGGATTTCTTCCTATCTACACGATCGAACCAGTGGTTGACTATGAAGGGTATAGGAACGTGATGTAGAGTGAATACGCTTACGGGAAAAGGTTATAGATTGGCATTTGCCGATGTTACGTACAAAGCTATTTTTGTCACACCAAGTCGAGAAGCTGTCAACTTGTGATTGCAACAGTGTTGAATCAAGTGGTGACTCAATGATCTTGTATAACTTGGTATCATCAGCGTACAGGGACAGGGTGGAATTCTTAATGACCCTATCGATGTCATTAGTGGCAAGTATAAATAGGAGAGGACCCAGGTGACTACCCTGCAATATCCCAGAGGCGGCAAGGAGGGGGTTGGATATCATGGACCAAACCGAACGGGATAAAGTCTATCCTTTAGATAGGAAGAAATTCATTTCAGCAATCCAGGTTCGAAGCCAAGGGCGGATAATTTGGAGAGGATTAGATTGTGGGAAATTTTGTTGAATGCTTTATCGAGGTCGGTCGAAACCATATCGACCTCGTAACCGTCCTCTAGTGCTGAGAGTGTAAAGGAAGTGAACTCAACAGGGTTGGTGTTAGTTGATCGGCCATTGAGAAAACCACGTTGCCTTGATGAAATAAAAGCTTTGCAACGAAAACTAAGATATCCCTATATAATGCTTTCGAGAATCTTGGGTAAGTGGGACAGTTTGGCGATGGGGCGGTAGTTCGCGACATGGTTTTTGGACGCTCCTTATAGGTGGGGGTGATGAAGAAGGTTTCCCAAATGTGGGGCAATATGCTTGAGAGAGTGAGAGATTGAAGATCAGTCAGTGGGGAGCAGAGAGAATGGATGAGCATTTCTTGAGGAGGATTGCAGGGATACTGTCAGGGCCCAGTGTAAACTCGTCTTTCAGTTCCAGTAGCTTTGATTCAATTAAAGTCGGATCACAGGAGTTGAGGAGACGGTTCCCGAGGAAAAAGTTAGATAGTTAGTGGAAGTGTGACGGGTCAGAAACAAAGGAGTCATTAATGAATGACTGCTTGAAGTAAGTGGCAAAGAAGTTAACAATAGTAACAGGATCAAATGAGGTATGAGAGTGTGGCATCTCTAACAGATACACACACAATACACAAGCAGATAGTGAAGCACACCGAACGAAAATCTAATAAGAAAATGCATCAGAGCCGTATACCATAGCGATAACATAACAATTCCACATCAGTTGAGTGTACTTGAGTTTAGAAATCGAATTCGTAGACACGGCGGTGGGCTGATGGGTTGCGCTTTGGTTCAATTTTTGGTGATTCTAACTGTCATAGCGTCAGTTCGAATCACACGTTCTTCACTATCATCCCAAACGCTATAAGAGTTTAAGGTAAGCGATATGGGGTAACCATCGGATCTCCGTTTATTATTGATGAACTGAAAAAAAGTTTTGGGGTCATTTTTGAGATTGGGCTGAGTTTTGGTAAGATAGTTGCGATTAATGGTGGTGAAAAGTTCCGAGAATTGGGGGAAACTCCCAAAAAAGTTGGAGTAGTCAGGAATAGTTCGATTCCAAGAGAAGATGACCCATAATTTATTCCTTTTAATACACAAGGAGCGAAGCTTGTGATTGTACCATGAATGGGAAGAGGTTGATTTTGTTTGTCTAGAGTAGGGAACACGGCTAATAACCTTGCCCGTAAAAATAAATTATTGTGGAAAATTTAACAAACCTCGAGACTTGCTAAATAAGACCAAGACCGGATCCCGGTTGTAGTGCCGATGATGATGATGATGAGTATGGAACGAATGGGGAAATATAGCAAAGGAGTCGGTATATAAGTGGGTGATGGCATCTTCATCGGATAGGTGAACGTAGTTAAACGAAAGGTGGCCTAGGTAGTCATTGATGAGGCGAAAATTAGCTCTATGGAAATCGTAGGCGTAGTGATTGGGAGGGGGGACGGATGGTGGCGAGTGGACTCGGAAGAAGGTCACGAGAAAAGGGGGGTGATGGTGGTCTATAGATGTAAGGGCGAAGGGACTGGGTGAGACCGATGTATTAGTAAGGTCTGTTGTAAAGATGAGGACAAGCTGCCTACCCAAAAGATTTCAACGTTGGGGAATGAAGTATGAAGATACATTCCTTGGCCGAGGTGGCATGGGGGTGAAGTGTAAATGATAGTCAGATATAACCCAATTGAGTTATGGAAGATTAAAATGTCCGAAGATGATGATTTCGTCCTCGCAATCACTCACAATTACGATAAATAACAAAAAAAGAAAGGCAACTTGCTGTTGCGATTCCTAGAGCTTGTGGTGGAGAATGGTTTCTCACGCCTTAAAACTTTAGACTGTCGGTTTCAACCGTTCTTAAATCCTCCAGTAATTCTTCTAGATAAAAAGAAGAATCGATTCCTTTTATGAGCATGAGGACAGTTTTGTCCGCTTGTGGAGTGTACGTGTAGTACTCGCCCTACCCAAAGCAGATTTAATTTTACGGTAATCCTCTAAATCACTACACATTATACTTATGTTTGCATTATTGATGCGCTGGGTTTTAAAATTCTTACATGTTAACTTACCGACTTTAATTACGTCCATACTTTCCATATGGCTCACAATAATGGGTGGTACTTTCTCCGTCCTATTGATTTGTTGTTTCCGTTGCTGTTTTCCGCGCTGCTGTGTTGTTGTCGGTGCTGTTGCTGTTTTTGTTCATATTGTTGTAAACTCCGCATATTCCTTTTCCCCAGAGCTGCTTTTACTTCTCTGCACAGCTCATCTCTTTTTTTGATCAGTTCAGCGATATTGTTGTCGAGCTCATTATCATACGTATTTTCCACTCGCTCCTTAACGGCCAGGTCTTTATATTTGTTCCCTGCTCCAGAGTAGTGAGCATCACTACGAGGACACACACACCCACACCCACACACACCAACACCCACACACGCCAACACTAACATTTTTGTGTTGACGAGCGACGATCGATGTAGTTCGTTCAACGACTTTTCACGTACTGATGGATTAGTCGGCGAATGTGGATGATAAGTGCACAGCACAGGGAACTATCCCGTAACCGAGTTAGTGAGGTTGTCAACTTGCTAGTTTCTTCAGACCAATAAATAGAATCGGTGACCAATAATTGCAATCCGTATAGGGTGACAACTTCTGTAGATTAAATTTAATTTATACAATTTTATAGGAATGAAGTTTATAACAGTTATTCAACTGGTTGTGAACCATAACACTGTGATAGTAATATCCCGAAGAAACTTTTGCCCAATTTTATATTTTTAAAACACATGTCAAGGATTTATTTACAAATATTTCTCCATTTTAGGACCCTGAAGTATTTAGCAACTCATTTAAACAAGATTTCTCAGCACTCCGCACGTACCGGAATGACTGATAAAAATCTGGCGATCGTCTGGGCACCGAATCTTCTTCGATCACCGGCTCTTGAATCTGGTGGAGTGGCAGCTTTACGTGGTGTTGGTGTACAAGCTGTTGTTACTGAATATCTAATACGTAACTGCCATTTAATCTTCGATTCCAGCGAGGAAGGCCTTCGATTGAGTTATGCAGGAAATACTGCCGAACAACGACTGGACTCGTTGACTGACTGCGAGAGCTTACTTGTAGAACAAAGAGAACATGATCAATCTTTATGCTATGTAGAACGACCAAAATCACTTAGTGCAAGTGGCCCAAAATTAATAAGCCTGGAAGAAGCACAGGAGCGTCACAGTCGTTTAGATGGAAGCGATATGAATAAATCGATGCCCATAAATGTTGTGCCAAACTCATCTAACATAGGCTCATATATCGAGGTAGGCGGAGGACCATCTTCTCTGCCCGATAAATATCACACAATTTTACCAGTGCCACGAAGTTGGCAGAAGCGTAAGACACACTCTTGGAAATCTTTATTTATGCGAAACCCTCGTAACTCTAATAGCAACAGTGACATGAAAGGGCTGAATACCAGAGGTAAACCGGGCATGGCCATCCAAGTAACATTTGCTGACGAACAAGCCACCGGAGATGGTCTGCACATGAAATCAAACAAGCAAGATAAACCAAAATCAATCGATCTATTTGATTCAGGAAAACCAATGGAAATTTGCGTAAGATCGAGTTCAATTGATAGTTTGCGAACAGCAGGTCATTCCAGGTCAGTTTCGCATGATTCCTATTTTGATTTACTGCAATCTCCTCAGCGGGTTATAACGACTTGTCCGTCTAGAGAGCTTTCAGAACTCGGATTAAATTTTGATCGGGAGGAACCCGAAATGCGTATTTTCTCCGAGAGCGAAAGTTTGGTTAGTAGCCCAAAAGTGGGCAAAGAGAATATACCGCCACGTAGAGTATTGAGAGCCCGCCCTGAGGAATTTTCAAGTACAACAAACTCCGTAAATCCTAGTCCCAAAAAGCAGCCGAGACTTAATTTATTATCTCCCAGTAGTGCCGCTGCACCACAGTCATGGGGTGCTACTGGAATCACAGTGACACCAGCAGCAAACTCCTGTTCAAGCGGTTGTTGTGATCATAGTGATGAAAGTTGTTGTAAACGTTACAAATTAGAGGATCAATTATCTGATATACAATTTATTGACTGTAGTACTCCAGAGCACACAATCAGTAATCCGAATACAATGTATGCCAGCGTACAAGTTCACAATCCGCCGAAGCAATCAACTTCAAAGACATCTCTAGATTCTGAGGGAGTACCAACTTCGAAGGCGAACAACACAACTTTCGGAACGATTTTCGAAAGCAAGGAGAAAAATGGTGGTGAGAGTTCTCACATAATCACTCGATATAGTTATCCAACTGTGCAAGTAGGTGCCAAACGAAAGGACAACGATTCTGCACTCAAGGAACGCTTTAGCTACCCTGGATCTGGTAATAGCGGCAAATATGTATGCAGATTGGTATCGAAGGATGTCAAAATGAACATTCATGACGAACAGAAAAAGGTACTCCATGCTACATCACAACCGCCTTTACAAGACAGACACGTGCAAGCGAATAATGGTGATGAATTGCAGACACCAAGGTAAGTGCAAACCGAATATCAGAGCGTCAAAAATATATGGGATATATAATTTCTGCTTGGCGGAAGGCACATGATTTCCAAAGATGAAATGTGTCCTAAAGGTGGTGCTTAAATAAGCAAATTAAACGCATCACTGTCAATATTGGGGTTTTGAAGGAAATTGGACACTAGATGAATGATGATGATAAGGGTACGGTGCAATAGGCTTGCCGGCTTCCTATAATTTGTACAAATAAATCCATTCAACGTGTAGCATACCAATGAAGAACCATGTTTAATGGGGGAATCCACCCATTCATCGCTTGGATATAATTTTTTTATCGGCACAATCCATTTTCGCTGAAACAGCTTCTTTTTCGCTTTTCAGATAACGCTTTTAACTGTTTGCGATGCATAAACTAACATTACCACTTAAAAAAAAAAACAAAAAGAAATCAAACAAAATTTTCCATTTCTTAGATAACATTTTTTTTTTATATTTTGTTTATCTAAATATTTTTCGCCTGAAAACGCGAAAAACAAACCCTTATAGCTTTTTACAAAAATGCACAACTTGTATACGAGTCGTAAAAGATGGTCTTATTGGAAGAATCAGGATACTGCAACCCAGGCCGAGGCTGCAGCTTCTCCCTGTGACGGTCGTATAACAGATTTCTCGTCCAAAACAGAAAAAAATGCCAATGAAAAAAAAAAAAGTAAAAAACTATTCATCTCCTAATATTCGACAAAACGTAAGCGCCGTGTGCTACTTTTTTTCTTTCTTAAAACCAATTCATCATCTTAATTCATCAAAGTGACTTTTGACCTTCTTCTTTTGTTCTTTTGTACTTGACTTTTAAAATAATTTTTTTTACATTTACCTCGAATTACTATTTCTAACTATGATTCCACTTATTAAATGCTCACACTCTTCTACCTTGTCATTGTTTTGGTCCAATCAGATCACATTACAATCTCCTTCCACGTTTTACTCTATTTCTCCTGCTTGGTTGCATATGATTTCGCTTTCGTCAATTAATGGAAAACTTTATCTAAAGTCTATCACGTTTAACATACATTTTAATCCAAAAAAATAAATTTTAATCCAAAGAAAATTTGAAATGTAAATAATACTATGGCAACTCTGAAGCTCGTAACAAATTGTTGATTGTATTTCCAAGTTGAATGTCAAACAGTGGTGTTGCCATCGATTTTTGTCTTTGCTTTTGTTCTTGGGTTTTGAATGAAAATTATTTTACTTTTAACGCTCTTTAAGCCGGACAGTACATGGGTTGATGGAAAGTTTTTAATTTCGATTACAGTACAGCCGTCTATCGATGGCGAACTAAAAGATTTAAGATATTACATTATTTTTTACATTCACTAAATGAGACCTGTAAGAAGAGATATATGTCCGCGCTAATCGAATTCCTAATATTGTGACAACGAATGACTTAGTTGCTGTTTCTAATCATGTTAATTGTAAACTAAACTGTAATAATAATAATAAAACTAATATTAATATTGTGATACTATCGAACAACTCTTATAAAATACATCGCTTTGTTGTGGACTGCCAATTTATACCGGCCATTAATAACTTTAGTATTAGTTTTCTTTGTTATCCATTTCAGTCACTCAATTTTCTTTATTTTAGAGAGTGCTTTTTTGCAATATGTTTTTCTCTTGCAATAAAACCGAACCAAAATCTTCGCAATCCTTTCTTATTATATTCCTCCATTTCCTGTGCACGTTATATCTTTTGATTTTATAGGGTATCAACAATCACTTAAATGTGCTTTTATTACTAAAAGCAGAAATAGAAAAAAAAATTATCCTTCTCTTGCTATCGGCTCATAGTTCTAACTTGTACCTATTATTATGGAGTGAATTATCAACCGTCAATTCTTGAAATCTTTTTAAACATTCGTTCCCCCGCACCCCCCTTCCCACAGTGGCCATCCATTTGGTTTTCTCAGCAACATAATTCATAGATTTTTTCATCATCGGAAGCCCTGTATCCCTCCTACGTGCTATCGATTGTTATATCTCTAGGGAAATAGGGTTTGATGGAATATTTATTGATACATCCTACTTGTTTGTTAATTCGACGGGCCCGCAAAATATTTAATTTGAACGACCAACAAATTCACAAACATTTTAAAACCTTAATTTTCAAATAACAAATTAATACAGTTGATGACAAAAGAAATACCAAGACACACGAAAATCACACACCTTCCTACTTCCATCCACTACCTTGGTGAAGGCAAGATAGTCGCATTGGATATTTCAAAAGCCTTCGACACAGTTTGGCATCCAGTCCTTTTGTCCAAATTCCATTCTTATGGAGTGGACAATTCCCTGATCCGATGGATAAGAGACTATCTTTCTGGCCATTTAATTCAAGTGGTTGTTGATGGTGTCAAATCTGTCTCCCATCAAATTAATGCAGCTGTTCCCCAGGGTTGGTATTCTCACCCACTATCTTCCTGATCTTTATAAATGATTTCTTGTCAATTACTCACAACCGTCGACTGGATACAGATCAACCACCCAGCTTCTGAAATTGTTGTCCTTGGCGATTTTAATGTACACAATTCCGGCTGGTTGTTACATTCTAACAGAACCGACGAGGCTGGGAGGCTGGCGGAGATATTTGCTGTAAGCCACAACTTGACTCAACTCATGGGGGAGCCAACGCGAGTGCCGGATGCCCGAGGTGATTATGCGAACACCCTGGATCTGTTCCGAACCGAGTATTTATACCGTAGAGGTTTCTGCGCCATTGGGAAACTCAGATCACTGCTTGGTATCTGTCGTACAGGCACTTGCATATCAAGCGAATAACCGGCCTAGGCAGCTTCGCCATGAAGCCCCACAGATTGACCATTATTAATAGGTTTGTATAGCTTTAATTTGAAAGAATCAGATAATATAATGTGAGGAATTTTCTATTGTATTTTCAGCAAGTTTATCTTTGCTTTTTCATCTGTATCAGAAATTAATGAATTGTCATCTGTGCGGGAGCGAATAACCGGCCTAGGCAGCTTCGCCATGTATGGAAGTTTGGGGCTGCTAACTGGGACGATTTGCGCGATTTCTTCGCATCCTTTCCATGGTCCGAGGTGTGTTTCGGAACCTCCGATGTTAACGCTTGCGTGGAGTCGGTATCAGAGATTTTTCTTCTGGGGATGGAGATGTATATTCCACATTCCATCAAACGAAGTTCGTCTGATAAACCTTGGTTTGATAAAAGTTGCAAGCTGATTACAGCGGCACAAAATAGAGCTTTTAACCAATGGTGCTCCAACCCCACCGATGTTAACAGAACGAATTTTGTTAGAATCAGAATTGCGTGCAACCAGGCAATTGATACCGCAAAGAAGGCTCACAACGACAGAGTGATCAATAAGCTCCTTCGGCGCCCAACTGGTTCGCGCTCCTTCTGGTCAATGGCAAAAGCTGTCAACGGTAACTTCACATACTCCTCTTTCCCTCCGTTGGTGACAGACAGCGGGACGTTGGCCACGAATTCAAAGGATAAAGCTAATGTGCTCGCGAATCTATTTTCCGCGAATTCAAACCTTGATCTCGGTCTCTTGGAGCCACCTGCGGTCGCGCCGGTACGGTCTTCGATGCGGGATGTAAGATTTCGTCCGCGCACTATTCAACGCATTCTACGTGAACTGGATTGTAGGAAGGCAACCAGCCCGGACGGAATACCAGCAATAGTCCTTAAGAACTGTGCTCCAGAACTATCGCCGGTTCTTGGCAGACTCTTCCGCTTATCTTATGCACGGAGGACCTTTTCTGCCTGCTGGAAAATCGCTCGAGTTCAGCCCATCCCAAAGACGGGAAAAGTGTCTCCCACACAATTACCGTCCGATACCATTACTGTCTATTTTATCTAAGGTAATGGAAAAAGTCATCAATAGAGTTAGTTAAGTATTTGGAGTGCAACGGACTTCTCAATGATCGTCAATACGGATTCCGTGGCAGTTGGTCTGTGGCGACTCTAACAGATACACACAATTCACAAGCAATATAGTGAAGAGCACCGAACGAAAAATCGAATAAGAAAAATACATCAGAGCCGTATACCTTAGCGATAACATAACAATTCACATCAGTGGAGTATAGTCGAGTTTAAAAATCAAATTCTAAAATCGGCCAGTAGCCTGACGGGTAACGCTTAGGTAAACATTTTTGGTGATTCAAACTGTCATAGCGTCAGTTCGAATCACGCGTTCTTCTTCACTATTATTTCAAACGCTATAGGTCCACGGGAGACCTTTTGACACTTATAACCGATATATGGACATCTGCGATTGAACGGCATGGTGAGTCAAGGGCGGTCGCATTGGGCATCTTCAAGGCTTTTGACCACGTCTGGCACGGGGCATTGCTGAGCAAATTTCGTTCATATGGACTTTCCCAACAGCTTTGCGACTGGACGAGGAGCTTCCTCGAGAACCGATCGACCAGGGTTGTTGTGGCGAGTGTTCGGATCTGTATCCTGTTAATTCAGGGGTGCCCCAGGGTTCTATTTTGGCTCCAACCATGTTCTTGCTTCACATAAATTATTTTTTGGAGACAACGGATAACAAAGTGTTCAGTTTTGCGGATGATAGTACGCTTGTTTCCTCCTTTTCGAGTGATCGGCCGATTGGTGCATCTGCGTCGCATCAGCTGAGATGTAGACAGATTGACTCTCTGAATCAGGATCTAGATAGGGTCCTGCAGTGGGGAAGGGCTAATCTCGTCGACTTCAATGCAACGAAGACACAATATACAACACTCACAAAGAAAAGTGGATCATCGGTTCAATAGCTGATGATAAATGGCCAGGCCCTCGAGTCTGGGGAAAGTTTGAAATTGCTCTGTGCCACGGTCCGTGGGAATGTATCATGACATAAACACGTGTCGACTATCGCCAGGTCAGCCTCAGAAAAACTAAGCTATCTTTTTAGAGCCAAGAAATGTTTTACTCCGGCCCAACTTCTTCTCCTATATAAATCCCAAATTAGACCCGCGCTCGAATATTGCTCTCATGTTTGGAGCTCGGCTCCTAAACATACCCTAGACCTACTTGAGAGCGTACAGAGACGAGCGATCCGTCTGATCGGGGACTCGGCGCTGACGTCGGGACTACAGTCGCTATCACATCGAAGGTGCGTAGCCGACCTCTGTCTGTTTTACAGATATTATCACGGGTACTGTTCTTCGGAGATTCTTGGTATTGTTCCACGCAATTCGGCTTATATGCGCTCCGCAAGACAATCCGACGGATCGCACCCGTTTGTGATTCATCTCCCGACGGCGCGAACATCCCTACATCAGAACTCGTTCCGTTACAGAGCTGGGAAGCTGTGGAACTCCCTTCCCACGCGAGTATTCCCGGAGCGTTACAACCTGCAACTGTTCTAAAAGAACTGCAAGTTATTTGATGGCATCTCGGGGCGCCCACTCGACGCTATAGGTTCGCCTCTCCCGATAGAAGTCTAAAAAAAAAAAAAACGTAAGAACTGACGCAATCACATAAGAACTGGCCCTGCGGCAATTCATTATATAACAACTGGCGCTGCGGAAATTCTCATATAACAATAGGTTTTAGTAGGCTTTGTTGGATTTGATCAGCCGTTCGCGTATTCCTTCTTGTTCAACTCTTTGCTGTTTCAAATAATGTAACTCAACTTGTCAGTGAGCCAACACGGGTACCAGATATAGGTGGTCATTCCGCCAACATATTGGACCTTTTTCTCACCTCCCACCCAAACAACTACACAATTGAAGTTTCCTCGCCCTTGGGCACTTCAGACCTCCGTGTCGTGTCAGCTAAATTTTCTCTAACCAACAGCAACGCTAACGAGAAAGCTCCCAAAAGAACAGTATGGTTCTATAAGAAAGCCAACTGGGAAGGCATTCCCCAATGATATGCTTATTTAGCATTTTTTTCTCGATAGGAAGGTGGAAATCTTCAAAAGATACCTCTGACCGGTCCAGAGGCATGCCGTACTTTTACCGAATAAAACCACCTCTCGCCAGGGACATATTCCCGTTGTTTCCCGCGGAACTTTCTTTTAGATATTCCATCGCGGGACTGGATGGAGTTTATCTGTTATTTCGCTTATCGCGTCGCTACGGACCATGCCTGTTTTGAACTCAGCATGTATTCTATTACTCCTGCCGGAGTAACTGTCCGTCTCGTATGTCTCTCCAAAATCGTTCGCGCGGTCTCGAATCTCACGCACTCTATGAGTACGTGTTCCGCATTTTCTATTTTGCCTTCGCAATACAAGCAGTATGGGTGGTTCACATGGTTATACTTGTGTAAGTATTGCCGAAAGCATCTTTGGCGGATTTTGGTCTTTGGTCGAGAGTGTTCCGCCGAACACTGTCCACAAACCGAACACGGAGCGAATACAGCCACAAATAAAAGACTGATTCTTCTTTTTTACAGGTTTTACATTTATTTTTAGTAAGTCGTATATTAAGAAAAACACAACAAACTTCCACCACACCTTGAACGGTCTTCATTTTTGAAAATATCCTTATTTATTCCTGTTTATCGCACATCTCTTTTCACTTAGTGTTTTCAGCACAACTACAAAAAAATGGTGAGTTACAATTACCACGAAAGTGTCACGACGAGGATAACCGATCGCGTCTTCGTATTGACTGTCCGCACTTAATTTAATTATTTTAGAACACAGCGTAATTAACCGTAAACAAATTTTCGATGTCCTTAGTGAGGATCACAGGCCTGCGCGCGTTGAATTGCCGTTCGTTGAACGCCGAATATATGCGTTTATGGAGTCTGCCTTCGGTGGCAGTTCGGTCCATGCACTCGGTTAACTCGCGTATTTTTAAAAGGTTTAACTTCGGGTCGAACAGTTTCTTTTTCGTTTTATCGCGTTTCGCAGTTCCACCTCCTTCGGGTTCTCTATGTCGACTGACTCGTTTTTGTTCTGGGGATGATTCTATTCACCCCATAGTTCTCTTTTCCCTTTCGTTTTCCTTGTCCTGGTGATTCTCTCTCAATCTAGAATCTCTCCACCAGGGAAGATCGCACTCAAACATACAGACGCGGAGGTTGCCGTCTGTGTGCTGTAGATCATTCTGGGATCGTCAGAATTTTCACGCCTTCTGTTGCGTTGTTTATGCAAACATTCGGTTGTGTCGTTTATTCCTAGCGATCCTGGGATCGTGGTAATCATCATCTTTGCTTTGCCCTATGGGAACAGCGTTTTCGTTTATTGCTGTTTTTCCGCAATTGCCTTTGTTTAGGCGAAGTGCATTGCGGTAGGGACAAAGGCTTTGCCGATGGATTGTTTTACGGCAACTGGCTTATCGCCGGGGATTTGATGTTTGTCGAAATCTGGCGCAGCTGTGCCAACCTTTTTTGTTTATCCAGCTAATGGATCGGTACACAATTTCTAATCTGGGTCGTGTCCTTCGATCGCCGTGCAGGCGTAGGGAAAGTGTTCGGGACTTGGGGCCTACGTATCTGTGGATACAAAAATTGACAATATTAAATTGCACAAAGGTATTCAAGTTAACTCGCGTATTCGGAAGGTTTACGAGACTTCGGTTCGATCGGTTTCTTATTCGATTTACTGCGCTACGCGGATTACCTCCTCGTCGGTGTTCTCTAACTGGACTGTCGTAACTTCCCTGGGGATGATTCCATTCTCCCCATAGTTTTCTTTTCCCTTTCGCTGGTGGTGACTTTCTCTCGATCGAGAATCTCTCCACGAGGGACGATCGTGCACACACATACAGACGCGGAGGTTATTGCCTGGTTGCTGTGGATCATTCTGTGATCAGAATTTCACACCTCCGATGTATCGGTTATGCACACAATCGAATGTATGATTTACATTAGGCGATCGTGGGATAATGTTTACTTTGCCCTATGGGAACAGCATTTTCGTTTATTGCTGTTGCTCCGCTATGGCCTTTGTTTAGGCGAAGTATATTGCGGCAGGGACAAAGGTTTTGTCGACGGATGGGTTTTTTGGCAATTCGCTTATCGCCGGAGATGTGATGTTTGTCGACATCTGGCGCAACTGTGCCAACCGTTTGTGTATATCCAGTTGATGGATCGATACACAGTTTCTATGCTAGGTCATGTCCTTGGATCGCCGTGCAGGCGTAGGGAAATTGTTCGGGACTTGGTGCCCACGTATCTGTGGATACGTGGGGTTGTTGACACCAGTATGTATGTCAACTTTGGTCAGGTGAAAAGGAGGACTTTTGAGGACACGTGTCTGTGGGCACGTGAAGTTTGGTTAAAGGTGAGTATGTTCCTAGGTGGTTTTCTATTCCGGGTTTTGAAATCCGGGACGGACTAAAACAAGGGGATGGCCTCACCATGCCTTTTTAATCTTGTCCACGAGTATGTTATCAGAAGGGTACAAGACGACAACACGGCCGGATCATCCCTGAACGGGGTCACATAAGTGCTCGCTTATTTTCCTCAGGTGTTCTTTGAAGGTCAACCTGTTGTCGAGTATAACACCAACATATTTAATAAAATTTGACTCATCTGAAATGAATATTTCAATTCGATGCCAGATGGGCGAAGCGTTGACAGCGTTGACAGCGCATACATTGCAATACGCGGTCGGACATCTTTATTTTCTCCCAACTTATTGTTTGGTGACTAATGTATTTAATATATCTAAGTTCATCAATTTTACTGTTGGGACTTAAGGACACAATGAAGAAAGGCTTACGGTTGCGATTTCTAGAATTTGCTGTAGAAAATGAGTTCACATCTGTAAATTTCAGGCTATCGTCTTGGAAGCTTTTTAGTTCTTCGAGCACCTCTTCGGGAGTAAAAGAAGGATCAACTCCTTTGAGAAGCATGGAGACAGTTTTCTCCGATTTAGGGGTGTACGTGTAGTACTCGCTTTTTGATTTCCCCTGTGCCGATTTAATTTTGCGATAACCTTCTAAATCATCGCATGTTTAACTCATCTTAAAATTATTTATATATTTTGCTTTAAAAGTTTTGCATGTCAACTCACCCAACATTATGAGATCCTTTGTCTCCATGCAACTCATGTAAATAGGAGGTACTTTTTCCTTTTTTTTCACTGGCACCCCTGAAATGGTTCCTGCCTATGATTTGGTTCCTGCCTCTGGTTTGGTTCCTGCGTCCGATTTCGCCCCTGCCTCTGATTTGGTTCCAGCTTCTGATTTGGTTCCAGCCTCTGATTTGGTTCCTGCTGGTGAGTTTCCTTAGCTTGTCGTGTTTTCTTTGTCTTCGGGGAGTGCTGTTGTCTTTGTTCTTGCTGTTGTTGTTGTACCTTCTTCGTTCTCCGCTCACTCTGGCTCAGATTGTTTTTGGGTTTAAGAACTTCTTCCATTTGTTTATCCAGTTCTTATTTTTTAAGACTAATCTCATGGGTGAGTCTGTTGAGGACCTCGACCTGATTGCTGGCGTCTGCAGGTTTCGCTGACAGCTAGTTCTTGGAATTGGTTTCCAGCCCCTGAGTACTGGGTACCATGGGCGTTATCTTCGCCGTCGCTGCTGTCACCCAGCATGTCTGTATACTTGTTTTTGTTGGTTTTATGACGTTTAGCCTAAAGGCTAAAGTTCTGTATTTTGCTTTCTCAGAGGCACCATTTTGGCACCCATTTGATCTCATCATCATCATCATCGGCACTACAACTGGGATCGAGTCTTGGCTTTATTTAACAAATCTCTCCACCGGTCCCGATTTCGAGCCGATGTCATCCAGTTTGGCTATCCCAGGCTCTGGGCGTCCTGGTCTAAGCCATCCCTCCATCGCAGACAAGGTCTGTCGCGCTGTCTCCTTCCATACATCCTGCCACAAAGGACTTTCCGGGCAGGCTCATGGTCAACCTACAAAGCCGTATCAATTTGTTTGGAATGCCGAACTCTCTCATGGTATTATATAGTTCTACCCTGGCTGGGCTGTCGTAGGCGGTCTTAAAGTCTATAAATAGATGATATAATGGAATCTTAAATTCCAGACATTTTTCCATCGCCTGCCTTAGGGTGAATATCTGATCAATCCCTGATTTGCCTGGAATGAAGCCACACTGATATTGACCAATGATTACTTTAGAGTATGGGGCTATTCGATATTGTAGGATAGTGGAGAGTATCTTATAGGCGGTACTCAGCAATGTTATACCCCTATAGTTGCTGTACAGTGTGATATCTCCCTTCTTATGTATGGGGCATATTATACCACGACCCCAATCTTCCGGCATCTCCTCTTGCTCCCATACGTGCACCACGATCTCATGAATTGGGTGATGTAACGCTGTCCCTCCTTGTTTGATCACCTGGTATGCCATCAGCACCGGGGGCTTAATTTGATTTGAGCTGTCTTATGGCTTTAACTGTTTCCTCAATGCTTGGTAGCGGCGGCATTTGGTCTTGATTTTGCATTGGTGGAGCCTCCAATTCTTCTGTGAGCTGACCATTTAGCAATTCATTGAAGCGTACTTCCCATCGCTCCAGAATGCCTTCAAGATCGGTGATCAGATTACCCTTTTTATCCTTGCAGTAAGTGCAGCGTGGCGTATACCGCGTCATACTGCGGATTATTTGGTAGAACTTCCGCGTCTGGTGCGGACCTCGCTCTCTACATTTCTCTATTTCACAGACAAGGTTTTTTTTTTTTGAGGCACTTTTCTTTTGTCTGTGGTATTTTTTCAGATCTTCTGAGTTCTTTGTAATTCTCGTCGCGCACCCGTGTCCTATGAGACTGCTGCCTTGCTCGGTATGCAGCATTCTTACATTCAGTCGCTAGTTTGCACTCATCATCAAACTAGTCGTTCCGATCTCTACGACTACTGCCTAAGATGGAGTTGGCAGTACTAATGACAGTATTCTTAAGGTGTATCCATTTCTCTTCTACGCCCGGCATTCTGGCCCCAGGACTTACTCTCCTTCCGTCGAGCTCTTCGAGGGCGAGTCCTAGGGCGTGACCAAAGGTGTTACTGGTATTCTCATTGCGTAGGGCAACCGTGTTGATTCGAACCTGATCCGCGGATGCAATACGTCTCCGCAAGGCAACCCGCGCTCGGAAAACTGTACCAACAAGATAGTGATGCGAGTCGACGTTGGCACCTCGGTACGTTCGTACCGTTATAGCGTTTGGGATTGATAGTGAAGAACGTGTGATTCGAACTCACGCTATGACAGTTAGAATCACAAAAAATTGAACCAATGCGTAACACATCAGGCTACTGGCCGTGATTAGAATTCGATTTTTAAACTCAAGCATATTCCACTGATGTGAATTGATGTATTTTCTTATTCGATTTTCGTTCGGTGTTCTTCACTATTTACTTGTGTATTGTGTGTGTATCTGTTAGAGACGCCACACCGTCATCAGGCTCGATAGTGGCGGCGATCTATCAACACGTGGTCAATTTGGTTGCGAGTGGCTCCATCAGGTGATACCAAGGTCGCTCTGTGGATATCTTTACGCGAAAACCTGGTACTTGCATCGACCAAGTTTTTCGATGGTGCCAATTCGATGACTCGTAGTCCATTGTAATTGGTGTTCTAATGCAAACTATGGGAACCTGCGTAGTGCCTGAAAACCGGCTCCCGACCTATTTTTGCATTCAAATCACCAAGAACGACTTTCATATCGTATCTTGGGCAGGCATTGAGGGCCCGTTCGACTCTGTAGGTCCGGGAACGTTTATGAGGCTTATGTTCTTAAACTTGCCTGGCACCCGAAGAGTGCACAGCCTTTCGTTTATTGCATTAAAGCCCATAATGGCAGGCTTCAGTTTTTGGCTGAGTAGAAAGTCTACCCCAAGCACATGGTGTTTTGCATGACAGCTGTAATAAATGTCATACGAACGTTTATGAGGCTTATGTTCTTAAACTTGCCTCGCACGCGAAGAGTGCATAGCCTTTCATTTATTGCATTAAAGCCGATGATGGCGGGCTTTTGTTTTTGGCTGACTAGAAAGCCTAACCCGAGCACATGGTGTTTTGCATGACAGCTGTAATAAATGTCATACTCGTTTCTTTGAATAACACCACTCCCCGTCCATCTTATTTCTTGTAATGCTGTTATTTCAGCCTTATATTTGGACAGGGAATCGGATAGCTGCTGTGCAGATCGAGCTCTGTATAGTGAGCGGACGTTCCATGAGAAACTTCTTAAGTCGTTTAGCCATTTTCGCTTCCGTGGTCGTCGCCGTGTATTCGGTCTATATCCGAGGCTTGTTAAATTTGCCATAATAATTCCATTTGATCTACGCCCGTATTATGGGCCACGTGTTCTCACTTGTTTTTTATTGTGCGAAGGACAAATAGATTGCGAATTTGCGCACGCACTCACAATGTTCGTGCGTTCACACGTAAACACCATTTACACGTTCACACTTAACATGTTACTCATACACTTTTATTTTTACTTTAGTTTTTTTTTTCTTCACGATCGTCCGCTTCTGTGCGATCCTGACGATGTTTGCACTGTGACCGTCACCGCTTTGGTTGTTAGTGTCAAATTTCGGGGTTGTTAAGTTTTTTCTACGACACACAGAACTTGGTTCTCGACTGTTTCTCTTTTCTTTCACTTTTAATTGCGGGGGGCGATTGAAAACATCGGCGCGCACCGCGTGATGATGATGATGTATGACCACGATGTTTATGTATGTATGTATGTATATATATGTTATGATTAAGATAAAAATAGAATGTCTTTAAAGAGTTTTTTTTCTATGTAAAACCCTATAAATATATTTTTATATATTTCTCTTGTCACAAAAATATATGACACAATTTATTTTAAAACTGTTTACACTTTTTTTAAATGCAGTTTATTTCTACCACTCAATTTTCTTTAAACTACATTTGAATTATAAACCCGATGCTTCTGCAATTCATAGCAATAGATTTTACAGTAGTTTATTTACCCACCAAGGGCCAGGAAATCAACCAATCTTGGTCATTAATTATTTGTTTGAAAACAACGAAATCATATGCAACCACCCACTGTCATGGCTGTTCTCCACATACTCTAACCATCTCCTCCTACCTCTGATTTCGTCACACCTCAGTCATCCTAGGTTTGACTTCAAACCTTTGCACTTTTTATTTGTTAATTTTTTTTCCATTTGTTAAACTTTTTTTATTGTGTGTCTTTACTTATGATTTGTTTGCCCTTGTGCTCTTATCAATGTTCAATTAATGCGTGTGATCTGCATCCTAGATGCTTTAGAACTATGAAAACAACAACAACAAAACCAATTTGTTCTTTTTAGATTGGCATTTTCTAAACAACATGCACAAAATAAACTTTTACCGGATTTGTTAAAATCTAAAAATCGCTACAGCTACTGTGATCCACTGCAGGATACAAATTCCTCAACAAATTTTCTCTTACGAAGCTCTTCAGCAGATTTATGCAAGGATAAGTTAACTGTTGGATCTACAAACGAAATGGAACGTTCTAAATTAAGTGTAACACCATCGTCACCAATACAAAGTCCTAGATATTCTTTGCTTGTTGGCGAGACTAGCTCAGAAAATAGCAGTGCTGTTAATACACCGCTGTATGAATTAGATCCAATTGCAATGATGGCCACGTCACAGTCATCACATACCTATGATGAGACCAAAGAATTCATTGTTGGAAGCTGTTGTTATGCTTCGGTGGAAAGTGTCTGCAGCAATGTGAGTTAGTTGTGTGATCAACTTCCTTCTTATATTTTCTTTGACTATTAGGTTTTGTTCTATTCTAGTTGACATCACAAAACGATAAACGTGATATAAACGCTCTTAAACGTGAGCTATCCCTCGACTTAGATACCGCAAATATATGCTCTAAGATGTCTGTTGATTTAACCGATACAAGTACAAGACAACCGCAATCATCACATCTAATACCTTCACCTAATACTCATACATCAGATAATACTAGTCAATCGATAACTCCTAGTGAATTCGGTTACCAGCATTTAAATCGCCAGTCAAACGTTGTGTCCCTGGAGAATTCACCAAATTTCGACGATTACGAGAATATTGAGAGAGCTTTTTTAAATTATGAAAAATCTGTCGTGACCCCAAGCAACAGTGCAGCTCCGTTGATGGCGCAAAGTCCGATGAACACAACGAAAAAGCCATTGCCTCTATCCAGTCCTATAAAGTCGACAATAAATATTACGTACAATACAAAAAACCCCAAAACTGGCTCTCTACTGCCGGAACCTGATTCCTCAAGGAAGCCACTCCTAGAGACAAGCTTCGACGAGAATATAGTCTACGAGCAGGTGAAGTTCTTCCGAAATTCTGTGACAGAAGTTAATCAACTCCTGAATAATGGAAACCCTCAAGATTACGACACTGCAGCCGAAGACGAGCAAACTCCGTCTCCTATCGCCGAAGTAAATAGCAATTTAATAGTTTTAAGTGACGACGATGATGATAAAGACTTTCCCAATCTTTCCGACGACATTCAGATGTCGGAAAACATCGATAGCCTTGAATGTGATCCAACTCTCTCACTGTACGAAAATGTAGAAATGAGGAAGCCTCATGCGATATATGAGAACATTGAAGCTGAATCCATGAAATCTCGTAACAGTGTTGAAAAACTGCATTTAGATTCCAAAAGATCGGAAAATTTCGATCCTCGTCGTTCCCCGTCAAACTTCAGCGTTAAACAACTAGCAACTAAATTCGAGATATCACCTGTCGACCAACAACAAACCTTCGATTTTCCTAGTAAACCTCCCAAAAGGCCAACAACCCAACCTCAGCAACATACATTACCGTCTCCATCGAAGCAGCTCAATAAGACCAATCAAATCACACGTAGCCTTGACGAGAACGCATTCGTTCGCGAATTTGGACCAAAACGTCTCGAAGATATCGCCAAAAGTGTCCATCAAATGGAAAAGATCAACGAGGCTAATAGACGGAAATCACTCGAGTTCACTCGTCCGAAATATCTGAATCCCCCAAAACGATTACCTGGCGTCCCAATCAGAGAGGAGATTTGCCACAAAAATACAACAGGCCTAAAATTGGATTTAAACGACATCGAATCGTCATCCTCCAGTGAAACGGAATCAAATATCAAAATCACTCCAACCACAGAGAACCGAATCTCCCTGATTCAAAACAATGTGGTTACCATAACAGCAGACCCGAATAATCCAAACGCTACCACTGCCACTCCCCTTAAAGTCCTAAGCGGTGTTAAACTGGATCGTGAGCGAATAGATAAGATCAAAGAAGAACGTCGCCACCAACTTAAGGAAAAATATCGAGCGGATTCGTTCAAATCAAAATCAAAATCTGAACTACGAGAATTCCAAAGGGACGATGATAAATTCCAATCGGAATCATTGCGAGTGAAATCAAAGTCACGGGCCGATATGCGAACACCCTTCTTCCAAAAAGATATCGATGATAACCAAAAACCAAGTTCAACCATACATCACATCACAGGTGGCAGTGGTCGAGTGCGAAGCATAAGCGATGAGAAGAATCAAAACAATTGCGACTCGGAGAATCTAGTGAACCTCAACAAGAAGAATAGTATGGAAGGTATGGAGTACCCAGTGCGATCAACAACAGGACACAAGTTCGATAGAAAATCATTGGAATATTCCAGAGAACGTGATCTAATTAACTTTGGTGATGGCCCTGCTGACAACCCCATTCACCGAAGCGACAATATCAATGCTGCACCCAACAATTTGGGTCTACCTAGAAGTAGTATTAGTTCAACGTAAGTGCGGGAAGGGTTATCCGATGATGGATGGCTATGTACGTAGTTGGTTCAATAAGATAGGAACTGCAGGGACTGTAAAAGAGGACTTGAAGGGAGTAACATTCTATGAACAAATGTGTAGGCAGATTTAAATTGTTGGTTTAAGAATAGATCGAAATAGTTATTAGAATTTCTTTCTCAGTTATAAATTTTAGAAGGTATACGTTGGATGGTAAACGTGTTATAGTTCATCCTAAATTTCTTAAAATGGATATAATCTTCTACCTTGCACGACATCTGATATCCCTCTTATCAAATTATTGTTTTCGTAAAATAACGTGTAGAATCCTACTCTAGTAACTTTCCCCTATTCTTGTGATAAATTATTCCAAATTGATGTTATAGGTCAATCTAAATTTCCAGACCTATCAGCTCATGCAGTCTCGAAATTCCTTCAACTCTTAAGGGATGTGTAAGGTTAGTATATTACATTTTTTTACCAGACAAACAAACTTATCCCTAAACCGGAAAACGTACTTTATTCTACCTAATCCGGTAAACTGGGATTACAAATCCGTGGCAGTTTCAATATCTCCAACTCATTAAGCACGAGCGGCTGGAGCTGCCCCCGACTTCCACCAATTTACTGATAAGTCGGTCGTAGTTTTTGCCGTAAACGACAGTCGTTCCCTTTTGGTTTTTGAGTTATATACAATCCAGTTCACCAGCGTAGGATTAATTATGTCCAGAAGCTTTGAGGGTTTTTAAACAAACGAAACATATCACTATTCCATAATTGCTACACCAAGTACCTGATACCCTAAGCTTTAGGTGGGCGGTGTTATCTTAAATAGTTCCGACGAGACGTCCAATTTTTTTCCTATTTCCATTTTTCCGCAATACAGCGCTAGCTGGTCAAAAGAATTTCTTCCCTTCTTCTTTGATGCCGACTGAGTTCGTAACGTGGCATGATACATTCTTGAGTTTTGTCAATTCTGCCAAAGCCAATGACCCCGTTCTTCTAAAACGTGTTTCTAGTCCTCTCATTATCCTGCTTGGGTTCTCGACGAAGAATAAGATTCTTCTTCCTGATTCTCTGGCTCCCTGGACCGCACTTCGTGGACGCGTCAATATCTGCTGAACAACCATCCGAATGCACCAATGAAGTATGGGAGTTTGTGGCGGCATCATGATTTACTTTCCCACAAAAACGACTAATAGGAAACGAGATACAGGTATACCAAATGGATTACGAATCCTAAAGCGTCTTAGCGTAAATCTCCCAAGAGGAAACCCAAATAAGATAGATTCCGATACTACTCCTATAAACTCCTTTCCAAAGTGAACTGTATTAAATTTACTAGGGTAGGCTGAAAAGTAAAGCACACATGCTTGTGGAGCTTGAGCAAGATCGGAAAGAAATATCATCATCATCGGCACTGCAACCGGGATGCGGTCTTGGCCTTATTTAACAAGAATCTCCACCGGTCCCGATTTCGACCCGATGTCATCCAGTTTGGCACTCCCAGGCTCTGGGAGTCCTGGTCTACGCCATCCTTTCATCGCAGACAAGGTCTGCCGCGCTTTCTCCTTCCATACATCCTACCACAAAGGACTTTCCGGGCGGGCTCCTCTTCGCTCATTCGAGCTAGGTGTCCCGCCCACTGGAGTCTATCGAGCTTGATTTTTCTTACAACATTAGCTTCAAGGTAGATCGCGTACAACTCATGGTTGTAGCGTTTCTGGAATCGCCCTTCCTCACATACGGGGCAACAATTCTCCTTAAGACCTTCCTCTCGAACGCGGCTAAGAGTTCAGAGTGCCTTTTATTGAGCACCTAGGTCTCGGATCTGTATATGAGTACTGGTAACACCATGGTCTTGTACAGTGGCAGCTTGGATGTTCTGGATAAATTTCGGGATTAAAAGAGCCTTGATAGACTATAGTAGGCTTTGTTGGATTTGATCAGCCGTTCGCGTATTACTGCTTCCATATTGTTATCGGCTGCTACTATTGAGCCAAGGTAGTTAAATGATTGTGTGGCGTTTCTAACAGATACACACACAATACACAAGCAAATAGTGAAGAACACCGAACGAAAATCGAATAAGAAAATCCATCAGAGCCGTATAGCATAGCGATAACATAACAATTCACATCAGTTGAACATACTTGAGTTTAAAAATCGAATTCAAAACACGGCCAGTAGCCTGATGTGTTACGCATTGGTTCAATTTTCGGTGATTCTAACTGTCATAGCGTCAGTTCGAATCACACTTTCTTCACTATCATCCCAAACGCAATAATTGGTGACTCACCGACGTGATCTGTACACACAGAACACACTTTCCCATAGTAAACAGAACTTCACTACACGATTATCAGAGCCGTATACCATAGCGATAACATAACAATTCACATCAGTTGAATATACTTGAGTTTAAAAATCGAATTCAAAACACGGCCAGTAGCCTGATGTGTTACGCATTGGTTCAATTTTTGGTGATTCTAACTGTCATAGCGTCAGTTCGAATCACACGTTCTTCACTATCATCCCAAACGCAATAATTGCACTACTTCAAATTCGTGCTCCGCTACCCTAATAGTTTGACCAACGTTAGGTCTTCTCCTCGCAGAAGTTGCCACCATGTACTTAGTTTTCTCCTCCTTAATGTGCAGTCCCAGTTTTTGTGCCGCCTGCTCGATCTGGGTGAAGGCGTCCTGTACAGCCGAATCGGATCTACCGATGATGTCGATGTCATCTGCGTAGGCAAGTATCTGGACTTGGACCCTCTAGTCGTGACGCGAGAGTCACGGATTGCTTTCTCCAACGGCCGGTTGAAGAGGAGGTGACCAGACCGTCCCCTTGTCGGAGTCCATTAAAAATGTTTATTGGTTTGGACAGCAATCCCGCTATTTTTACTTGACTAGTTACGTCGTATCAATTTGTTTGGAATGCCGAGTTCTCTCATGGTATTATATAGTTTTACCGTGGCTATTCTATCGTAGGCGGTCTTAAAGTCTATAAATAGATGATATAATGGAATCTTAAATTCCAGACATTTTTCCATCGCCTGCCTTAGGGTGAATATCTGATCAATTGCTGATTTGCCTGGGATGAAGCTACACTGATATTGACCAATGATGGCTTTAGCGTATGGGGCTATCCGATCCTGTAGGATAGTGGAGATTATTTTATAAGCGGTACTCGGCAATATTATATCCCTATAGTTGCTGCACAGTGTGGTATTTCCCTTCTTATGTATGGGGCAAATTATTTCACGACGCCAATCTTCTGGCATCTCCTCTTGCTTCCATACGTGCAACACGATCTCATGAATTGCGTGATGTAACGCTGTCCCTCCTTGTTTGATCAGCTCATCTTCTATGCCATCAGCTCCGGGGGCTTTATTTGATTTAAGCTATCTTAAGGATTTTATTGTTTCCTCAATACTTGGTGACGGCAGCATTTGGTCTTGGTCTTGCATTGGTGCCGCCTCCAATTCTTCTGTGAGCTGGCCATTTAGCAATTAATTGAAGTGCACTTCCCATCGCTCCAGAATGCCTTCAAGATCGGTGATCAGATTACCCTCTTTATCCTTGCAGAAAGTGCAGCGTGGTGTGTACCGCGTCATACTGCGGATTATTTGGTAGAACGTCCGCGCCGTTGATTCCCATAATTAAACATTTATGTGAAGCAAAAACAAGATTGGAGCCAAAACAGAACCTTGAGGCACCCCAGAATTAACAGGATACAGATCTAAAGACTTCCCGTCCACAGCAACCCGGATCGATCAATTTTCAAGGAAGCTCTTTGTCCAGTTGCAAAACTACTGGGAAAGTCCGTATGAACGAAGCTTACCCAGCAACGCACCAGACGCAGTCAAAAGCCTTGCAGATATCCAGTGCGACCACTCTTGACTCACCATGCCCTGCAATCACAGCTGTCCATACGTGGGTTATAAAGGTCAAAAGGTCTCCCGTGGACCACCTGCCACGGAATCTGTATTGATGATCATTCAGAAGTCCGTTGCACTCCAAATACTTAATTAACTCGGCATTGATGACATTTTCCATCAGCTCAGATAACATAGACCGTAACGCTATCGGCTGGTAATTTTGTTGGAAACACCTTTTTCCCTTTCTTGGGATTGGCTGAACTCGAGCCACTTCCAGCAGATAGGAAAAGTCCTCCGTCCATAAGATAATCGGAGGAGTCTCCCAAGAACCAGCGACAGTTCTGGATCACAGTTTTTAAGGACTGCTCCTTGTATTCCATCCAGGCCGGTAAAGTTTGAAATACTATCTTTTAGAAAAGGTTGACTATAATTCCCTTTGTGAATTGAAATGGAATCTTTTTTTTGGAATCTCGTCGATTTATCAACAGCACCCGATGGGGTCGGTTTTTGCTGTTGTTCTTCATGAATGTGTCACTTGGCCTCGTCCAATCAAGCACGATATGGATTGTTTGTCGTGGTTTTGCAAAGTCTTCCTACAATGTGTAAACAAAAACATTTTTTTATTAGTATTATTTATTGGCCTGTAGGAACCCGGAAGATCATGACCTCACCGACTCGGCTCCGCCATCGTTCCCTGTCCTGTGCATTCTCCTTCCAGGCTTGACCATCCGATCCGATCTCCTCAAGGTCAAAGCTTACATTGTCCTCCCATCTCCGTCGCGGCTGTCTTTCCGGTCTCTTTCCCGTTGGTCTACCGTCAAGAATTCTACTCACGGTCCTATCATTGCCCATTCGGACCACATGTTCGGCCCATCTTAATCTTCGCGAGATAATTACTCTCGCTATTGTAGGTTTGCGGTATAGCTCTTCCAATTCGTGGTTGTGGAGTTTCTTCCATTGTCCCGCCTCTTCGTCATATTTACCGCCAGAGATACTCCTTAAAACTTTATTCTCGATATGCGGAATTTGTTTTCTTCCATGGGACATCGATCATGACTTTCGTTTTCGATACCTTCTCGCCAACTTTTAAATTCTCTGGCCCACGTATACATACGATTCTGGTATTCTCATCAAACTGTGCCTTCAAGCGAGAAAAAATGTCCGATGGTTTAATGCCTTCATTTGTTAAAAATTTTATAATAATCTGTTGCGTAACAGTAGTATGTATCTCTTTCTCGTTCATGGCTGTACTAACTACAAAGTCGAGCGCGACCGCTGTCCAGCCGGCTTCCCCTACTTTTCATAAACCAAACAACAGCCACGCACAAGATTTTCTATCTCGCAACTTGTTGCTAAGCAAGAAAGTAAAATTACCGTTTATATTTGATACGTCCTCGAATTTCTACCATGAAATAATGATGGAAATTGGTTTTCATCCATTTCTCAGAACTCACTCGTATATATAATTTAAATGAAAGTTAAACACTTCGATAAACGATTGAAATACATGTGGTGTTACTAACTGCAAAATAAAAAATTGCTTGAGCCAAAGTTTTTGTTTTGTGTTGCCTTTTCTCACCCGCTTCATATGACCCCTGTAACCCATGATACTAAAGCATCAATCGCTCCAAACAGAGTTAATAAATTCTGCTTTACCGTGTTGTTTGTATCATTTTGTATATAATTTCACTACACTTGTTTTGTCAAGGAAAAGTTATGTTACACCCGAATGGTGGCTTTATTTAATAATGTCGAGCTTGTGTTTGATGTAGCTGTGTGTTTTGGGGTTTTCGAGAGAATGTATGCACAGTTTTTACGTAATCATTCACTTCTTCCTATCCCCACTATCCATTTCTGCTTTCATATTACAATTTCTTGTATGCAGCAGCACGTTTGCGTTTCAGCACTTGCCGTATTATTTTTTAAATCATTTTCTTCGATCGTATCCAATCTATACTTTTTGATCGCAGTCTTTCCTTGTAGGTACCAACCGCCAACGAAGCAGTGCGTGGATACTTGTTCCCGATAATCCACATTTATTTATTTCGGCTGTAAATTCGCACATCATATGGGGAATCCTAAATAAGCAGAACTCCATGTACATACGAGGGCAGTTCAATAAGTCTTTAGAAAATGAGGACGATTTTATTTTATGACGCATAATACTCCCCAGTTATCGTCTGTTCCTTTTCCAAATATTCAATGAAGATAATACCACGTCCATCCCAAAACACAATAGCCATAACCTTATTCTTTTTTCACCGTCCTTGCCTTCTTTGGAGCCCCTTCGCCTTTAACAATCCACTGTTTTGATTGTTCTTTCGTCTCGGGAGTGTAGTATTCATATTTTATCTACAGTTACTAATCTCCGCAGACACTCATCTGGGTTGCGACGCATGCGCTCCAAAAGTTCTCAGCTGAGAGCAAATGCGCCACCCATCTCGCAGATATTCTTTTCATACCCAATTTATCATGCAAAATTGAAACATGAAACAAATTGAAAATTAACAGATACCAAATGAGAAATGATGCTTACTAAAAACAGACCATTAGCGATGCTACAAGTGTCATCGTAGGCGTTTCTAAGGACTTATTGACCTGTCATCGTATCTATTTTATCTGTTTTATAACTTGCAATCTTCTAACGATTCTGACCCGCGATGCAACCCCGCGACACTGCACTTTTGCACTAAAATACATCCTTTAAACTTTTACTACTTTTCCCGTGGCGCTGATTTTGGGTTTTCCCCCAACGGAACTAATTAGAACTTTAGTCTGATCTTCTATAAATTGGTGCGATTTCACACCTTGTCGTTTTGACTAGTGTTACAAAGTAAAAGTAAAGTACAGATCCAAGATACAGCAACATCCCACATCCAGCTAAACTACCTGATATTAAACTTTTCGGCAAATTGAATTATGGAGAAGTGGCTGTTTGCGACATTGTCTTACAGGATTATTTGGCCCTTAAGAAAAATATGCATGCTATTTGCCACACTCCGCTGGCCGACATGCAGCTAAACGTTTCCGTTAAACTCAATGCCCAATTGTAGAGCGTTTGACAAATTCATTGACGATGAAAGGTTCTAATAACGGCAAAAAACTCATGGCTGTTCGCATTGTTAAGCATTCGTTTGAGATCATTTATCTACTAGTAAGCCAGAGCCCTTTACCGGTCCTTGTTACGGCCACTACTCCCCTACTACAGTTTACGCTGACTCACCCCCTACCCCTCTCCCCCATGAGATCACCATACGTAGCAGATTTATGGCAGAGCTAAATAAGGCCAAGACCGGTCCCCGGTTGTAGTGCCGATGATGATGATGATGATGATGCGACCCTACCCACGGCTCAATAGGTCAACCACAGGACACACATTACAGGTACCCCCTTCCTGTGAATATTTCGCCTCACCCCTGCGGAAAGGCATTGGACATAACAATACTTTCCGCGAGTCAAAGTCAGCTACCACAGGGTTCGCCCCATGAGCAATACCTGTCGGTGAATGAAGTGAGTTATGCAACTGCGGATATGTTTGGTGGCCGTTCGACACTACCCATACCTCTAGGCGTCAACTCAAGTATTAAGCTATTGGCTTCATGAATTCCTTGGGAGAAATCCTTGCCCATCTTTTGGAGCTTGGCTGATGGTCGAGAAAAAAAAGCATCTCCGGTCGCTAACTCAGCGCTATAGGTTCGCCTTTCCTGGGAGAAGTAAAATAAAAAATAAAAAAAAATAAATGCACTGGGAGGTTCTTCTACGCATCCCCAGGCTGTAGCTACTGCAACCACATGGCGGGTTCCCACCATCAGGATCTGGACCCCCGGTACCACAACAGGGCGGCGGTGACCAGTTCCAACACAGTCAACCTACCGATTTCCAATGCACTCGTTCCAGTGGGCCGGATTTTTAAGGACTAAAACCACTTCCCGCCACGCACATTCCCGTCGGTTCCCACAGAACTTTCTT
This sequence comes from Microdon myrmicae, assembly GCA_963931805.1. Classification (NCBI taxonomy): domain Eukaryota; kingdom Metazoa; phylum Arthropoda; class Insecta; order Diptera; family Syrphidae; genus Microdon; species Microdon myrmicae. The sequence goes on from OZ007496.1 coordinate 31,071,753, forward strand.
TCAGATATTCCATCGCGGGGCGGCACGGAGTTTACCTGTTACTTCGCTCGTCGCCTCGCAACTACTTCTTATGTCATAAAGATTATCATTTGTTACGGTCCATACTTGCACATGTTACGCCACCATAACACAATCCCGGACCTCCACCAAAAAGGCCATCGCACCAACAGATGGAGTCGCAGAAGAAAACAAATCAGGGATCACACCAACAATACCAGCAACGTCGAACCACGGAGTCAACAGTATTCGATGTTGCTGCGAATTTTGTGGCCAAAAAGGTCAGGGGGGGCTACAGATACAGGGTGAAGAGACCTGAAATTCCCAAACAATACCAACCCGCACAAGCAGCCAAGCGGCTAGGACTAAGCGTCAACGCCAAGTCCCACAGACCTGCACGGCCAATTACGAGTGGCAGGAGAAGAACAAAACCAAAGGGCCACGGAAATATACGAGACAAAAATGGCAAACATCAAATGTTCCGGCCATAATACCGTCGGCCTAACGCGGGCCAAAGGCGCACTAGCTCTGCTAGTTCCGAGCCTGCAAAGGCTCTAAAGCAGAGAGACGTGTGCGAAAACGAGGGAGGCAACTCCAGAAGCTGCTGTCACAACACCGCCGGCCCAAAGCAGGTAAAGCCGCTCAAGGTCTGCTAGTTCCGAGCTTATGAAAGCTCTAAACCAGAGTGGCAGTCCCAAACACAAAGGCGGTAAACGTCAGAAGCTCCGGGCACAACACCGTCGGCCCACGGTACTCCTAAGCCGCTCTAGCTCTGCTGCACTGAACTTACGAGGGCTCAAAAGTAGAGCAGGGTTTCCGATAATGGCTCAAAACGCCCAAAGCTCCACCCACAACACCGTCGGCCCAAGGCAGGCCGAAGCAACTCTAGCTCTGTTAGCACGAAATCCACAGAGGCTCCAAAGCAGGGCGACTTTTCCAATAGGAGCGGCGAACGGTGCGAATTTTGCTGTAGATATGTCACGTTGCGGCAGGGTGTCCACAAAAAGCAAACTGGGAGAAATCGGAAAACTCCCAGGGGTCGGGTGGGGAAACCTCAACCCGACCGCAATAAGCTCGCAAATTAGCCAAAGCTGTTCTCAGCTTTCGCTGACCAAAGTCCCAGTTGTCCATCTACCTTTGGGCATTGCCGTAATAACACTACTCGATAGTATAGCGGTTAGTATACCCGACTGTCACGCGGGAGACCGGTGTTCGATTCCCCGTCGGGGAGCCTCTGGCGCAAGACTAATGACCTTGCCCGGAAAAAACCAATCATTATGGGAAATTTAACAAGCCCCAGGACTTGCTAAATAAGGTTCCAAGACCGGTTCCCGGTTGTAGTGCCGATGATGATGTAATAACAACACGCGCCTAATTGTCGACATCGGCGCTGAGATCAGTCTCTTAAAGCTGAAGACACTCCACCCGAAATATGCAGTGTATGCCCAAAAGGCAACAACCCTCCAAACGCCTTTTGGCAAAGGAAAGTCTAGGGGATTTTGCTATGGGAATTTAAAGTTACACCAGGAAATTCCCGGTAGCTTTCAAATAATAGACTCCTTGTCGGGGTTGTCGGAAGAGGGTCTGTAACGACTTCTTGTCGAAAAATTTCGAGGTTAATGGACCGGGTGGTTGCTTGCAATTTCCCCAAACAAACATAAATCTTGAAAGTTTCTCCGTCAACTTTGCAAATAATAAGACAGGAAAGGTTCGGCATAAGTCAGCCGAACGGAAAACCGCACCAAGGTTCAGACCTCGGTCGATAGTCACCCGAAGACACTACCCACACGGCGAAAAGCTGCAAAAAATTGTCCAAGAGAAAGGGGGTGAGAGAGAGAAAGAGAGAGAGAGAGAGAGAGAGATAACGAAGGGGCATAAATCCTGAAAGTTTCTCAGTTAACTTTGCAAATAATAAGACGGGAAAGGTTCGGCATAAGGCAGCCGGGCGGGAAACTGCACCAAGGGGACCTATGAAGGCCCAGACTTCGGTCGACAATCACCCGAAGACACTACCCACACGGCGAAAAGCTGCAAAAAATTGTCGAGTCCCAGTTGGAAAAATCGGAGAGAGAAAGGGGGAGAGCGAGAGAAAGCGGGAGAGAGAGGGAGAAAGGAAGAGAGGGGTGCAGAGCGGTGGCGGTGTTGGTTAAGAAATCGGTACTGAGCTTCACGTGCGCATTCAAATTAAACCTTCTTTCGTTAATTTGCAAGAACAAGATGGCTTTCAAACATTGTTCACTTCGAAGGATCTCCGTAACTGATGATGCGTGCAGCAGATAGAAAACTACGCGACAGGACGCTGCATTCAGAAGACGAACCTGTCACCTAAAGGTTCACCTAAAACGATTTAATGGGGCGATTTTGCCAACGGGGAACGTTGATCGCATGTTAGTCAGGACAACTGTATTTTCCTGCATCATGCGATCAACAACGAAATACGACAACGGGTAATTTTTTTTTACACTTTTGATTTTGCTTTGATTTCTGATTTGTACATATCAGTTAATCAAATAATTGGTTGGACGAATGAATGTCTAAATGAATACTTTGGTATATATACGTACTATTGCTGTTTATATCGGGCTTTCCAATGGGGACTTGACAACTTTGAATTTAATTTGTGAACGCACGCTCTCACTAATCATCGAACTGTCACTGTCAATTTATTCAGTAAATTTAACATTTTCATCGTGGTTAAGTACACGAACAAATAACGTCTGCAAATTATAAAAATTTACTACCAAAATTTGGAGTCGGAGACCGCAACTTTAACAGCGTTAACTCCAATTTTCGGTTGTAATTCTCGCCCTAGTAGACAGGCAATAACAAGTTTAGTGCAGAAATTTGATTCTACATATTCGTTGTGTAATGTTGCCGTGCCAGTGAGACAACGGGTTGGTCGAAGTGTCGAAAATATCGCTGCCGTTCAGGCGTCCGTAGCAAACGATCCAAATCAGTCAATTCCATGGCGTTCTCAAGAATTGGGCATCGCCCAGACAACTTTATGGGGAATTTTGCGTAAGAATCTTGGTTTACACCCATACAAGATCAAGCTGACTCAAGAGTTGAAACCGATGGACCATTTGAAGCGACGTATGTTCTCCGATTGGGCTCTGGAAAAGATGCGCCAAGATGATGAATTTCATCGCAAAATCATCTTCAGTGACGAAACTCATTTTTGGCTCAATGGGTTCGTCAATAAGCAAAACATGCGTTATTGGTCGGTAATCCACATGTGCTTCATGAATCACCACTTCATCCACAAAAAATAACTGTTTGGTGCGGTTTGCATGCCGGCGGCGTCATTGGGCCATATTTTTTCGTCGACGATAACGATCGTCACGTTACTGTGAATGGCCATCGTTATCGCGCCATGATTACCGATTATTTTTGGCCCGAATTGGAAGATATGGACTTGGGCGACATGTGATTTCAACAGGACAGTGCCACAAGCCACACAGCAGACGATACAATCGATTTATTGAACAGTAAGTTTGATAAGCGTATTATCTCAAGAAATGGGCCAGTCGGTTGGCCGCCTCGTTCGATTTAACGCCTCTAGACTGTTTTCTTTGGGGCTACGTCAAGTCATTGGTCTATGCCAACAAGCCGACGGCGTTGGAAGAGCTCAGAGCCAACATTGAACGCGAATAGCGGCCGTTTCCGGGTGGGACACCCTGCTGTCGTGAATCTTTTGGCGGCGAGGGTGTTCCTTCGCAGTTCCCTCTGGTCCGCTAATGCAAGACAAGATTATTTCCTTCGTGGCAATCATCGACAGACCCTCCGAATAGGTCGCTCGGTTTTTGTGAATGCCTCGGCGGCAAGGGTGTGCCCTCGCAGTTTCCTCTGGTCCACTGATTTCAGAATAAAACTATTATCTCTTTTCCTTGGCTTTATTGTTTCACTTTTGACTTTTAAGATTTAAATAAGTTACATTAAAAATTGCTTGGCTATCTGCCTCCTGGATTTTTCTGATCGTGAAATTGAAATGTACCGCCCTTTTATTTTTAGTCGTTGGAATTTGTCAAGATTTTTATTGTTAAAAATTCCAAGAAGCACACACAAGGTTTTGTGTGCTTCAGTAGGAATAGGGTTCTGGGAAGTGACTAGGAATTTATTTGAATAAATTCCTGGAAGGGAAATCATGAAATGCATTTTGAGTTAAGCATTTCATGATATTAGGATTATTGGGAATTGGATCAATACACGACAAATGGACTTTTGGTTTAAATTTATCGTGCATATGATTCAATTGGATTGGGGTGTAAGTTAATGTGAAATTGAATCAATGTGCGACAAATCAATTTTTGGTTTAATTTATCCCTCATATGATTCAATATGGAATTTGGATTTGGATTATAGGAAGTATTGAGGATTTAGGATCACTACACTACTACTACTATTAAAAAAATTATGGCTTTTCCAGATTCAAAACCACGAAACTTTATTGGCCTTTGATTTACAGTAGACCTATCAACAAGATCATCAGCATAAGAGCCTTTAAATGATGATGAATTTCAGTAGGAGTCATTTTTATAGTATACAGAGAAAGGTTAAATTGGCGCAAGGCTAATAACCTTTCCCGGAAAAACTAATTAGTATGGGCAATTTAACAAGTCTCGGATAAGGACCGGATACCAGTGGAGAGACTTGCTAAGTAAGGTCAAGACAGGATCCCGGTTGTAGTGCCGATGATGATGATGATGATGATTTTTACAGTAGTTAAAAACAGCACGCTGCTTAAGTCATCTTGACATAGCACTAAACAAGCCGCCATACTTTCCGCTCGCGAAAAACATTTTATGAACCCTCGACCGCTAGACTGCACATGCAGGTTAAGATGTTTCTACCATTTGTCGCCAGGGGCGCTTCTGACGGTCATTTCATTACCGTTCTGGTCGCAGGTGTGCATTACTCTTCAGGCTACCCTCGTACATTTTTCAGTGCCAGTTAGCTCTTTTCCCAACCTGGAAATGGAAATTTTCAAAAGATGCAGGTGGCTAAAAGTTTTATAGCGTTAAGCAAGGATAGTGAATTGAACACACCATGAAACGGTTGAAAAGCGAAACAGTGAAGCATCAGACTACTGACCGTGTTTAGAATTTGATTTCCAAACTCGACTATATTCCACTGATGTGAATTATTTTTATTTATCGCTTGGTATACGGTTCTGATGTATTTTTCTTATTCGATTTTTCGTTCGATGTTCTTCACTATTTTTGCTTGTGAATTGTGTGTGTATCTGTTAGAATCGCTCCAGTTTGCTTACATACCCGATTCACCATATTCTGATTTTCCAGAAGTGCCTACGAAATAAAGCTGTCCCCAATTTGTATCACAATCCTGTTTATTTTCCGGGGATTGTTTTTCGACATTTATCTACAAGGATTGGCAGCTGACCGGAAAATCACTTTCCATTTCTAAATATGTTTAAAAACACGAATGTCAACATTTTGCCCAAAATTCAATTCTCTATTATTTGGTCTAACAAAAGCTCATATGCAAAATTCACTCGCCATGCAAATACTGCAAATGATGTTGTATCCTTTCTGTTGTTCGTCGAATATGAATTTTTCCAATTTTCGTGATGACGCCAAGGATCTCGTCGTGCCTGACTCTTCTGGCCCGCGGAACACGGTTTGCATTTCTCGGAGCCAAGTGTTTCGTGCTGTGGGGCGACCACCATGGGAAAATAAGTATCAATTCGTGATCTTACAATTTGATGCCGCCTCAATGGCTAGAAGAAGGTTGTGTCTTGCGTTTGATAGTGCAAACCTAGGTTCAACTGACGACTCTTGCTATTGTGCAGTCTGCACAATTACTGAGTGGTAGGTAGGGTCCCAAAGCCTAGTCGCCCAATTAAATACCAACCCATGAAGCTATAGGCTTCGTGAAATAGTTGGAAGAAATCCTTGAGCATCCTTCGGATCTTGGCTGATCGACCCGGTCGAGAAAAAATAACATCTCGGGGCGGTAACTCAGAGCTATAGGTTCTCATTTCCTGGAAGAAGTATTATAAAAAAATTATGATAATAATAATAATAACAATAATAATAATAATAATAATAATAATAATAATAATAATAATAATAATAATAATAATAATAATAATAATAATAATAATAATAGCACTTTGTGACGATAGTGAGGAGAATGCGATTCAAACCAATGCTATGACTACAACGCTTTACTGACGTTTTGATTCTCTTCACTATGGTTTTTGCTTGTTCGTATGGTTGCCTTGTATGGTGTATATTTGAAGGCTAGGCAACTGCTTCGGAGGCTTTACTTTTCCTTGGTATTCCTGTGACCCTTAGTTATCTTCAACTATGAGGAGATGCGGCTCTGATTCTTAGTTATCTTAACCTATGAGAAGTTATGACTCATTATCATAGATTACTTAGCCTTAAATCATTAGCAGATGTTCGCAGCTTCTTGTTGTTTCCTCCTTAAATTTCGACTGAATAGCTCCATTATCTTTTCGTTTTTTTCTTCTACCAGTTCCTTTTATCTTCACTTATACATTTTTCCAAGTACCCCTTCCACCGACTGTTTCTGTGATGACACCTTCCGGCCTGCCCTCCACACGAATATTCTTGGCGGCAATGAATCCAAGAATTGGTCAGTGCCGATCTGTTCAGATCAGATAAAAATGTCCTTTGGTCACGATTCAGTACCGGGATTGTAACTTGTTCTTTTGGCTCTTCATCAGGTTCGTTTTCTGAACGAAGCATCGTGGAACGTAGTTTTCTCTCGCCTTCATGCATCATCAGTCATGGAGACCATTCGAAGTGAAGAATGTTTGGAAGCCTTCTTGTTCTTGCAAATTAGCGCAGGAAGATTTATTTTGAATGCACATGTGAAGCTCAGTACCGATTTCTTAACCACCACCACCACCTTGCCCCCTCCCCCACTCTCTTCCTGTCCCTCTCCTTCATTTTCTTTCTCTCTCCTTCATTCTCTTTCTCTCGCTTTCTGTTTCTCCCCCTTTCTCTCTCCCTCCCTCTCTTGCTGTCTCTCTCTCCGATTTTTCCAACTGGGATTCGATAATTTTTTGCACCTTTTCTTCTGTGTGGGTAGGGTCTTCGGATGATTGTCGACCGAAGTCTGGACCTTCATAGGTCCCCTTGGTGCAGTTTCCTGTCCGGCTGCCTTATGCCGAACCTTTCCCGTCTTATTATTTGCAAAGTTAACTGAGAAACATTCAGGATTTATGTTTGTTTGGGGAAATTCCAAACAATCGCCCGGTCCATTAACCTGGCAATTTTTCAACAGAAAGTCCTTACCCAACAGCTTGTCTTTCGACAACCCAGGCAAGGAGTTTATTATTTGGAAGCTCTGCCCCCCCCCCCCCCCCCCCCCAACAATCTCTGTTCCCCTCTCCCTTCCTCCCTTTCTCTCATTTTCTTTCTCTATTTCTCCTTCTCCCTCTTTCTCTTTCTCTTTCTCCCTTTTCCCCCTCTTCCTTTCTTTCTCTCTCTTTCTCTTGGACTTAGGTTATTCGAAGATCATATATTCTCCATGGTGATCTGGTCTTACCTCTTGTTCGTAATCTTTATTGCTGTTCTTTCTTGTGTGTCGTGCATAATCCTCCTCAACATTCCTATGTCTGCTCTAGGTAGACTGTTAGTTTATTTTCAACTACTAAGTCACTTGAACTTTCAATTATTGAGAAGAATGAATTACTGCATAAATTATGTAACATATATGCCCTGTAACGTATTCATAGCGGCATTTTGCTGCTCACCTTCTTCGTAGTTTTAGGTGAACTAAGGTATTGCGCCGCCCGACCGCTCGCTCGATGGAGTTTTTCCTTCTTCATTTTCAATCAAAGTTTTCACACTTGGAATTAAAACGTATTATTGTATGAAGGTATTAATGATGCGCAAAGTAAAGCTAGGACTCTCAGTGGGATGACAAAAGCCACCTATCGATAATACGCAAGAACTTTTGCACTCTTCCAGTAGTACCGCAGTCTGATCACAAGATGAGGATTGTCAGACCAGAATAGAAGAAATCGGCTGAAAACGGTTCCTAAGATGATTCATCATCATCATCATCATCATCATCGGCACTATAACCGGGATCCGGTCTTGACCTTATTTAGCAAATCTCGAGGCTTATTAAATTTTCCATAATAATTTATTTTTACGGGCAAGGTTTTAGCCTTGCGCCGAATGGTAAGATGATTAACCACTGAAAACTGAAGTTTAGGAGGGAGGAATATCGAGATGGGCTTAGAGGAGGCTGAAAGTTCCTGTTCCACTGATGTATATGACATATGGGAAGTATTGCCGGACAGAGATAAAGAGATTCAGCTAGAGAACTAGATAGGCGACCTGTTAATAGACGTTTCACTCCTACAGTACAACCACTGAGATTGGTATTGTGTTTTTTTTGTTTACACTAACCCGCGTACAAGGGGATTTTGAAGTAAATGTCAGAGCACAGTGCGAGCGGATGGAGAGGAAGTGGATAAGGAAAGGAGGTGTCGATGTATATTGGTCTTGAATGTCTGGACATCACAACGGTCAGGAAACACATGATCAGGCAGAACATACCAGATTCGTGTGGTTCGGCTAAAGAGTGACTCTATGTTTATTTGTGCGCCTAAAGTCCACTTTCAACGTGAACTGATGAGCATTCACAGATTGACGGGTATCGCGGGAATATGTCCGAAAGGACGGAACACATTCAGCAAGTTCAGTTGAGCAACGACCGTGGTAATACCTATAGAAAAGAGATAGGCATGATACGTTGCGCTTGTGTTCCAACGACGGAATTGATCGATTTACGGCTCGGTCGCCAATAAGCTTCATTGATCGTTTTTGCATCCTGTCGGGCACGTGTAGTGCAGTTTTGGATGCGCCTGACCAAATATGGGAGTTGAACTCCATTTTTGGATGAATATACGCCGGGCTCCTCGATAGTATAGTGGTTAGTATACCCTCCTGTCACCCGGGAGACCGGGGTTCGATTCCCCGTCGGGGAGCCCCTGGCGCAAGACTAATGACCTTGCCCGGAAAAAACAAATCATTATGGAAAATTTAACAAGCCTCAGGACTTGTTAAATAAGACCAAGACCGGTTCCCGGTTGTAGTGCCGATGATGATGATGATGGTGATGATAAAATAGTGGCCAGGTTGGATGGAGTGAAGTATATTTTGCATCTCTTAAGGAACCCTATACATTTGACTGCACTTTTCGCAGCTTCAAATATGTAGTCATTCCAGTTAAGAGTCGAATGATAATTCCATGGCTTCGTCGATGCAAGTGCCGTTCTTAGACAGTATATTTACTTTGGGTCTCACCTTTGACGGCAAGAGGCAGCACTGGGTTTTTAAGGCATTGAATTCTACTCGGTTAGATAATCCCCACTGATATATCTTGTTGAGGTCTGAATTCAATGTATCAAGCATAAGTTGGTGGTTAGTAGTGACGTTCGAAGAGTTTGGACGGGAGTGTTCGTATGAGTATGAGAAACTCAACTCAGCAAACGAGTGAATTGGGTTGTGGGTAATTGACAAGAGATCATTTATAAAGATGAGGAAGAGAGTGGATGAGAGTACCGAACCCTGGGGAACACCTGCATTAATTTGATGGGAGACAGATTTGACACCATCAAGGAACCACTTGGATTGAATGGCCAGAAAGATAGTCTCTTATCCATTAGATCAGGGAATTGTCCAGTCCATATGAATACAATTTTGACAAAAGGGCTGGATGCCAAACTCTGTCGAAGGCTTTTGAAGTAGCTTTCACCGAGGTAGTAGATGGAATGGCTCCACTTTTCGGTAAGGTACGCCATCAGATCTCCTGTGGACCTGTTGCTACGAAAGCCATATTGGCGGTCATTGAGGATGTCATTTGATTCCAGATATTTTGAAAGTTGGCAGTTGATAAGAGATTCCATTACCTTGGAGAGAATAGAAGTTAGTGCCATGGGTCGATAAGAAGAAACGGATGATTTGTCACCCTTTTTGGGAATTGGCTGAATGTTCGATGACTTCCATCTATTTGGGAAACGGCCAGTAGAATAAGATAAATGGAAGAGTCTCCGCAGTGGCTTAGCGAGTGAAGAGGAACATCTCTTCAACAGGATCGGGGGAATGCCGCATGGACCAGCGGATTTGTCTGCGTTTAGCTCTTTGAGTGCGCGGGCAACAGTACGCGTTCGGAAACGAATCTGCCTCAGGGTGTGCTGCTTATGCTCAATTTGAGGTGGAACTGATGCGGTATTGTGGGGGTTTCAACTAGATGTGCCTACGTATGGCACTGGTTCACTAAGGTGCCACCGTCTGCTATCGTTCACCACCACATAAGAAGACAACGTGCAAATGTATAGTTTCACATAGAATTTATTTTAAGCACTGTTTTACCCAAATAATGATAGTTGTTTGGAAAATGTTTTTTTGAATTGTTTCTGTTTAGAAGTTCTTCAAATGTTCTCTTCTATTTTTCCGTATAAATGTTGTCTAAGCGTTCTTTTATGTTCAAGCTTCGTTACTTATTTTTAACAATCGACTTTTGACGCTACACAAACGTAAAAGGGGCAAACGCTACACAAACGCAGAAGAACAATTTCCCCTTTTTATAACTCTGGGGTTTGGTTACAACGAATATTCCTTTGTCAATGACGCGACCGACCTGCGTTTTGATCAAGTTTTGCAAGATGACCCGGTGGACAATAACGGGCGGAAAAACGCTACTTTCCGAAAGAACGCGAATTCTCGAGTGTGGACTTCTCACAAGAGACGTATTAACGCGCGGATCTGACACGTAACTTAGTGTACTCTCCCGACTCTGACGACCTGACGACCTCGACTTGATTCCTGGAGCGGTTGAAATTCGAATCTCGTCACGTAGGCTGCTAAAACTCGACTGACTAATGAATGGAAAGAATCCATTCATCGCGTCGTGGTGGTTGAGTCATAGCAGAAATAAAATTACTGCCACTTGCTAGGAATTTCGAGAAGAGTTGCTATGCTTGCATAGGGAGTTTGTTTCCGGGAATTCCTGCCGTACTGGCTGGGCTAGATTCTTCGGTTGCTATGTGTACCGAGAAGTTGGTTTTGGGAACACGAGCAAGTATGGGCATGAGTTTTCGGGGGAAATTCCAATTGCTTGGGTCCAAGCGAGGAATATCATTTAGATATTGACCGAAGTAATTTCGGGGAAATGTATGCGGCTCGGTATAGTTGGTGGTGATGGTTAATGTTCCGTTATGGATTTGAATATGCTTTTTATTACAGCATATGAATTTCGGGGAAATTAAGATTGCTTGGTCGCGAGGAGGGAATATGAATTATGTAAAGAATTGACCGAAGCAGTTTTGGGAAAATGTATGCGGGGATGATTTAGAATATATTCTGTTGAATTGTATTCTGTTGCGGGTTTTGGAGTGTGTTTATTGCAAAGTTAGGAATGTATGCTATTGGGGATTTTGCATGGGGAGTTGGGTTAAAGTGACGCGCTGTTAGCGGTCAAGGTTGGTTAGAATTGTGGGTTGGTTCTCCATGTGGTGTAGAGAACCCCCACAGTATCAGGCAGCATTGAGTTGGCTGCAAAATGTGCAGCAAGTAGATTCGCGTTCTCTATTGCAGTGGTGACTGCTTTGTCATCGAATATAAGCGATGGAATGGATGAAGAGACCGAGTTTTGAATGTTTTTCACGAATGCCCAGAAGTTTCTACTACCTGTGGGAGAGTGTAGTATTTTTTGTCTCACTCACTGGTCATGCAAGAACTTGGCGCGTTGAATATACGCATTGTAGCCATTCCTAGTTCTCTTAAATCTTTTCCGGTTTTCCTCAGTATTGTTTGATTTATACAGCCGGAAGCCCAACTCTTTAGCCTTAATGGCTTCTCTGCACCCGGAATCGAACTACATATTGTGAGGGGTAAAAGTTAATATTTATTGGTATTGAATGAGATAGCGTTTTTTTTTTTTTTAACAAACTTTTATTTGCAAAAAAAAGAAATACAGATAAGGTTTCTTTACAACATTACACAAAAAGCTAGCCCTATTTTAACATATTACATTTTTGATGAAATTTGACTCTGTACGAGCACTCTGAATTATTCTACGTACTTCCTTTTGTTTTCTAAACAAATATGTTACCTTTCGGTGTGAAGTATTTTTATCTTTCATTGATTTTACTTTAAGCGGACATTCCGGTTTGTCGGGTCAAAAAATAGGTTATTTTCATGATTGTTTTTTAAGAGAAAGTATTAAAGATATAACAACCATTTTTTTTAAACATTTTATTCATCTCTCGACTACGTCTGTAAATTTTATCGAGTCACTCCGGAATCGGAACCGGAACCGGAACCGCCCCCCCCCCCCCTTCTGCTCGTGTAAGGGTTATTTTCGACCCCGGTGAAAAAATACGAAAAATGCAAAAAGTTTATTGAACTTAAATACATTTAGCCCACTGTGAGTGAAAAAAATTTTAAAATTGATAAAAAACAACAAAATGGCGGACTATTGAAAAAAAAATGATTTTTCGGCCCTTTTTGCTCTATTTTTCAGTTATAACTAAAAAAATAAATAAAATAAAAAAGTAATTCACTCATAATTTACGTTTGCTTGTTAAAAATATGTGTGCGAACTTTCATAAGAATCGCATGCACCGTTTTCATATTATCGCTTACACCGCACTCAAAAAAGTCGTTTCGAGAAAAACGCATTCAAAGTTTGGAGATAAATTAGATAAAAAAGAAAAGTGATTTTTTTCATGAAATCATCGGGATTTTTTATACTAATAGCTAGACATCTATTCCTGGACCATAAACAATTCCTTCCACGACTTCGAATTGGTCCTCCAGTTGCATTTTCGCCTTTTTCCTCGCTGTTCGTGCCTCGTGCGAGTTGTATACTAGGCTGCGGTCAGCGTCTTGCAGCCGATCTCTGTCCCTCTCGTTCGCAAACGCTCTCGCAGCGTACCCAATTTTGATGCCCATGACTTGCATTATTAGCAATACGGGTAAAAACCCCTCATTAAAAATACAAGCTGCGGTAAGAGCCGCAACTTCAATGATTTTCTTATCAGTGTATGTGTGTTTTGGCGCCATTTGCCAGATAGTAGCATTGAAACTTTTGTTCTTATTTTGCGTGAAACCTCCCTCGCATTTTTTTAAGAAATCGGGATCTGTCAGTTTTACGTAAACTGGGTAAATAGCTGTTCGTACTTTAGGATCCAAGGGAGGTTTGTCGTGGTGGAACTTTGACAGTTCATTCGCAGCTTTCGCGCGTTTCCATTTGCACCATGACTCCGTTTGGATGTTGCGGATTTTCATCGGTTGATATTTTGTGGTAGTATGTTGCCCAAATTTCTTTCGCCATTTCTTCAGCAGAGTGAGCATTGCGTCTAATCGCAAGTTCGTAATAAATCGTCAGTTCTGTTATCATATTTACCGTAAGTTTGCCAGGACCAGCTTCTCCTAATTGGTCTGTTTTTTTTTTTTTTTTGCTTTTTTTACGACACTGCGTAATTGCGAACCGATTCACTTTCCCGCATGATTGATACACTCGGCCTTTACCACATTTGGAAATGATTTCTGCAACGCATTCATTATTTTTACATCCCCGTCTCCAATGTACCTTTCATAAATGCGGCCGTGCAGATCAAAAGCGCGCTCGAACATCTCTAACATTCCGTCAGGCTCCATTTTACCCGAACTTCCATTGTGGTCCAATGTGCAAACTGGTTCGTGCTCATCCCACCAAGTATCATATTCAGGGGTGCCTTTCTTTGTTTTCATAAGGTTGCAGCCTTGGCAATAACGCGATTTCACAGTAAGATCGAGAACTTTGTTTGTTTTGTTGCCGATCAATGTCATAACGCCATAATTAGCAGTATGACCCCTCTTTGCTCCAACTACCACCTCCAGAAGCAGTAAATTTTTTATCTTCACTTTCATCAGTTTTTTCTTTTTCTTCTTTGCTAGCCTTTTTTATCACGGAAGAAAAAACGCCGATACAAGCGGTGTGTGCATTATCGAGAGCAGCGTAGTAGATGTGTTTCGTAAATTCGCCAATATCCATCAGTGAAGTGAAACAATGTAATCCATTTAACCTGACACCCAAGATGCGCATTACGAATACTATTCTACGATTAATTTCGTAAGCTTTGTTGGCGATTCGTGGACAGGACTCGATGACCCTCTCACCACAGTTGCATTCGACGATCAGTTTGAATCCTAGGCCTTTCTCAGATTTTTTTGAAAAGTTTATCGAACCGTCACCGTTTTTACACTTTATAATGTTTGAAAGTTCGGAAAAAAACTGAAAAAAAGTAACATCACGTATGCTGCCGTCACTGTGACCGTTGGAGCGAAGTCGGGCGATGTAGCCAATTTTGGTGCCGATGTAGTAGCATATTCCATTTCCAGTTCATGTACAGTTCCCATAAATCCTTCTCATTTTTTATATCGACTCCCTGGACGTACCCCTGACTTACGCGAACCTTTAACGTTTTTAAACATTATGTTTGAAACATTTACCGTTGAAAAACGTATAAAACGGGCGCCAAAACGGGAGCACTGCACGCTCTGAGACCACGTTTACACTAAATACTTTTTCCTCCTCATGAAAAAGAAACAAAGAAACATCAAAAATACCTACCCCGCGACGTCACCGGTAGGAACATCTTCCATAGTCACCAAACAAGAAAAAACCACCAGCACCGTGCAACGGGCAAGTTAGTTTCAAATATATATGAAACTAACTAAAATTCAGGCAATCACAGGTCACCCGCAGTACGCCCGAATGTAAAAACAACATACACAGGAGCGACTATCCATTACCGCTTATGAACATGTTGTTCAGTCGCACAAGATTGCGACATATTCAAAGAAGTGGCCGTTGGCCCAAGCCAACAGCTAAGCAAATTAATGCCCATAAATGGATAGTCTGCATCTTTCTAAATACACGGTAGTTGCCACCTATGATACGAATTTGTATCCACGGGAGACCCGACCCTTTAATGACCTATAACTTTGGAACCGCCTAAGATTTCGTTTCCAAATTTTAACATATTATTTTTGAAGTATAAAACTATCGATTTTTTGAACCGAACAAACCGGAATGTCCTCTTAAACAAAAGTTACAGATTATATCAGAGAAAAAAAAAGGTAAACTTGAATCTGGTTTTTTTTAATAAAAACGCACGCATCAAAGACGATTTTGGAGTGCTCTTAGGTGTCAGAGCACAGTGCGAGTGGTTACATTAGTATGATTTTTGTGAGATAACGTTTAAAGAGGTAAATATCCAACTTGCTAATTTTTATTTCACCGTTGGTGTTAAAACATTGAAAGATAGGGATTGAGAGATGGAAATAAAGAACCAGAGTTAAATCAATTGAGTTAACAAAACAAAAGGAAAGAGAAGTCGGGGTTAATATAAAAAATGTATTTTACTAGAAACTCCCAAATCTATTAAAATACGTATCGGTTCCTTTCATATTGAACAGACTGTACTTAATCGCCTGGAATTTACACTTCCTATGCAATAAATATCAAACTAATTTTTTATTTAATTTCAGAAGGGAAAAGATCTCACCAAAATTTTCAATACGTGACGTCACAGCAATGTTTGAATCTCGTTCACAAAATCAATAAGCAATAACAATAATACTTTAAAAATAAATTTTACGCAAAGCATAACCATGTAACAAGATACATATTTGTAAAGACAAAACAAACACAACAATATTCTTCCCTTACTTTTAAATAACCCACATACATGCATTATAATACATATAAATATATACTATATACATGTATAAACACAAAATGTATTTATAAACTTAACCCAAAGAGCTGTACACAATTTTATAGCGCGATATCGTTAAAAGAATAATAAAAACAAACGCGGATAAGCAAGATTAGGACAAAACATTTTACACTATTTAGGATCTATTACAGAAGCATGCTACCTTAATATCAAATATTTTTCCTTCTTTATAAATTCTTTTTCTTTTCTTTTTTCTTTCTATTTTATACCTGATTTTTGTGAGTGCGTTTGTTTTATGCATTATTGTTTTATAATCTGTTTTTGTTTTTTCAATTTAAAATTTAAATCAAAATTATCTACATGCTTAGTCGTGTAGTCTTTAAGAACTAGTAAAGAAAATGAATGTCCTGTTGGAGCAAATAGTGCAGTAAAGGATAAATATAAAAATAAATCAACAGAAAAAAAAAATATAAATAAATAAACCAATGAACAAACTACAAACAAAGGAAACACTTAGCAAAATTTCTAGGTAGCCAAAATAAGGAAGTGTTTCATATATTAATTTTATTGACATTATTTAAGGCTTCACCACCATGATGACTTATTTTATGAATTGGTTATATAACTTAAATCAAATGTGCAAATTTATAAACATTTTATACATATATATGTTAATAAGATTTATTGAATTAACACGACATAACATTTTTTGAGATTAAAAATACATCGTAATGTTTTTGTGTTGTAAACAATTTACTTTGTATGATATAAGCAATTTACAAGATAAATATAAATAAATTGTTTTGAGTTTGAAATATGTAATATTAAGTTTTTTTTTTTCCTTTTTAATTATCCTTAACATTACTTTGTTTTTAAACTTAGTATTTAATTAAGGAGTTAAGTTCAGAATACCGAAAAATATTAAAGACTATTCGTTAATAATTTGTTCTTCAATTGATTTTACGTTAATTTGATTTGGTTAAAATTGTGTTGTAATATATGATTTCAATTATATAGATATATATATATATATACATAATCACAAAAAAGTTTGTGGAATTGCTTTTTCTTTCTTTCCTATTTCTTTTTTTCTCCTCTTTTCCTTACATACATACATTTGTGTATATTCCAAAAGTATTTTCAGTTATATATAACTGCTGTAAATTCTGCTTTAATCGCTTCCGTGCTTGAATAATAAATCATTCAGTAAATATCAAACATTGGGACTATTCAAAACAAGCACAAATTTTTCTCTTATACCGATATAGAAATCAACGTTCAAAAATTTCTAAATACCATTCTAGCAGAGGATTGTCGTTAACAACATCAAGGAATCTGGACTGCGTTTGGACCATATAATTATTTCAAGAAGTTTACAATGTTCTACTTTTTTCTTATTTTTAAATAAACTAATATCATATACAAAAAGCATTTTGAAACTTAAACGAAAACATAAACGAAAATGAAATAAATAAAATGTTTAAGAAATTTCCGTAAATACATATGCTTCCTATGGAATGTGCTAATTTAAGACAATCCATATAATAAAAACGCAAATTCATATATAAATTTACTAAGTCGAATACAAAATAAAATATCAGAATCGACAAAACATATCGCTCTAAACAAAAACGATATGTACAAGTTTTGTCGGAAATTTTAATACTTATAAACAAAATATAATAAATATTCTTGCCTTTTATTTCTATTCGTTTTTCTAAAGCTAGTGATTTAACAAAACAAGAAAAATTTTAAGGGTTTTAGTATCGAACTAGTAATTATTTAAAATGCAATTTAAAAGTATTCCTATTAAAACGTTTTCTGATTATAACTAGTGATTTTTGAACAAGCACTTTTAATGCCTAATTCCAATAGAAAAATCTTAATAATATTTCTAATGTATGATTATTAAAAACAACAGTGGAACAATGGATCAAGTAAACAGTATACATCTTTGAAATAAATCATTGATTACTTTCTCTTTATTTTTTGTTTTATGTAAGAGTGTTTGGCGTTGCCTGTATTTTCCCATTTATTTCACAGCAGGAAGTATTGTCGGAATTTTAATTTCTATGTATAATATTAGGGGTAAATATTAAAACCTATTGTTTTAAAGCACGATTCGTTTACCGTGCCGATTCAATTTGAGCGAAAACAAAAAAAAGGACGACGACCACACAAAATAATAAACGACAATGTTTTATAATATAATTATCCTTTTATTCGTCCTTGTGACCTAAACGATATTATTATTATTACTGACCTGTAGGAACCCGGAAGTTCATGACCTCACCGACCCGACCCCGCCATTGTTCGCTGTCCTGTGCGCTCTCCTTCCACGTTCGATCATCCGATCCGATCTCCTCGAGGTCCAATCTAACATTGTCCTCCCATCTCCGTCGCGGCCGTCCTGTCGGTCTCTTCCCCGTTAGTTTACCGTCGAGAATTATATGCACGGTCCTATCATCGCCCATTCGCGCTACGTGTCCGGCCCATCTTAATCTTCGCGACCTGATTACTCTCACTATTGTAGGTTTGCGGTGTAGCTCTTTCAATTCGTGGTTGTGGCTCCATTGTCCTGACTCCTCGTCATATTCCTCCAAATATACCCCTTAAAACTTTATTCTCGAATACGCGGAATTTGTTCTCTTCCCGTTTTGTGAGAGCCCATGTTTCGCATCCGTATAGAGCAATCGGCATGATTATGGTTCTATAGACACGGAGGTTTATATTACGTGATAGCAGTTTGGATTTTAATAGTTTACTGGCTGCATGCCAACTAGCGTTGCCGGAGTGTAGTCTTTTGTTAATTTCCTTCGACATTTCGTTACTGACCGTCAGTATTGTTCTCAGATATTTAAATTTTTTGACATTTTCAAATATCGTGCACTGATGTTTATGTGTGTTCTCTGAGGTCCACCTGCTCTCGCCGTAATCATGTATTTTGTTTTGTCTTCATTTATTTCCAGGCCCACTTTTTCTGCCGCTTGCACGATGATTTCACTGTTTTTACTTACAGTTAATAGATTATCGCCCAAAACGGCGATGTCATCCGCATATGCGAGCACTTGTGTGACCCCGTTCAGGGATGATCCGGCTATGTTGTCATCTTGTACCTTTTTGATGACATACTCGAGGGCAAGATTAAAGAGACATGGGGATATGCCATCGCCTTTTTTTATTGGCCGTCCCGGATTTCAAATGCTTCTGAGAGGTGGTTTTCTATTATAACTCGCCCTTTGTTTTCATTCATGCAGATTTGAATGAGGGCGGCATATTTTTTTCGGGATTCCCAGCTCAACTACAATATGGTAGAGTCTTTGCCTTGCGACTGAGTCGTAGGCTGTTTTGAAATCAACGAAAAGTTGGTGCACCGTCTCTCCGTATTCCCACTTCTTTTCCAGCAATTGCCTTACTGTGAATATTTGGTGGCTCGTTGACCGGTTCCTACGGAATCCGCACTGGTAGTCTCACAGTATTTCTTTTGCGTACGGTGTGATTCTCGCCAGTGTGACATTTGTTAGTATTTTGTACGTAGTTGGGAGCAATGATATTCCTCTGTAGTTTTCGAAGTCAGATCTGTCGCCTTTCTTGAAAATGGCTATTGGAGTTTTCCATTCTTCCGAAATTACTTCCTTATCCCATATTGTTTTAATCAGTTGGTGGATCTTTCGAGCGGTTGCCTCTCCTCCATGCTTCACAAGCTCTGCCGGCATGTAGTTGACTCCGGGAGCCTTGTTGCTTTTCAATCGATTTATTGCGTCTACAACTTCGTCGAAAGAGGGCTCTGGGAACTGAGGCTCGGCTGTAGGTATGTCTGGTGCATTTATTTGTGGTTGGTGGGTGCGCACATTGAACAGGTTTTCAAAGTACTGCTTCCATCTTGTCACGAAATTGTTTGTTTCTGTGACCAGACAGCCGGTTGCGTCTCGGATTATTTTGGCTCTCTCTCGGTGGCCATTTCTAATTGAATTTATGCCAGCATACATACCTCTGATATTCTTTGCTTTGGCATTTTCTAGGATTTTTTCGATTCTAGTCTTCTCCCATTCGCGTTTTTTTGCGTTTGAAAAGTGTCGTTGTCTCTTTCCGAATTGTCGTGTATCTTTCTGCGTTGACTTCATCATATCTTTCTAAGTGGATCACTCTGAGGCATTTACGTTGTTCGATCTTCGCCCTGCACTCTTCGTCAAACCAAGGTTTAGACTTAATTGTTTTCTTAAGTCCTAATACCTTTTGGGCTGTTTGTTTGATTGTGTCTCTGATCGATGCCCATTTAGTGCCCAGATTATTGGTTTCCCCTTCCTCACTGCTCCCATTCTCTAGGATGCTAAATCTATTCGTTAGTTCCTCTTGATATGCAGCCCTCTTGCCTAGGTCTTTTAGTTTATCAATCTCGAACTTTTTGCTCGTCTCCCGTGACTGTCCATGTGGGTTTGCTGCAAGCCGACTTCTAATTTTGCCCATCACTAGAAGGTGATCGGAGTCGCAATCTGCTCCTCTATATGATCTTAAGTCAAGGATATTCGAGTGGTGTCTTTTTTCTATGAGGAAGTGGTCTATTTGGTTACGCGTTACGCCGTCGGGTGATATCCATGTGGCGTTATGGATTTGCTTGTGCTTGAATATCGTGCTTTTCACTACCAGATCTTTGGACGCTGCGAACGTGATAATTCGAATTCCATTATCATTTGAAAGGTCATATAGGCTTTCTTTACCTATTGTTGGTTGGAAGATATCTTCCTTTCCAATTTTCACATTGAGGTCCCCGAGGAGGATTTTAACATCGAATGATGAGATCCCATCAAATACTTCCTCTAGGGTCTCGTAGAATGTGTCCTTCGTTTCTTCGTCGATAGATTCTGTTGCGGCGTGTACGTTTATAAATACATAATTGTACCATGGGCCCTGTATTTTTAGCACCGACATTTGTCCATTAATAAATTGCACATTTTTTACATGGACGTGCTTATGATGAAGCCAGTTCCGAGGTTATGTGTATCGGTACCTCCACACAGCAGTGTAAACCCATTGGTTTCGATTACTTGATGTGGGAGTCGAACTTTCTGAATCGCGACGATGTCCATTTTATATTGTTTCGCGTTTTCTACGACCGTCTGTATCGCGCCTGGTTTATATAACGTTCGAACATTCCACGTGCCGACGCGTATATCCCGCTTTTTCCGTTTTTCCCTACGTCTTTTTTTTTTGCCGAGTCGGTGTTTTCTTGATGATTTTTCCCTTATGGTAGTGTCGGCTCATCACACCTACGCCTACCGGGTTTTTCGTGGGATTGTTTTTTGTATATTGGTTATTCATTTTTGGTCCCACGAGACTTAGGGTTTCAAATAGTCCGCCACATCAGAGCCCCGTTTTGATGTGGTAAGGTCTGCTTACTGCTCTGATTCGACCCGGTGTCAGAGAGGCGCCGTCATAATACAGCCGGTATACCCCTGGCTGCAAACCATCCAATGGGCACGGTGACGCGTAACACCCTGGATTAGGAGTGGTAGATCTCTGTGTGTTACTCCTCGCTAGCCTGTCTGACATGGGTGACCCTACTGGAAGCATATGCTTCCGTCAGCATAGCCTGAGTGAGGGGCAAGAGGGAGGAGAGCGTTGCGCTTGAGAGGCGTACTATATCTGAGGAAGTGAAGCCCTCTCCGCGGGCATGGGTGCGAACATACAGGGCAAAGTTACTGATTGCTTTCAACCCGGCGAATGCCAGGGCGATCCTTGTCCCTGTTCAATCCAAGTTGACATGCCGTCTCCACGTGACACCCGTCAAGTAGTGAACTAATGCATGCAGCGACATCCTGAGAAAGGTTGGCGCAAGGCTTATAACCAGGCCCGTAAAAATGAATTATTATGGCAAATTTAACAAGCCTCGGATATGGACCGGATACACAACGACGACCACGGAAACGAAAATGGATAAACGATTTAAGAATTTTCTCATGGAACGTCCGCTCACTATATAGAGCTCGAGCTGCACAGCAGCTAGCCGATGCCCTGTCCGAATATAAGGCTGACATAACAGCATTACAAGAAATAAGATGGACGGGGAGTGGTGTTATTCAAAGCAACGAGTATGACATTTATTACAGCTGTCATGCAAAACACCATGTCCTGAGCACATAGGTTTTCTAGTTAGCCAAAAACTGAAGCCTGCCGGCATCGGCTTTAATGAAATAAATGAAAGGCTATGCACTCTTCGCGTGCGAGGCAAGTTTAAGAACATAAGCCTCATAAACGTTCACGGACCTACAGAGGAGTGGCCTGACAACGAAAAAGAAGAATACTACGAGAACGTCGAACAGGCCCTCAATGCCTGCCCAAGATACGATATGAAAATCGTTCTTGGAGATTTTAATGCAAAAATAGGTCGGGAGCCGGTTTTCAGGCACTACACAGGTTCCCATAGTCTGCATGAGAACACTAATGACAATGGACTACGAGTCATCGAATTGGCAGCATCGAAAAACTTGGTCGTTGCGAGTACCAGGTTTCCGCGTAAAGATATCCACAAAGCCACCTGGGTATCACCTGTTGGAGCCACTTGCAACCAAATTGACCACGTTTTGATAGATCGCCGCCACTCCTCGAGCCTGATGACGGTACGAACGTACCGAGGTGCCAACGTGGACTCGGATCACTATCTTGTTGGTACAGATTTCCGAGCGCGGATTGCCTTACGGAGACGTATTGCATCCGCGGATCAGGTTCGAATCAACACGGCTGCCCTCCGCAATGAGAATACCAGTAACACCTTTGGTCACGCCCTAGGACTCGCCCTCGAAGAGCTCGACGGAAGGAGAGTAAGTCCTGGGGCCAGAATGCCGGGCGTAGAAGAGAAATGGATACACCTTAAGAATACTGTCATTAATACTGCCAACACCATCTTAGGCAGTAGTCGTAGAGATCGGAGCGACTAGTTTGATGATGAGTGCAAACTAGCGACTGAATGTAAGAATGCTGCAATACCGGGCAATGCAGCAGTCTCATAGGACGCGGGTGCGCGAGGAGAAATACAAAGAGCTCAGAAGATCTGAAAAAAGACCACAGACAAAAGAAAAGTGTCTGGGAAAAAATCCATGTCTGTGAAATAGAGAAAAGTAGAGAGCGCGGTCCGCACCAGGCGCGGAAGTTCTACGAAATAATCCGCAGTATGACGCGGTAAACACCACGCTGTACTTACTGCAAGGATAAAGAGAGTAATCCGATCTCCGATCCTGAAGGCATTCTGGAGCGATGGGCAGTGCACTTCAATGAATTGCTAAATGGTCAGTTCACATAAGAATTGGAGGCTCCACCAATGCAAGATCAAGACCAAATGCTGCCGCCACCAAGAATTGAGGATACATTAAAAGACATTAGACAGCTCAAATCAAATAAAGCACCTGGAGCTGATGGCATACCAGCTGAGCTGATCAAAGAAGGAGGGACGGCGTTACATCACGCAATTCATGAGATCGTGGTGCACGTATGGGAGCAAGAGGAGATGCCGGAAGATTGGGGTCGTGGTATAATTTGCCCCATACATGAGAAGGGAGATATCACACTGTGCAGCAACTATAGGAGTATAATATTGCTGAGTACCGCCTATAAGCTACTTTCCACGATCCTACAAGCTCGGATAGCCCCATACGCTAAAGCTATCATTGGTCAATATCAGTGCGCCTTCATCCCAGGCAAATCAGCAATTGATCAGATATTCACCCTTGGGCGATGGAAAAATGTCAGGAATTTAAGATTTGAATATCTGTTTATAGACTTTAAGGCCGCCTATGACAGAGTAGCCAGGGTAGAACTAAATAATGCCATGAGAGAATTCGGCATTCCAAACAAATTGATACGACTTTGTAGGTTGACCATGACCAACGTAACTAGTCAAGTAAAAATACCGGGATTGGTGTCCGAACCAAAATAATGAACTGCGACAAGGGGATGGTCTGGCCTGCCTCCTCTTCAACCTGGCGTTGGAGAAAGCAATCCGTGACTCTGACATTACAACAAGAGGGACTATTGTCACCAAGTCCAGCCACATACTTGCCTACGCAGATGACATCGACATCATCGGTAGAACCGAATCGGCGGTACAGGAATCCTTCACCCAGATCGAGCAGGCGCCACAAAAACTGGGACTGCACATTAATGAGGGAAAAACCAAGTACTTGGTGGCAACTTCTGCCAAGAGAAGACCTAACGTTGGTCAAACTATCAGGGTAGTGGAGCACGAATTTGAAGTAGTGCAATCCTTTAACTACCTTGGGTCAATAGTATCAGCCGATAACAATATGGAAGAAGAAATACGCGAACGGCTGATTAAATCCAACAAAGCCTACTATGGTCTATCGAGGCTCTTTAAATCCCGAAATTTATCCAGAACATCCAAGCTACTACTGTACAAGACCATGGTCTTACCAGTGCTCATGTATGGATCCGAGACCTGGGTGCTTAATAAAAGGCACTCTGAACTTTTGGCCGCGTTCGAGAGAAAGGTCTTAAGGAGAATTGTTGGCCCCGTATGTGAGGGAGGACGATTCCGGAGACGCTACAACCATGAGTTGTACGCAATCTACCTTAAAGCTCATATTGTAAGAAAAATCAAGCTCGGTAGACTCCGGTGGGCGGGACACCTAGCTCGAATGAGCGAAGAGGAGCCTGCCCGGAAAGTCCTTTGTGGCAGGATGTATGGAAGGAGATAGCGCGGAAGACCTTGTCTGCGATGGAGGGATGGCATAGACCAGGACGCCCAGAGCCTTGGAGTGCCCAACTGGATGACATCGGCTCGAAATCGGGACCGGTGGAGAGATTTGTTAAATAAGGCCAAGACCGGATCCCGGTTGTAGTGCCGATGATGATGATGATGATTGTGATTTGCAGTCGTGCCAGTTTCGATACGTGTTGGATTCTTGCATTCGCCATTTTCTGTACTTATATCATCTTTATCAGTGTAGAAGATCGAATTAGGGGACTTCTTAGTCCCTTAGCTCGTATGAAAATATGCCGGTAACCGGTTGCCAATCAATTGTAACGTTGTTCCGAGAAACCGCTGTGGTGCCGGGTCGACGTTTTTTAAAAGCCCCTAATCAGCACCCAACAGTCACCGAGTAGCCCTTTATTACATGTGAATGGAACGTTAGATATTCACCGTTTACCTGGGTACAGCTCCATCGCCTGGTAAACTGCTGCCAGGCCAAGATTCACCAGCTTGAGACTCCAATCCCTTTGTAGTTCCAGCACGAACAGTAAACAGAGATAACACTTCCAACATACATCAATATTCAATTTATTAACGATGATCTTTACATGTTACATGTTACAATTTTCACTCCAACAAAGAGTTAACATATTTCATTACCCTCTACAAAACGTTTCTTAATTTATTTATTAATTTAGGACTTTTTCTTTTTTCGGAATCCTCCTTATATATATATATATACATATACATATAGATATATATATATATATATATATATATATATATATATATATATATATATATATATATTTTTTTTTTTTTTTTTTTTTTTTTTTTTTTTTTTTTTTTTTTTTTTTTTTTTTTAATAATATAAATGATATCATCTCTATACCTGAGGGAGTTTGATTAATTGACAGAGGTTAAACTTTAATAAGTTTATTTTGATACAGATATATTTTTATACTATTACTAGTTTTGCCATATACATTATTTCTAGGGATTGTTTAGGTAGAAAAAAATGACTAACTTATTGAAAGTGTGTGAGGATTCGGTATATGAGTGGAAAAGGCATGGAGCACTGTCGATGATAACGGAATATAAAAAAAACAAACCACTAAACATTTATTTTTTAAATTTATTAAATGTATGTTCATATCACTAATTATGACAATATTACTAAAAAACAATATCAGTCTCTTAATGCAACAGAGTGTACAATATTTTTTGTTTTCCCATCTTTAGCTAACACAAACAAACTGGATGGTTCGCCCACTCGAGAGCACGCCACGTATAATTGTCCGTGTGAAAGACATGATGTGCTCAAATCTAAACCACAGACAGACATCGTTTGGCCTTGGGACTAATTAATAGTCATTGCAAATGCCAATCTAATTGGAAATTGAAGGCGTTTAAATTGAATTGGTACATCTGTGGGTATAATAGGGATTCGCGGTAGTAATATATTTTCACCTTGGAATTTGCCATTTAAAATGATGGCTTCAATAACAGTTTTCATTAATTTTTTAATAACTAATCGCGTGCCGTTGCACAACTGGGGTGGGTTCAAATTACGAAGCAAAATAACCGGAGATCCAACCTTCAGTTGTAAATTATATGGTGGCATGCCTGGTAAATCCAATAAGTTTAAAAACTCTGTTGGATAATTCACAGCTTCGGTGGTATCGCAAACTGTATCAATAGATTTGTATGACACCAAGTCTCCTGGCAATAAATCTTGTATCTTAAGATTCAATTCGTTGACGTCCACATTTTTTGCTGCTAAAATTGCTCTTTCTGCCAGCCACTCATGATTTGTGTATTGTCTGTGAACATCGGGAAATATTTGGACAATGAGAGCATCTTGCGAATCAATGATTGTGCAGAAATCGGTCGGTAATTTTATGCATCCAGTTTCATCTGTAGTAACTTTTCCATCGCCGATATCTAATAGTTGTTTTGAGAATGTTTCAGCAGATGGATCTTGAAGCATTTAAACGCGCATATTTACTTTCAGTTGTTTTTCAACATTACGCCACAGCGGCGATGATTTTAAGCACGCGTTGATCTCATCAGCGTATGTTGAACGTGGAATGACAGGAAGTGTTTGTCTGAAATCACCTAAAAGGAGTAACAAAGTTCCGCCAAATAGTTTGTCGTTATTTTTTATATCTTTCAATGTCCTGTTCAACGCCTCAAGCGAATGTTTGTGCGCCATAGTACATTCATCCCAGATGATAATTTTACACTGTTTCAGTACTGTGGCCATGGAAGATTGTTTTTTTATGTTGCACACTGCGTCTGGGTTATTTTGAATATTTAGTGGCAGCTTAAATACTGAATGAGCTGTTCTACCTCCATCCAATAAAGTTGCCGCAATACCAGATGATGCAACAGCCAATGCGATGCCATTATTTGATCGTATTTCGGCGAGAATTAACGAAATAAGGAATGTTTTGCCAGTTCCACCTGGTGCATCCAAGAAAAAGAAACCACCTTGTCCTGCCGCAACTGCGAGCATGATACGGTCGTAAATGGCTCTTTGTTCGTAAATGGCTCTTTGTTCGCTGCCATTTCCGTAGTATTGTATTGTAGTTCACGATTCAATTCAGTGTTAATTAAATCAGATGCATATCGATTTTGAGTATGCATACCGAAATGACAGAGAGGTAAGTTGGCAATAATAATGCAAAGATCCTCAATAGCAATCAATGCTTCATTGTACATAGTGTCGTTGAATGCTATCGTTAGAACATTGCATCGTGTACGATGTTGATGCAATATATCATCAGTCATTGAATCTTTGTGATTATCCCATAATGTCTCTGCTCTGGCCGAAAAACATGTAGTCAACACTATAGCGAACAGTAGACAAATTTGTCTTGCTGTATAGTTCAATCCTGCTTCAGCAAGCATACATTCCCTCTGGTTGTCATCTTCCAGTAAACCGAGTGCAAGGCATGCATCTTTATATGTTGGATACTGTTGCTCATTCACTTTACGTATATCTTGAAATGACAATGGGCCGGTGACATTAACCAACAACAGCCGGAGATAAAAGCTCTCAGTCTGCCTTGGATTAACTGTAAATACTCGTCCCAAGGTGTTTGATTTGAATAAACCGGGACATGCATCAATTGGTGTGCCTTGCTTACGGGGCATCCATTTTTTTGTTGGTGCCCATGTGAAATAACGTGGGATTTCTGAATAGAGTAATGTTCGTGCAAAAGCACCAAAAGCATCCGCACGATTACACAAATCAAAAAATTCGGTGAGTGTAGTTTTTTGTGGATTTATCGCACGATCAATTGCTGTCTCGCTCGTGAAATATACGCACTGGCCGTTTTCAAGGTGGACGGCTAAATGAATGACTGCTGGATCTCGTTCATGAATTGGGAAACAAAAGATACGCCAAACAGCTTCATTGGAACTGACGTACCGGCCAATTTGGTAAAGCGTTATTTCATCGTTGTTATTCACCGGAGGAACATTCACATTGGTATTTTCAACGCGAAATACAGCCATATCACTGCCTTTATTTACATACTTGCAAATGTATTTGATGCTCTTCACTGAACTGCAGAACTCGACATTAATATGAGCATTGAATGTTTTGCTCAGCAAAGGCGAATATGGGACCACCCAACGGTTATCAATGTCAATGTCTATGTTATTGATCTTTTTAACAAAAGATTGTCCTCCATTATCGGGATTTCTTCGACGATATATTGGATATCCATCAACATTTGTGATCGTATCGTCAGTGAATTTTTTTGGAAAACTTTTAGTTCATTTCCCGTCTGCCATGCAAGGCGAAGAACGATTCATATTGCCACATGGGCCATGAATCATATTTGCAGTAACAATATCAAACAGCATTTGATCAGTAGACGGATCTGGAATTTCCGCAGAAATTATACTGTCGATTTCTTCAGGACGTATTTTATCGATTAACCATACCAAAATGTGTGCATGAGGTAATCCGCGCTTTTGCCATTCAACGGAATACATCCAGCAACGTGTGGGACCAAATACATGTAACTTTGTAATAAAATCAATTAGAGACTTCAATATTTGTCTGAAAACACGTGCTGTAATGTCATGACGGTGTATTGCGCTTTGGCCAGGCAATAGTAAGGATGTGATCTCCGGCCATTTTGGATTACATGTGAAGGTGATGAATAAACACGGCCGTCCATATTCTCGCACGTAAGTCAAGGCGTCTTGTATATATTCTTGCATATGACGTGGACTGCCTATGTACGATGATGGACAGAATAACCAATTTGGACGTCATCGGCGTTGTTGACAATAGCGTCTCGCAGGTGAATGTACTCTTCCGCACGCAGCTTTTGTTGATTAAATCGCAAGTATCGTAGTCGTTCGCTCTCTATCTTCACATACATGTCGACCATGAATTGTTGACAAAGCTCACGGCATCGTAGAATAACGTTGTCCTGATCACGTCTGATCATCAACCGATACGCATAATAATCCTTCGAACTAACATTCTTATTGTTTCAGTTCCTGTTGCGGGATCTCGTTGTTGAATATTTACGCAATACCCGTCTTGGCCTTTCCAGAACATTAGCGGATATTGGAGAGCGTCATATGAGCGGTGTGTATCAGCAATGAACTGTAGATTATTATTTCTTCTACGAATCACGATTTCCCGCGTAGCTGTACGATCGTCGACCATGATTCCAGCAACATCATCAAGAACAGGTGCATTAAATCTACGAATGTGCTCTCCAGCAGGTGTTTTATCAGGATTGATTACAATAGCGTGATTATCACTTTGTAATTTGTGCATGTGTGATTTGAATATCTTTAACAATTCATTGTGCTCATTCAATAGAGCATCCAGGTTGCCGATGATACGCCTGGCAAAAAGTGAATTAAGGTGATTATAGCCACAACGTGCATCCTCACCACCCATGAAGTAAATTTGTAAAAATGTAGGTGATTCGTTTGGCATTGGCAGCAATTAACCCACTTTGTGATAAATTTGGCCTTTGATTTTGAATGTTGAATTGAATTGTTGACCATTGATAGCATTATTGTTACCTATTTCTGTTGCTCCGAACGATGTCATTTGGAAACATGAATTAAATGTTCGAATTGACTTTAGGAACAGATTAGAATCTGGATCCGTACCGATAAGTAAACCATTTAATGGTTCAGGTGGTGTCTCAATTGCTGGTAATTGCACCTTTCCTGACGAACAACACATCCCGGCTGGCTCGTTTTTAAACTTAAGAGCATGACAATGAGGACATTCCTTATCCATAGCACCAATTACAACTTTCGAAAGAACATAATATTCAATATCGGGCTCATACTCGAATGCTAGACGCAGGAATGAATTAGATGTAAATGATCGATGGACCTGTTGGCGTTGTTGATCATTTGCTCTGCGTCTGCTGATTGTAAAAGGGCGCGCTTGTCTCTGTTCTAATCTTCTTTCTTCATTTCGTTCAGTTCGCGCATCTGCTGATTCATATCGACACAATCGCGCCATGTTCACACGCACATTAGTATTATCTTGCTGGATTTGGTCTTCTGTTCTTTGGGCTCTAGCGGTTCGCTTGCGTGCAGCTCCACGTGTTTGACGGCCTAAAGAATATCCTCTGCGTCTAGCTGGCATTGTACAAATTAGTTTAACACAATAGTTGTTGTTGACGGGAGCTCGTGATATGTGTTAAGTATTTTTTAGGTTATACTAAAAGAATAAACGTGAGAACTACGCTCAGAAATAATAATTTCACTTACTTTTCAATAAGACAGGAAAAAATTCACTTGAAGATTACACTGAAATGGTAAATTTACATAATGTTATAATATCAGCTGGTGGGGATAACTAATCAATTATCACTTACACAGTTATCGACCGAGGTTGATACTCGAATGTTGCACACTGCGTCTGGGTTATTTTGAATATTTAGTGGCAGCTTAAATACTGAATGAGCTGTTCTACCTCCATGCAATAACAACCCCACCCAAAACGGTTATAACAATAGCCTATGCACCAACACTCAGCCGACACACCCAACCCAAACTGTCATAATAATGACCTAGACACCAGCCCGAGCTGTTATAACAATAGCCGGAACATCGCCCAAAACTGTTATAATAATAGCCGATGCGCTTACACAGTTATCGACCGAGGTTGAAAATTAATAAATTATTAATATTTATTAAACAATTGCACTTATGAGCATAAGAAATAGATAAAAACCTATTCTCAGATCTACCGAATATATATACAAAACTTCATTAAAATCGGTTGAGCCGTTTTGGAGGAGTTCGAGGACAAAAACGGTGACAAGAGAATTTTATATATATAGAGATTATTATTTTTATGCTATTATAAAATGATGATATACAATACTATTCAAGAGATCTATTCATCAACTGCTTTACTGCTTGAACAGCTTCCTTATCATACTCCTGCCACACATGATTTTTGATTTGATCAGAACTTGCAGAGATATTAAAGTTCAATTCTTTAATACTGTTTAGAAAATTAAGTGTCCCTATGTCACATGCCTCAATCATGGTAGAGTAGGAAGCCTGAGATATAGGTATGGAAGCCATCTCGAGCATGTTTTCTGGTAAGTTACCAAATCTCCTTAGTTCTGATAATGACTTCTTCCTAGTATGCACTAAAGCATAAATATACGCTGCAACAGATAATTCTAACTTATCTTTCATGGAGGTAGACTTATCCAAAGGATTATATAACCTAAAATAAACCCACGAGTCAGAATACCTCTAGTATATTTTTTTAAAAACTGAAGCAAATTCTGCTGCTTGCCTTAAAACAGGAGGCCACAAATGAAGTTTTGTTTTTTCTTTAGCTGTCAAGAACTCAAAAGCCAGTCTGAATGATCTCATCTGTGTGTTCTCTAACAATACTTTCATGTGATCAGAGAAAGGATTATCTGCACCTATTACCAAGGAGTATAAGAGCCTCTTAAAATCAGGAAGAAATATGGATGCTTGATTAACTCTTTCTAGGTCGGTTCGACTAATTCTCTTAATAGAATTATCACTGGCTTTTTCTATTTTTCTATTTTTTCTGGTATCCTTGCATCTGCTCCTGAGAGCACATAAAAGGAAAAGGCAGTTTTAAGGGATTCGAATGTTACCAATGAGTATTGTCCACCAGGTTTATACTCAACATCAAAATATTTGGGTTCCTTCCGTAACATATTTGGCTCCATCTGGGATTGTTTCCACCCTGTTGTTCCTATTAGCTGGACGACAGTAGCACCAGTACCGCACTTGCACCTTTCCAAGTTACTTTGAAATCTATTAATCAGATTTAGTTTTGTGTATAAACTGCTTGCATAGGTAGAAGATTGTTAGGTATGAGAAAATCTTTTTGGATCCACAATGAGTCACGGAAGTTTTCGTCACCCGTTTGATTACTTTTTTTTCTGATGCCGAATTGACTGTACTCCACGGAGCGTACTTTTTGGAGGTTATTAACCAATTCCTTCTCTTTTACGCAGTAGATTCACCAGCTATCTCGAGAAGTGCTTCATGAAAATCGATATTTTGTTTCTGCAGTGGTTAAAATGTCTCCAATAATACGTTTCTCTTTTCAAATAAGTACTACGGAACGAAGCGTGAAAAAAAATGGCGTGAGTTGTTATATGAAAGTGTTTGGCGGATGTACAAGCTTATATTTATTTTGAGATAAGTAATGAATTGAAATATATTGTGACGCATGTGACAATCAGTACTAGAATATTCTAGACAGTCCAAACCAAAGTACTAGAATATTCTGGAATGTACTGGAAAACTGGAGACAGCAGTTGTTTTTTTTTAACTTACTGGGTTTATTTGACCAATAATCAATGTTTACATTAAGTACTACAGCTAACTTATAATTCTAGTGATACAATTGTTTACATGCATACTGTTGCGGATTGGCAATTAAATGTGCTGAAATGTACTGGAGAAATCTAGTACATTCGCATGTATACCAGTTGCGTAGCAGCTGGCACCAACTGGCCGGCTGTCACCACGATGATGTCATAGCGTCCCTTTTTGAATTGGCAGTTATGCCCATTCATTCAGTCGGCAATCAACTTCTATCGTGGGCACAGAGTCTGCCATCAACTTCCATCGACATAGAGTCTGCCATCAACTTCCATCGTGGGCACAGAGTCTGCCATCAACTTCTATCGTGGGCACAGAGTCTGCCATCAACTTCCATCGTGGGCATAGAGTCTGCCATCAACTTCCATCGTGGGCACAGAGTCTACAATCAACATTCATCGAGTAAACACAATCGGTTAATAAAAGTCAATATCAAGGAAAAAAGACTTCATCTTTTCGGGCAGTGATTCCATCGTTTCACTTCATCCTCTTGGGCCTTGATTCCATCGTTTGACTTCACTCTTGGAACGCTTTTTTCCTGGACGCGACCACATTATCGCCCGCCACTATTACAACAACATTTTCTGGTCCTTCGAGCCGGATCCAGTGCCGATTTGGATCACCTCATCGCCGCCCAGTTCGCGGCACATGGACACTACAACATTTTCTGGTCCTTCGAGCCGGATCCAGTCCCTAATTGGATTTTCATCATCGCCGCCCAGTTCGCGGCACACCGACAACTGCCAGTCACCTCGACACAAATCAAGAACGACTGAAATTACTAGGGATAACGACTGTGAAACATCCCTTCTTAATGCGGACATCAACATTGATCTAAACAACACATTAGAACCGGTTGACGGTACCGACGAACCCGGTTTATTAACAGTGAAGAAGGGAACAGTCGATGCAGCTATGGTCAAGAAGAATTCCAAGAATATTGCAGTTGACTTCTCAGCGAAGTGTTCCACTCCCACAAGCCAAGTAAGTCAAATAAAACGACGCTTAAACGCCAGTGCTATCCACGAGTTAGGTTTAAACTTAATATTTGATTCCGACGAATGCCAAAAGGCAAAAGACAAATTCAAATTTTCCGATGTAGTAGACGACAGCCGAGAGAGATTAAGTGCAGTGGTTGCTGGGTTTAATGATAATAATGACAAAGAAGCTTTGGTAGACAACCCGTCCGATGAGTTGCTTAACAGTGCCGAAATTACTCCGATCTTGTTGGAGGGAATTGCATGGGATCTCATTTTACAAGCTAACGACTCAACTTCATGTCTTCTCGACAGTAAGGAAATGAAACAGGCAAAGGAGTCGACAGCAACTGGACAAAGATCTGATGGATTGGAAACTGAAGACTGTAGTTGCCAAGGGTGAAAGCAACGTTAGTGGAGTTGCTCCAGGTTCAGAAGCAGAACGTCTGACTACACACCACCAAGAAGATGTCGCACCGCTACAACCAGCCGAAAGAACAAATCGCCGACCCGATCACTCTGTAGGCAAGGGAGAAACCGATCTATCGAAGCTGCGCCCAGTGCAGAAGTGAATGCTGGCAAAGACATCAACGAAGCAACACAACGGTTTCCCGACGACATTCCGCGGTCGGCGGAACATCAAAGATCTCGACCGACGACATTCCTTGCTTGGAAGAGATCATACGCTGTTTGACACTATGCGTAACGGTGACGACAATGGTGACGATCGTGGTGACGGCGGCGACGGCGACAACGATGACAACGGTTCCCCGACGACAGTCCTCGGTCGGCGGAACTCAAAGGATCTCGACCGACGACATTCCTTAGCCGGAAGAGATAAAAAATCATCGGAAACCTCTGTTGCCGCGAACCAACCTATCGATGAGCAAATGCCGTTTGAAAAACTCATCGCCGCTCAGTTCACGGCACAGGCTCGCATCTCTGGCACCTTCCTCAACCTGCAAGACAAGGGACAACCAAGTCCGAAAACAATCGAAACCACAAAACGATACCTCCACATCGAATGGGAAGCCATCCGCAGGCGGCATAACCAAGTCATTTACATGGCCCCCCCCTGAGTACCAACAGCTTCAGTACTTCGCGGAGGACTTCATCGGCGAGAACGAAGAAATATACCTGGAGGAACAGACGAAGCTCCTCGAGGCTCAGTACGCGCTCAAGTCAGCCTCCCCAACCATGGTCAACAGCGCCAATCGCCTTCACCCTAGCGAGCTGCCCCCAGTGCAGCTGCCAATGGCCGACATCAAGCCATCAGAAACGGAACCGTACCCCAGAACAGTGGATAAGAGTGAGCAGGCCGCTGACCAAAGTGCCGTCTGCCCAAAGCCCAACCTATTCAAGGTCCCGATGATCGATCAGCCGAAGCCCCCACAGAAAACGATGCCGCGCACGCATTGTGGGGCACAACATGACTTGGCCGTTCCTCGTGGGTTGCGAACTTACAACTCCGACCCAGAGGAACTGGCTACCTTCACACGGACTCCAGAGAAAGCAGTGGGCACGGCTCACGGCTCGACTGTTTCAGCAACAGTAGCCGGCCCGATGACTAGCCAGCCCCGTGTCCCGATGCACGAAACATCGCCGGCACCCGTAAGGCAACAGGGTCCTTGCACATTCTGCAGGGCCGCACACACGATCTACGCTTGCGAGGGCTTCCGATCATTCACACCCGGCTGTCGGAAGTCCTTCGCACACGAACGGAAATTATGCGTCAATTGCTTGGGTCACCACCGCCTGCGTGACTGCCACTCCAGCAAGACGTGCCGTCGATGCCAGCGGAGACATCACACCCCGCTGCATGTCTTGTCTACCGCCATCGACGGGACAACATCACCGCCGCAACGAGCCAAAGGACCCGCCCCCCGGATCGACCGTCATGAAGGGGCCTGCGCACACACCATCAGCACCCCTTCACAGCATTCCGCGTTGCTGCCAACAGCCAGAGTCATCGGCGTCGGAGACCGAACAGAGGATTGAAGTCCGTGCTCTGCTGGACCCCTGCACCAGTGGCACCTTCATTTCAACATCACTCGCCCGAAGGTTGCACCTCCGACGCCAAGCAGCATCCGTCCCCACCTACGGTGTTGGGGGCGCTCGTGGCCTTGCCACCAGGACTCAGGCCGCCATCAGCATCACTCCTCGCCTCCACGGCTCCAAACAATGGACACTGAGGCCCTTCATCCTGTCAAGGCTATCAGCGTATGAGCCACCACCACAATCAACGACGAGGGATCTCTCGTTCGTGGCGGATCTGGAACTTGCAGATCCAAACATCGCCTTCGCCGATAAGTTGGACATGATCATTGGGGGAGACATGTACCCCACTCTCATCCTGGAGGGTCTAAGGAAGGACCCACGTTCCGGCCTCATCGCGCAGGCCACTGAACTGGGATGGGTGCTAAGAGGCGCAGCACCCACCATATCATCCAGCCTAAAGGTGGCGAGGCCTGTCACCAGCCATCATCTGGCCATTCCTCATGGGTTGCGAATTTACAACTCCGACCCAGAGGAACTGGCCGACCCTACGACATCAGAAAACCAAAAGGAGGTCTCGCCGGCATCGGCCCCAGTGGCCACATACGAAGCCCATTCAACTACCAGCCACTGACCACTTGTGCGAACCAACTACAAGACATACCCCCCGCCCGCTGAACCATTGCAGGGGCAAAAGGCAATCGAGGAACCAGGAGCTTACCCACTCGAACACTTCAAGGCACCCCACCACACCAGGACACCACGTGGTCAAGCTCCTGTCCGGGTCCAAAACTACCCAGGGCAACCGCTGCCACGTGCTGCCACCAAAACAGGACCAGTAGCGCGCAATGCCCCGCTTGGCGGGCGGCGCTCCCCAGCAACCAGCGGTGTCCCGAACCCCAACAAGAAAGCACGCCACTCAGGGCATCAACAGAGGCTGCACCCCAACGACTCCGGACGGCACTTGGCCTGTGATTGCCATTCCGCAAAGCCACGCGGACTGTGCCAGGGACGACATCGCACCACACTCCACGTGACAGCCTCACCCGCCAATGGCCGCATCCCGCCGGCCATTCACTCCAGACGGGCGCCAACGTGCGCAGTACATGGCACCACCACCGGTCTCGATGCAGTGAGACCCATCACCAGTCATCACATGGTCATTGATCGTGGGTTGCGACCTTACAAACCCAACCCAGATCAATTGGCCGGTTCCGTGACCACAAAAGTTACCGGACGCCACCAGTGGAAACGATCATCCTGTCGCCATCTACCCTACGGGCCATCCCAGAACCCCAAACCGTCAGTGCTCCTCAGGGCGGGCGGCCCCGTCCCAACCGACCATCCACATCCGACCACCAGGGCCTCAACGACCAAGACCAACCGCCACCAGCAGACCGCACACTCCTGGCCCCTAGCCACCGTCCCATGGAACAAAATGATTCGCCAATGATTGGCGAAGGCGGGCGGAATGTTGCGGATTGGCAATTAAATGTGCTGGAATGTACAGGAGAAATCTAGTACATTCGCTGTGTATACCAGTTACGCAGCAGCTGGCACCAGCTGGCCGATTGTCACCACCGATGACGTCATAGCGTCACTTTTTGAATTGGCAGTTATGCCCAATGAGTCAGTCTGCACTCGACCACCAACGCGTGTACAACCGCCACCAGAAGGAGACAAAAGTATTTATAAATTTTACAACACTGATTTTCTATAACTAGTTAAACGATCAATACTAATTTAGGAGTCTTTTGAAATAAAAGGGTGAAGTTCTCGAATCGTTTTGTTCGTTCATTTGCCTTGTTGGTACCAATACCAAGTAATTGAAATACGTGATCGCTGGCGTCATCGAACTGAATCAAACCAAGGACAGTTGTTCGCATTACCATCTCGGTGGACGCAGCTTTTGTATTCCAAACACATTCCCGTTACAATATCGTATCTTCGCTACATTGAAGTCGACGAGATTGGCCCTCCCGCACTGCAGGGCCCTATCTAGATCCCGATTCAGAGAGTCAACCTGGCCACATCTCAACTGATGCGACCCACCAATCGGCCATACACTCGAAAAGGAGGAAACAAGCGTACCATCATCTGCAAAACTGAACACTTTGATATCCGTTGTCTCCAACAAATCATTTATGTGAAGCAAAAACAAGGTTGGAGCCAAAATAGAACCTCGGGGCACCCCCGAATTAACAGGATACAGATCCGAACACTCGCCGTCCACAATAACCCGGATTGATCGATTCTCGAGGAACCTCCTCGTCCAGTGGCAAAGCTGCGGGGAAACTCCATATGAACGAAGTTTGCCAGCAATGCCCCGTGCCAGACGCGGTCAAAAGCCTTGGAGATATCCAATGCGACCGCCCTTGATTCACCATGCCGTTCAATCGCAGATTTCCATATATCTGTTATAAGTGTCAAAAGGTTGTAATATTTTGGGTGTACCACCATGCTTCCGGTTTCCCGGGAAGAGTGGGCTACCGTTGTTGTCCTTTCCGCGCACTATCGACCATGTTGCCGCACGATTACACTGATGTTCTGAATTAAAGAACTAAAAACTTTCTGCTAAGCAGTCATAAAAAACAAACACTTCTGCTTCTTTTAAAAACTCATTTTATTTTCGAATTCATTCCTAATTTTTTGAGGAGGTCTTCTCCTGATGCGCGCTACACACAGACTCCTGCAAGCGACAACAGTCAAGTCTCGAAAATTCAAATCCTCAAATATCTTTATCTTCTTTCGAAGGTCAAAATGCATCGCCACTTATCGTTTGATTCTTTATTGGGGTTTTTATTTGTATTAGCCATCTGGCTAATGCAAAAAGAATTTTCGTGCATTTCAAATAGGTAGCACAAGATCCGTGGAAATTGGTTGTTAGTTTAGGATCTGGGAATCCGTGTCTATTAGCTAGTCATAAAACATCTGGTGTGTGAAAATATTATGTTTATGATTGCAAGAATTGTGTGTCGGCGTATCGAATAGATATGCCTTTGTTTGGAGACATGCACTTTTCGGTTTTGGATCTTGTAGGTTTTTTAGGTGCTAATTGCTTTTAGCATACCTGGGAAAATAATGCATTATGCTGTTTGATTTTAGGAAACTGAATCGAACAAATGCATTAAATTGAATAAATAAATGTGAATTCAATAAATGAGAATTTGAACGTTTAGTTCGATTTGGTTACAATGTTATGTTTGGAATATCAAATGGATTTTCTTATCATCATCATCATCGGCACTACAACCGGGATCCGGTCTTGGCCTTATTTAACAAATCTCTCCACCGGCCCCGATTTCGAGCCGATGTCATCCAGTTTAGCACTCCCAGGCTCTGGGCGTCCTGGTCTACGCCATCCCTCCATCGCAGACAAGGTCTGCCGCGCTGTCTCCTTCCACACATCCTGCCACAAAGGACTTTCCGGGCAGGCTCCTCTTCGCTCATTCGAGCTAGGTGTCCCGCCCACCGGAGTCTACCGAGCTTGATTTTTCTTACAATATGAGCTTTAAGGTAGATTGCGTACAACTCATGGTTGTAGCGTCTCCGGAATCGTCCTCCCTCACATACGGGGCCAACAATTCTCCTTAAGACCTTTCTCTCGAACGCGGCCAAAAGTTCAGAGTGCCTTTTATTAAGCACCCAGGTCTCGGATCCATACATGAGCACTGGTAAGACCATGGTCTTGTACAGTAGTAGCTTGGATGTTCTGGATAAATTTCGGGATTTAAAGAGCCTCGATAGACCATAGTAGGCTTTGTTGGAATTAATCAGCCGTTCGCGTATTTCTTCTTCCATATTGTTATCGGCTGATACTATTGACCTAAGGTAGTTAAAGGATTGCACTACTTCAAATTCGTGCTCCACTACCCTGATAGTTTGACCAACGTTAGGTCTTCTCTTCGCAGAAGTTGCCACCATGTACTTGGTTTTTCCCTCATTAATGTACAGTCCCAGTTTTTGTGGCGCCTGCTCGATCTGGGTGAAGGATTCCTGTACCGCCGATTCGGTTCTACCGATGATGTCGATGTCATCTGCGTAGGCAAGTATGTGGCTGGACTTGGTGACAATAGTCTCTCTTGTTGTAACGCCAGAGTCACGGATTGCTTTCTCCAACGCCAGGTTGGAGAGGAGGCAGGCCAGACCGTCCACTTGTCGGAGTCCATTATAGATGTTTATTGGTTTGGACAGCAATCCCGCTACTTTTACTTGACTAGTTACGTTGGTCATGGTCAACCTAGAAAGTCGTATCAATTTGTTTGGAATGCCGAATTCTCTCATGGCATTATATAGTTCTACACTGGCTATGGTGTCGTAGGCGCCCTTGAAGTCTATAAACAGATGATATAGTGGAATCTTAAATTCCAGACATTTTTCCATTGCCTGCCTTAGGGTGAATATCTGATCAATTGCTGATTTTCCCGGGATGAAGCCACACTGATATTGACCAATGATGGCTTTAGCGTATGGGGCTATCCGGACTTGTAGGATAGAGGAGAGAATTTTATAGGCGGCAGTCAGCAATGTTATACACCTATAGTTGCTGCACAGTGTGATATCTCCCTTCTTATGTATGGGGCAAATTATACCACGACGCCAATCTTCCGGCATCTCCTCTTGCTCCCATACGTGCACCACGCTCTCGTGAATTGCGTGATGTAACGCTGTCCCTCCTTGTTTGATCAGCTCAGCTGGTATGCCATCAGCTCCAGGGGCTTTATTTGATTTTAGCTGTCTTATGGCTTTTAATGTTTCCTCAATGCTTGGTAGCGGCAGCATTTGGTATGGGTCTTGCATTGGTGGAGCCTCCAATTCTTCTGTGAGCTGACGATTTAGCAATTCATTGAAGTGCACTTCCCATCGCTCCAGAATGCCTTCAGGATCGGTGATCAGATTACCCTCTTTATCGTTGCAGTAAGTGCAGCGTGGTGTGTACCGCGTCATACTGCGGATTATTTGGTAGAACTTCCGCGCCTGGTGCGGACCTTGCTCTCTACTTTTCTCTATTTCACAGACAAGGTTTTTTTCCCAGGCACTTTTCTTTTTTCTCTGAAGCCTTTTTCAGATCTTCTGAGCTCTTTGTATTTCTCCCCGCGTACCCGCGTCCAATGAGATTGCTGCATTGCCCGGTATGCAGCATTATTACGTTCAGTCGCTAGTTTGCACTCATCATCAAACCAGTCGTTCCGAAATCTACGACTGCTGCCTAATATGAAGTTGGCAGTACTAATGACAGTATTGTTAAGGCGTGTCAATTTCTCTTCTATGCCCGGCATTCTGGCCCCAGGACTTACGCTTTCTCCGTCGATCTCTTCGAGGGCTGGTGTTCTCATTGCGTAAGGCAGCCGTGTTGATTCGAACCTGACCCGCGGATGCAATACGTCTCCGTAAGGCAATCCGCGCTCGGAAAACTGTACCAACAAGATAGTGATCCGAGTCGACGTTGGCACCTCGGTACGTTCGTACCGTCATCAGGCTCGAAGAGTGGCGGCGATCTATCAGCACGTGGTCAATTTAGTTGCGAGTGGCTCCATCAGGTGATACCCAGGTGGCTTTGTGGATATCTTTACGCGGAAACCTGGTACTCGCAACGACCAAGTTTTTCGATGCTGCCAATTCGATGACTCGTAGTCCATTGTCATTAGTGTTCTCATGCAAACTATGGGAACCTGCGTAGTGCCTGAAAACCGGATCCCGGCCTATTTTCGCATTCAAATCCCCAAGAACGATTTTCACATCGTATCTTGGGCAGGCATTGAGGACCCGTTCGACGTTCTCATAGTATTCTTCTTTTTCGTCGTCAGGGGCTCCTCTGTAGGTCCGGGAACGTTTATGAGGCTTATGTTCTTAAATTTGCCTCGCACGCGAAGAGTGCATTGCCTTTCATTTATTGCATTAAAGCCGATGATGGCAGGCTTCAGTTTTTGGCTTACTAGAAAGCCTACCCCGAGCACATGGTGTTTTGCGTGACAGCTGTAATAAATATCATACTCTTTTCTTTGAAAAACACCACTCCCCGTCCATCTTATTTCTTGTAATGCTGTTATGTCAGCCTTATATTCGGACAGGGCATCGGCTAGCTGCTGTGCAGCTCGAGCTCTGTATAGTGAGCGTATGTTCCATGAAAAAATCCTTAAATCATTTAGCCATTTTCGTTTCCGTGGTCGTCGTCGTGTATCCGGTCCATATCCGAGGCTTGTTAAATTTGCCATAATAATAATTCATTTTTACGGGCCTGGTTATAAGCCTTGCGCCAACCTTTCTCAGGATGTCGCTGGATGCATTGGTTCACTACTTGGCGGGTGTCAAAGTAGCTATCCAGGGGTGTCACGTGGAGACTGCATGTCAACTTGGATTGAACAGGGACAAGGATCGTCCTGCCCTTCGCCGGGTTGAAGGCAATCAGAGACTTTGCCCTGTATGTTTCGCACCCATCCCCCCGGATTTTCTTATAGGTGGGAGGAAAATGTAATGTGGGAGGCAAATGTAATACCGGAGAAAAATGTAATGTGCGAGGAAATGTAATGTGGGAGAAAAATGGTAGGGCTTCTTGGAGCCCTACAAGGTCTCCCGTGGACCGCCTGCCACGGAATCCATATTGACGATCATTCAGAAGTCCGTTGCACTCCAAATACTTAACCGACTCTGTATTGATGACTTTTTCCATTACCTTAGATAAAATAGACAGTAATGCTATCGGGGGGTAATTTTGTGGGAGACACTTTTTTCCCGTCTTTGGGATTGGCTGAACTCGAGCGATTTTCCAGCAGGCAGGAAAGGTCCTCCGTGCATAAGATAAGCGGAAGAGTTTGACAAGAACCGACGATAGTTCTGGAGCACAGTTCTTAAGGACTATAGCTGGTATTCCGTCCGGCTCGGTTCCCTTCCTACAATCCAGTTCACGTAGAATGCGTTGAATAGTGCGCGGACGAAATCTCACATCCTGCATCGAAGACCGTACCAGCGAGATGACAGGTGGCTCCAAAAGACCGGAATCGAGGTTTGAA
Organism: Microdon myrmicae; assembly: GCA_963931805.1. NCBI lineage: Eukaryota > Metazoa > Arthropoda > Insecta > Diptera > Syrphidae > Microdon > Microdon myrmicae. The sequence continues at coordinate 31,114,059 of OZ007496.1, forward strand.
TTCGCGGAAAATAAATTCGCGAACACATTCGCTTTATCCTTTGAATTCGTGACCAACGTCCCGCTGTCTGTCACCAACGGAGGAAAAGAGGAGGATACGAAGTTACCGCTGACAGCTTTTGCCATTGACCAGAAGGAGCGCGAACCAGTTGGGCACCGAAGGAGCTTATTGATCACCCTATCGTTATGAGCCTTTTTCGCGTTATCAATCGCCTGGTTGCACGCGTTTCTGATTCTAACAAAATTCGTTCTGTTAACATCGGTGGGATTGGAGCACCATTGCTGAAAAGCTCTATTTTTCGCCGCTGTAATCAGCTCGCATTTTTTATTAAACCAAGGTTTATCAGACGAACTTCGTTTGATGGAATGTGGAATATACATCTCCATCCCGAGAAGAATAATCTCTGATACTGACTCCGCGCAAGCGTTAACATAGGAGTTGCCGAAGCACACCTCGGACCATGGAAAGGATGCGAAGAAATCTCGCAAATCGTCCCAGTTAGCGGCCCCATACTTCCATACATGGCGAAGCTGCCTAGGCCGGTTATTCGCTCCCGCACAGGTGACAATTCATTAATTTCTGATACAGATGAAAAAGCAAAGATAAACTTGCTGAAAATACAATAGAAAATTCCTCACATTATATTATCTGATTCTTTCAAATTAAAGCTATACAAACCTATTAATAATGGTCAATCTGTGGGGCTTCTAGCAGATACACACACGACTAGTAAAGAACAACACCACCAAAATCACAACCATTAAAGTCGTATACCCTAGCAATAATATACCATTACCACATTAGTCGAATGTATTTGAGTTTACAAATCAAATCCACATACGCGGCAGTGGCCTGATGGGTAAGAGCTTTGGTTCTATCTTTTAGTGATTCTAACCGTGATAGCGTCGGTTCGAATCACTCGCTCTTCACTATTGTCGCAAACGCTATAAATCTATGAAAATTGCTTTCCGAAACTGGGATCTGTATGAATATCCTGCATTACCTAGTTCTAATCACCATATTTGGAATGTGAAGACAACCTCTCAAATGGAAAAGCGGCGCTATATTATCCTTGCTCTGCAAACCAACCAACATAATTTACTTAAAGAAAATCCAGCTAATTTTGATCATTGTAACGTTACTAATGTGAAAGCCTATTTAAATTCCGATGCTTATCCATGTGAAGATTTAAATCTATCATTTGATAAAAATAACTACAGTTTACTGTACAATATGTACTGTAACTTTCAAAAAACCTTCTATAATCGCCTAGTTGCTGAACCTGTATTGTCAAGAGATGCATTCAAATCCCAAGCGACAATTTTCGTAATAGATTGCAGACACCAAAGTGAAATAATAGAAAACGGACCAGTTGATATTCGCATTGAAATTAAAACAGCAAAAATAATCCCTGCTAATACGTCTGCATACTGTTTGATGTTACACGATCGCATTATAAACTATAATCCATTGAGTCAAATAGTTTCTCGAGAAATGTAATCGTTACTTGCATGTTAGCTTTCACTGAGGAAACACACACACGCACGGACAAGATAAAATGTATTTTATTTTCGACGTTCAAGGATTCGGAGGACCAAATAACAAGTTTATTCCAAAGGAAATAGCTGTGCTGCACAATGGACACCATCAGCATTTCATCTTAAAGCCACCACACAAGTTTAATCAACTATCACCATCACTAAGAAGCCAAGCTCAATGGCTTTACCACTATCATCATGGCTTAACCTGGAATGGAGGATTCACAGAATTTCCAGATGATAGAAAATATCTTCGAGATAATATACAAGATTCTATTGTTTACGTTAAAGGGGTGGAAAAAACTCAATGGATGAAGGAATTACTTCAGAATGAAAATGTTGAAGTAACAGACATTGAAGAAGTTGGGTGTCCTAATTTAAGAGAATTGAAGCGTCTCTATCCCAATGAAATGAAATGTACAAGCCACAGTAAATACTGCGCACTACAAAATGTTTACCTGTTGGAAAAGTTCCTAAATGGAAGTGGATAAAAATAAAACATTTTGTTTCTTTAAAATATGAAATTGTTTTTTTTATTTGTCTTTTATAGTTATATTAGGTTTAGGGTTGTCATCTGGCCGGTATGCCCCAAGGTCCATGATGTCCGAGTCGTCGTCGTCGTCATCGACGTCGTGAATGAAATAGTTCTCTGTGGGTTCAATTCTTGGTTGGTGAACTGGGTAAGGTGTGGGCGGGTAGAGTTTCGCTATAATCTTCCGGAAAAGGGGGTTCGCGTCCAGCCCGTCGTCCTCTTCGCTGAAATAATAATCATCCGGCCGGTATGCCCCAAGGTCCATGATGTCCAAGTCGTCGTTGTCGCTGGCTGATTTGTTGGAAAGGTCGTCATCGATGTCGTGCATGAAGTAGTCCTCTGTGGGCCGTAGGCCCCAAGGTACATAATGTCCGAGTCGTCGTCGTAGTCCTCTGTAGGCTGGTATGCTCCAAGGTCCATGATGTCCGAGGCCTCTGTGGGCCGGTATAACCCAAGGTCCGTTCTTATAGAGAGAGTTGCTTGAAGATTTAGTTAAAAAATTAAACTGATACATACTAGTTTTAACACTCGACCTTTTATACAAGAAATTCCCTTCTAAGATGTCACCCTTTTTTCTTTTAAAACAATATGGAGAATAAGATAAGAGTAATACGCACCAACTTACTATAGAAAAGAAGAATTCTTCAAACTCATTTCCTCCGTAATATCAAAAATATAACATACAAGGCCATGGTACCGGAAAAGGTTGGTTAGGTGGTAGTCGGTCCCAAGGTGACATACCACCCCGTCACGCTGTACATTCGGCGATATCGCCGAGAGAAATCTTCGACGGTGTTTCGGATGTGTGGCTGATGATCCGGACTGACACGGGGATAAGTCATGATGGTACCTTCTGATATAAAGAATTCCGGACGTAAACTAGTCTCCCATTCGGATCTCCGGGGGGACTATGTCAGGGGGAACATCATGCAGATATCATGATAAATAATGGAACTTTAAGAGGTTCGTCATCGCATAACCGGGCTCGCTCTCGAGGCTGGGCTCACGCTCGACTGGTGACGACATTTTGTAACATCAGGGGCATCGGTTTCACCAATACCAATGTAAACGCCGTCCACCAATATTTGCAAACAACGAAACCTGATATCCTTGCCCTAACTGAGACCCAGGTCGATTCGTCAACTGATTCGACATATCTTCGTTGCTCAGTGTACGACCTACATTCGAGTTTCCGTTTTAAGGGTAGAGTCTGCGTCTTCGCGCGGTCCGATCTGGCTTGCCAGAGGATGGAGGCGTTGGAACCCAATAATATGGACATCATATGGTTGATGGTCGTGCTGAAGAATTCCGTTAAATTTCTTTGTTGTCTTTACCGCTCCCCGAATGACGATCGACCGGCGACATTTTTCGAACATCTTTCACATGCCGTCGACTGGATACAGATCAACCACCCAGCAATGGCGCTCCAATCCCACCGATGTTAACAGAACGAATTTTGTTAGAATCAGAAACGCGTGCAATCAGGCGATTGATACCGCGAAGAAGGCTCACAACGACAGGGTGATCAATAAGCTCCTTCGGTGCCCAACTGGTTCGCGCTCCTTCTGGTCAATGGCAAAAGCTGTCAGCGGTAACTTCGCATCCTCCTCTTTCCCTCCGTTGGTGACAGACAGCGGGACGTTAGTCACGAATCCAAAGGATAAAGCGAAGGTGTTCGCGAATCTATTTTCCGTGAATTCAAACCTCGATCCCGGCTTTTTGGAGCCACCTGTGATCTCGCCGGTACGGTCTTCGATGCGGGATGTGAGATTTCGTCCGCGCACTATTCAATGCATTCTACGTGAACTGGATTGTAGGAAAGGAACCGGCCCTGACGGAATACCAGCAATAGTCCTTAAGAACTGTGCTCCAGAACTATCGTCGGTTCTTGGCAAACTCTTCCGCTTATCTTACGCACGGAGGACCTTTTCTGCCTGCTGGAAAATCGCTCGAGTTCAGCCAATCCCGAAAACGGGAAAAAAGTGTCTCACACAAAATTACCGTCCGATAGCATTACTGTCTATTTTATCTAAGGTAATGGAAAAAGTCATCAATACAGAGTTGGTTAAGTATTTGGAGTGCAACGGACTTCTGAATGATCGCCAATACGGCTTCCGTGGCAGGCGGTTCACAGGAGACCTTTTGACACTTCTAACCGATAAATGGACATCTGCGATGGTCAAGGGCGGCCGCATTAGATATCTCCAAGACTTTTGAACGCGTCTGGCACGGGGCATTGCTGAGCATACTTCTTTCATATGGACTTTCCCAACAGCTTTGCGACTGGACGAGGAGCTTCCTCGAGAATCGATCGATCCGGGTTGTTGTGGACGGCGAGTGTTCGGATCTGTATCCTGTTAATTCGGGGGTACCCCAAGGTTATATTCTAGCTCCAACCTTGTTCCTGCTTCACATTAATGATTTGTTGGGGACAACAGATAACAAAGTGTTCAGTTTTGGGGATGATAGTACGCGTGTTTCCTCCTTCTCGAGTGTTCGTCCGATAGGTGCATCAACGTCGCATCAGTTGAGATGTAGACAGATTGATTCTCTGAATCAGGATCTTGATAAGGTCCTGCAGTGGGGAAGGGCCAATCTGGTCGACTTCAATGCAGCGAAGACACAATATACAACATTCACAAAGAAAAGTGGATTATCGGTTCCACAGCTGATGATGAAAGGCCGGGCCCTCGAGGCTGGGGAAAGTTTGAAATTGCTCGGCGTCACGGTCTGTGTGAATGTATCATGGCATAAACACGCGTCGAGTATCGCCAGGTCAGCCTCAGGAAAACTAAGCTATCTTTTTAGAGCCAAGAAATATTTTACTCCGGCCCGACTTCTTCTCCTATATAAATCCCAAATTAGACCCGCGCTCGAATATTGATCTCATGTTTGGAGCTCGGCTCCTAAACATACCCTCGACCTACTTGAAAGCACACAGAGATGAGCGATCCGCCTGATCCGGGACTCGGCGTTGACGTCGGGGCTACAGTCGCTATCAAACCGAAGGCGTGTAGCCGACCTCTGTCTGTTTTACAGATATTATCACGGGTACTGTTCTTCGGAGATTTTTGGTATTGTTCCACGCAATTCGGCTTATATGCGCTCCACAAGACAACCCAATGGATCGCACCCCTTTGTGGTTCATCTCCCGACGGAACGAAAATCCCTTCATCAGAACTCGTTCCTTTACAGAGCGTCGAAGCTGTGGAACTCCCTCCCCACGCAAGTGTTCCCGGAGCGTTATAACCTGCGACTGTTCAAAAAGAACTGCAACAGTTATTTGAGGGTATCTCGAGGCGCTCACTCGGCGCTATAGGTTCGGCACTCCCGAGAGAAGTTTAATAAAAAAACAAAAACATAAAAAAATAGACGTTTTTAGCGAACGATCCAACGTTATATTGTGGGGGGCGAAGTCGTGGTGCCGACGTACGGCATGGGGTTCTACTCCGTCCCCACAAATTCTTCACTTTTCGGTGCCCTCAGTCAATGCCAAACAAACAAAACTTTCAAAGGATGGCGGTCGAAATGTAACTTCGGATGGAATTGCAATAAGTGCTGAAGCACACCGCGGATACCAGGATAGTGTTTTTACTACGCGCACACACAGTTGATTACGGATTGGATTGTCTTTATTAATTGATTGATATGAACGTGAACAGTGCGCGGCAAACCTCAATCCTTACATAGAGCGATGCATTCCGTAGTCCTATTGCTTAATGCAACTATTCGCCAAGAATTATTTTATTTTTATGTACTCTATTATTTTATTTTTATGTACTCTATTAGTATTGTAATTTCACAAATGTCATTATAATCTGACTGCATGCTTACTCGTTAACAACAAAAGTCGACAACTCAACTTACTAGAACACGAGCACTTAGCAAATGCTAGTTTTAAACACGTTCGTAAAATGAGATAACGCTAGCTCGAACTCGACTTGGTGATGCATACGCGTCCCCGGCGCGCCACGGGGAGCGGGAGCAAAACGACTGGCTCGGTCGGTGGATGGAAAAGGACTCAGCGATGTGAATTCGCTGCCATAGGAAATTCGGCCAGTGGTACCGGCTCTCTTATTTAAGGGTGCGTTTCCTATTCCAAGGGAAACGTGAGGTCTCTCTTTGGGGGTAGGTAACCGGGTCGCATAGCGAAGATTATAGTGGTACGCATGTCTGTGTGAACATTGGTTCTTTCATGGAACAAAGCCATGAGAACGAATCGGAAAAATCTAAAGGGATAATGAGTATCAATGAGATGTGAGTTCGGCTAAGTAAATAAGCCGGATCTCATTGGGTGCTAATTGGATTTCTGTTTACTTATGCTGCGAGGTCATGAGACGGATCTGGAAAATTAATAGACCTAAAGGAATTTATGAGCTGAGAGTTCAACTGAGTAAACAAGTTGCAATTCATTAGCTGCTAGATGCATTTGGGATACTTGAAACAATTTGAACTGTTTGTCGTATCGCCGGAATGCCTGCTGAAGAACAACGTTCCTTTCTTTGCACATGGTGCGTGCTAAGGAAATTGGTTTTAGCGTCTATTGCGCTAATTGGATGCAGCTGCGTTGGATTGTTTATCGTTGGTGAAAAGGTCGCCAGCCAATGTCTATGTAAGGGAATTTATTGTACACATGGTGAGGCTGGGAATAGGCGACGCAATGTTTATTATCCCTAGAGATGATGGTTACATTATGTGTGAACCAAATTGTTTCTCCACAGGAATTCCTCTAGGGAAAATGCTTATGGTAAGTTTGGGATTTGCCTGGCAACCGAAGGTGCCGAATTATGTTTGGAATTTATGATCCTATAAGCTGGACGGAATTCTTGTAGGGAATTTTGAACGCGAATTGATACATGAAGGTACGAGTTCCCTTCCAGGAGCTTTTAAATTATACGTTAGGAAAACTTGATGCGTGAAGCATTTACAGGTGGTCATGCATTTGCATTAGCGGGAGAAAATGGGAGTTGGGTTGTAGTTATGAGGGTTTCTTCGGGTAAGTAAGTGGCGGAACCGCCAAAATATCACCTCATTAGATGCGGGATAATAGGCAGTGATACGACTCCTCTAGAAGCCTAGCAAGGAAGTAAACCGCTTAAAAATGCTTGCCTCGATCTGAGGTGCTCTGTCAGACGTGAGAGCTGAAGAATTACCGAAACGAGGAACCCAAGTAAAATACAACGGCCTTCCGACGTTCTCTGCTGTCACGGTTTGTAATGCCGTCGCTTTCGACCGTCGTGTGATCAAACGTTGTGAAGATGTATGAATCTCCAATGCAACAATTCTACTACCATATGTGAATATAAGTCTCGACGGCATTTTAAATAGGATGTCACCTATTGTACTTTGCATTCATATATTGCTATCTGGTTGAGAAAAAAAAAAAAGAAGACGGGACTGACAAGGACAACTTAAGGGCTTTCATTTTTTCCCCATGAGACCGAACGTTTAGAAAGGCGAATTTCTTCGACATGGAAAAGAAGCAAGTGTTAAAAAGTTTAGAACGACTACCTGGTTCATTAAACACACGCGTTCAATCCACCTTCAGATTATTAAATTACTTGTTGGTTGAATATCTGTTTAGCAAAAGCATTCAATTAACTGTAATTTGTACATGAAGTATTGAGAAGGGTGTTGAAAATATAGAGTGAAACGATTTCTGTATAACATCGCCCTTAGAAGTAAGCGACCATCGGTTGAACATCAATTAATCTATCCCGCCCGCCACTTCTACACTAATAATCTAATAAAAGGATCAAATCAGTACAGCTACCCTTTCATCAAATGCGTTTCCATCCAAGAAATGTAATTTTAATGCAGCTACACATACAGCACAATCGATTTTATCAGCGGGCCTTTCTATAACAATAACGCGCACAACCCAAAAAGCGCGTAATTGATCGAGTTAAATGTTGTCATTGACTTAATTAAAGGACACGGAATCGCCACAGTTACAAGAGCACAAACTCGTACCCTTGCACCCCTTGAAAAATAGGAAAACCTCTAGTTGGGACGCTTTCAACAGTGTTCAGTAATTTGGTGCAATTGACGGGAGCGTAGTTAGTACCCGAGCAACGATGGTAACGTTATATGCGGCACACGCCGAAACAACAGTCTATGGTTTAATTTCATTTTCGTCCTTTGAACAGCTACCGAATGCAGGATAGCGGGGGTAAAGTGATGTTTACCTCCGAGATGATTAGACACAAAGTCGAGGTGGATTTAGTCACACTTGTGTCTTGTAGTTTTTTACTTCAACGGCGAAATCAGTGCGGAATGTCAGTCAAACCGTTTAATCCAAATTGAAGTAATGATTCGCTCTTGTGTATGGGATAATCGAACGGACGTCTTGTATTATTTTCTCTTTTTTTCATATACAATGAATCTGCATTGTGGTTTACTTAACAGTGCTGATGAATACTACGTATTGAGTTTCGTGTCGAAAAAGCTTCCCCTTTTTTCATTTTAATCCTCACTAAATTGGAACACATCCTGAATACCTGGGAATTATCCCGGAAATCGATGCATCTATTGTATACACCGCGATGCGATTACAAATTCACCTTAACCACTCGACTGAACGAGTTTTTGGTTGCTCACACACTTCCACGAGGCACTTGTGGTGAGGGTCGGCTATGACTACAGTTCAAGATTTCGGCGTATCATATTTTCAAAGAAGAACCATTGAAATTGCTCTTGAGGGAGGCTAAGTGGTACTTGGAAAATCAGGATCTTCGTGCGGTTTTGCAGTTACTGTCTCTCGTATCAGATGCAGGATAATCGATTAAGATTATGATGAATTTGATGAGGGGTAATTTGTTAAAAACTATAAGGTCGTTTATGGTAAGCGCTTTTTATTAGCGACAGTTGCAAATATATTTGGAATTTCAAAGTTCTGGGAAACTTCAAAATGCGCTTTTGGGCGGATGCTCAATATGTAATCAAAATAGAAAATTGGGAGATTTTACAGTTTCATAGAACGATAGCCTAGGATATGACACGACTCTTAACATAAGAAGATATAAGCGACCAAAAATTAAGATGTTTTCGGATAGTTTTGGTGTTGTTCCTCGGCACGGCTGCGTGTGGTAATCTAATGGAAACGGCATACCATCAATTTGCTATCGATGTAATTTCCCAACTAATGCGTAACTCGTCGTCATTGTCTGAAATGGTGAAAACAGTAAGAAATGCGTTTTCATGGCTGATTAGTCTATACTAAATTATGAGGGTCGTAAAATAAGTCTTTAAAACGACATTCGGATGAGGACGTTTCAGCCATTGCTATAGCAATCCTCTTCAATTATTATTTTTCTGTTTCCAAGTAAGCGACGAAGACCATCCCCTGGGGATTCCAAAATACCATAGCCGTGCCGGTCGATTTCACCGCGTTTGTCTTCAAAACCATGCTATTTTGATTGTTCTTTTATCTCTGGAGTGTTTGATTGTATCCATGTTTCGGCCACAATTATGTATCGAGGAAAAACTCGTCAGAATTCCCAAAACAGTCTCAGACTCGACCACGCGATTACGTTTATAATCCCACTGAGAATGAACACGAGACTCATGTTGCCATCCGTCTTGATTTTGCTCACACAGATTTTTTCTTGCAGCTATCTAGTCGATAATGGGATCCTCGATAGTATACTGGTTAGTATCCCCGTCTGTCACGCGGGAGACCGGGGTTCGTTTCCCCGTCGGGGTGCCTCTGGCGCAAGACTAAATACCCGGAAAAACAAATTATCATGGAAAATTTAACAAGCCTCAGGACTTGCTAAATGAGGCCAAGACCGGTTCTTGGTTGTAGTGCCGATGATGATGATGATCTAGTCGGGAATAATGTTTACTAATGAAGTTTCTAGTGAGTAGTGTTGTTGGTGATGCATCAAGAATTCCCAGGAAAGGCAAGGCAAGTGCTAACATACCATTTTCAGGGAAACGACGATCAGCGGCGCACCGATTCCAGGTAGCCACTAAGAAAAGCAGATCCCAGGAAACGAGCGAAGGAGCGGAGAACTGCGGGCCTATATAAGGCGGGCACATTCGATGAAGCAGCCGAAGCAAATGAAAAGACTTCGGGTTTTCGAAAGGAATCTCCTCAGAAGATGCACCAATCATTCTAGAAGGCCTGACGGTCGTCATTACCCCAACTCTCACCTATACGAAGGCGCCTCCATTACCCCTATCGAGAAGTACTTGCTTCAATTAGCATATAAGTACCTCGAAAACATTCAGAACAGCGAGAACCTACTTGTACGGGACTCTTGCGTTCTTGACCCTTCTCTCTCTCGATCTCTTCGGATCAAACCCCCACAATTTCTTCTTCAGTACAAAACTGAAGAAAGCACCCTTCCCAACAACATTCCCCTCTATATTAGAGGATTCCTGGACCCATCCCATAGGGTCTACTATTAACAAACCAAACACACGAACGCACAGTACAAGACGGCACAAACACAAACTTACACACCGACCAAAGAGCAGATTATCAGACGCCAAAAACGTGATCTGCGTTTACTACCGCACCCAAGACCCACCGATCTTGTATGATTTCTTTCCCACCATCCCTCTATAAAAGTAGTTAGAGAACACTTGGACTAACACTGTCCACACTATCCTTGGATACCCCCCCTTTTTTCTTTTCTTTTCAGATGCCGCGAGACCGAGCCCAACATCCTCACGGATGTGGGTGATTCTGGTTATCGCAAGATGACCAGAAGTCAGAGACAAGATGAAGGTCACATATGTCCTGTCTCGCTAAATTCGGCCTTCTCGCCACAATTTTTTTTTTTTTGAAGCAGCCGAAGTCGTCGAAGGAACTCCTACCCAATCGGTCTTGATCAAGACCAGATACAGAGGGAATCAGAAAATACAGATCATAATTATCATAGAAATTTAATAAACAAACGTTAAGCGAATAATTTGGGTCGCGTCCTGAATATCTTCTCTCCTTGGTCGTGTTGTTTTTTCTTATTCGTTTCGCAGGTCGTAGAAAATTGTACTGGGCAAGATTCCAACGCCCGCCAATCCAGAGAAGAGTCCGGCTCTGGAGGTGCAATCCTACCAATTAGCAAGGAAATCATCAAGTTTGACGGCAAGAGCCTTAACGCCGCTCTACTTCCCGGACCAGACCTCCTCCAATCGATCGTGGGAGTGCTGGTCAGATTCCGAGAGAGATCAATCGCGATCGTCGCCGACATCAAGGAAATGTTTCTCCAAATCCAGATGAGTGAAGCCGACCGCGACTGCGTAAGATTTCTTTGGCGCAACGGAGACTCAAGAAGCAAGCCGGAAGAATATCGCATGACATCCGTGGTGTTCGGAGCCACCTCATCACCATCGACTGCGATCTATGTGATGAACAAGAACGCAGGAGATTTCGAGAAGGAACATCCGGCAGAGGTGCGAGCCATCCGTGAAAACCACTACATGGACGACTACCTACAGAGTTTTGCGACGGTAGAAGAGGCCAGAGACGTGGCAAAGGCGGTGGAGAGGATACATGCTAAGGCGGGATTCCGACTCAAAGGGTGGAGTAGTAATAAACCCCAGATTTTCTCAGGTTTTCAGGAGCAGCCCCAGTCAGAAGCGGTGAAATTATCAAGGGGAGAGAAGACTCTCGGCTCAGATGGATGTTGACCGAGGACATCCTGGCCTTCAACGTAGAGTTCCGAAACACCCCCCCCCCCCCCCCCCCCCCTACAAGTCCTCACCGGGAGAACAATGTCAACCAAGAGAGAAGTCACGAGTGCGGTGATGTCAACCTTCGACCTACTAGGGTTCGCCACCTATCATCTTTCCATTTCCCCATGTAAAACTCCCACCTAGGGCATATACAAACTTAGAAAGCATTTACTTACCTTTGTATGGTTAGTACCGTAATACCTGAAATTTGGTAAATCTACAACTTCCGCTGATGTAAAATACATCAGCAACAACGAACATTTCAGCACAAGGGCTTAGTTGCACGAAACGCACCACGTCCCTTAAAGGCAATTTGTTTACACCAAGAGCAAACACCATTGCCCAAACAGTATCACAGAAATACCTCCTAATGTGTCTGCCATATATCACAGGAGATATTTCTTCCTTTTGTTGTCGCCTATGCCCACATCGATCGGTCACCCGATTGACAAGCCAATTCATTGGCACCAGTGAAATGCCCCTGAAATACAACTCGGTACAACATTACGTAGCCGACATAAACCCTTGACGTTGTCCATGCACACAAGAGGAAAGAATTTTTCCCACACACGTGCATGGCAAGTCATATCAGGGGACGCCAGCAACGCGTGCCTATCAGCATGAATGTGCCACACAGTGCTGATCGGATAAACATTTCCTTTTATGGAAATGTAATGTCCACGGTCCGCCTGCTCATGCACAGCGTGAGCATGCAAGATGACCGCGTCCTCTTCGATGATCATCCTGAAAAATCATCCCTTATATGGTCATCGGGGCGATGAGCGAAAGTTTCGGTGTTTTGTCCCTTCGAACTATATAACCAATCGCGATATTGATTCCGCGAAGGCAGGTTGTGCCTTCACGTTAAGTAATATACATCTCTCGTGGGGCGTCCCGAGAGATACGGACATTCTGGTGCTGATATTCGAGTTGATCGGTCGTGTTCGGAATTTTAAACAGTAAATCTATTGCACATAATTGAATATAACTTCAGCGGTGGCACGTAAGCGAATATAACTTCATCTGTTGCACACAATCGAATGTAACTTTACCACTGTTCATAATCGAATGTAACTTCATCAATTGTATATATTCACGTTAAGCTATTGAAGTGTGATTTTTTAGTAACGCTTAATTAATCTGAGTGTAACTTAATCAATTGTATATATTCACGTTAAGTTATTGAAGTGACCTTTTTTATGGAACTCTTAATTTTGTAGTAACTTTAAGACCTTGAATTGCGTTCGTTGTAATTTTTATGGAGTTTTTGGTTTGTGTTAAAATAAAAGGACAATAAAGAAATAGTTTCAGTTGAATGGTGACTTTTACTACCTTATTGGAGGACGCTGTCATTGATAGAGTTGCGCAGTTCACGGGCGGTGAACTAGGATCAAGGACAGTAGCGCCGTTCACGGACTGTGAACAGATAAGTAGGGGGTAGTTTCGTGAAGAGTACACAGCACTGTAATACGAAAACCCCCACAGACCCCAGAGGAACAGAGGGTGGCTTGGACCACCTACTTAAAGGAGACGTCCATCCTCAAAGGGCTGAGGATTCCTCGGTGCCTGACGAGCGCTCAGGAGGAAGGTCAGCTGCACACTTTCAGCGATCCCAGCGAAGAGGCGTACGCAGCGGCAGTTTATTGGAGAACGGTGGAACCCGATGAAAGAGTGAGCGTGGCCCTGAACGCTGGTAAAGCCCGGGTAACCCCGACAAAACTGGTGTCCATGCCCCGACTAGAGTTACAGGCTGCCTTGTTGGGAAGTAGATTAGCGGCTACTATAGAGAAGGAGCTTAGGCTCCAAATATTGGAGAAATGGTATTGGACCGACTCCAGCACGGTATTTCAGTGGATAAAATCGGAGCTATGCAAGTTCAAGACATTCGTGGCCCATTGATTGGCGGAAATCGAAGAGCTGACAAGACCATGGGACTGGAGATGGGTGCCGACGAAGGAAAACCCAGCAGACGACGCTACCAGAGGGATACCCAATGAGTTCAGCAGCACAGCGAGGTGGTTCAAGGGACCCGCCTTTCTGTACGAAGAAGAAGACAAGTGGCCAAACCGGCACTTCGAGACCAGCACGGAGACAGCCACTGGAGAAGAAAAGAGCCCCCAAGTGGTAGCCGCGGCGGGAGTGGTCGAACCATGCATACCGAAGAACCACAGCACGCGTATTTCAGTTTATAGACGGGCTGAAAGAGAAGAGAGAGTCGCGAATACAAGCCAAAAGATCTAAGTCCCGAAGGCAACAAACACCTGCACGTTCCAAAGCCGAGAAGAAGACATTCACAGCCGTGCACCGAAAACATCTAGACAGGGCCGAAGAGCGACTGGTCAGAATGAGCCAACAAGACAGTTTCGCGGGAGACGTGATTCGCTTGCGAGAAGGAAAAGCACCAGAAGGCCCGAGTCGGCTGCGCAAAATAGACGTTTACCTCGACGAAAATGGCGTGATGAAGTTGAGGTCCCGGACGAAAAAAATAACACTCGACGGCTGGAGAACAAATCCCATTGTGCTGGACGTTAAACATTGGCTGAGCCGCCTCTTGATCGACCACTATCACAGACGGTTCGCACATGGCAACACCGCAACAGTGATGAACGAGCTTCGGCAGAGATACTGGATCTTGGGGCTACGAACATCCACAAAAGGAGTGATACACCGATGCCAATGGTGCGGAGTCCACAAATGCGCCCCTCAAGTGCCACCCACGGGAGACCTTCCTATCGAACGACTGCACCACCACCAACACCTGTTCACTGCCGCCCCGGTGGACTACTTCGGGCCAATGCGGGTCACTGTGGGAAGAAGAATCGAGAAGCGCTGGGGAATCCTGTTCACATGCCTAACCACGAGAGCCGTACACCTGGAGCTGGCCAACTCTCTCAGCGCCAGTTCCATGATCATGGCCCTGCGGCGGATGGCCGCCAGAAGAGGGACTCCAAAGACAATTTGGAGCGACAACGGGACCAACTTCACCGGGACGAGCAACGAGCTGGAGAAATCTAACAAACGGACATGTGAAGTTTATCCCACCTGGGTGCCCTAATAGGGGGGAGCATGGAAGAGGCTCGCGCTCAGTCAAAACGGCCTTGACTGCCATTCTACGCTCCAGGACGCCGCCAGAGGAGGTGCTGTATACCATGATGGCCGAGGTGGAACACGTCGTCAACTCACGCCCACTGACCCACGTTAGCACGAACCCGAACGACGAAGAGAGCCTCACAACGAACCATTTCCCGCTGGGACGCTCTTGCGGTGCGATGGCACCTGATGAGTTTGACGACCACGACCTTGTTCATAGGACGAACTGAAGAACGACGCGGCGACTGACGAACCACTTCTGGAAAAGATGGGTAAAAGAATACCTGCCGACACTGATACCAAGAAGGATCTCCGGCCGAGATACCACCGAGCCACAAGTCGGAGATATAGTCCTGGTGGCGGATTCTTCGGTGCCCCGCAGTACCTGGCCCCGTGGAGAAGTGCAAGTGGTGTATCCCGAACACGATGGAAGGATCAGAGTCCTGGACGTGAGGACGACGTGGGGGACACTACGAAAACCAACCCGCCGTGTCGTAGTGCTGGTTCCAGCGAAAACATCACCGCCACATGAGGAAGCGCTTCGCACTTCGGGGAGACTATTGGCGATGCATCAATAATTCGCGGGAAAGGCAAGGCAAGCGCTAATATATCATTTCCAGGGAAACGACGATCAGCGGCGCACCGATTCCAGGAAGCCACTAAGAAAAGCAGATCCCAGGAAACGAGCGAACTGCGGGCCTATATAAGGCGGGCACATTCGATGAAGCAGCAGGAGTCGTCGAAGGAACTCGTACCCAATCGGTCTTGTTCACGACCAGCTCCAGAGAGATCAGGAATAATCAAAAATAACAGATTGGATAATATACATTGATTAAATAGGAAATAAATTCAAGCAAATTTCTGCGACACATTTTTGGTCGATATTCTTTCTGGGTCGCGTCTCCACTTTGTTATCAGGGATCTGTAGCCGGCAAGACAAAAACGCCCGCCAATCCAGAGAAGAGTCCAGCTCTGGAAGTGCAATCCCTCTAAGTTAGAAGAAATCATCGTTGGCCGGCCAGTGCCGGATAATACAGTCCGCTAAGGCGAAACTGTTGGGACGTCGCTGAGGAAAGCGCCGTTCGTGATTAGGCTTAGCCTTTTGTTGTTACAGTAACAGTTGTATAATAAATCTTTAAAACGATATTCGGATGAGGACCATAGACAGTACTTTGCCGGCCGACTTCGCCGCCTTTGTCCTCAAAAACCTGCTATTTTGATTGTTCTTCTATCTATGGAGTGTTTGAGAGTATCCATGTTTCGGCCACAGTTATGTATCGAGGAAAAACTTGTCAGTATTCCTAACACAGTCTCAGAGTCGACCACGCGATTGCGTTTATAATCCGACTGAGAGTTAACGCGAGACCCATCTTGCCATCCATCTTGATATTGTTCACACTCGTCTAGTCGGTAATGATGTTTACTAGTGAAGTTTCTAGTGAGTAGTGACGTTTACTAAAAGCAAAACATTTCCGACATTAGAAGCGCCATCTATTCGATGTTTTAAGAACTTATTGTACAATCCTTGTGTTATTATGGCAAAGGATAATGTTTGCCTGATAAGTGGGGTCGTTTTATATATATATATTTTTTTTTTGGAGTCGATAGGATTTTTGGACCAGCTTTTTAATATATTTTTAAACAAATGGGATTTATTTTACGTTATTCCCTTATTTTGCTCGGAATTGTTTTAATTGACAATACATCACTTTCAGCTTGAGTTTAATACATTCCAGTGAATATCATGTTGGCCCTCTGAGTATGGGTCTAAAATATACTCACAGTTTGGATGGCGTCTCGTAAAAGGCGATTAAAGGCCGTATTGCAGTTTGCAACTATTGTAGAAGTGACGAGAAAGTATTCATGATAATACCATTTTGAACTCTCCACTCTCGACACCCTGTCCAAGCAACAGTAGCAACCAACAATGTCCGCAGTGACCGTGACAAACCACAGAGTCCGGTTCATAGCCAATCAAATCAACGAGGCTGCTCGAGGCCCAGTTCGCGATCGACCCAGCCTCCCCAACTAAGGCGTACAGCGCCGACCAAGAAGTCACCACCAAACAAGCGGTTAAGGGACCACACACACTCCCAGTGAAGAACCAGCAGGCCGCCGAACGGAGCGCTGCCTGCCCAAATAATGAACCGCAGCACTTTCCGCGGAGTACGCACCAGCAGGCCGCCGACCGGAGTGCCGCCTGCCCAAAGCTCAATCCGGCACATATGCCGATGCTCGGACCAACGCCGAAGCCCCAACGGAAACAGACGCCGCGCAGGTGTTGTGGGGCACAACAGCAAATGGCCGTTCCTCGCGGGTTGCGAACTTACAACTCCGACCCAGAGGAACTGGTCCACCGTGATCAATTGCAACAGCCACAACTACAGCAGCATCAGCAGCAATATTCACCAGGAAATGGCATAGGAGCAGACCAAACGCATTTGTCATTCACTAATCTATCGGTAATGTCGAACTCGTATGGAAATCTTCCATCAATCGGTGGTCTCTCAGCAACTGCCAGTAGTAAAGGCAACCTGACAGAGACCCCGGGTGGCCAAACTTCGGCCAATGACCGGAATCATCAAGGACGACCGCTACCACATGTAGCCACCCCAATAGAGATAGGAGAGGGCAATGCACCGCTTGGCGGGCGGCGCTCCCTAACATTCAAGAATCAACCAGTACGCCTCTTCGTAATCCAGCAGAGGCGGTACTTCAATCAGCCCAGTAGGCACTGGGTCTGCAACTGTCATTCTGCCAAGAGCGGCGGGCGGTGTCATGGAAGACGCCGCATCAGCATCGTCCTTGCGGCCTCACATGCCAAAGTCCGCCTCCCGTCGGCAGCTACCTTCGGACGGGCGCCAATGGACGCAGTATTTATCACCGCCACTGGTCCCGATGTACTACTTCAGATCACCAGCTATTACGTGGTCATTGATCGTGGGTTGCGAAATTACAACTCCAACCCAGATCAAATGGTCAGTTCTGCGACCCAGGGTACCGTACACCAGCGACGGAACTCTCGGCGTCACCAATCCTTCATTCGTCACCAATTCAGGGCGGGCGGCTCTCTCTAGACCCCCGCATCACCAGAAGACCACGGCCCTGGGCCTCCAAAAGGGTTCGCCAATGATTGGCGAAGGCGGTTGGAATGTTGCGGATTCGCACTGGATGCAACCAACGAATTCGCAATTGAATGCAGCCATTCACAATCAAAAATAACAAATGTCAGCAAACAGCTGACAGACGAATTTAGTGTTGGTTGTCAAGCAATTCTTTGGATTGTTTCTTTTTCTCATTAGCTGTTGGCGACCACGGTTAACAAATTAATAATCAATGAACATCTAAATAATCAACCTGAATAAACCGAATATTTAAGTATAATTAAAGAGGAGAGTTATTATTGGAGTCAGATGAATTATTCTTGGGGTCCTGCTGACATCATTTCTCTGGCATGCAGGTACTCGTTTTCAATTAAATACCATTAAAAACAATTGTTTCAGTCAGCGGCAACCACCATCGTTGCCCGCCATGAGAGCAGAGCAGTGTTCCTGACCCCAGTTCCTTGGCCCACCACCACGATACCTCTGCTGGTGGACAATTGTTAAAAGCAAAGAGTTTGGTCCTTAGAAGTGCTGTCAAATCATCCCCGACGCCCACATCTGGTCGTCAGAGCTCAAACTACATGTTGGCCGCTCGATTGCCAACATATATATATATATATATATATATATATATATATATATATATAAGACATAAACTTAACAACTAACTTAAAAACTAAGATATTATGAATTTAATTAAGTAAGCGAAAGGAGGCATAATGCGAAGAACAAAGGTATATGTAGGTTAGTTTAATGGGGCTACGACCCTATTTATTGCCTTAATTGAAGGGTAAGGTGGATAGGTGGTAGGTATAGGAGGATCCAAAGTTGGAATGAGTGCGGGTATTAAGGGTGTGTGTGGCGAGTGGGGTGTGATCAGGAGGGAAGACGAGGTCTGAGAGCAGGAGAGGTGAGATTGAAATCGAAGGAGGAAGGGTACGAATTTGCCCTTCGTAGCATTCGTGAAAGAGGTTCGTTAGAGCCGTAAGAAGTGTGGTGGGCGGGCAGATAGAAGAGACGAGTGTTTCGTAGGTTATGGGGGTTAGTGTGGAGAGTGATGGCGGAGAGCAAGCTTGGGCAGTTGACTGAACGAGTGAGAAGACGGTGGATGAAGAGAATGTCAGCGTGACGTCTGCGCTCTTTAAGTGTGTTGAAGTTTATTAGATGGAGACGGCTTGTGTATAGGATGACATTTTGCGACAGAAGATAATAGAGTGACATTTGACAACGTTAAGTTCAAGGCAGTTGTTATGGCACCAAATTGAGGAACTGTCGAGATCCAATTAGAGAAGTGGGGAGTTGAGAGGAGAACGTATCGTTTTGTAGAGTTTAGTGTCGTCAGCGCAGAGAGAGATAGATAAGTATTTAATCTTAGAACCAACGTCATTAATGGTAAGGATAAACAGGAGGGGTCCCAGATGACGGCACCCCTGACGTGGGGAGAAAAGGATTTGAAAGGGAGCATCTGAATCTGACACGATAGGTTCGAGCTTTAAGATAAGACGATATCCATTTAATCAATTGGGGCTCGAACTCAAGGGAGGGTAGCTTAAAGAGGATGAGATTATTTGGTCGAAGGCTTTGGTGAAGTCGGTTCTGATTACATCGACTTCACTATCATTCTCTAAGGGAAGGAGAGTATGGAATGAGAACTCAACCAGATTGGTGGTGGTCGACCGTCCCAAAGGGAAACCAAGTTGATCGGGTGAAATAATGGATTTACACCGTAAATATAACACGTTGTAAAGAATGCCTTCGAACAGTTTTGGGATATGAGACAGTTTGGCGATGGGACGGTAGTTACTAATATCATTTATGGGTCCTTTTTTATGTATAGGGGTTACAAAGGAGGATTTCCAAATTCTAGGAAAAACGCCTTGCGTGAGAGACAGCTGAAAAATCTTTGAGAGTGGGAGAGAAAGAGAAGAGGAACACTTTTTTAACAGGACCGTGGGAAGTCCATCAGGGCTGGGGTCGAGATCGTCTTTAAGAACGTATAGCTTTTCTTCAACTAAGTGAAGCTGAATAGGTTGAGACGTGAAAGGGCCGATGGAGAGTTCGGGCAGGTCTTTGAAGTAAAACGGGTTGTGCTCGAAAGAGATGTCACTGAAGGATTTTTGAAGAAAGTACCAAATAGGTTGGCAATAGTTTAGGGATCGTTCGAGGTAATCGTGTCATGGGGAAGGGAGTTGGGGTAGGCGTGGGATTTCCATTTGTAATTAATAAAGCGGAAAAAAAGATTTGGGGCCGTTGATCAGGTTGGATGTGTTTTTGAGATGTAGTTGAAGTAGAAGAAGTTGTAAAGCTCAGTGAATTTATAAAAGCAACCGAGATAGTTGGAGTAGTTTAGGAGGGAATGGGTTCTTAGGAAAATGTTCCACAAGTTATTCCTCTTGTTACGGAGAGTGCGAAGTGTGCAGTTGTACCATGGGGGCGATGAAATCGATGGCCTAATTCAACAATGGGGGACATATAAGGAAATGGCGTAGTAGATATCCTTGTAGAGGGTGGCTGTAGCTGATTCTCCTTCCAGATTATCAAAGCGAAATGTGATTTTGCTAAGATGCTCATTCAGAGGGCGAACGTTGGCTCTGCGGAAGTTGTAGGAAAAGCTATCATGAGATGGAGAGGGTTGGGCGACGTAATCACTATGTATGGATAAGAGAAGCGCGGGTGTAGAAATTGTCAATGGTTGAGAGGGCATGTGGACTAGGGGCAACTGGGGAATTATAGGGGCCCGTAAACACGAAATCCAGTTGTCTACCCATATGATTTAGGACATTGCTTATTTGGCGGTGGCTTGAGTCGGTGAGACCGTCAATAAAAATGCGTTCCTTGGATCTTATGGGGTTAGAGAAGTAGACGGATTGATCGCTTGCCAGTGATCATTGGAGATGGAGGAGGTTAAAATCGCCAAGAACGACGATATCGTCTAGGGATGACCTTAACGCCGTTGGGTGATCTATCGCTTCTATTGCGAGTTCGTATGACACGATAGAACATGAAGGGGGTATATATAAGCAAATATCATATAAAGACTTTGGGTGCTGGTCGATTTTTATTGCAACATAGTCGAGGTTGGGAGAGTGAGAGATAGTAATTAGATATGAGGCGAGTCTGTTTGGAATGACAAGCAGAACCCCACGGCATGGGGATTCGGGACATTGACATGAACATGAAGGGATTCGTTTTAGACTGTTAATACTTGGAGTAAGGGTGGCCTCGGCCAGAGCTTATATATCGAAAGGGGGGGTATGGGCCCTACGCAGAGTCGAATGCGTTTTGGAGCGGAGACTGATATACTGATAGTATATGGTTGGGGGGAGAGTATTGGGGCTCATGAAATGGTGTGGGGAGGTTGACTATTTAGGATGAAAAACACTTCATTATTGGAGAGGTCTTTTCTTTTTTGTCAAAATATTGGCGGTGAGCTAAGATATGTCTTGACACTATATCTGGGAGCATATGGCAGTTTATATGGAATTTTATAAATAGGTGCGAAGAACGGTAGGAAAACCTTCCTCCTGAATGGAAACCATGACGCCTGTTTTTGTTTTATCGTCAAAGCAGACAGAGTCTGATTTGTCATGGGGTAAGAAAGATAGAGGCGGACATTCTCATAGGTCATTTTGTTTCTAAGTTTGGAAAAGGAGTACCGACTATTATATGAATTGATGGATTGCTGTGTGAGTTTGACGGTTGGGGGTAAGAGGGGGTTAGAGGCAGTGTGATCTGTGTAAGTTGGGATAGTTCGCATCGGTTTTGTGGTCTAAAGGGGGGAAGGGGTTAGAACTAGGGGCGGGTGTTGTGAATGGCGGACAGTTTTGTTATGATCAGGAGGGATTTTTTTTTGCGGGCGGATAAGGACGGGGGTGTAGTGTTAATCGTGTTTAAGTGGTTGGAATATGGCGGATGAGTTAGATTATAGTTTGGCTTAGGATAGGATAGGCCTTCTTTACGCCTGATGAGGAGGAGGGTTTAGAGCGAAGGGTGCTAAAACGGTTGGGAAATAGGGGAGGAGTTAGATTATATTTTGGCTTAGGATAGGATTTTTTGGATCTAGTCCTGCTTGGTTTGGATAGAAGGGTGCACGCGAGCGAATTGGTGTTGTGGGCTGAATAGGGGGGGGGGGGGGGGGGGCTGTGATCACGTACTAAGGGTGTAGGAAAGGGAGCCAGATGTATTGGTGGCGGTTGTTGTTAAATATTGTCAGCCAACCGATCCTATGATAGCCGGCTTTATTCGGGTGGAAAATCCAGCCGTACCTGCGGAAAAAAATTACGCGGAAAATGGGTCTGTTTTCGGAGACGGGAATTGCATGGCATTCTATTAAGGGAATCCTGCAGGTTTTGAGAAAGAATTCCGAGATTCAACCAGAGTACGCGGTTTTGGGGGTCTCCTTTAACAGGTTGGAGGTAATTGTTTATTGGACAGATTGAGTTTATTAATACGGACCTGCAATTTTTCGCGGGTCCGGGATGTACCCAAATGGACGGGGGGAGGGGGGGTGGAGTTGACGAGACCGCCGCAGAAGTTGGGGGGGGGGGCAGGTTTAAGATGGGGGCGGGTGCTGATAAATGGTAGGGGGAAACTGATTGATGAAGTGGGGCGAGGAGTGTTAGATAATGTAGACTGGGGTGGGGGCGGTGCCACGTTAACTAGTTCATCGTACAAGTGTTACGAACCTACCTCGCGTCCAGGTCCCCCCTAACATCCACTAATCCCCCCTTTGGCGTCTCTGGCGCGTCCATGGCGGTTGAGTTCGCCTAGCTACGGTTCAATTCGGGTCGATGGCGTTGTAATCGGTGTTGCCGTTGTTTTATTTCTCGAGCCTCCGAGTGTTCAGTACTGTTCGAACTAGTACTACTCTTGGCTCGAGTCTGTTCACCGCCTTTGTCGTGTGGCTGTTTATTGTCCCTCGAATTTTTTCTTCTTTGGACTGCTTGCCATTCTGTATTGGCCGTGCAGGTCGGTGGGGTGTGGTCGCGGGCACAGACTTAACCACATTGGGTTTGTCTGTTGGATTTTGTGGTTTTACCCACATTGCCTTGATACGACACTCGTCCCACGTGTGACCCTTTCGGCCACAAAACTCACAACAACATCGAATGCTGTACACCCTACGATTCGATGCTGTTGCTTGTTTCGAAGTGGATGGTCGTCCCTGCCCTTGATTTGAGGTATTCACCGGTGACTGCCGTTGGTTCTGTGACCTTGGTGGTGTAGGTTCGGGATTATCCGCCTTCCTTTGCGTACTTAGTGTTCGACAATCCTGGACATCGTGCCCATATCGATCACGCTTCGTACACTTTGGTGTTTTCGGCGTCGAAGGCATTCGTCGTACAAATGCCCTTTCCTATTACAGAACCTGCAAGTCATGCGTGTAACCCATGGGTTTGGTGTACGCTTGTCCCTGCCCTGACTAGAGGAGTCACTGTGATAATCACCTCCGCCGGTGTCGTGGTACATCGGGCTTCTTTGGTTGGTCTTCTAGAAGTGTGTGGTGGTGTTTCCGACCTAAACGGGTTTTTCCCGGGTTGTGGGCGTGTAACGGGGTGATATCGTTCTGGGAATCTAGTATTAGAATTCCTATTATGTGTCCCTACTACCCGAGACGCATCGTTTATAGGCCTATTTTGCCTTTGCCTCGATTCCTGGGGGTTTGGTCGTGTGTCCCCGTAGGTCCTATCTAAAACCCTATTTGTTTCCTCTGGGAGATCCTGTTCATCCTCCCAATAGTAAAATGGGTTATTTTTTAATATTGGTTGCCTATTTGATGATATGGGGCTATGGTATGTGTCGTTCCTTTCTGGTGAAGATGACTGGGTATGATATCTCGTTGGTATTTCCTCACTATACCATCGACTCTCGCTCCTCATCTCATTCTCATGGACAAAGGAATCGGGGCGATCATGGTTTATGTTGTGCATCGCGGCTAAATAAATAGACGACGATGCATCGAAGAGATGTGCTAAAAGCAAATATGGGCCGAGGGCATCATAAAAGTCTTAGATGAGTGATGCCCTTGTGTAAATAGGCGGATAGTCATTGGGAAAAGGTGCTAATGGGTTGGTGAACGAAACGAATCCCTTATTTGCATTTGTATATACAGGGAAATTCGTTTGTGGGATACGGATTCTATATTTGCATTGTTTATGCTTTGAATTCAATCCGGCGGCTATGCGCGAAGTCGATGATTGTTTGGAGATTCAAACAAAGGAGAATTTCTGGGTAAGGTGCTTGCAGCTGTATCGATAGTTGCAAGTCATTGCAAAGCAGATTAGATGGTTATACAATGACGGCTTGTATATACCATATATGTTAATTGTACATGCCATCTATTGCGATGCCAGGATCGAACCCTAGTGTGAATATCTACACTAATTGGAAATTCGGTTCTGGGTCGCTAATGTAGAGATGCATTTATATATCTAGGAATGCCCTTGTAGGAAAAATTCTTTGCACGCATTTCCAGGTAATGCATCGAAAGCATTAATTATCCTTGGGAAGGAAATGTTTTCGCCGCGGGGAGATTGCGGTGCAGGTGTGGGAAGATTGGATTTTGCCTGGTAACCGAAAGTACCGAATAGGTTTTGTTTTATGCTCCCGTATAATGGACAGAATTCTTTTAGAGATTTGTATGCGAAGAAATGCATGAAAGGTAAGAATTCTTTTACAGGGACTTTTAGGTTATATAAACTTGATCTATTTGATGCGTGAAGCATTTAAGGTGCTAATGCGGTTTCATTAGCGAAACTTATAAGGTTGGGTCGAAGATATGGGGGTTCTTCAGGTAAGTAACAGTGAGGTTTGGCGGAATCGCCACAAACACCCCTTAATCCTTCCTCCGTACATTAACCGCCTCAAATTAATCATCATCAGAACCTTTGAGGAGCGCCGGGTCTTGGCTAACATAATGTTCATTCATCGCGCCTACCTCCTTAACTTAATTCCACTGAAAACAAACCCTTCAAATAGCCGAATTGCGTGGAACAATATCACGAATCTCCGAAGAACAGTACCCGTGATAATATCTGTAAAATAGACAGAGGTTGGCTACGCGCCTTCGATGTGATAGCAACTGTAGTCCCGACGTCAGCGCCGAGTCCCCGATCAGGCGGATCGCTCGTCTCTGTATGCTCTCAAGTAGGTCGAGGGTATGTTTAGGAGCCGAGCTCCAAACATGAGATCAATATTCGAGCGCGGCTCTAATTTGGGATTTATATAGGAGAAGAAGTTGGGCCGGAGTAAAATATTTCTCGGCTCTAAACACGTGTTTATGCCATGATACATTCCCACAGACCGTGAGCAATTTCAAACTTTCCCTAGCCTCGAGGGCCCGGCCATTCATCATCAGCTGTGGAACCGATGATCCACTTTTCTTTTTGAATGTTGTATATTGTGTCTTCGCTGCATTGAAGTCGACGAGATTAGCCTTTCCCCATTGCAGGACCCTATCTAGATCCTGATTCAGAGAGTCAATCTGTCTACATCTCAGCTGATGCGACACACATGCACCAATCGGCCGAACACTCGAAAAGGAGGAAACAAGCGTACTATCATCCGCAAACTGAACACTTTGTTATCCATTGTCTCCAACAAATCATTTATGTGAAGCAAGAACAAGGTTGGAGCCAAAATAGAGCCGCGAGAAACCCCCGAATTTACAGGATACAGATCCGAACACTCGCCGTCCACAACAACCCGGATCGATCGATTCTCGAGGAAGCTCCTGGTCCAGTCGCAAAGCTGTTGGGAAACTCCATATGAACGAAGTTTGCTCAGAAATGCTCCGTGCCAGACGCGGTCAAAAGCCTTGGAGATATCCAATGCGACCGCCCTTGACTCACCATGCCGTTCAATCGCAGATGTCCATATATCGGTTATAAGCGTCAAAAGGTCTCCCGTGACCCGCCTGCCACGGAATCCATATTGAGGATTATTCAGAAATCCGTTGCACTCCAAATACTTAACTAACTCTGTATTGATGACTTTTTCCATTAAAATAGATAGTAATGCTATCGGGCGGTAATTTTGTGGGAGACACTTTTTTCCCGTCTTTGGGATTGGCTCAACTCGAGCGATTTTCCAGCAGGCAGGAAAGGTCCTCCGTGCATAAGATAAGCGGAAGAGTCTGCCAAGAACCGGCGATAGTTCTTAAGGACTATTGCTGGTATTTCGTCCGGACCGGTTGCCTTCCTACAATCCAGTTCACGTAGAATGCGTTGAATAGTGCGCGGACGAAATCTTACATCCCGCATGGAAGACCGTACCGGCGAGATCACAGGTGGCTCCAAAAGGCCGGCATCGAGGTTTGAATTCGCGGAAAATAAATTCGCGAACACATTAGCTTTATCCTTTGGATTCGTGACTAACGTCCCGCTGTCTGTCACCAACGGAGGGAATGAGGAGGATGCGAAGTTACCGCTTACAGCTTTTGCCCTTGACCAGAAGGAGCGCGAACCAGTTGGGCACCGAAGTAGCTTATCGATCACCCTGTTGTTGTGAGCTTTCTTCTCGGTACCAATCGCCTGATTGCACGCGGTTCTGATTCTAACAAAATTCGTTCTGTTAACATCGGTGGAATTGGGGCGCCATTGCTTAAAAGCTCTATTTTTTGCCGCTGTAATTTGCTCGCATTTTTTATCAAACCAAGGTTTATCAGACGGACTTTGTTTGATGGAATTTGGAATATACATCTCCATCCCGAGAAGAATAATCTCTTATACCGACTCCGCGCAAGCGTTAACATCGGAGTTTCCGAAGCCCACCTCGGACCATGGAAAGGATGCGAAGAAATCTCGCAAATCGTCCCACTTAGCAGCCCCATACTTCCATACATGGCGAAGCTTGCGCGAGTTAAGTAATCTACACTGTTTCAATAATATATATTTTATTTAATTAAATATTAAAGTCTAAGATTACAAATCTACCAGGCAGTGATCTGAGTTTCCCAGTGGCGCAGAAACCTCTAAGGTATAAATACTCGGTTCGGATCTCAAAAACAGATCCAGGGTGTTCGCATAATCGCCTCGGGCATACGGCACTCGCGTTGGCTCCCCCACGAGTTGAGTCAAGTTGTGGCTTACAGAAAACATCTCCGCCAGCCTCCCAGCCTCGTCGGTTCTATTAGAATGTAACAACCAGCCGGAATTGGGCGCATTAAAATCGTCAAGGACAACAATTTCGGAAGCAGGGTGGTTGATCGGTATCCAGTCGACGCTGTATGAAAGATGTTCGAAAAATATCGCCGGTCGATCGTCATTCGGGGAGCGGTAAAGACAACAAAGAAATTTAACGGAATTCTTCAGCACGACCCTCAGCCATATGATGTCCATATTATTGGGTTCCAACGCCTCCATCCTCTGGCAAGCCAGATCGGACCGCGCGAACTGACCCCGCCCTTAAAATGGAATCTCGAATGTAAGTCGTATCCTGAACAACGAAGATATGTCGAATCAGTTGACGAATAGACCTGGGTCTCAGTTAGGGCAAGGATATCAGGTTTCGTTGTTTGCAAATATTGGTGGACGGCGTTTACATTGGTATTGGTGAAACCGATGCCCCTGATGTTACAAAATGCCGTCACCAGTCGAGCGCGGACAGAGCCTCGAGGGCGAGCCTGGTTATGCTATGACGAACCTCTTAAAATTCGGTTATTTATCATGATATTGCATGATGTTCCCACTGACATAGTCACCCGCGGAGATCCGAATGGGAGACTAGTTTACCTCCGGAATTCTTTATATCAGAAGGAACCATCATGACTTATCTCCGTGTCAGTCCGGGCCATCAGCCACACATCCGAAACACCGTCGAAGATTTCTCTCGGCGATATCGCGGAATGTACAGCGTGACGGGGTGGAATCTCACCTTGGGACCGACTACCACCTAACCAACCTTTTCTCGAACCGGTCCAGCAACCAAGCTCCGAAAGATGGCCAGGGATTTCTCCCGACCATTTCACAGAGCCTAAAGCTTGATGGGGTGGTATTTCACGGGCGCACAGGTCGTTGCGACCCCGGCTACCACTCGGCCTTTAGTCGACTCTTACGACAAGCCGGCCTAGCTGTGAGTATTTATTAACGACCTACTCACAGGGCTAGTTATTTACACCTATTTTGTTTTTCCAAAGTTATTAGTATTGAGAAGGACATGGCTCACTGAAAAGCCGGTGTTTTATCAAACGATTGCGCACATTTTTATGTTCGTTTTATTATTATCTTATGTATCTAATTTTCAAAATTTTAGTAATCCTGGTAAAGATATAACAGCTTTAGATCATTTTACAACAGACCAGGTCCAGATTACTAACCTTCTACACAGATTGTCGAAGACAACTCTACTTAACCACAATAAAAACATATTTGCTCAAAGAACTCGAATTACATCATTTAATGAGATTGTGTACCTCATAATGGACTTTGATTTTGAATGAAACAGCGAATTCCACACGTTCCATTCCGATAACCTTATTAAGAGGCTTTGCCCGACCCAATCCTGCATTTTAGTCCTGCCAATTTGCCCACTGATGTCAATCTTCGCCAGGAGTAATTGAAGTCACGTGTCATATCTTCGTCATCTCAACGGATCACGAACTGACGACAGGAGAGACGACAAATAAGTGTGGAGGATTGAAAAGTAACCAACAACAAAAAATACCATATTTCCCCATTACGTGGTATTTGCATCGAGGTGCGATGCTTTTATGTTTACTAAACATAACTCGTTGTTGTAGTTGTAAGGATGGTAATTGTACTTATTCTCGGCAGGGATATGGTGGGTGCAGCAACATGGAAACAGGACAATTTTCAGCCCATAAGGGTTGGATGAAAGTTCATAGGTAAAGATAGACTGCAAAATGACGCCCATATTGTTGTGTCCTGAAATATCGTGATTAAGTGGCTGGGAATTTAAAATGTAGCAAATTCGCAAAGATTTGCAGAAGATTAATCGTAGATCGAGAGCAGTGAATTTGTTGCTCTGAAAGCATGTACCATTTCCACTTCAGACACTTCAGGTGGCTGTACAGGGATTTGTAAGTGCCGAAGTATTAGTTTGCCGTGCATTCAGAGTTGATGAGAATGAAGAATACACACCGGGGAGATGTAAACCTTAGAATACCGACAAATTAATCGGTAATTGTCGAGTGTTCTATAATATGATGTCTTATAACATAGTTTCATTGCATTGCTCCTTTACTCTAGTATAATATTCGAAACATTTGACACGCCAACGTGTAGTTGCTCGACCTGAAGATTAATGTTTTAAGCACTTTGTTTAATTAAAAAATTCTATTCCTCCTTTTCTTGTGTCCGCCTTGAGGATTGACTTTTGAGAGTGTCAAACAATCCTATTTATGAACAAGTAATATAAGGATGAATATTAAAAAAAACTGCTTTTATATTCAGTATTTCTCTTTTATGGTATATTCAGTAGTATAAAAATAAAAGTAATGCAAAAAATGCCTTTTATGGTTGGCTCTGATTTATTAATTATACAGCATTAAAATCTAAGTCACCATTTTTACCATATACCCGTTAACTCACTATCACATGTTACTGGTTTTCTCATTTTTATTGTATTTGACTTAACTATATCTAAACGTGTTTACCCATCACACGTGGTCTAGTATATGTGACTTTACTGTCTACTGTTTCCATGCTTCGTTATGATATGAGGGTGGAACACTTATAAACGGTAATTTATATTTATACATTTATTGAATAATGTTACACACTAACTATACCATCAACATTTTTCAATAAAGTCTCCTGCGTGATCTACACACTTTTGCCACAGATTGGAAGCTTTAATGTTAAATTTAGGACAAGTTGTTACCCAATTGCGTACGTGCTCCTCCTTTTTTTTTAATATACTTCTCTTGGGAGAGTCGAACCTTTAGCGCAAAGATCAGGAAGAGAGTGGGTGAGAGTACCGAACCCTGGGGAACACCTGCATTAATTTGATGGGATACAGCATTGACACTATCCATTGGATCAGGGGATTGTCTACTCCATAGGAATGCAATTTGGACAAAAGGGCTGGATGCCAAACTCTGTCGAAGGCTTTTGAAATATTCAGTGGGACTGTGGGGTACGAGTTGATGTACCGAACACGGGCACGCGGTTCACTCCTATCCCCATCATATTACGCGAACACTGCTCTTGGCGATGCACTCAGTTGTCCTGCTGATTGATGCAACTGTTCCCAGGCAAAGATAATAAAACAGTTGATCACGGTGATTAGACTTTTATTTTTGTATTTGTTTTAATTTATTCTAACACTTAGAACGAAGAAGTTAAAATCGCCAATACAGACTAATTTTTGTTTAAACTAAATTTTCATATAATAACAGACGATATTACCTTTACAATACACATTATTCTAACACTGTTTGGTGAGGAGACAAAAATATATAACTTGTAATACAGTTTGTGTAACGTTTATGTATGGATTAAATCTTTTTAATTTAATGTAGTTTAGCCGAATTAATTTGAAAGGGTACAATTTAAAGCTCACGTTGGCACTCGCGTGCGGACACGGCGGTGGTGGAAAGACGATTCGTTAAGCGATGTGACCATCCGCGATGATGTTTGAGTAAAGACCGATCCCAATTAGGGATGAAATTGGATTTTTAATTTTCGCACTTGACCACCAAAAGAGAACATACTTCTGCTCTCTCATTGCCACGTTCTGCGATGTGTGGTGGATAATCGGTTAATTGATAATGGACGAACATGGGAGAATGAGAGAACAGAAACACGATGTATGATGATCTCGAGGTGGATTTGGTTGTGTGTGCATGAATCAATGTACTTTGAGGATAACCTATTGACCCAATTCGGTGAATATGGTGATCTCAGGGTACATTGATCTGTACGGAGACAGAACTGTGAAGGAGAGCAAAATTAAGCTGGCGCTATTCACCTGCGAAAAGAGAGCATTGATCCTCAGCTAATGAAGTGTCTGGAGAAAGTGGAAAGGACGCTGACTTTGCTATGGAAATCTGATCATGGGAACTAACTTAAATGCTTTGATAATTTCCCCAGCGGTCGCAAGATTAAGCAACCGCGTCGTTTGATCAGACTGATTCGACATATCTTCGTTGCTTCGGATTCGACTTACATTCGAGATTCCGTTTTAAGGGCGGACTCTGTGTCTTCGCGCGGTCCGATCTGGCTTGGAACCCAACAATATGGACATCATATGGTTGAGGGTGGTGCTGAAGAATTCCGTTAAATTTCTTTGTTGTCTTTACCGCTCCCCGAATGACGATCGACCAGCGACATTTTTCGAACATCTTTCACATACTGTCGACTGGTTACAGATCAACCACCCAGCTTCTGAAATTATTGTCCTTGGCGATTTTAATGTTCACAATTCCGACTGGTTGTTACATTCTAACAGAACCGACGAGGCTGGGAGGCTGGCGGAGATGTTTGCTGTAAGCCAAAACTTGACTCAACTCGTGGGGGAGCCAACGCGAGTGCCAGATACCCGAGGCGATTATGCGAACACCCTGGATCTGTTTTTGACATCCGAACCGAGTATTTACACCGTACAGGTTTCTGCGCCACTGGGGAACTCAGATCACTGCTTGGTATCTGCCGCGCAAGCACTTGCATATCAAGCGAATAACCGGCCTTGGCAGCTTCGCCATGTATGGAAGTATGGGGCTGCTAACTGGGACGATATGCGAGATTTCTTCGCATCCTTTCCATGGTCGGAGGCGTGCTTCGGAAACTCCGATGTTAACGCTTGCGCGGAGTCGGTATCAGAGATTATTCTTCTGGGGATGGAGATGTATATTTCACATTCCATCAAACGAAGTTCGCCTGATAAACCTTGGTTTGACAAAAAATGCGAGCAAATTACAGCGGCAAAAAATAGAGCTTTTAAGTAATGGCGCTCCAATCCCACCGATGTTAACAGAACGAATTTTGTTAGAATCAGAAACGCGTGCAATCAGGCGATTGATACCGAGAAGAAAGCTCACAACGACAGGATGATCAATAAGCTCCTTCGGTGCCCAGCTGGTTCGCGCTCCTTCTGGTCAATGGGAAAAGCTGTCAGCGGTAACTTCGCATCCTCCTCTTTCCCTCCGTTGGTCACAGGCAGCGGGACGTTAGTCACGAATCCAAAGGATAAAGCTAATGTGTTCGCGAATGCATTTTCCGCAAATTCAAACCTCGATTCCGGCCTTTTGGAGCCACCTGTGATCTCGCCGATACAGTCTTCCATGCGGGATGTGAGATTTCGTCCGCGCACTATTCAACCCATTCTACATGAACTGGATAGTAGGAAGGCAACCGGCCCGAATACGGAATACCAGCAATAGTCCTTAAGAACTGTGCTCCAGAACTATCGCCGGTTCTTGGCAGACTCTTCCGCTTATCTTATGCACGGAGGACCTTTCCTGCCTGCTGGAAAATCGCTCGAGTTCAGCCAATCCCAAAGACCGGAAAAAAGTGTCTCCCACAAAATTACCGTCTGATAGCATTACTATCTATTTTATCTAAGGTAATGGAAAAAGTCATCAATACAGAGTTGGTTAAGTATTTGGAGTGCAACGAACTTTTGACACTTATAACCGATATATGGACATCTGCGATTGAACGGCATAGTGAGTCAAGGGCGGTCGCATTGGATATCTCCAAGGCTTTTGACCGCGTCTGGCACGGGGCATTGCTGAGCAAACTTCGTCCATATGGACTTTCCCAACAGCTTTGCGACTGGACGAGGAGGTTCCTCGAGAATCGATCGATCCGGGTTGTTGTGGACGGCGAGTGTTCGGATCTGTATCCTGTTAATTCGGGGGTGCCCCAAGTTTCTATTTTGGCTCCAACCTTGTTCTTGCTTCACATAAATTATTTGTTGAAGACAACGGATTACAAAGTGTTCAGTTTTGCGGATGATAGTACGCGTGTTTGCTCTTTTTCGAGTGATCGGCGGATTGGTGCATCAACGTCGCACCAGCTGAGATGTAGACAGATTGACTCTCTGAATCAGGATCCGGATAAAGTCCTGCAGTGGGGAAGGGCTAATCTCGTCGACTTCAACGCAACGAAGACCCAGTATACACCATTCACAAAGAAAACTGGATCATCGGTTCCACAGCCGATGATGAGTGACCGGGCCCTCGAGTTTGAAATTGCTCAGCGTCACGGTCTGTGGGAATGTATCATGGCATAAACACGTATCGGGTATCGCCAGATCAGCCTCAGGAAAACTGAGTTATCTTTTTAGAGCCAAGAAATATTTTACTCCGGCCCAACTTCTTCTCCTATATAAATCCCAAATTAGAGACGCGCTCGAATATTGCTCTCATGTTTGGAGCTCGGCTCCTAAACATACCCCAGACCTACTTGAGAGCGTAAAAAGACGAGCGATCTGCCTGATAGGGGACTCGGCGCTGACGTCGGGACTACAGTCGCTATCACATCGAAGGCGCGTAGCCGACCTCAGTCTGTTTTACAGATATTATCACGGGTGCTGTTGTTCGGAGATTCTTGGCATTGTTCCACGCAATTCGGTTTATATGCGCTCCACAAGACAATTCGACAGATCGCACCCGTTTGTGGTTCATCTCCAAACGGCGCGAACATCCCTATATCAGAACTCGTTCCGTTATAGAGCGGGGAAACTGTGGAACTGCCTTCCCATGTGAGTGTTCCCGGAGCGGTACAACCTGCAACTGTTCAAAAAGAACTGCAACAGTTATTTGATGGCATCTCGGTGCGCCCACTCGACGCTATAGGTTCGCCTCTCCCGAGAGAAGTCTAATAAAAAAGAAAAACAAAAAAAAAAGACTATGCCGTTGGTAACCGACATGATGCGATTTCCTGTGGAAATCTCATGGGTTAACGAAATGGGGTTGCCGTATGGCAAAAAGGTAGCTCAACTCAATCTGCATAGGATAATGAGTTTAGCTATGCGTCCGTTCAACATGTTTTACAGGTGGAATAGCCTATAAGGGGAATGGGTAGAAATGACGCGCTGAAAGCGGTCGGAATAAGGTATGGAATTGTGGGTTGGTTCTCCATGTGGTATAGAGAACCCACACAGGACTGCCTTGCTTTCACCCAGGTAGTGGATGGAATGGCTCCAATGGCTCCACTTTTGGGTAAGGTACGCCATCAGATCTCCTGTGGAACTGTTGCTACGAAAGCCATATTGACGGTCATTGAGGAGGTCATTTGATTCCAGATATTTCGAAAGTTGATGGTTGATAAGTGATTCCATTACTTTGGAGAGAATAGAAGTTAGTGCTATGGGTCGATAAGAAGAAAGACATGATTTGTCACCCTTTTTGGGAATTGGCTGAATGTTCGCTGACTTCCATCTTATTTCGGAAACGGCCAGTAGAATAGGATAAATGGAAGAGTTTCCACAGTGGTATAGCGAGTGAAGAGGATCATCTCTTCAAGACGATTGGGGGAATGCCATCAGAACCAGCGGATTTGTTTGCGTTTAGCTCTTTGAGTGTGCGGGGAACCTTACGCGTGTTAAGTGTATCAGTGACATCATAGACAAAGATGATGTACAAGAGGTCATTGATACACTCAAACAGAAAAACGCCACCCGGTTTTAAACTCAGATGACCCCCCGGGACGATAAATCAATTTTGTGCATATTCCAAAACAATTGCCCAATAATACAAAAGCAATTAATTGCATATTTTAGAGTCAATGACATAAAGCAATTAATTGCATATTTCGGCACGGTTAATAAATCGAAAAGAAAAAAAGTAATTGCACAAAATCAATTGGGTCAATTCGCGATTGCGAATATTGAACTATGGCGAAAATCGATGAAGAAATATCGGCTGACACCACAATATGAAGCAATCGCGAATTGAAGTTAAAATACGGAAATTGGGTCAATGCAAAAGGTAATTGCATTATCGTCATCAGGAGGTGTTGACCCCGAGGTAACGAACAGAAGTTCAAACAGAGTAGAAGGGGATTGTTTTAGTGGAAGTTGAACGAAGAGGTGGTCGATCGCACTGTCAAGTGGTAGAAAAAGTGGAATAACATCGAAGAGTCGGTAGAGTAAAGGATTAGCAGAGTGTAATGTGAAAGCGGTATTGAAGTGAAACAGTAAGAGGAGTTATCTGTTTATTTTGAATAATAACAATAGAATCGGGAAAGTAAGAAGATTATCAGTGTAATTAACGATAGAATACGTTGAGATTTCGAAATAAGAAAAACACCATTCCGCATAGGACTAAACAAAAGTGCGTAGAATAGTGAGAAAGTGACAAAGAAATGCAAAGGAAGCAAGAGGAAGTGTCTAATTGCTTTGTGAAATAATACATGAAATGGACACATATAATCGCACCTATGTTACTAATAATAAAGATAATTGTGAACAGTAAGTTAAGTGAAGATCTATCAAATAAAGTTTAGAGAAGGTGTAAAACTATAAAGAAAAGAAAAGAGGAAAAGAAAGAGTTGAGAAATAATAAATGAAATAGACAAGTAAGATTACACCTATATTACTTATAATAAGGATTAAGGTGAACTGTAAATTAAGTGAAGTTATGTCAAATAAAGTTTGAAAAATGTGTAAAAACTATTAAAAAAAGAAGAGAGGAAAAGAAAAAGTAAAAAAGGGAGAAAACTTTAAAGTAAAGAAAAGATTGACTATTAGGATTTGGTTTCATTTACTGTTGGAAGTGATCAAGTACGTCGGGAAGCCTAGTAGAAATCATAACTCGCGTTCGGAAGTGAATCTGGCTGATGGTGTGCTGCTTATGCTCAAGTTGAGGTGGAACTGATGTGGTATCAGGCGGCGTTGAGTTGGCTGCAAAATGTGCAGCAAGTAGATTCGCTTTCTCTATTGTAGTGGTGACTGGTCTGTCATCGACTATAACCGATGGAATGGATTCTTTTTGTTCCTTAGCTACATCTACATTCTTATCCTGTATGCACGGCGATTGTAATGTTGTTACAATAACTTTCAGTTTTTGGTTCTCGTTATCGAGTCTCTGGTTTTCGTCGTTTATTGTTTTAAAATTACTGGCCAGGTGAGCGATTTGTGCCTGTAATTAGGCTAACGAAGTCATTGTTGAGGTTTTTGTGTCTTCCTTAGGTTTGGGTGGACTAGGATTTTTATTATTCTTCAAGATCATAAATTTGTGCTTATAATTGTTTAGAGAGATTCCACAGGGTTTTATTGTAAACTTTCACGACGATGTCGGTAAAAAATGTCTTAACACTTGTAATCGATAGGTAATACTGACCGGCGATAACGTCTGTATTGACTACAAAGCCGAACGCGACTCCTAGCCGAGCCGTTTCCCCTACTCTTCATAAACAAAACAACAGCCACGCACACGATTATTTAGCTCGTAACTTGTTGCTAAACAAAAAAGTAAAATCACCGTTTATATTTGATTCATTCTCGTACTTAAGAATATCGACCGAATCCGTACACGCGGTAGTGGCCCGATGAGTTGAGCATTGGTTCAATCCTTTAGTGTTTCTAATCGGCATAGAGTCAGTTCGAACCACACGTTCTTCACTATCGTCTCAAACGCTATAGATTCAATATTACAATCGTGTAAGGCAATAGGTAGTGGAGAGGATGTGATTCGAACCAACGCTATGACGGTTAGAATAAGAACAAAAGATAGAACAGAAGCCGCAACACATCAGACTACTGCTGCGTTTAGGAGATGAATTATTGTTTTCGACTACTCTTAAGATGTTATCCTAACTGCTTTGGTAAGCGGCTTTGATTTATTAATTCATTTCGCTACTGTACTTCACTACACTTCGTGTGTATCTACTGGAAACGCCACATGCATCAACATCAAACTGAAAGTCGAATATCCTCGATTCGAAACGAATGTTCTATATTTGGTGGGACCAGCTTGGCGTTGTGTATTATGAGCTGTTATGACTTAATGAAACGATCACTTCAGATCAATATTGGCTTGAATTTATGCGCCTGACGTGCAGTAAAATAAAAATGGCTGCTATGTCAGATGATCTCCACAAAGTATTTCTTCAACATGGTACATATTGCTCCTTCTGATTATCATTTGATTTGATCGACCGGCCCTAGATGGGTTGATCAGGATTCCGTGAATTTCCATTCGTGAATCGCCTCAAGAACCATGGATTTATCTTTTTCAGTACGAGATCTGAACACGGACCGAAACGGAGGAAAATTGCATGCCTATTTTGAATAAAAAACATTATGCCCTTATTATCACATTATGCTTCATTTTCGTGAAAAAAAATCCTTTAAAACTTACTTGTACAAAAAATATAAGTGTTAATAAAACGTATGTGTTAAAAAATACGAACAACATTGGGCGTTACCCAAACATCCTAATAATAGCTTCATGTTCCATAACGTGCCAGAATTTTAGAAGAATAATTATACTTTTTTTTTGAGTACCTGCCCCGATAAAAAAACTCGTCGTTGAAATTATATATATGCACACGTATATGTTACGTTTGTCACAACTTCCTTATCATTGGGGCGAACATTTTATTATATTCTCTTCTACGAGGATTGCCTTTTATATTTCGGGATTATAGAACAAAAACAAATATTGATCATCGTAAATCACTTTATTGTTTTTCAAAATATTCCCCATGAAGATCTATACACTTTTGCATGCGTTTGAACCAATTGTCGAAGCACTTTTGCCACTCTGATTGAGGTATCTCCAACACATGCATTCTGAATGCAGCAACCGCGTCTTCAGATGTCGAAAAACGTTGACATCTCAGTTTGTTTTTTACGTACGGGAATAAAAAGAAGTCATTCGGTGCCAAGTCAGGACTATACGGCGGATGACCCATCAAATCGATGTTTTGGGTGCTCAAAAATGCAGTTGTCGCAGCCGATGTGTGAGAGCTCGCATTGTCGTGGTGAAGAGTGATCCGTCTTCGGCGGTTGGTTTTCCTGATTTCTTGGAAGATAACTGGCAAACAAATGGTTGTGTACCACTCAGAATTGACTGTTCTGCGTTGTTCTAGTGGTACGGTTGCGACATGTCCAGTTTTTCCGAAAAAACAGGCGACCATTTGCTTGGAAGTGCTTCGTGCGCGAACAACTTTTGTTGGATTTGGCTCATCTTGAAACACCCAGACAGTCGACTGCTGTTTACTTTCGGGTTCATACGCGTAAATCCACGATTCATCACCTGTCACGATGTCATAGACGTGTTTCGAAGCACCGCGACCGTATTTTTTGAGCATTTCTTTCGACCAATTGACACGAGCCTTTTTTTGGGCGATTGACAAATTGTGTGGGATCCAACGCGAACAAATTTTTTTGACAGTCAAATGTTTATGCAATATTGAATGTATGCTGGTCCCACTAACGCCTAAGGTTGTCTCAATCTCACGATAGGTCACATGACGATCTTCCAATATCAGTTCGCGCACAGCATCAATGGTTTTCGGAACAACAACTGATTTTGGACGACCTTCACGAAATTCATCTTGGAGTGAACCACGACCACGATTGAATTCACCATACCATCGATAAACGCTGGTCCTTGATGGAGCTTCATCGCCAAACATTGAATTAAGTTCATCCATGCACTGTTGCTGAGTTAATCCACGCCGAAAGTTGTAAAAAATAATCGCACGAAAATGTTGACGGTTTAATTCCATTTTTGGGCCGAGATGAATCTTTTAAGTTACTGTAAACAACACAAATAACGTTCGTATATCAAGCCGTTCTGAGTGCGTATAACCTCAAAAATGTCCAACTTTACGACAGAGCTGTCAATTGCCGGATTGCAACACTAGGGTTGCCAAATCCCGAAACATAAGAGGCAACCCTCGTAAATACTCAGTGCTGTATTACCTATTAGGCCAGACTAGGCCATGGCCTGGGGCCCCTGGCGAGCAAGGGCCCCCAAGAAAATTTGTCATGATTGTTTTTAATTTATTTTTAATTTTAATTAAATTTTTTTTATATTTTTTGGAATTTTGTAAACAAAACTTTTTTTATAGACAATTCATTTATCTTATGTAATTGATTATACAAATGTATTTTCAAACAAAAATATTTAAAAATCTTAATTGATTTATTCTTTTGATTGTTATTTTAAGCTACGATTTGAATTTCAATTCGCGCGCTAAATAACCGAAACAGCGCTTGCAAACTCGAGCTTGTTTATATAAACAAAAACGATTCATTTCAGTGTTTTAAGCAAAACAACACTATCTGTTGCTTTGTCGTTTATCAAATTACATTTGTTCGTTGTTCTTAGAGAAAAAAAGAACGTTTTTTCAATTAGTGACGAATCTAGATGTTAATTAATGTGAAATTGTGGTATTGTGTGTAATGAACATATCGAAAACTACGCATTTGTTGAAAACGAGCGTCGCTTTCATCTTCCAAAGAGATGTCCAAAGATTATTTTATAATTTAATATACTGTTAATTATTTTTAATGAAAAAATATATAATTCAACTGAAAAAAATGAGTTCCTTTATTTTATTGTATTTGAAAACCTTAAAATGATATGAATTAGTTGTTTAAATTATACAAATGCATCAATAACGATTAATTTGACGATTATTAAAAAAAAGAGGGCCCCAAAATTTGAATGGCCTAGGGCCCCCGATTGGCTTAATCCGGCACTGTAAATACTCCTATTAGCAATATATGAGCCACCCTTACCGAAAAGCACATTTAATCATTCGTAGTCATGCTTTTGTCACGTTTCACTTTTTATTTGACGCTTTTGTTTTTTATATTGCTGTCCTGTCAGGAGTGTAATATTGAAGAATGCATATGAAGTGGGGGACTTATATCCAAAAACCGCTTTGGAAAGGCGATATAAGACTCTAAGCCAATCGCTGTCCATCAGTGACAACTCTGCTTTCTTTTAATCACCGCCTTACTACATCTCAGTGATTTAATGCTAATTTTCAGTTGTTTTGTTTTACGCTAGGGTTGTAAAGCTGTTCAAGAGTCATGCATTCATACTTGTGGTACTCTGTCACGTTGGAATCTCGTACTTTGGCGAATGAGTGATTGTAATGATGAAATTTGCCGTTGATTTGGTTGACAGGTGACTTA
This sequence comes from Microdon myrmicae, assembly GCA_963931805.1. Lineage (NCBI taxonomy): Eukaryota > Metazoa > Arthropoda > Insecta > Diptera > Syrphidae > Microdon > Microdon myrmicae. Next base: position 31,154,069 of record OZ007496.1, read on the forward strand.
AGAGACGTTCGTGAAAGTAAGCGTTTCCCTTTTATATGTAATTGGTGGCACGTACCGCCAACCATAGAAGGACATGTTCGGTTAGATGAATTATAAGACTTCTATCAGGAGAATACATATATCAATTCACAAAAACAGCTGGCAATAATTATTGTTTTATATTTTTTGTATTACATGCATATGTGGATGAAAGAAGTGTAAGGAATAAATATAGAAATGACGGTTAAGGCGCTTGATGCGATTAGAAGGGCAAACGCCTAAATAGGTGCTACCGTCGATTGAAGAACGAATTTCTATGTGTTTTGTTATGCTTAGCCTTTTCGAAAGGTTGATTCTCTTAGCGGCATGTATTGGGAGAGCTGTTATGCTAAAAGAGGAATACAACAATAACAACCCAATCAAAGTTGAAATTATATATATGCAGTAGTGCAGAATATGGAATACGACAGGACTCTCAGCACTCCCATTTATCTCCTGTGTTGTATTCCAGAATACTACCCTTACTCGCTTTAACACTAATCTCATGTCCTTTCTAACACAACCTTTAAAACTACATCCTCACATATCTTACATTCTCATTTAATACAATTCATACATAAACAGACACAATATTCTATATCCAGTCACTTACAGCACATTTAAAAACATGCCCCTTTTCATAACAAGCACATTTTTCATTTCAAAATATAGCCACTTTGATTTTCGTTCAAAGTTTATTTAAAATTATAAGTCACAGAGACTTCTAGATTGTTTTGTTCATTTTATACAAAACAGTTAGTTGGAACAAAATGTTCTATAAAAACAGGAAAATTTATATTGTAAAAGTAGTTCAGAATAGAGCTCAGCTTGAGACAGCTGAGTTCAATAAAATAAAAATAAAACAAATAATTATTTTAATAAAGAAAACTTTAATTATTTTAATAACCCCTTAATTTAATAAATATATAACCCCCACGCTCTTCTCTCGAAAGAGGAAGCACGGCGCTGGAGACGTAACACTGGTGGCAGCGGTGGGATCCACGAAGACTGGTGGACTCCCCAAAGGAAGATTAATCCCCGAAGGAAGACCAATCCTCGAGGGAAGACTCAATCCCCGAAGGAAGACCAATCCTCGAAGGAAGACTCAATCCCCGAAGGACGACTTAATCCTCGAAGGAAGACTTAATCCTCGAAGGAAGACCAATCCCCGAAGGACGACTTAATCCTCGAAGGAAGACCAATCCCCGAAGGACGACTCAATCCTCGAAGGAAGACCGATCCACGAAGGAGGACTCGACCCCAGAGGAAGATTAGTGCGATTAACGACGACTGGCGGGATAAAACCCTAAAGAGGGAAGGAATGTCCTCATTTTCGACTTGGATGGCGGAACATTCGATGTATCGAGTGTAACTATTGATGAAAGTTCCTTCAACGCAACTGCTGGTGACTCACATTTGAAACAGACAAGTAACTTCGTAATTTCCTTTGCCGATGAGTTCCAGAAGAAATCTAAATTAACCTCAGTGGCAGCAGATTTGAAAAAAAAATAATACGACATAAATCGACGAAAAAAAGAAAAAAAAAAGACCAGGATAACACACAACTATAGGGCATGAAGTCTGCCTGGCAATAATAAGATAAAAAGCGGAAATAATATAAAAAGAAGACAATAACTCAAGAAAAAAATTTTTTTAAGAAGAAACTACACTTACTACACTATTGGAATCCAGGCAGTGGTAATCTCGAAAAGAACAAAACATCAATCAACAGTTAGCCCACATATATTAGTAGTAAGAATCGTTAGCAAAATATCAATTGTTCTCTCTTCATTTTTCCGTAGGAATATTTTCACCTTGGAACTTTTAACTTTTCCTTTTTACAAACAATTTTTTCCGATAGAAATTACTTCGAATATTCTCTTTTCAGTATTTCGATGACATTTCCGTTTTGTCTTTTTCGCCGAATTTTCTTTCTTTATAGCTTTGGGACCAAATTAACTTTCTTTTTCATATATATTGAATAACTAAAAGAAAGGCCATTTTTATATACCGTATTTTTAAGAAGTGATTTTAACCATACATTGATTTCAAAGTTTTCAATATTACGAGTCCGTATTACACGAGACAGGCGGCTAGGCAGGGGGAAGAACAAATCCACTCTCCACAAATTCACTATAACCCCCCTGAAATGGCTCTTTCTGTCGGAATTTCTGATGTTTTCAGAATCGTCCCTACCTTTGACGGGAAACCCTGCGACCTAGATAAATTTATTTCCGGGGGAGACGTTTTATTTAGATCTATAAAAAGGGCAGACCCGGAGATATATGAAACATTTTTGGAGCTAGTCAAAAATAGATTAGAGGGTCCTGCCTATGATCTAATTAGGTATAGCACAATTGCTAAATGGGAGGATTTAAAGGATAAACTTGAATCAGAATATAAAGAGGAGCAATCTCGGTCAACGGCACACAATGAGTTGATATCCCTGAAACAAAACTTCAGAGAAACCGTTCGGGAATACGGAGATAGAGTTGCGAATGCTCTGAGGACGCTGAACTCTGCTACGTGTGAAATAACAGCAGACGCTGTGGTTAGGGAATTCTTGATAGAAGAAAACTCAAAATTGGCCGTGCAAATATTTGAGGATGGTCTCAAGAATGAACAACTGAAAATCCTAGCCAAAGTCCATGGGGGAAGTAGTTTAAAACAGTCGATTGCACATGTAGTATCACATGCTGCTCGAATGGACAACTCTCCCAGGTCATATCAATATAATGAAAATCCTAAATTTAATCGTAGAGTCTGCCAAACCTGCGGTAAGCCAGGTCATTATCAGGACACATGTTATCGGAACATGCAGTCCAACAATTTTCCGAATAGACAACCCATAAAAAGAGAATTTAACATTACTTGCAATTTCTGTGGACGGAATAATCACAGAGAACGAGTGTAGATACAAGATATCTAGGAATGGACCGTCCTTAACAAATTACCAACAAGGTACAACAACGCGTAATCCATTCCGAAATAATCCTACCGAAAATCGTTTTAGTGAAAATCCTAGAATCACCAATAGACAAAATGATAGGCAAAATGTTCACTTTTTTCGGGTGCAAGAGTCGGAAAACGAGGCCTGACGCCAACCCAATTTTATGGAAGACAGACAAAATTTTTCTATTTATAACATTAGATCTTTGGCAATAGATAACGACAATTTTAATGAAGCTCCTAACCAAATAACTAAAGCGATACAGATAAACCAAGAGAAAACAAGCACTAATATAAATATTCCGATTCATACTCCAATTTTGGAAAATAATTCAGCAACACAGACTGAAAATTCGAAATTTTCAGCAGTATTAAAGACTGAAATCCCTAATATTTCGAATATCCCTATTGACAACACAGACACTTCAGCAACCAAGACTGAAAACTCAGCAATATTAAAGACTGAAAATTCAGAACTTGCAGAAAATACACAAACAAAAATCCCTCATATTTCGGGTATCCCTATAGACAACCCCGACACATCAGCAACAAAGACTGAAAATTCGGCAGTGGTAAAGACTGAAGATCCAAAAGGTGAAAAATAAATCGAAACCCAAGTCAGTTCAGTAGCTAACACTGAAGAACAACATATTTCAGCAGCAAAGACTGAAGGATTGAAGGTTTCTACAGCAGATATAACTGAAGAAATAGTTCAAACAGCAAATAAGACTGGGAACCAAGATGTTCTAACAGCAAATAAGTCTGAAGAACTATACGAATCAGTAAATGAGACTGAGAAACTAAACGATCCACCAGCAGTGAGTAAGACTGAAAAGGTAAACGTTCCGACAGAAGTTAAAGCTATAGAAAATGATGACATTGAGCCGAAAACACTAAACATTTTAAATAACGATACTGAACACCAACACGAAGTAATGAAAATTGAAAATAATAATTCAACTAAAATAGGAATTGAAAAGAAAAACCATATAAATACCTTACAAACTAATTTTTACAACAATAAACATGTATTCGAACACAAAATAAGAAAAAATAAAAAGGTACACAGTCATTTGAGACAACTGAGATCATTTCTTAAGAACATTTTTGGTATTATGCATTTCTATGCAGTCATCATAATAATAGGCCAAAAAAAGTTTTGGAAAATTTTCCATAAATTTAAGGAAAAGATAGACACTTAACAAATGGCCTTTGTTTTTATTCAATATATAAAACAATTGTAAGAAATGACGGAAACGAAAGAAGAAAAAAAAAATAAAAAAAAAAAAAGTTAAAAAAGGGGAAGAAAGAAAGAAAATTTTAGAGTTAAAATATATATTGGGATATAATATATTTTAAAATATATATTGGGATATAATATATTGGAAATTCGAACGAAAAAGAGAATTTTGAGAATTAATATTAATCATATATATAGAAAAAAAAATTTATTTTGGATAATAAAAGAAAAGGTTCCAAGTGGGAATATTTTAAGTTAGTTGGAAATATTTAAAGCTGGTTAAAATATGATGTAAGTAGACTATAAGTAAACTTTTGGATTATTGTAACCTATTTTTCTAGTATTAAGAACTTTTGGATTTTTGTAACTTTTGATATAAGATTAACTTTGGACGCCATTGTAATTGAACGAAAATCCAAGTCTGTAATTAATCCTAATCTAAGCAATAGTTAACAGAAAATTATTCTCTTCAAGGATAATTTTCTTTCTCGAAGAAGGGTAGGAGCTTTTTTAAACTTTTTTTTTAACATACTGTGTTTATTTGACCAATAATCAATGTTTACATTAAGTACTACAGCTAACTTATAATTCATCATCATCATCATCATCGCACTACAACCGGGATCCGGTCTTAGCCTTATTTAACAAATCTATCCCCTGTCCCAATTTCGAGCCGATGTCATCCAATTTGACACACAGGCTGGTCTACGCCATCCCTCCATCGCAGACAATGTCTGCCGCGCTGTCTCCTTTCATACATCCTGCCACAAAGGACTGTCCGGGCAAGCTTCTTTTCGCTCATTCGAGCTAGGTGTATGGGGTATTAGTCTGGTGCCAAGACACGGGCACTGGTTTTACTAATTTTCCAACCTATAATGACGACGAAATCCGAAAAAGAAAAACAAAAGGAAACGCACTGAAATAATTTTAAAGTTCCTTTATTTGATCCCTTTGATAACACAGTTTCTTTAGTGGTTATGTCGTATACAATGTTCACTTAAAAAATTACATGAATGTATGCTGAGTCGCAGCAACAATATTTTTAAAATAAAACGAAACTGACGAGGGGTCTCTCGTATTATAACTAAATTCGTTTCACACAACACCGGTTACTAATTGAATTTACATAATTTGAATTTAATTACGACGCAGCACGGTAAATTAACGAAGTACACTACAAGATTAGTAACAAGTTTATAAATGTTATGAGCACTCGCGAGAGACAATCATCTGGTGGTGACAACAAAGGCTCCACTCTAGAACCGCACTGCACTGGTGATAAAATCTGACTGGGTCATTCGCTGCCGACGGAAAAAGACATCGCAAAGAAAACCGCAAAAAGAGGAGGAGCTGCACGATCGACTCGAGGCAGTCAATCGTGATTGGACCGGGGAATACGGCATACATTTCGTATGTAGGTGTATGCATCGCATACAATCGTCCGGTGATCGAGGATGGTTGCGAGCGTTGCAACTGCATCTCCTGCGTATACAAACAATGCATGGCCTGCGGCTGTGTACACAATTGATTGTGTAATACTTGCCGGCAACCGAACCATCTGGGGTAAAAGCAACACGAGCCGAAGATCTGGTCACCCTAGGAGAGGCCATAAATCAACATTTGGGTTGATGGATGTGAAATTTCCCAGGTCCGCCGACGGTTGCCGGCCGTTAATAGGGAATTGTATATACCATAAACAATCTGTGGTGCAAATGCTATGTTTTGGTATTGCAACGAATATAGGGTGCAGCCATTGCCAGATGTTAAAAGTAAACACTTGATGGCTGCATCCAATTCGTTTCTTGTTTGCGGTCCCTGATCGGTGGAGACCGATAATAGGAAACCAGCTATTGCCGGTAATTAGTCAAATGTTTGCTTTGCATCAGCCGAAACCTTGTCGGCGGTGGCAAACTGATGGGACCTGGTAGCCGCATGCTAGGGGTGCCATGGACAAACAAAAAAAACGAGTAAACAATGAACTCCGTGTTGATTTTGTTTCCATGGCATAAGGCTATGGGAACGAGATGCACTGGGTGCAATGCATGCCCGAGGATGAAATTTTCGATGCCACGACTAGGTGCTAATCTTTGCCGTGGACTTAATGTTTTCAGGTATGGTGGTGGAGAAAAAGGGGTTTGGAGAAAACCCCCAAAGAAAGGTAAGCTGCCTAAAAGGTATTCATGTCAGTTATCTTTTGGGGTAACTGAATTAATTCCAGCAATCTGGCTGGCGGTTAATGCCGTAGCAAGGTTACGTAACCTTGCTGAAAGTTCGACTTCGAGGTAAGTCGCATCGCTTGGAATAGTGGGGATCGAGCGATGTATGGCTCTTCGGGCCCTGAAAAGCCCCACAGGTGTGCCGCCCACCGGAGTCTACCGAGCTTGATTTTTCTTACAACATTAGCTTCAAGGTAAATCGCGTACAACTCATGGTTGTAGCGTCTCCGGAATCGTCTTCCCTCACATACGGGGCCAACAATTCTCCTTAAGACCTTCGTCTCGAACTCGGCTAAGAGTTCAGAGTGCCTTTTATTGAGCACACAGGTCTGGGATCTGTATATGAGTACTGGTAAGACCATGGTCCCGTACAGTAGTAGCTTGGATGTTCTGGATAAATTTCGGGATTTAAAGACTCGCAGAAGTTGCCACCATGTACTTAGTTTTCCCCACATTTTTGTGCTGTCTCAGTTTTTGTGCCGCCTGCTCAATCTGGCTGAAGGAGTCCTGTACAGCTGATTCGGTTCTACCGATGATGTCGATGTCATCTGCGTAGGCAGGTATCTGGTTGGACTTGGTGACAATAGTCCCTCTTGTTGTAACGCCAGAGTCGCGGATTACTTCTTCCAACGCCAGGTTGAAGAGGAGGCAGGCCAGACCGTCCACTTGTCGGAGTCCATTAAAAATGTTTATTTGTTTAAACAGCAATCCCGCTATTTTTACTTGACTAGTTACTTTGGTCTTGGTCAACCTACAAACTAGTATCAATTTGTTTGGAATGCCGAACTCTCTCATGGCATTATATAGTTCTACACTGGCTATGGTGTCGTAGGCGGCCTTAAAGTATATAAATAGATGATATAATGGTATCTTAAATTCCAAACATTTTTCCATCGCCTGCCTAAGCGTGAATATCTGATCAGTCGCTGATTTTCCCGGGATGAAGCCACACTGATATTGACCAATGATGGCTTTAGCGTATGGGGCTATCCGGTCTTGTAGGATAGAGGAGAGAATTTTATAGGCGGCAGTCAGCAATGTTATACACCTATAGTTGCTGCACAGTGTGATATCTCCCTTCTTATGTATGGGGCAAATTATACCACGACGCCAATCGTCCGGCATCTCGTCTTGTCCCCATACGTGCACCACGATCTCGTGAATTGCGTGATGTAACGCTGTCCCTCCTTGTTTGATCAGCTCAGCTGGTATGCCATCAGCTCCAGGGGCTTTATTTGATTTGAGCTGTCTAATGGCTTTTAATGTTTCCTCAATGCTTGATGGTGGCAGCATTTGGTCTTAATCTTGCATTGGTGGACCCTCCAATTCTTTTGTGAGCTGACCATTTAGCAATTCATTGAACTGCACTTCCCATCGCTCCAGAATGCCTTCAGGATCGGTGATCAGATTACCCTCTTTATCGTTGCAGTAAGTGTAGCGTGGAGAGTGCCGCGTCATACTGAGAATTATTTGGTAGAACTTCCGCGCCTGGTGCGGACCTCGCTCTCTATTTTTCTCTATTTCCCAGGCACATTTCTTTTGTCTGTGTAGACTTTTTTCAGCTCGTCTGAGCTCTTTGTATTTCTCCTCGCGTATCTGTGTCCTGTGAGACTGCTGCATTGTCCGGTATGCAGCATTCTTACGTCCAGTCGGTAGTTTGCACTCATCATCAAACCAGTCGCACCGATTTCTACGACTACTTCCTAAGATGGATAATGACAGTATTATTAAGGCGTGTCCATTTGTCTTCTACGCCCAGTATTCTGGCCCCAGGACTTACTCTCCCTCCTTCGAGCTCTACGAGGGCGAGTCTTAGCACATGACCAAAGGTGTTACTGGTATTCTCATTGCGTAAGGCAACCGTGTTGATTTGAACCTGATCCGCGGATGCAATACGTCTCCGTAAGGCAATCTGCGCTCGGAAAACTGTACCAACAAGATAGCGATCCGAGTCTACGTTGGCAACTCGGTACGTTCGTACCGTCATCAGGCTCGAGGAGTGGCGGTATTTTTCACCACGTGATCAATTTGGTTTCGAATGGCTCCATCAGGTGATACCCATGGGGCTTTGTGGATGTCTTAACGGGGAAATCTGGTACTCATAACGACCAAGTTTTTTGATGCTGCCAGTTTGATGACTCGTAGTCTGTTGTCATTAGTGTACCCATGCAAACTATGGGAACGTGTGCAGTGCCTGAAAACCGGCTCCCGACCTATTTTCGCATTCAAATCAAACGTATCTTGGGCAGGCATTGAGGGCTCGTTCGACGTTCTCGTAGTATTCTTCTTTTTCGTTGTCAGGAGACTCCTCTGTAGGTCCGTGAACGTTTATGAGGCTTATGTTCTTAAACTTGCCTCGCAGGCGAAGAGTGCATCGCCTTTCGTTTACTGCATTACAGCCGATGTAAAAAAAATATATATATAACGAAGTTTAAGTGTACAGAACAAAGTGTATAAAACAATTAAACACAGGTAAGCAAATTAGGTATAAATATGAAAAAACGTTTAGTTTGTGGTCAGTAATTTGTCAAACACAACGTTGCCTATAGGCAACATTTGTCCATAATGGTTATATATCATATGATGCTCTTTTATGCGTTAGAGATGCGTCCGAAAGGTTTGACCCATCAAGAAATTCAAAAAATTTGCGAATTCGATTGGGATGATTCTGCTGATGAGGACAATGGAGAAGAAGAGGAAAAAATTACCACAAGTCTGGAAAATATTATTGAAAAAACTGTACAAAGTGTAATTGAAAGAGGTGAAGGTATTGAGGTTGGCTTGGTTGAGAAGATTGTTGGCGAAGACAATGAAGTAGAAATTGAATTTAAGGTGAAGAAACGGTACAAGAGGTTTTTGAAAATATCAATTTAGAAAGTTTGAGATGGAGAAGTGCAGAGATAGGGGAATGCGATACGACCTGGAAAAGCGAAGTTAGTTTCGGCCAAGTCAAACAACCAATAGAATATTTTAGTCAGTTCTTTGATCATGAGATATTACAAAACAACATCTGCAATGAAACTAATTTATACGCATTACAAACCAGCGGCACAGAATTAAAATGTGAAATCATCGAAATAAGAAGATTTATAGGTGTATTACTTTATATTTATATGTGTATAACAATGCAGTCAGATCCACTATCACCAGCTTCATCACCGGCACCTTCATCACAATCTTCGTCAAGTTCTTATAAAAGATCATATATTGCAGAACCTACAGAAACCATAGGATTTGACCAAATCGGTCACTGGATTGAATGGGGATGGGCAGATGCAGACTATGTCACACTGGGTGTCCCCGCTCAAAGTGCTCTAAATGCAAGGTTTATTTGTGTTCAAACGCACAAAAAATTGTTTTGTGTCATATCACACTTAAATTGTATTAAAAATTAATAAAACTAACTATAAAAAACAGAAATTAAAATATGTGTGTTTCAAAATTTTTCCACTATTGCCTATAGGCAACATTTCATAACGGCTAAACCAGGATACATAGGACTTTGAAATTGATATCAGTTCATACTAAAGTCCAGACTAACTACTGTATATCCTTAAATAAATTTTAATTAATTGCCCAATTAATTCGGGCATGAAAGGGTTAAATTCACCAAACTAACCGATAAACTGTTGCTCTCGATGGAGCATATGTGAGATAGCATGTCTGCAACCATTGCAATATTTGTTCAGAGGTTTTTCCCATTAAAAAACAATTAAGATGATTAAGATGTGATATTGCTGTTTTCCCTTTTTTTAAGGGGAAAGTATCGTCACTCAAACGTCTGAAGCTTGTAAACGAATAAACGGAACGTCACGAAACTTCATATATATAAGCTAGTCACCTACGAACCTAAATTTTCTAGTGGCGCTGCCTGTTGAAAAAGGTCGGGACTTTCAGCCCATGTAGTAATATAAATAAGCTAGAATTTAAGCATTTTAAATTAATCTAAGCGAAAGAACAAAATGAAAAATTTACATGAAATGAAAATAAAAAGTCCACCGAGCTTCGAAACAGTCAAAAATCGGTCTCAATCAGATAACCGAACTTATGGTATACGAAAAGTTTCCGACCTCAACGTGGAGGTAGCAGCACTCGTCAATAAAAGCTAGTGAATGTACTTGTGCATCTTTTGCCAGTTTCTCGCCAAAATTTTAGCCCTTTTGGATGCGCAGTTTTTATTTGACAGTCGTTTGAGTGAGTCGATGTGAGTGCTTTTGTGAAAATGGACAAAATTGAGTATTGGGCTGTCATTAAATTTGTGTTTTTGAATGGCAATACGCCTACACAAATCAAAGTTGAGTTGGACTCTGTGTATGGGGTCTCTGCGCCACCATTTACCACAGTGAAATTTTGGGCAGCTTAATTTATATGTGGCCGAGAGTGCTTGGGAGACGATGAACGTTCGGGGCGTCCAAAAAATGCGTCAACTGACGACAACATGGCTAAAGTTTACTAAATGGTGCTAGACGACCGGCGAATTAAAGTGAGAGAGATAGCAGAGGCTATGAAAAAGTTCAAAGAACGTGTTTGTCACATATCAAATCAAGATGGCACGACAAAGGTGTCCGCGTGTTGGGTGCCGCGTTTGCTCGTGTTAGATCAAAAACGTGTTTGAATGAACATTTTCAATGCTCTGTTGGCACAGTTTAGGCGCAATAAATGCGAGTTTTGGCACCGATTAATTACTGTCGATGATACTTGGATACACCATTATACGCCGGAAACAAAAATACATTCAAAACAGTGGACTGCAAAGTGGGAATCGGGTCTAAACAAATGTAAAAACTGGTTTTTCGGCTGGGAAAGTGGTGTTGACTGGTTTTTGGGATAGTCTTGAAGTTATCTTAATCGATTATTTTCAAAAAGGAAAAACCATTACAAGGGTATACTACGCATCATTACTTGACCAACTGAAGGCAGAAATTGCGGAAAAATGGCCACATTTGCAGTGTCAGACCTCAACGGTTGCCATGGGCAAAATCCGCGAATTACGGTTTGAACTGCTTGACCATCCACCTTACTCACCATATCTAGTCCCTCATAAAAAAATTGCGCTCGGATGACAGAGATTTTCGTCAAATGAGGAGGCAATCACCTTCGTGAACAGTTATTTTACATAGAAAAACGCCGAGTACTATTTGGATGTGTTAGAGAGATGGGAGCATCGCTGGGAGAAGTGTGTAGAGTTACAAGGAGACTATGTAGAAAAATAAAAATAAATTTTAAGAAAAAATGTCTTGTATCTCTGTTAGGACGTAAACTTTTCAGCCCATCCATGTATTGTGTGCGTTTTGTACTGCTGTCATTGATTATAGAATTTTAAATAATAAAGTAAAGTGTGTTAAATAAAATATGTTTTCTTTGTCATAAGTTGTATGCACATTTGTATGACAATCTCTAAATGATAGTGCAGGGGAACTTCACTTTACAAACACTCAAAACGATTCGATGCAAATGGTTTGCGATTTCCGTATTCGTAGCCTCTTTTGGTCTTCCAGAGCGAGAGGCGTCTTCAGTGCTTTTACAACCCATTTTAAATTCACTAAACCAACCGATAAAATGTTGGTCTCAAAGGAGCAGATGCGGGATAACATTTCTGCAACCATTGCAAGTGTGGAGGTCATATTATTATTTGATATTTGGTTCTTACCTTCGTGGTGTAAGGGCGGCGTAAATGGTGTGCCCGTCCTCTCTGATAGGGAGTGCCCCGATGAGCTGATCCCCTTTTCTAGGCTCCTTCTGGTCGGTTGCTTCCGACCTTAGTTCCCGATAGGTGATGGATCTCCTTCTAAATGTGAGGCGTAGCGAAATTAACCACATAAATGTGTGAACCTTAATAGTGAAATAATCTTTGGCCGTAGTCTGGATTTTAATTGATCGGACTTTATTATTCAATCTGTTGGCGGTTCGCCCTTTGTAACTAGACTACTGGATGCACGGCCAGCGACTCGGCCTCTGGAACTCTACTAATCACGAAATTGAAATTGGTCGCCCTTTTATCCGATTTTGAGTTGAGAATTGTCAACTATTTTGGTGTAAAAATTCCAAGAAGCACACACAAGGTTTTGTGGGCTTCAATTGGAATTGTGTTCTAGGAATTATTTAAGGATTTATTTGAATGGGTTCTTGGAAGGGGAATCATGAAATGCGTTTTGAATTAGGCATTTCATGATGTCAGGATTGTGGGAATTGAGTCAATGGGCGACGAATTAACTTTTGGTTTAATTCGTTGCTCATGTGATTCAATTTGGAATTTGGGTGTAGGTTAATGGGAAATTGAATCAATGTGCGACAAATTAACTTTTGGTTTAATTTATCGCTCATGTGATTCAATATGGGATTTGGATGTAGGTTAATGATGATATTGGAGATTTGGATGGGAGTAGTGGTTTAGGATCGCTACATCCCTCCCCCCTTTAGAAAAGAAAATTAATCTGGAAGAGATTAATTTTCTAGAACGGGTGAAAAGCAAAGGGCGGTGGCATTCCGATTTCGCGATAGCTTACATTTTTGTTCCAGTTTAGTTTAATATTTTTAATCATAGTTTGTTCTCTTTTTGTCTGCCTATTTAAAATTGTTTATTAAAAATTTTACAGGTTTTATTTAGTGTTGTTGTTATTTTTGTAATTGTTTAAAGTTATGTTTAGAATATGTGCTAAAGGTTATATTTTCTCATCTGAAGTGATGCTTATTAAGTTTGTTAAACAAGTAGCGGCTGTAGACATTAGGTATGGTATTTACCAACAAATTGTGGCTGGTGTCATATTTACAGTTATTGTTTAAATATATTAATAAAAGGAGTTTTAAACTAGGCATATGTATTATAAATTCCTTAAATTAGTACTGTTTTTATTTTGGTTCGTGTTTTACTACGTTATTTCTCTAATATATACCTAAGGATATGGTACATTAATATTTATACTTTTTTTTTTGATTGTGACGTAGTGCTAGATTAACAAATTAATAGAAGTAAATGTGTATTTATTTTTTAAAAGGGTTTTATTCTAGTGGTGGGTATAAAGCATATTTTATGATGTTATTTAGAATTTTTTATAGTTTCATTCTTTGTTTGTATTTTGGTTTAATTGATTCATTACATGGCAATTTTAGTTCGGGTCTATGTTTTCATATATCTGTATTGGTTTTATTTATGTATTATATGTTTTTATTTATTCTTTAGTTTTTTCCTAGTGCTCATATTTTTCATGTTTTTAAATTAGGTCTTAGTTGGGGTTTACATATATTTTTGAAATAGTTACAATTTTGTTTGCTATTTATAAATTGTCTTCCTCATTGAGGGTTAATGTCTGTTTTGTTTAGTTTGCATGTGCTTTTTTTTTGTATTTCGTTACATTTGTTTTAATATAGTTTTTGTATAACATTTATTGTTATAGTTTTTATTTTTTGACAATTTTCGTGTCGTCTATTTTTCCTGTCCATATTGTGTATTTATGAATATCTTTAAGTGGTAAGTTATTGTACTGTGATACACCCTGGGGATAGTAAATGTCTAATGTTGATAGTGGGAGGGAATTTGGAATTAGGGTGAAGATTCAGAATTAATCGGTCTTGGAATATGGTTTCAATTTCCTATTGTTTATCTTTATTGATTTTTGACTAATTTTAGTTGTCTTGTTGTTCAGCCCAGTTACTCCTGTAATGAGGGAAGGGCCCTTCCAGATTGGTGTTTCTTTGCCCTTGCGGTTTTTGTACCTAATTAACACTCTGTTTTCCGCTTGAAATGATTGCGATTTGTTTCAATTCCGGGGCATGCGGTTGCCTTTGAAGAGCGACATTCCTCGCATTGCTTTTTATGTTTCCGAATGTCGGAGAGCATGGACGGCCACCAGTATCTTTGTCGTATTTTATTATACGACTTGATGATGCTCTGATGTTCACCGGAGAGGGAATTATGATAAACCCCGAGTATGTCCGCGATCTCATTGAGGTTTATTATTTTTTCAGGTGTTGTGGGCTTTTGTAACAATTTTTTATTTTGAGGGGAGTTAGGCGACGGGTTTGTTAAATTTGTTGCTGAAGTGTTTGTTGTCTGGTATTTGTTATTGGCACTTGACTTCTTGGGGTTCCTCTTCTTCTGGTTAAGATTTAACCTGAAGGTTTTGCGCTTACCTTGGGCTTGCTCCTGTTTCCCTTTAGCGTATTTATTTTCAGGTGCCCTTTTCTCGACGTATGAGAAATTTATTGGCACACTAAATACTTTGGGGTCTCTTTCCGTGCGAGGGAAACTGACGCGTTGTCTGGGGCCCTCCACATTGCAGTTCCTTGACAGGAAGCCATTTCCCAGTGGACCGTCTTCTGGAAGATCGGGCATATTGTTCACTACTTGGAATGTGCATGGGAGTTTGGGCTTATCTTTTAATTGGAAGTTGACCTTGCAGCTTCCCAAGGTTCTAATGCTTCCAAATGGCGTCTCTAAGGTGCAGGCTTCTTGCCGATTTATTTTGGAGTCTGTTTTGCTAAGGCAGTTTTGGTTGATCAGACTAATTTCAGCGCCGGTGTCCACTGCTAGCGTTGTGTTTTTGTTAACACCTACATCTTTACGTAGTTGGAGAGTTGGGGCGCTGGTTATCGGTCCTGATATGGTAGCTCCTTTTTGCCACCGGGGGTTTTGACCTTCTTTGGTGTGGTTTTGAAGTAGAGGAGTTCTTTGCAGGTTGACATTGGATTCGCGACTTCCATTTCAACTTTTGCTGGCAGGATTCTAGATTGTGTCCTTGTTGGCCACAGAAGTCGCAAGTCTGTCTTACGTGCAGAACTCTTTTTATCTCCTTTTAATTGCCGGCAATCACGGATATCGTGATTTAATTGCTGGCAGTGTGTGCAAAAGGGTGTGTTCTTCCTTTTCACACAATCCTCATAGGCATGCCCCCGTTTGTGGCAGTAACTGCAGGTAATCCTGCTGAGAGGAACTGCATGTGTCAGGGGTATGCTGAGGGGGTCTGGTTTTATTATTTCTTCGGTTCCCCTGTAGGTTTGTTCGGCTGGCGGTATTTGCGCCTCTAGTTGCGGAATTCCCTGTCCTGTAGTTTGTATGTGTGGTGTCATTTCCACATCTGGGGTGTTGGGCATTATTTGTGCTATAGGCTGTTCCATTTGGGTACCTAAACTTGCTTTGAAAGTTTCTGGAGGTGATATTGATGAATAAGATGAAGGGGAGTTAAGTGGAACCTGCGCAGAGATCAACGGCAGCTCAGGTTGTTGGATTTGTTCCAACTCCAATGTTTTTTCATTAACGTTTCCATCGGTGCAGCGCCCATTAATACTAAAAATTGCCGGTGGTATGGATTTGTTAATCCCTTCATGTAGATGCTTTTTGCGAAGACATCTAATTGTGCCTTTACCGCTTCGGACAGTATGGGACCGTATTTTAACTCCGCGGCTTTCCTACATTCCCTTAATGACTTCTTCAGTCGTAACTGAAATAAGATGATTGCTTCTGCCGGGTTTTGCCGAATAGCTAGTAGTTTATTTACCAGATCCTGATAATTTTCTGTTGGTAAATAAACTTTCCTTAGCAAATCCTCGGCTTCCTGGAAAGTTGCGAACGGAGTGGGCGCGAATAGGGCAGAAGCTTGTCACCTCAGTCTCGTGGGTAATATCTGTAGGAAAGCCTCGTGTTCTTCGGTCCTGAGGCAGTGTAAGACCCTCTTGCAACAATCCAAAAATGTTTCCACCTCTGCACCTATATGCGAATTTAATTCCCCGAAGAAGATGGGGATTAGCTGTACTGACAGCTTCGCAACCTTTGTATAATCAATAGCCATTGTTTCAAAGGTTGCGAGGTCCGTTTGGTGCTGAGGAGCTGAAATTTCTGATAAGTTTGGGCTGGGGTCGCGAGTTTTGATCGGAGGAGTTATTTCGATTACAGTTCCGCTACGGAGTTTCTTGGGTGAAGGAGACACAAGGTCGTAGGGCGTACTAGGGTTTGGGGTGGTTCCTAGTTCCATAGATCAAGAGAAGATAGAATTTTAGTGGCGATATGAACGGGGAAGAGGAGGTACAGGTATGTATGTTTTAGGTGTCTGCTATCCCAAGGGCGAGTGTCAATATTATTAATTTGTTTGGAAATTCAAATATACAAATACAAAATACAAATTGTAGGTTGGTGCACAATCTGGACAGATATAGTTCCAGCGGAATTGAGGGGGCAGAGTATGGTTAAACTTATGTTTTTGTGTTTAAAAAAGGGATTCAATTAAATAATGTCTTAATTAATGATTAAAAGAAAAAACAAATAAAACTTACTTAATTTAGGTGTTCTCTGTTTTCTGCTTCTGCTGCCGCTGTTGTCCATTGGCTGTTTGGTCGTACTTCTCGTCTTGTTTTTGTCCCTGTGATTTGGCATTCAATTTATTTTTCTTCTTTTCTTCACTTATTTGTTTTTTTTTGGGTTTTCTTCTTGTACTCCTTCTGCTTGCGTTTCTTCTCGATTTTCCTTCTTATTTCCGCAATCTCTTCTTTAGTTTTCTGGATCGTATTGTGATATAAAACTTCTCCTGTCGATAAGTCCTCTTCGATTTTTACTAATTCCCAGGTTAATCAAGGTCCAATCCCGTGTAATTTTATTGATGATTTCTTATTCCCAAATTTAATCCTTGGATTGATGTCTTCGACAGTGGTCATTACTCCTTTTTGTTTTTTTTTTGTTTACTGGTGATCATCCAACGATTTAGTAGATTCATAGGATTTAGGATTTATTGGCTCTTATTAGAACCGTCCGTTCTATAGCTTTACGTAAATCCTACCGGCTGCGCCATTGTGGAGGTCATATTATTATTTGATATTTGGTTCTTACCTCCTTGGTGTAAGGGCGGCGTAATTGGTGTGCCTGTCCTCTTTGATAGGGAGTGCCCCGATGAGCTGATCCCTTTTTTTAGGCTCCTTCTAGTCGGTTGCTTCCGACCTTAGTGCCCGATAGGTGATGGATCTCCTTCTAAATGTGGGGCGTAGTGAAATTAACCACATAAATGTGTGAACCTTAATAGTGAAATAATCATTGGCCGTAGTCTGGATTTTGATTGATCGGACTTTATTATTCAATCTGGATGCACGGCCAGCGATTCGGCGTCTGGAACTCTACTAATCACGAAATTGAAATTGGCCGCCCTTTTATCCGATTTTGAGTTGAGAATTGTAGACTATTTTGGTGTAAAAATTCCAAGAAGCACACACAAGATTTTGTGGGCTTCAATTGGAATTGTGTTCTAGGAATTGAAGGATTTATTTGAATGGGTTCTTGGAAGGGGAATCATGAAATGTGTTTTGAATTAGGCATTTCATGATGTCAGGATTTTGGGAATTGAGTCAATGTGCGACGAATTAACTTTTGGTTTAATTCGTTGCTCATGTGATTCAATTTGGAATTTGGGTATAGGTTAATGATGGTATTGGGGATTTGGATGGGAGTAGTGATTTAGGATCGCTACACAAGGATTTTTCAGAAGTTGTTCCCATCCAAAAAACATTGTTTGATTAAGATGCGACATTGCTGTTTCCCCATTTTTTTTACGGACGGTAAAGTCACTCAAACCACTGTAGCTTGTAGCCGATTAGACGAAATGTCACGAAACTTCATACATAAACCAGTGATAGTTGAACCTCTCAAAATGAGTCATGTTAGTTTTCTAGTGGCGCCGCCTGTTGAAAAATCCCGGGACTTTCAGCTCACGTAGTAATATAAATAAACTAGAATTTAAACATTTTTTAAGTTAAATCTAAGAGAAAGAACAAAATGAAAAATGTACATGAAATGAAAAGAAAAAGCTCGAATTTCTCACCAAGCTTCGAAACATAGTCAAAAATCTGTTTCAATCACATTACCGACCTTTTGGTATAATGTGGTGATATAGCATTTGCGATGATAGTTGCGAGACCGGCACAGTGGTATTGTGGGGGGAGAAGTGGGTTGCACCGGCGTACGGCGCTGATTCACTTCACTCCCCATCACTAATCGAAAGTTCAGCCGCAGCAATAGTGTTCACCGAAGATATACAACAAGGAAGTAAAACACATAAAAAACACCCAGAAAACTGCAGCACAGAAGGTGAAAGTACCATATAACGCGCACAGAAACTTGTTGTTTACTGATGATTTTTTATTTAAATTTGTAGTTTGTTCTTATGTTATTTAATTTTTTTATGTAGTAACAAAAGCAAACTGGAAAATAATGAAGACATGATGCACTGACACACAACCGAGTTAAATATTAGGAATTAGACCTTAGGGAAACACTCGACTGGAGATGGAAAAAAAATACGGCTACGAGTTGTACGCATCCTCAGCGCGCAACGAGGAGCGGAAGACGGAGACACGACCGCGTCAGTCGGATGATGGTAAAGGACTCAGTGATTCAACCCCCGTTTGGGGTGAGTTTGGTGGTGTGGTGAAAAGGAAATGAAATTTCCTTTGACCAGTGACCAATGGAAGGCGATCTCTGGGACGCAGTGGTGTGCGTGTGTGATCGTACCCATGACCGTGTTTATCGATGCATTTAGCAAAGGATAAACGAAACCCGAAACGAGATGTAAAGAACAAAGGGATCGAATAGATCATTGTATACGCTGTGCATTGTGGCTATCATAGTCGGCAATTCATCGGAGAAATTGTGCTGAAAACAAATAAGGGCATCATTACAGTCGTGGATAAGTGGTGCGGATGCGTTAATAGATGCATCGCCATTAGGAAAAGGTGCTAATGGGTTTTAATGTTTATGGCCTCTCAGACTGCAGTAGGAACCCAGTTCTTGTTTGTACTAGGAAATGCTAGAGGATTCGGTTCCCATGATAATGCTTGAGATGCAGCAATTGATTGTCGATTGGACAAACGAATCGCGGGTCGGTTTATTGCAGCTGTATAAACAAGCTGTCCGACATAGCATTTTACGATGTCAAGGGTGCCGAATGGTTTGGGATTTATGATGCCGTATGATGTGAAGAATTCTTTACAGGAAATTTGAATAACGCATTAAATGCGTGAATGCTGTGAGAATTCTCTTTAGGGATTTTCAGATAATGCGTTGGATGCATTAAATGTCCTTGAGAAAGGAATTGTTTCAGGTATGCTGGTGATGGGGATGGAGATATGGGTTGCGAATATGGGGGGTTCTTCAGGTGAGCTTTAAGAACCCCCACAGTATCACAATAAAGGCTAAGATATCGCTCAACATACGACATTTGTTCGAAATCAAATCCTGTAGCAGGGATAATTGTTGGAGGCAAAGACTGCCATCTCGTTATAGAGCTGGAGTATTTAAGTAATCATAAAATATTCGCCTATTTGATTTCAGACTGTCCTAATTAAAATATCCAAATACGTTTAAAAAAACTAACCACAAAATATTATATTACCAATCATGGGAAAGGAAAAAAAAACAATCAATAATCCTTGTTAAGTTTTCTGAGGAAACCCCCAACTAACGTAACCAAAATATCCTTCGTCTTTCTTTTCCACTTTTCTCTTTAGCTAACAGCAAATCTTCACTTATTTCATTTACATCCACGTATTACACCTTTGCTGCTTTTGTAAGCATCTATCGTTTGTCAAAGATGAGAGAAGAATAAGAGATAAGTGTCCTGGATTCTGCTCTAAAAAAGTGTAACTATGACAAGGGGTGACTTCCATTTGTAACGAGGTCGAATAAAAGAAGACATAAAATGTGACAAGCAAAAAAAAAATATATCCTGTTCGTGCTATATATAATAAACACAACATAATCACACAAAACGTTAAAATGATTTCCGAAAGAGTGTTGGTATGAATAAGCAGCAATTTATTGTATCCTTCGTAACAGGAAAAGAGATCCGGCAACATATTTCTAGAAACAATAAGAAGTCAACGGCGACAGCTAAACCTCCTCCGTAATAGAGTATACGACTACAATCACGGCTAAACGAGCAAATTGACGTAAACTGTTCTCCATGCAGCCATTTTTGTGTGCCTTCTAGACTCACATCATCTGGTCGTCCTTTTCAAAATATCTGCACAAGACAGAGAAACAAACTCCGTGCAGAGTGGTGCATAACAATCTGATTCTGATTGGGTACCCTTAACCAGGATGCGCAGGACCTCCCCCAGATTTTCCATCGCTCTTTTCAACAGAGCGCAAAAGAAGAAGCACAAAAAATAAAAAAGCAGCAAAGCATATGTAAAACATAGAATACTTCCTTTACCGTTGAGCAATTTCATGCATCAATTAATTTACAAGCAATTCTAGGAATTATGGGAGAAAAATATATAATAATGAGGATCATTAAAAATGGATGTTCAGGGTAATGATTGTGGCAGTAATGGGACATGAAGACAGGGGTAGGATGAGAGATACACCAGAAACGACGTAGGAAAACTTAATGATACATCAGGTTACTGAGTTCTTCGTAAGGAACTTGTAGCCAAGGATTGGGGTGGTTTTTTATCTTGGAAATTGTATAAATGTCAGATTGTTTAGTCCTTGTTGTTATTTTCAGTGATGTGTTTTTCTTTTAGTAACATCACTGTGTTTTATTTTTTAGTTGTTTTATTTAAAACAAAAAAATATATATAAATGCTTTTAATGTTTTTAAGAAATTATTTCTGAGTTTTTAAGAATACGTGGAAGCATCCAAGTATTCATCGACCGCATGCCTTTTACGTAGTTTGGATTAATTTTAAAGAAACCTAAAAAATATATTTTTTTTATTTCATGGGGAATAATTGATAATTGTAATTTGTAATAATAATAATATGTTCCCCCGCTTGGTTGAAACCTTGACGTTGTGCGGGAGCTTAAACTACAATGAATCACTCAGGCTATGCTGAGGGAAGCATACGCTTCCAGTAGAGCCAACCACGCCAGACAGGCCAGCGAGGAGTAACACACAAAGATCTACCACCCCTAACCCAGAGTGTTACACGTCACCGTGCCCATTGGATGGTTTGCAGCCAGGGGTATACCAGCTGTATTATAACGGCGCCTTTCTGACACCGGGTCGAATCAGGGCAGTAAGCAGACCTTACCATATCAAAGAGGGGCTCTGATGTGGCGGACTATTTGAAACCCCAAGACTCGTGGGAACAAAAATCAAGAAAACACCGACTCGGCAAAAAGAAGACATAAGGAAAAACGGAAAAAGCGGGATATACACCTCGGCACGTGGAATGTTCGAACGTTATATAAACCAGGCGCGATACAGACGGTCGTAGAAAATGCGAAACAATATAAAATGGACATCGTCGCGCTTCAGGAAGTCGGACTCCCGTATCAAGTAATCGAAACCAACGGGTTTACACTGGCATGTGGGGGTACCGATACAGATAACCTCGGGACTGGATTCATCATAAGCAAGAAGATTACGCCCCAAGTAAAAAATGTGCAATTTATTAATGACCGAATGTCGGTGTTAAAAATGCAGAGACCATGGTACAACTATGTATTTATAAACGTACACGCCCCAACAGAATCTACGGACGAAGAAACGAAAGACACATTCTACGAGATCCTAGAGGAAGTATTCGATGGAATCTCATCATTCGATGTTAAAATCCTCCTCGGGGACATCAATGCGAAAATTAGAAAGGAAGACATCTACCAACCACCTATGGGTAAAGAGAGCCTACACGACGTATCAAATGATAATGCAATTCGAATTATCACGTTCGCAGCGTCCAAAGATCTGGTAGTGAAAAGCACGATGTTCAAGCACAAGCAAATCCATAAAGCCACATGGATATCACCCGACGGCGTAACGCGTAACCAAATAGGCCACTTCCTCATAGACAAAAGACACCACTCTAACATCCTTGACGTAAGATCATATAGAGGAGCAGATTACGACTCCGATCATCTTCTAGTGATGGGCAAAATTAGAAGACGGCTTGCAGCAAACCCGCATAGGCAGTCACAGGAGACGAGAAAAAAGTTCGAGATTGATAAACTAAAAGACCTAGGCAAGAGGGCTGCATATCAAGAGGAACTAACGAATAGATTTAGCATCCTAGAGAATGGGAGCAGTGAGGAAGAGGAAACCAATAATCTGGGCACTAAATGGGCATCGATCAGAGACACAATCAAACAAACAGCCCAAAAGGTATTAGGACTTAAGAAAACAATTAAGTCCAAACCTTGGTTTGACGATGAGTGCGGGGCGAAGATCGAACAACGTAAACGCCTCAGAGTGATCCACTTAGAAAGATATGATGAAGTCAACGCAGAAAGATACACGACAATTCGGAAAGAGACAACTAGACTTTTCAAACGCAAGAAAACGCGAATGGGAGAAGACTAGAATCGAAAAAATCCTAGGAAATGCCAAAGCAAAGAATATCAGAGGTATGTATGCTGGCATAAATTCAATTAGAAATGGCCACCGAGAGAGAGCCAAAATAATCCGAGACGCAACCGGCTGTCTGGTCACAGAAACAAACAATTTCGTCACAAGATGGAAGCAGTACTTTGAAAACCTGCTCAATGTGCGCACCCATCAACCACAAATAAACGCATCAGACGTACATACAGCCGAGCCCCAGATCCCAGAGCCATCTTTCGACGAAGTTGGAGACGC
Source organism: Microdon myrmicae (assembly GCA_963931805.1). Taxonomy (NCBI): domain Eukaryota; kingdom Metazoa; phylum Arthropoda; class Insecta; order Diptera; family Syrphidae; genus Microdon; species Microdon myrmicae. The sequence goes on from OZ007496.1 coordinate 31,177,048, forward strand.
ATTTAACCGACTGAAAAATAACAAGGCCCCCGGAACGGATTGCATACCGGCAGAGCTTGTGAAGCATGGAGGAGATCCACCAACTGGTTAAAATAATATGGGACAAGGAAGTCATTCCGGAAGAATGGAAAACCGCAATAGTCACCCCATTTTCAAAAAAGGCGACAGATCTGAATGCGAAAATTACAGAGGAATATCATTGCTCCCAATCAAATATAAAATATTAACAAATGTCATACTGGCAAGAATCACACCGTACGCAGAAGAAATATTGGGAGACTACCAATGTGGATTCCGTCGGAACCGGTCAACAAGCGTCCCGGAGTCAACTGCATACCGGCAGAGCTTGTGAAGCATGGAGGAGAGGCAACCGCTCGAAATATCCACCAGCTGATTAAAACAATATGGAATAAGGAAGTCATTCCGAAAGAATGGAAAACCTCAATAGTCGTCCACATTTTCAAAAGGGCGACAGATCTGACTGCGAACATTACAGAGGAATATCATTGCTCCCAACCACATACAAAATACTAACAAATGTCATACTGGCGAGAATCACACCGTACGCAGAAGACATATTGGGAGACTACCAATGCGGATTCTGTAGGAACCGGTCAACGAGCGACCAAATGTTCACAATAAGGCAACTACTGTAAAAGAAGTTGGAATACGGAGAGACGGTTCACCAATTTTTCGTTGACTTCAAAAAAGCCTACGACTCAGTCGCAAGACAAAGACTCTACCATATTGTAGTTGAGCTGGGAATCCCGAAAAAATATGCTGCCCTCATTCAAATCTGCATGAACGAAAACAAAGGGCGAGTTAGAATAGAAAACCAGCTCTCAGAACCATTTGAAATTCGGGACGGACTAAAACAGGGTGATGGCCTTTCACCATGTCTCTTTAACCTTGTCCTCGTGTATGTCATCAGAAAGGTGCAAGACGACAACATGGCCGGATCATCCCTGAGTGGGGTCACACAAGTGCTCACATAAGCGGATGATATCGCCGTTTTGGGCGATAATGTGGAAACTGTAAGTAAAATCTGTGAAATCATGATGCAGGGGGCAGAAGGGGTGGGCCTAAATATTCACGAAGATAAAACAAAATATATGATTACGGCGTGAGCTGGTGAACCTCAGGGAACACACATCAGGTTACTCATTCGGGTAACGAATCCCACAATTCACTCACACAGGAATTATCCAACTCCTTCCACTCAAACATCGACAAATGCTTACAATCGGCATCCAAGCGGTCGCCCGTTTCGTTAACAAATCCAGTTTTTGATTATATTCTCTCCAAGATGAACAGTCTTAGCGGTAATTATTAATTCAACCCAATCGAATCTGACCCCCTACTCGAGCTTGTCCTACAAAAACTCGATACTGTCGGACACGAACTCGCGTCTTCCCGATCCCATCTCGAAGCGCCATCTCCCACTTTGAAAGTGCTCTCTCTGCCTTCCATTTGAAAAGAACCAAACCCCACGCCTCTCCCCAGTGTGAGACGTCTTTATACGACGAACTACATAATGTGGTCGCATCTCCGCCGCACCCTCCTTTACGCATTCACCTTGCAATTGCTGTTATTGTTGGTATACGGCTGATGCTTTTGCTTATTCGCTTTTCTTTCTGTGTTGTTCTTCATTATTTGCTTATGTACTGTGTGTGTATCTGTTAGAAACGCCACACCATCATCTCACCCAACTGGCATGGTTTCCGGTGATTTTCTTGTCCGGGTAGGTTTGTCACATGAAGGAATATGATATCTTAATTAAATCCTTATATGGGAGGCTACTGCATTCTGTCTGCAGCGCCAGCTTGGGACGTACACCCTGTCCGCGTCCAGTTTGTGACATGCCGAGTAGTAACGGGTTGGTTGTTATTGGTTACTGATAGCCAGTAGTTACAAAATGTAATGGCACTGTAATATTAATGGCTACCGTAAGTCTGTTGTTACGCCGACAGTGCTGCGCCAGTGCAATAGAAATGGGATAGCTTGATATAAAAATCGCCACAAACTGAAGAGACAAATGTTGTAGATGCATTTGGTATGATGAGTTTACTAAATTTCTAGATGAAACGGTTGATGTAGAAGGAAGAAGGGCTGCACCAGGTGTTGGGGGCATCCATGCAACGCCAAAATAGTCAGGATTCATCCAACTGCAGTTGTGTGGCTGAGTGAAATGGATTCTGGGGTGTACACGCAGGACAAATGGGCGCAGCGTAACGGCCCGTTACGTTCCGTTAGTGCTCACCCGATCTGACAGCGGGGCGACCACGATAAACCTTTCGCTTTAGCCTCCGGAACACCTTAAATTCTTTTGCCACACACCGCATTTACCCGTAAATTCCGGGGACTTCATCAAAGGGACATCCTTTTCTGATCTCGTGGGCGTGCTCCTCAGGTACCAGTAATCCAACAGAAAAAACGAACGGAATTCTCCTCAAACAGCAATTCAACAGCAAAAATAAATGGAACTTCTCCTTTAACATAAGCGTCTTTCGTAGACGTATTTATTTAACTAACATTTCAACTAAAACTCATCTTAGACAGTAATTAAAAACAGCAAAAAAAGGTTAACATAAAAAAGACAACTAAATTATTCGCTTCGCGCGATCAAAAATTAAAGCTACCTCCTTCGTGGAGGCGATCTAAATTCATGATCTTGACTGTCCTCCATTACATGGTACACTAACCATCGAGACCTGTTAATCCCCCCCCCCCCCCCCCCTCTCTCTTCTATTTGCCCGCCCTTCACACTCCTTACGGTTCTAAAGAACCCATTTCGTGAATGCTGCGCTTACTCCACCTTCTCTGACTTCAGTCTCACCTCTCCCGCTCTCAAACGTCGTCTCCTCTCTCACCCGTCCTGACCACTCCCCGTCCATCGCCTACATTCTCACAACTCACACTCGCACTCACACATCCTCACACCCTAGCCTCCGGTCTATCTTTGGCCTTCTTTGTCCTACCACTTATACTATTGTCTCTCAATCTTTGATTAGCTCGCATTGTGCTCTGGCATTTAAAAATACTTCAAAAACCTTTTTTTTTCGCGCGTTACTGTAAAAAAAAAGACTTATAGAAAATGTGAATATTTAATCACCTAACTACAATCATCTACCTCCTATCCTTCTTTTGGAGGGTATGTCTTGGATATGCAGTGAAAAGGAGTGCCTCCCTCTCAGCCTCGGTTGTTAGTTTTTCATATCGGGGTCGAATATCTTCAATCAGGCGGGAGAAACTAAGTAGTTTCTCGAGCACTGAAGATTGCCCCCTCAGAGGCTTTTGCACCGCCGCTTGAATTTGTGGCGTCGTGTTGACCTTTACCGGGGCTCGCTTAGGGATTTGAATATGTTTTTGATGGGGTGGAGTTGGGAGAGTTTTTATATTCTTTGTTTGTTGTCCTTTAAGCATGTCGGCAAATGTAAATCCATGGATGAAGTGTTGTGTGGCCTGTTTTCCGAAGTCTGACTTGGCTGTTTGCTTAGCTCGAGTCTCCTTGGATCTTTGAATAATTTCTTTATATTTAGGACAGTTCCTGTAACTAGCCGGATGTCCTTTGTTGCCGCAGTTGCAGCAAGTTGGCAGTGTTATTTCATTCTGCACATTTGTTGCGGGATCGTATTTTGCTAGCGGTAGTTCGCACTTGCCAATATCGTGGGAATTTCCGCAACGAACGCAACGGCGACCCATGTTCCAGTTTCGGGAGACATGCCCGAAACGTTGGTAACGTCTGCATTGAGGCATTTCACTGTTATGAAATACAAATACAAGAAAACTTGCTGATGCAAGATTGGAAGCGACTTTGTCCGTATTATGGAATCTATGTCGGTCCCTGGGGCAAGGTGAACCTGCCATATGTTTACCTTGCTGTATTTTTCCGGTCTGATTTTCACAAACCGTTGTGGGGGACCGAATTTTTTATCGTCGGTGAATTTGACGTTGGGGAATGTTGCCTCAAGGGCAATTACAATGTCGTCCTTTTCCCAGCAGGCAGCGACTTGTTTTAAGAGGATTGTCCTCGACTTTTCGTCGGCCGGGGTGAATGTGTAATAATTCACCTCCTTGACCTTCAGGGTATTGTTAACCTTACAGAACGTCTGCCGATCGTAGGTTACGATTTTATTGAGGGTTGGACTTAGGTTAGGTCTTTGCCTTAAAGTTCGAGATTCCTTGTCGGTTCATATCACCGACGAACTCCTTTAGGTTGAGGTCTCGTGCAAAGACCCCAGGTTGCTGCTTCTTTTTTAAAGCTGGCGGGTCGGCCGTGACATCTGGCTGAACAGTGTTGGGAACACAAGTGGCCTTTGGTATTGGGTTAACCACTGGAGTTGGCATCGGTGGGCAAGGCTCCTGCGGAGACACGATTTTGTAATTTTGAGTTATCGCGGGGTTCGACAACTTTTTGGCGACAGCTGATGATGACGATGGGGGTTGTGTTGGCGGGCAGCCGGTGGCGACACGCCTATTAGAGGGTCCTCCCTCGCAGCTTATTGTTGGGAGTGGTGTTTTCCGCTTTAGTGCCCTAGATGAGTTTGGGGTAGGGGTACGCGAGTCACCGCCGCCCATTGAGTCGTCAGAATTGTTAGTGACAATCTCTAACTCGGACTCGAGCTCTGATTCTGAATCAGAAGCTTCCCACGCGGCACCGGATGGTGACGCGGATGGGGTGGCCTCCAGTCGCGACAATTTATTTTTCAGGACCGCGTTCTCAGCCCTGAGAGCCTCGAGGTCCTCCTTCAATCTCTTTATGAGAGCCATCATGCCCTGATCCGGCTGATGGCCCACACTACGAGAGGAGCAGGTGTCCATGTTGTATCAGCCACAAGGCATGTGAAGAGATAAGCGAAAAAAGAGACAAGAAACGCGCGGAAAGTAAGGAAAAGAAAAAGCGGAACAAACAAAAAACAAATAAACAAAAACCAACAAACAAAAACCAGGAAAACAAACAAACAAACCTAATCGCAAGGTTTTTTTTTTTTAATTTAAATTTCAAATTTCTTATTTGTTTATATATTTATTTATTTTTTGTTTGTTTTTTAAATCAAATTAAATATAAATAATAAATATCTAAATATAAATAATAAATGTCTTGATTTCATGCTGGATCGATGAGTATGTCTTGATGTCTTCCAGTATGTATGTCTTGATGGCTTGTCTTGCCTAGTATGATGATTTTGAACGAGTAGATGTCTTGAGTCTTGATCAGTATGGGATCAGTGTGGGTATGTGTTGATGATGCTCTATGTCCCCTGGTGTTTGGTTTTCTTGTTCGCTCGTTTCCCGAGTGCTGTTCTTCTCGTTTGCTCGTTTCCTCCTGAGTGGTTTTTCTTTAACTCGTTTCCCGAGTGTCTTTTTCCTCTAGAGTGGTTTTCCGCATTTCGGTGTAGAGCTGATCGTCGTTTCCTGAGTGCTTGTATGCTGGCGCTTTCCTTGCTCTTCGTGGAAGTTCGTGTCGGCGTGTGCATCACCAACAATAGTCGATAATATTTGTCAATTGTATTGTAAAATTTAATGTACAAACCATATAAGAAATAAAACTAATACTACTACTTTCGATAAGTTGTTTTTTTTTATACCTTAGATTTTAAGTTAGTTCGTAAGTTTATATAAATCGCCTGTACTAAACTAAATAAATAACTAAATAAGCTTCCGCATTTATCAATGGTCCATCCTTGTCCTAAGCAGGGTATATAATGACACAGTTCACCCCTAGACTATTTTTCATAGCTTTTGGAATTAAGCAATTTTCTAGACCACCTTCGTTGCCATCATCTGGAACAAATTAAACAGTGTGACGTAAGTCCTAACCGGCGTCCAACTCCTCAACAATCTCATCTAACGACAATCATCTACATTTTATTCCCTCTTTCGTTAAGTTATTTTTCTCTTTTTATACTTCAGATTTTAAGTTGGTTCGTAAGTTTATATATAAGTCGCTTGTACTAAACTACATAAATAAATAAATAAGCTTCCGCATTTATACACCAACTCTTATCCACGTGTTAAGTTCCTCATACCTTAGTTTTTAGGTTAGTTGATAAGATAATCTCATATGTTTGTTTATTATTTGTACTATGTATCGCTTGTACTAGGCTAAATATATATAATTCACCCTCACCAAATAGTCTACATAACTAAAATAAACTCGAACGGCAAATATGATAAGGCCACACTGCCACCACTATCCATGGAAACTTCTCTAATTAACGCGCTTTTGAACAATTATCCGAGGTAATTGCGGTCAGACAATTATACAACTCAATCGGTTGTATGATACACTGTTCCAGGATGGTAATGAACCTACGTTGCGGTTTTATTTAAATCGGCAGACATTGTGGTTTTTCACCAACTACATCAATGAAGTCACACCTTCAATCCTGCCAGGAAAACGTAACCACATTAAAAAAGTATATTACAATAAAATAGAAACCGTGTATAATGATTTACGAAACGAGCAACTATATAAGTAAAATATATTAAAGCCGCTCTCAATATGCTGAGGTGCCTCGCATCCTTAAAGCACACACTAAAACCAAAAAAGGAAACAAGATATAGGACACAACCATTTATCCCAAATCTCGTAAATGAATTCGATGAAAACCACTTAAGTCATTTTGGTTGGCTTTCAAGCAAATTTCTTTCTTATAAATATAACAAGACGAACGAACCCCCGTCCCCGTCAGTTCATACAATTTGTCGACCATCAAGGATACATAAAAACATCTCTCCGTAGCTGTGCTTCATTGGAGGTATTGGCTTGTACATAGAGCAACAACGAGATGCCGAGTAGGTGTGTTCTCAAATTCTACCCTCAAAAGTCAGCATCAGCACTGAAGGGTGGCAGTTGTTAAGGGATGCTAAAACTCTCCCCAACCAAGACGACGATGATGATTATGAAATAATTTGTCTCATGTTGAAGGGTGAATTCAAAATCATTTCATCCGTGAAAGAGTGCAGTTGTCCAGAAATACAGTCCGAGTGGAACGGTTTCGAATATAACATCGACAACATGTCGATACAATTTAGCGAGCACGGCAGCAATAAACAAGGGACTTTGGTGTCGAAAACACCCTTTTCCATTGATCATATCTTGTGCCAAAACAATTTAAATAACAACAATAATAATACTATAAATTGTGATACAAAAGTTCTTGGTGCCAATGAAAAGAATGGATTAAAAGCGTCGGCAAATGTTAGCGCCGGGAAAATTAGTGAAAATGATAAGCTAAAGGATCAAATAACATCTCGCTCATCAGCAGCGGCAATTCATCACCAGCCTCGAGATGAAGAGGAATACCAAAGGATTATCCAGAATCATAGGTGAATGCGTGTGAAGTGATTTGAGCGTTCTGTGATATGTTTTTCTATTTGTGACGGTTGGAAACATTTTTCTTAATATGGAGAATTTGAATTCATGTCGTGATCCTTATAACAAAAAATTGTCATTTTTACTTTTGTTAGAAAATTTGTTACATTTTCTTCTAAGCCAAAGTGAAGATTTTTACATATTTTGGAAATTGTGTTATTGTACTTTCGCCGACTAGTCGTACTACGGAGGTATCGTGTTCTCAAGCACTTTCTAAAACATTTCATACTTGACAAGAACCTAAGTACTTAAATTTGATCTAAATAGTTAACTCATATTATCTGACTTTTTTGCAAAATTCGACGGATAAAATCAGGACGTCATTGTATTTAGAAACCAGTCTCCCTGTCAGTAATAATCGAACCAGAGAACCTAACTGAACCCCAATTTTATTAAATATCGCATTTTAAAACTTTTATTTCGCAAATTCGGATAGTAATTTAAAAAAATGACGTTTTACATTGAATAATACTTGAACACAAAAAAAAACTTAGTAACTTGTACTTGTATATTTAATTACCTTTCAATGACATTTGTTTTATTTTTTTTATTTTTTTAAGTATTTCTGACCAACCATTAATTTTGTTGTGACAATTATAAAGTTTGCTTTGCAAGGCTTCATTCATGACTTTGTAAGTTGAGCTGTAGGTGTTAGCCAACCAAGGTGTGATAAAAAAACAACACGAAACGTGGATTTTCGGTTTTCTTAGGGGTTAACATCACAGTCGAAGTTTAAAATAAAGGGTTTGAGATTTTTTTGTTAATAGAATATATGGTTGTAGGATAATAAGACTGAAGGGTGTTTCCAAGTGTTCAAATATATTTTTATATACAAAAATGGCGGCGGCGACAACACACGTAGAATTTGAGTCGATCTGTGGCACCCTCTAAAAAAAATAAAAACTTGTCTTAATATACACGAGTACAGTTACCGAAATAGAGAGGGAATTTAATATTTTCATTTTTTTTTTCATTTTTACAACATTTTTTATTTTTCTTTTTATATTCTTAATTTCTAAATTAAAGGCTAGACAAAAAATGCTTAAATTATAGCTTAATTATCTTATATAATAACTTACTGGTCCTTCGCAGACGCTCTAAGCTAAACATTACTTAACATTTGTATAATTTGCCTTTCGGCGACAGAACTTTGTGGCAGTACTGATAATTAGTTGAAATACAAAGAAAAATTTGAAAAACTTTGTCAATTTTTTTTTTGTTTTTTTTTTCTTAAAATTTAATTTACTTAACGTACCTACTTTTTTTTTTTATTTTTTTTTTTTTTATTTTTTTTTTATTTTTTATTTTTATGTAAAAGCACTTAACCTATCTTAACTTAAATCTTATACTACCCTAATTCTAGAAAAGCTAAGTCTATGTAAGCTAGCTGATGATAGTATGATTCTTTACCGACTTTGGTATCCAGGTATTTATATGCCATTCAACCACCAGAACTGTTGACGCTGTCTAATACTATCGTCCCGGTCTCTGTGGGAGATAGCCCTACTGAAGCGCAGGAGCTCTGTGGGGCTTTTCAGGGCCCGAAGAGCCATACATCGCTCGATCCCCATCTTTCCAGGCGAACGACTTACCTCTCGGTCGAACTTCAGCAAGGTTGCGTAACCTTGCTACGGCATTTACCCTCAGCCAAATCGCCGGAATTAATACGGTTACCCAATCGGATAACCGTTTTGAATTTATGTTAGGCAGCTTACCTATTCTGTAGGGGATTTCCTTCCAAACCCCTTTTTCTCCAGCATCACCACTAAAAACATTAAGCCCACGGCAAAGCTTATCACCTTGCCGTGGCATCGAAAACTCACCCTCGGCCAGACCATATTCCCTAAAAAACATTAAGCCCACGGCAAAGCTTATCACCTTGCCGTGGCATCGAAAACTCACCCTCGGCCAGACCATATTCCCTAAAAAACATTAAGCCCACGGCAAAGCTTATCACCTTGCCGTGGCATCGAAAATTTACCCCCGAGGCGTACATCATTTCCTGAAAAGAACATAAGTCCATGGCAAAATCATCACATTGCCATGGCATCTGAAATCTTATCTTTAGGCATACATTCTGCCAGGGCATCTCGTTTCCATAGCCTTAAGCTATGGAAACAACAATCAACAAGAGTTCCTTGTGACTCGTTGTATTTGTTTACCCCCGGCATAACATGCATACGGCTATTGCCCCTATTGATTTACTACCGCCGACAAGGTTTCTGTTGACGCAAATCAAACATGTCCCTGTTTACCAGCAATCGCTGGCTACCAATTATCGATCCCCATGTGCAGAGGCCGTATTCAAGCAACGATCAAGATGCAGCCAGAAAATGTTTACTTTCAACATCTGGCAATGGCTGCACCCTATGTTCGTTGCAATGTTTAATCATCGGCAACAGAAATGATGATTTATGGCCTTCCATTAGGATGACCAAATCATCGGTTTGGGTCTTTCACACCCCAGATGCTATTATTTACATTCCTAGAAAATGCACTAGCGATGTTGCCCGCCATCCACGGTCGCTGAACGATCGTATGCATGGCATACGCACACATGCGTAATGTATGCCTATTCCGTCCGGTCCAATCACGATTAACTACTTCAAGTTAATCGTGTAACTCCGCCTCCTTTCCAGTTTCTTTCAGGGTTCCTTTCCTTTTGATGACTTCCAATGGAATTAGTCAGTCAGATTTTACCACCGAGGAGTAGAGTCATAGGAGTCGTGAGGTCACGTACGAGCTTGCACAAGTATCGCTTAAGTTAATTATAAAGGGATAACTCAATTAAAACAGTTTTCAGTGGTTTTCGTCATTTAATAGTGCCTAATGTGAGCCGTGATGTATAATAAGAAAAATATCTAAAATAAGTGGAAAAACATTTTCATGTGAATTCGAATTTTCGCAATAAAGAAAACTTTATTTTAAACAATACGTTCGTGAATTTTATTTATTTTCCACTCTCGTATAACCTTGTGCGGTTTCTGTTTTCGTTTCCTCGGAGAACTATCAGTGGTATATTAGTGAAACCCGCGTCCGTGTCGACGCCCCACTAATAACTACCCACATTGGTGACCCCGACGTGATTTGAACACGCAACCTTCTGATCAACCAGTGACTTTTGGTAACCACAACCAGTGAACGCGCACCTTTTCACGCAAGCTTTGTTTGATGGAAGAACTCGCAATCCTCGGAACATTAACCAGTGCAGTGCAAGTGACACCAACATATACCCGAACATCTAACACCGGAACCGAGTGCAAAAAGAAAAAGACAATTAAAGGGTACGCCCCAACGCCAGCCCAACAACAGCACCTGGCATAACATCACCGGAAGCAGTCGAGGACTACCGAGAGCGGCCAACCACCCAGTGACGTCCACCCAACAACAGCCCCAACACAACGTCCAACGAACTTCAGCACAACAATATTACAACATCGCAATCCAACTCTAGCCAACGTTTCAGCGACACCAGGACTAGAAGCAGCCACTTTCAAATAACAGCAGAAATCAAGCTAAGTAACCTTTTCTTTCTTTCTTTTTCCATTTTTTTTTTTTTCTTCCTGTTTTTTTTTTCAAAAAAGTGTTAATTCTCCTCTCGGTGAGCTCCTTCCGAATCGCCTGATATAAATATAAGTTTAAAAAATACGTAGACAATGCACCACTGCCGTTTACTCGAAAACTTGTAAATAAAATCTACTATATTATGATATGCACACAAAATTAAATTCATTCATATTGTTACAAGCACTGGCTAAACCGATATTTTTATTGTAAATTGTAATTAGGTATAATATAAGCAAAGAAAGCAAAAATCAATCGTTTGGAAAGGAGTCGAATTTTTCTTCGGCGACATTATCTTTATTTAAGTGTATCCTGCAAAAAGCAATGTTGATTAAAATCCTAGTATACGCAATATAAGTAAAAAACAACAGCAAGCCAACTAATAAAAGGACGTTTCAAAATTATAGTAATTACGAGAATGAAATACGAAATTTAGGACGCCAATCCGCTTAAATTTAGTTTTTTTTTAAAAAAAAAGCCCCAGTTCATTTTCATTAGTTTAGAAACCGCTGTTCATTTTTTTCCTTGCCTGCCTGGTTCCTAAATTGCATGCCTGGCAAATAAAAATTTTAATTCCAAATTTGATAAAATTTCGCAAATGTTTTAAATACTTTAAAAGTTTTCAACATTACAAAAGATTTACTCATATAAATTAAAGTGCAAACAGTATAGCAGTAAAATTATACAAATCCAATTTCTCCTTTACATTTCCATTTCTTTACTTCATCTTAATCAAATAGGTATACAAAAAGTGAATTCATTTTTCCCAAATAACAATCGGAACGATAAAACAAGAACAAATAGTAATTAAAGAAGCAAATGATTTTTATTTATTATATGTAAAAACGTTTTATCTTACGCGTACGCTACATCGATCGCTTTCATATAATAAACATTGTAAGCCCCATCAGGGTATTGATTAACACGCAACTACCGGTAATTGCACATACGACTCCTCCGACTATCGCTCGACGCATTTTAATTAATAAAACCGTTTCGGGGGTATTCAAGATTCCATCACTCCACTTGACTTCACTTCCAACTTTCGCACGACCTGTTTCGACTTGTGAGAACCATTGTTTTGGGACGTTCGTCGGTTCTCTCGACTCCCTGCGACTCCTTTTAACTCGTTGGCCTCTTTCCCCAACTCCTCGCGTCCTCTTTTGACTCTTTTACTTGACCTCATTCACCTTTCTTCGCGTCCTCTTACGCCTTGAGTTCCTGTTTCGCGTTATACAACCCATAATGGTCAACACGCGGAACACCATGGCCAAAAAGGCTCTGGAACAATCCGAGCCTCTCGAGTTCCACGACGCATCCAGCGTCGATTTCCCAACCGAGCAAGTCGATACTGACTTAGACTTGCCCGGACAAGCTACTCCCCTGGCACCACCCGTTGCCCCCAGCGTCGTGAACCGACCACAGCCTACTTCTACAGACACACTCCCGACTGTTCCTAACGCCCCTGGTACCGGCCCTTTGGTAGATTCCGGCATTTTTATGCCCACAACTAGTGCCGGTACCTCACAACAAGCTCATAGGCACCCAGAGTCCCAAGGATTCCGCGATGCTTCCAGCCTCGGGAACGGGACTCGTCATTTAAATATAGGACTTCCCCCCTTCGATGAGGAGGACCCAGACCTATGGTTTGCAGTGGCAGACCGCATCTTCCAGGCCTCGGCCTTGCACGACGAACAACTTCGTGCAGTCGAGCTGTTGAAAGTGCTTGACCGCACTCAACGACCGCATGTTGCACACATAATAAGGTCGGCCGGCCGCAACCCATATAGCAACATGCGTGAAGCTCTGCTCGACGCATTGGATGAGCCTGGAAGTGTGCGGCAACAACGTTTAGCCGCTGTATCCAACCTTTCTGGGATGAGACCATCTCTTTTCCTGACCCATTTACGCTCTATAGCGGGGACCAGGATTGGGGACGACCTAATAAAGCCTCACTTTTTGAGGTGTCTTCCCCAGCATGCCCGTTCGGCACTTATAGCCCAACCCAATCAGAGTTTGGGCTATTTATCCAAAATTGCGGACGCAATTATGGAAAGCTCAGATCAGTATTCTGAGCCTCCTGCGTACCAGGTAGCGGCGGTTTCTCAACACGCCGCCCAGCCTGCACGGCACCCTCGTCTGCCTTTCTCAGCCCATCAATTGGTCTCAACTCCCAATTCTCCTCAAGCTCAATTGCCTCATAGAAGGCCCGCCTCAACCAATTTCCCTCAGGGGAATCCAGAGGCAGGCCCCAACCTTAACCAAAGAAATTCGCCACCTCAATTAACCACTGCTGACCTTCGGGCGCTTCAAACCTCACTCCTCCGCGAGATAACGCAATTGCGCGCGGAGGTGAGGAACAATCCTCGAAGCGCCCAGAACCGAGCCATGCCGAGCCGTCCTCTCAATCGGCAGAATTTCTCCCAAAATGCCCCTCAGAGGGCCTATATCCCCCAAAATGCCCCACGGAGGGCCAATCCCAACCAAAACGGCCCTCACCGGGCCAATTCCCAGCGAGCTCCGGCTCGACCTCCCCGTAACGGCAATACTAATAGGCAGAACATACCTGATAATGCCGTTACTCTGCCTTGGTGCGCCAATCACCAGCGATATGGTGATCGCGCATTCAATTGCAAAGCGCCTTGTGGTTGGACGCAACCTTCCACCAACCAGAGGCGCTCTTTAAACTAATTTTGCCGACCGACACCCTCGCGCAATCGGCCGGCACCCCTACGATAAGTCGCTTAACCATCCGGGATTCGAAACTGAATATCGCTTTTACTGTCGACACCGGCGCCGATATTTCAGTCCTCCCGCGATCGTTTGCTCCGCGTAACCGCGTGCCAGCCGCTCTTAAATTGTCAGCTGCAAATAATACGCCGATACTTACGTACGGACGTAAAAAGCTGACACTGCAATTGGGTCTTTGTCGTCCGATCACTTGGCGTTTCGTCATTGCGGACGTGAACGAACCCCTGATAGGTTCCGACCTATTAGGCGCACATAATCTGTTGGTCGATTCGACCCATAACAGACTTGTGGCTCCAACCGCACCCCCCTTGCCCATGACGGCATCACCAGCGGCAACTTCAGGGGCCACAGAGTGCATAGACCCATTCCAGGTTATGGTACAGGAATTTGTGAGTACAACAATTCCTCTGCCTAACCAGCGCCGACATAAAGCCACGGTGTTTCATCATATAGAAACACGTGGTCCCCCGGTGAGCCAGCGTCCACGCCGACTGGCTCCGGAAAAATTACGTGCGGCGCGCGCGGAGTTCGAGCATATGATCGAACTAGGTATCTGCCAACCGTCGGACAGTCCCTGGGCAAGCCCACTCCACTTAGTGAAGAAACGTTCTGGTGAGTGGCGCCCATGTGGCGATTACAGGCTGTTGAACGCAGCAACTGTCCCGGACAGATACCCAATTGCACACCTCTACGATTTTTCGTACAAGTTACGAGGGTGCAATGTCTTCACTACCCTGGATCTCACCAGGGCATACCATCAAATTCCGGTGGCACCAGAAGACATCCCCAAGACCGCAGTCATTACACCTTTCGGACTCTTCGAGTTCAAAGTGATGACTTTCGGCCTCAGGAATGCCGCACAGACATTCCAACGTTATATCGACACGGCTTTACGTGGTCTTAATTGCTGCCATGCTTATCTTGATGACATTCTCATCGCCTCCAAAGACCACGCCGAACATAAGCGCCACTTACGTCAGGTCCTAGAGCGCCTCCGTGAATTCGGTCTTGTCATCAACCCAGATAAGTGTCAATACGCCAAGGAGCAAATCACCTATCTGGGTTATGTCGTTGACAACCAGGGCATTCGCCCACTACCGGACCGTGTGGAGGCCCTCATGAAGTATCCCAGGCCTACTAACGTGAGTGAGCTGCGTCGATTTCTGGGCATGCTTAATTTCTACCGTCCAACCCTGAAGAATGCTGCCCAGATTCAAGCTCCGCTCAATGAATTCTTAAAAGGAGCTAAGCGCAATGATAAGCGCCCCATTAATTGGACAGAAGTCTCTGATAGAGCATTCCAACTGTCCAAGGAACAATTGGCAAATGCCACCTTACTCCGATACCCTCTCGAGGGAGCGGCACTTTCTATCCAATGCGACGCATCGGATACCGCAATCGGAGCCGTCCTTGAACAGGACATTGAAGGCCGCCCGGAACCACTCGGTTTCTTTTCAAGGAAACTGAGTCCCACTGAGCGACGTTACAGCGCCTACGACCGTGAATTGCTCGCGATCTACAGCGCTGTTAAGTACTTCCGTCATATGATAGAAGGACGTTCGCTCTCAATTTTAACAGACCACAAGCCATTGGTCTATGCGTTCCGGAAGAAGTCGGGAAATGCCTCCCCCCGACAAGAGCGTCAATTAGACCTCATTGGGCAATATTCCACGGAGATAAGGCATATCTCCGGTAAACAGAATGTCACGGCGGACGCCCTTTCTCGAATCGATACGATTCATTTGCGTACCGCCTTGAATAACACTGACCTTGCCCTAGCTCAAGAGGAGGACGAACAGCTCAAGTCCCTCCTAACTGCCGATACGGCACTAGAGCTTAAGAAAATTACCCTTCGCGACCCTTTGGGCGAAATCTGGTGTGATGTCTCCACTGGAACCGCTAGACCTTACATTCCCGAGAAACTTCGTAGGGGCGTGTTCCAGGTTTACCACAACCCTGCCCACCCCAGCGGCCGAGCAACAGCCGCTGCTGTCCGTCGCAAATTTATTTGGCCCCGGATGAACAAAGACCTCACCGGTTGGGCCCGTGCTTGTCTCCAGTGCCAGCGCTGCAAGGTAGCGCGACATAATGTACTGGAGCCAGCGCAATTCAAGCTTCCCACGGCACGCTTCGCCCATGTCCACATAGACATAGTGGGACCGCTTACTCCATCAAGAGGATTTTCTTATATCCTCACTATGATGGATCGCTGCACGCGATGGCCAGAGGCGACACCTCTCCGGGCAGTTACTGCCGAATCAGTCGCCAAGGCCTTTTACTCAACTTGGGTCACACGCTTCGGTGTACCAACCACCATAACTTCGGACCGAGGTCCACAATTTGAGGCGACAATTTTTAGGCAGCTAACAGATCTTCTCGGCTGCCAAAGAAGTCGTACCACCGCCTACCATCCGCAATCAAATGGGATGATAGAGCGCTGGCATAGATCTCTTAAAGCCTCACTCATGTGTCATAATGACACACAATGGTTTGACGCCCTTCCAACTGTCCTCCTCGGCCTGAGGACAAGCATTAAGGAGGACCTGGGTGCTTCGGCAGCAGAGCTTACCTATGGTACCAACCTCCTTCTTCCAGGAGAACTTTTCCTGGATGGCGAAACACCGCGTGACCAACTTCGCGAATTGGGACATCTCCGTGACCTGCTACGTAAGGTTAGGGCAACCCCTGTAACCAGGCACGGCTCCAAAAAACTTTTCGTCCACCCTGAACTGCACAGCTGCACGCACGTCTTTGTCAGGGTGGATAAGGTCAAAAAACCCCTCGACCCACCGTATGATGGCCCATTCAAAGTCTTCTGCCGCATCAGTGACCGCGTCTTCGAGATCGACATTAGAGGCAAGCGATCCACGGTCAGCGTCGAAAGGCTTAAGCCCTGTTTCCTGGAAGCTTCCGCTCCAGAATCACCTCCACCTACTGACACCGCTCCTACTCCACCAGCACAACCTCCCCGTACTCGCGCTCATACGCGCGCCCATAACCAACTTACCACCCCCTAACCTGCCTTACCTGTTTCGTGACTACGTCACTGGGGAGGGAGTGATGTGGGGCTTTTCAGGGCCCGAAGAGCCATACATCGCTCGATCCCCATCTTTCCAGGCGAACGACTTACCTCTCGGTCGAACTTCAGCAAGGTTGCGTAACCTTGCTACGGCATTTACCCTCAGCCAAATCGCCGGAATTAATACGGTTACCCAATCGGATAACCGTTTTGAATTTATGTTAGGCAGCTTACCTATTCTGTAGGGGATTTCCTTCCAAACCCCTTTTTCTCCAGCATCACCACTAAAAACATTAAGCCCACGGCAAAGCTTATCACCTTGCCGTGGCATCGAAAACTCACCCTCGGCCAGACCATATTCCCTAAAAAACATTAAGCCCACGGCAAAGCTTATCACCTTGCCGTGGCATCGAAAATTTACCCCCGAGGCGTACATCATTTCCTGAAAAGAACATAAGTCCATGGCAAAATCATCACATTGCCATGGCATCTGAAATCTTATCTTTAGGCATACATTCTGCCAGGGCATCTCGTTTCCATAGCCTTAAGCTATGGAAACAACAATCAACAAGAGTTCCTTGTGACTCGTTGTATTTGTTTACCCCCGGCATAACATGCATACGGCTATTGCCCCTATTGATTTACTACCGCCGACAAGGTTTCTGTTGACGCAAATCAAACATGTCCCTGTTTACCAGCAATCGCTGGCTACCAATTATCGATCCCCATGTGCAGAGGCCGTATTCAAGCAACGATCAAGATGCAGCCAGAAAATGTTTACTTTCAACATCTGGCAATGGCTGCACCCTATGTTCGTTGCAATGTTTAATCATCGGCAACAGAAATGATGATTTATGGCCTTCCATTAGGATGACCAAATCATCGGTTTGGGTCTTTCACACCCCAGATGCTATTATTTACATTCCTAGAAAATGCACTAGCGATGTTGCCCGCCATCCACGGTCGCTGAACGATCGTATGCATGGCATACGCACACATGCGTAATGTATGCCTATTCCGTCCGGTCCAATCACGATTAACTACTTCAAGTTAATCGTGTAACTCCGCCTCCTTTCCAGTTTCTTTCAGGGTTCCTTTCCTTTTGATGACTTCCAATGGAATTAGTCAGTCAGATTTTACCACCGAGGAGTAGAGTCATAGGAGTCGTGAGGTCACGTACGAGCTTGCACAAGTATCGCTTAAGTTAATTATAAAGGGATAACTCAATTAAAACAGTTTTCAGTGGTTTTCGTCATTTAATAGTGCCTAATGTGAGCCGTGATGTATAATAAGAAAAATATCTAAAATAAGTGGAAAAACATTTTCATGTGAATTCGAATTTTCGCAATAAAGAAAACTTTATTTTAAACAATACGTTCGTGAATTTTATTTATTTTCCACTCTCGTATAACCTTGTGCGGTTTCTGTTTTCGTTTCCTCGGAGAACTATCAGTGGTATATTAGTGAAACCCGCGTCCGTGTCGACGCCCCACTAATAACTACCCACAGCTCTTCTTCGGTGCGCGCTACTTCCCGGTCGTAGCACAATCGCCCGTCTACAGATGATCTACTTACATGATAGATCAGCGGAATTCCGGATCTATCCTGTATAAGCCCTTTCATATCCAAGTCAAGGAACGCCTCTGGTGGAACAAAGCCGTTGCGACGCACGCTCTCATAGTACAAGGTGTTTGGATAATAGGCCCCGAAAATTAGGTCATTGGACGAGCTTATTGCTCTCGCAATATGTCCTCTGATTAATTTAATCATAAAATTATCCACCCTATTTATGTACGCTTCATTATATAAAGTCTCATTTGAGTAATACTTTTTATAGTCCGATTCCGGTGTCCGATATAATCTGAGACAACTTCTGAGATACTTTCTTTCGAACACCCGAATCTTTTCCATCAAATTTGGACCTATGTTGAACCATACTGGGCAACCATATATGAGCATTGGCCCGATTAGCGTCATGTAGCATATGACTTTTACCTTGCTGTCAAGTTGGCTACTGTGAAATAGCCTCCTTGTCATAGCAAAAGTTTTCCTCGCTTTGAGCAAAGCAGCCTCTACATGTCTGTTGAAATACAGATATTGGTCTAGCCAGATGCCAAGGTATTTAACTAAACTCTTGGTTTCCAGTTTATCTCCATGCGGTCCCACGATAACTAGCTTTCGCCAGTTTTTCCTTGTGTCGTACGTGGCTTTATATAATGGAGTTCTAAATAGGATGGCTTCACATTTCTGGAAGTTGATCTTAAGTTTCCAGTCATTGCAATAGCGCTGCACTTTGTTGAAGTCTCGCTGTATTAACCTATTTATGATCGCAACTTTCGGAGCTGTTCTGTAAATTATGAGATCGTCTGCGTACGCAATAGCCTGCGGAAGTGCTTCTAATAAGTCGCTAATGTAAATGTTAAAAAGAATCGGAGAGAGTACCGCGCCCTGTTGCAAGCCATTCTTGATATTATACGTTTTATTAGAGGTCACATAGGGAATTTAATATTCTATGCATTCTATTCATGTTTCAAATATGCAAAAATATATGGCCCACCATACATTTTTGCATATTTGAAACATGAATAGAAATAAAACTACAAATGTTATTTTGTTGATCATTAATTTAACGTAATAAATGTTTATTGCATTTTTTTTTAATGATATCGTCGAGATGTGCCCCGTCTCGTCTTTGGCACTCCTGCAATTGACTACGCAAACTTTGGAAAACTAGCTGACACATGGTGATTTTGGGTCGTTCCTTACGGAAATTTCAACATCCCGAATGTTCTCATCGCTTCTTCTTGAACGTGGCCGCCCTGTTTGTTTAATATTCGTTGTCG
This sequence comes from Microdon myrmicae, assembly GCA_963931805.1. NCBI lineage: Eukaryota > Metazoa > Arthropoda > Insecta > Diptera > Syrphidae > Microdon > Microdon myrmicae. The sequence continues at coordinate 31,196,603 of OZ007496.1, forward strand.
ATCCCTTTTGGTCGAACTTCTGGACCCAAGCTTTGAGTAAATTAACACTTGGACACTCACTTACGCGGCGTAATCCGTATTCAATTCTAAATAGGCGCCGTACAGTAACGTAGGAATCGTTTGTGTAAAATTGTTTTACACAAAAAGCACGCTGTTGTCCCGTGAAACGCTCCATCGTTACTAAAATTGCATGAAGCGACGCACAATTCAAGTGTTGCCATTTGCAAAAATGTATGGCCCACCCGACACTACTATTTATTGGCCTGTAGGAACCCGAAAGTTCATAATCTCACTGACCCGTCTACGCCTTCTTTTTGCTAAGACTGTGTTTTCTTCTTTTTCCCTTATAGTAGTTTTGGCTCTTCACATCTACGCCTACCAGGTTGTTTATAGTTTTCATTAATTTTTGTTTGTTCCCATGAGTCTTGGGGTTTCAAATAGTCCCACATATCAGAGCCCCATTTTGATATAGTAAGGTCTACTTACTGCTCTGATTCGACCCGGTCTCAGAGAGGCGCGGTTATAATACAATCCATGTACTCCTGACTTTCTTCCAATGGGCACGGTGACCCGTAGCACCCTGGAATTGGGAGGGCGCGGGGGGGGGGGGGGGGGGGGGGGGTTATATATTTGTATGTTGCTCCTCGTTAGCTTGTTTGACATGGGTGACCCTGCTGGAAGCGTAGTCTTTATAAAATGATGAAATGAAAAATATTTATTAGAATCGCAAATCCTTCGATTAATTATTAAGAAATGTATGGAAAAAGAAGGTGTTAAAACCTGAGATCGATCGGTTCAATTGTTCTCGAAATATCATGTACACCGATTTTAAAAACATGGTTTTGAGAAAAATTGAATTTCAAGTTTCAAAACCGTTTTACAAATGCAAAAAAAACCTGCACACTCATTACACAACAAAACAATTTTGAATCCAAGTCCTCGTTCAGCAGTAGTTTCGAATTTTACATCTTCGTGGCAGACTTTACTGAAATCCGACGTGTTTGTTAAAATATAGATACTGATCCAGCCAGATGCCTAAGTATTTGACTACATTTTTGGTTTCCAGTGTTTGTTGGTGTGGTCCCATAATAGCTAGCTTTCGCCAGTTTTTCCTGGTGTCTCTGGTAGCTTCAGCCAGCGATGTTCTAAAGAGGATGGTTTCACACTCCTGGATATCGATTTTGAGTTTCCAGTTGTCGCAGTATCGCCGAACATCTTTGAAATTGCCTTGTAATAATGATTTCAATTGTTGGTGCTGTTCTATATATTATCAGATCATCTGCATACGCAATAGCTTGATGAAAAGACTCTATCAAGTCTCTAGTGTAAATATTAAAAAGGATCGGAGATAACACCGCTCCCTGTTGCAGACCGTTTTTTATTTTGTAAGTAATGTCGGAGATCACATTGCCACTTTTGCTCGTGAATTTCCTTTCATTCAACATGTCGTATAGTATATACAGTAGTGGTTTATGAATGTATAGCGTTTGCGACGATAATGAAGCACGTGTGATTCGAACTGACGCTATGACAGTTAGAATCACTAAAAATTGAACCAATGCTCAACACATCAGGCCACTGCCGCGTGTAGGAATTCGGTTTTTAAACTCAAGTACACACAACTGATGTGGGATTGTTATGTTATCGCTATGGCATTTTCTTATTCTTTTTCCTTTCGGTGTTCTTCACTATTTGCTTGTATATTGTGCGTGTATCTGTTAGAAACGCCACACTACTCTCTCCTCAGTAACTTTGTTACGATCAACTTCGTGTGCAAACGACGGCGAGAGGACGTCGGAGCAGGCGAGTGTGCCGGTGCTCAATGTGTAAATCGTGATCGTTGTCGTGAAGTTCTGTTTACTATGGGGAAGTGTGTGCTGTGTGTGCACAGATCACGTCGGTTTGTTGCGTTAACCAAAGATAGTGAAGTGAAGACGGAGATTTGAACATACGATGAAACCGGTCAGAAGCGAAGCAATGAAGCATCAGGCTATTGACTGCGTGTACGAATTCGATTTCTAAACTCAAGTACACACAACTGATGCGGGATTGTTATGTTATCGCTACGGTATACGGCTCTGATGCTTTGCTTATACGAATTTCCTTTCGGTGTTCTTCACTATTTGCTTTTATATTGTGTGTGTATCTGTTAGAAACGCCACAAATGCCTAATCTCATTAGCTTGTAGTATAACCCTTCTAGCCAAACGGTGTCGAAGGCCTTCTCCAAGTCAATCAAATAGGCATCTGTGCACTGTTTCTGACTTTTATTCCATGTCTGACACAAGTTTAACTGCGGCATGTGTGGTTTCATGACCAGCGTTAAAACCAAACTGGTTATTTGGAATAATGTTTTTGTCCTCAACCCATTCAAGTACAGCCTTGTTTAGGACCTTCTCGAATACTTTACTGATACTCGGTAACAAACTGATCGAACGCAGATTTTTTTGGGTTTGTTCTGTCATTCCGTTTTTTTGGTAACGGTTGGATGATGACTGTTTTCCAACGTACTGGATAGTGTGCGTTGTTCAGTGCGTTGTTAAACAAGACTACTTATATGTCCTTTACGATTGGAGGAAGATTTTGGAGTACGATATTGGGTACTTCATCGATACCCACTGTTTTTGTGTTTCTTAATGATCCAAAGATGCCGTGGATTTCTTCGCTAGTGATCAAAAGCTTGTTAGCGCTTTCGGCAGTGATCTCGGCGTTTGTCGTATTTCTGACTGAATTCGATAAAACCATGGTTTTCTGATCGTAACTGTGAACTGTCATTTCGAAGATAACAATAATTCAGTAGAACTCTATCCTCCAAGTCATGGTTGGGGCGAATTTCTTCATTTACCTTGTACAGTTCTTGAAAGATGGAATATACTAGAGTTTTTGGATTTTACCACCAGAACTTTGCTGTTCCAATACAAATTTGTTGCTGACCTATCATCATCATCATCATCGGCACTACAACCGGGATCCGGTCTTAGACTTATTTGACAAGTCTGAGGCTTGTTAAATTTTCCATAATAATTTATTTTTACGGGTAAGGTTATTAGCCTTGCGTCGCTAAACATGCAAACATGTTATTGGTCACATTGCCGTCACTACATGGAACCGGGGGAATGTGTTGTCCCCTTCCAATTTTTGCCGCTTTTCGAGCAAGTCTGTTATTGCCTCGTTTGTGTTGTTGATTTTTGTCGCCGATCTTGTCAGTAGGGAGCTCACAGATCGTTTTAATAACGCCGACATTGCTTTCAATTTTTTAATTATTTGTTTTTTCTCTACCATTTTGCATGGTAAGTGTCAGTACATCGAGCCTGTTGCACCCAAGATAGGTGCCCAGTCTTTGTTGTAAACCAATTATTAACTTGGGTTCACTTTGTAATTTCACTATATATTGTAGTTCATTTTGTTTCTTTTATATTTATTATTTTTGTTTTGTTTTTCTTTCACTTAACTCTTTTTTTTTTGTTGCTAACCACGTGGACAACAACTGTGTTCTTTGTTTTGACTGCCACACAACACGTGGCTTCGTTCTCTTTTATTTGATTATATTTATACATATATCAATTTTGTTGACTATTTTTATCACTGGGATTTATTTATTTATAAATAGTATTTATATTTCAATCACTCGCGACTCTTAAAAGCCACTGTTTCATTTAACTCGATCGCCGAATTGAAAACACGTTCACACTCGGTCACTGTGTATCGTTCTATGGCATTACATTTATTTAATAAATGTAATGCCAATACATCCTACCGGCTGCACCAAATAAATGTAATACCAATGGAAATATTGGCATTAACATATATTATTTAATTATTTAATAATAAATTATTGTTTATTAATGTACCTTCCATGGTGCAGGGCTAATAACCTTGCCCGTAAAAATAAATTATTATGGAAAATTTAACAAGCGTCGAGACTTGCTAAATAAGGCCAACACCGAATCCCGGTTGTGGTGCCGATGATGATGATGATGAATGCATCTCCACCAAATGTAATACTAGTTTAAGGTATCAACATAGATTATCTATTTGGCATCGGCAGTATGTATACCGGCTGCGCCAAATAGTGAGGTTATCTACTTAAACCTTACCTGACTGGTTGAGGGCGGCCCGCCCTTGCTGTTCCGGGTCGCGCTGGAGAGTCGAAATGAGTAGAAGTATATTGCTTGGTTATATTTATTTTATTTACAGAGGAACATATTTAACTATGTTATTTGATTTCGTTTTAGTATTTGATATACTTTTATTATTTGATTCAGAGTAACATGCCGGGTGTACCAATGCAAGGGCTGCAACTTGTTACTTTGTTTAATTGATTCTTCTGACTGCTCGTGTGCCTCTAACAGAATCCCTTTTATATTTCGAAAATCAAACCCGACTTTATATTCCTTTCCACGATCGCATCGTTCACCTTGAGATGCCAGCCCAGTCGCAGCCCATGCCAACGACGGTGGGAACTGCAACGTTGCAATAATGTCGCCATTCACACTGAGATGGCAACCTTACACCTACTCTGGCTGCAGCTTTACCCCAAGGCTATGGGGAAATCTCGGGCAATGGATCCAGGTGTCAACCGATTCACGGTGATGTGAACAGGGGGCACTTGTTAGGATGGAAGGTGGGAATTTGCTGAATTGCAATTTTAGTTGTTACTTCGTGGAACGTGGAAATTGAAGAATTGCACTTTTAGTTATGGGAATGGTAAATGTACGTGTAGTGATAGCATATGCTATTCCATGATGAGAATTTGGGTTTAGCAAAAGTTAGGCGTGTGATAGGGTCAACTCTGTCGGTTGTAACAGGAAATTAATTTTGATGCTTCACCGAAAAATTCCTTAGGTTGAGAATTATTAAAACTTAAATGTATGATATATTTCGGTTGAAAGTCACTAAAACTTTAATGTATGACCGTTAATGTCATGTATGCATGCAACAAATTCCTTCCTCCCACCAACAAGAAAATTATTCATGGAAGAGGAATAATTCTCGAAAATGAAATAGTGTCTGGATGGGTGAGCTTTAGTATTGGGTTCTGCTTTACAGGCCTTGGCACTGGGATATATTTTACAGTTTGCTTTACTTTAATGTATGACCGTTAATGTCATGTATGCATGCTACACAGGTGAAGTTGCAATCATCGAAAGAGAGTCTCAAGTTCTGCCATAAAGAGGTTATGTTGATGCGCCTCAGGTGAATAGACCGCAATTGCTTACAAGGCCCTTCCTTGCTAGAGGGATATGCGTACGATACAGGCATCCAGCACTCGGAACCAGTGCACTTCCCCATTATATATAACTTTATGTTGGATTCATTTTCTAACGCGTGCAACCAGGCCATTGATACCGCGACGAAGGCTCAAAACGACAGGGTGATCAATAAGCTCCTTCGGCGCCCAACTGGTTCGCGCTTCTGGTCAATAGCAAAAGCTGTCAACGGTAACTTCACATCCTCCTCTTTCCCTCCGTTGGTGATAGACAGCAGAACGTTAGTCACGAATTCAAAGGATAAAGCTAATGTATTCGCGAATTTATTTTCCGCGAAATCAAACCTCGATCCCGGTCTTTTGGAGCCACATGTGATCTCGCCGGTACGGTCTTCCATGCGGGATGTGAGATTTCGTCCGCGCACTATTCAACGCATTCTACGCGAACTGAATTGTAGGAAGGCAACCGGCCCGGACGAAATACCAGCAATAGTTCTTAAGAACTATGCTCCGGAGCTATTGCCGATTCTTGGCAAACTCTTCCGCTTATGTTATGCACGGAGGACCTTTCCTGCCTGCTGGAAAATCGCTCGAGTTCAGCCAATCCCAAAGACGGGAAAAAAGTGTCTCCCACAAAATTACCATCCGATAGCATTACTGTCTATTTTATCTAAGGTAATGGAAAAAGTCATCAATACAGAGTTAGTTAAGTATTTGGAGTGCAACGGACTTCTGAATGATCGTCAATATGGATTCCGTGGCAGGCGGTCCACGGGAGACCTTTTGACGCTTATAACCGATATATGGACATCTGCGATTGAACGGCATGGTGAGTCAAGGGCGGTGGCATTGGATATCTCCAAGGCTTTTGACCGCGTCTGGCACGGGGCATTGCTGAGCAAACTTCGTTCATATGTACTTTCCCAACAGCTTTGCGACTGGACGAGGAGGTTCCTCGAGAATCGATCGATCCGGGTTGTTGTGGGTGGCGAGTGTTCGGATCTGTATCCTGTTAATTCGGGGGTGCCCCAAGGTTCTATTTTGGCTCCAACCTTGTTCTTGCTTCACATAAATTATTTGTTGGAGACAGCGGATAACAAAGTGTTCAGTTTTGCGGATGATAGTACGCTTGTTTCCTCCTTTCGAGTGATCGGCGGATTGGTACATCAACGTCGCACCAGCTGAGATGTCGACAGATTGACTCTCTGAATCAGGATCTAGATAGGGTCCTGCAGTGGGGAAGGGCCAATCTCGTCGACTTTAATGCAGCGAAGACACAATATACAACATTCACAAAGAAAAGTGGATCATCGGTTCCATAGCTGATGATGAATGGCCGGGCCCTCGAGGCTGGCGAAAGTTTGAAATTGCTCGGCGTCACGGTCTGTGGGAATGTGTCGTGGCATAAACACGTGTCGAGTATCGCCAGGTCAGCCTCAGGAAAACTGAGCTATCTTTTTAGAACAAACAAATATTTTACCCCGGCCCAACTTCTTCCCCTCTATAAATCCCAAATTAGAGCCGCGCTCGAATATTGCTCTTATGTTTGGAGCACGGGTCCTAAACTTACTCTCGACCTACTTGAGAGCATACAGAGACGAGCGATCCGCCTGATCGGGGACTCGGCGTTGACCTCGGGTCTACAATCGCTATCACATCGAAGGCGCGTAGCCGACCTTTGTCTGTTCTACAGATATTATCACGGGTGCTGTTCTTCGGAGATTCTTGGTATTGTTCCACGCAATTCGGCTTATATGCGCTCCACAAGATAATCCGACGGATCGCACCAGCTTGCGGCTCATCTCCCGACGGCGCGAACATCCCTGCATCAAAACTCGTTCCGTTACAGATCAGAAAAGATGTGGAATTCCCTCCCCGCGCAAGTGTTCCCGGAGTGTTACAACCTGCAACTGTTCAAAAAGAACTGCAACAGTTATTTGGTAACATCTCGGGGCGCCGTGTCGGCGCTATAGGTTCGCCTCTCCCGAGAGAAGTATAATAAATAAAATCCTTAACACAGTGCATTTGGTAGTCGAAAACGTACCTAGATTGTACCCAGGCCATTTACACGACTGAACTGTTAAAAAAGACAGTACCAAAATGACCACCATCCGCTGTAGACGTTTTGACAAACGGTAGTTGTTAAATTATTATTTTTAAATTAAACCGCGTTGCACATCATAAATGAGTACGGGTTCGCTTGGGACTTCTCTGCACCCAAAATAATTAAAAAACCATTAGTGCCGATACGCGACGTACGAAGTGTTCCTGTTTGTGTATGTGCACAATATAATAAACAAACTCCTGAACCTAATTATCAATCTGTCACTCGCGCAATAAAACAACAACAAAAAAACAATAAAAAAGAAGTGAGAACACGTGGTCCATAATATGGACGTAAATCAAATGGATGCCAAAATGGTGCTTCGGAGAAGACAAAACACAGACGTAAATCTAAAGGCTTAACGCTTTAGAACAAATAAAAACAAGGATACAGATATGTTGATTGTCAACAGCGACGACGAAAACAATGCCCAGTAGTCAGGGGCTGGAAACCAATTCAAAGAACTAGCTGTCAGCGAAACAAATGCAGACGCCAGAAATCCGATCGAAGTCCTTAACAGACTCATGCATGAGATTAGTCTTAAAAAACAACAACTGGATAAACAAATGGAGGAAGTTGTTAAACTAAAAAACAATCTGAGCCAGAACGAGCGAAAAACGAAAATGGTTCAACAACAACAGCAAGAACAAAGACAACAGCAACCCACGCAAAGAAAACACGAGAACCTAAGGAAACTCATCACCAGGAATTACATCAACAATAACAGCAGGAACCAATTCAGAGGCAGGAACCATCTCAGCAGGTGCCAATCAAAAAAATAAAAGGAGAAAGTACCTCCTATCTACATTAGTTACATGGAGACAAAGGATCTCATAAAATTGGGTGAGTTAACATGCAAAACTTTTAAAACAAAACGTATAAATAATTTTAAGATAAGTTTAACATGCGATGATTTAGAAGGCTATCGCAATCTATCCTCAATCGGAGAAAACTGTCTCCATGCTCCTGAAAGGAGATGATCCTTCCTTTACTCCCGAAGAGGTGCTCGAAGAACTAAAAAGTTTCGAAAACGATACCTTGAAATTTACAGGTGTGAAACCATTTTCTACAGCTAATTCTAGAAATCGCAACCGTAAGTTGCCTTTCTTCATTGTGTCTTAGATATATTAAATACATTAATCACCAAACAATAAGTTGGGAGAGAATAAAGAAGTCCGACCGCGTATTGCAGTGTATGCGCTGTCAACGCTTCGGGCATGTGGCTGCGAATTGCAATATGCATTTCAGATGCGTCAAATGCCTAAATAAGCACATCATAGGAGAATGCCCGTTGGGCAAGGAACGGCTCCCGGATAGAAATAAACTATCCTGTGTCTTCTGTAACAACTCAGGTCATTCTGCTAACTTTAGAGGTTGCCTAAGTACCGACAATTAAAATCAAAGCTGGAAGCCAAAAAGAAGCAAGTTGAAAAAGAGAAACAGATGAAGACTCGCTCTTACGACAACTTCGCGGCACCAAGTGTGTCATACGCCCAAACGGCAGGTGGAGTAAAATATGCACCAATCTTAGAACAATCACGGAATATCATTAAAACGCCTGTTCCGGAGGCTTAAACTGATATAACTGCAATGTTACTGTCCATACAAGGACAGTTTGCTACGTTTGATAAAAAATTCGAAATGATCGAAAAAAAAAAAACTGACGGGACAAGTGGCTCGAACGAACATTATCTATTCGACCTTGCTTCCAGACGAACCCGCACTCTAATCATAATGTTCACTGCGACTGAATTAACACTAAAAATTATTGCTGTGAATATCACTTCACTAATCCGCATGGAAAGAAGGGATAATCTCAGCAATCTGTTGGAAGCTGACGTCCAGATTTGGTTTTGGCTAGCGAAACTAAACTAAACCAAAGGCACAAATTGGGGTACACAATTTATAAAGTAATTAGACGAGATCGTCCAAATTCCGCTGAGGGGGGAACGGCCGGACATTACCTACTCGACCCTGTTTTCAGATGAACTCATACTTTAATCATAACGTTCACTGCAGCTGAATTAACTCTAAAAATGATTGCTGTGAATGTTAATTTGTGAGGAAGAAGTATGGGTGCCGGCCTACGGCACTGGTCCGCTTCACTCCATCAACGTCACTGTTAAGAAAGGTCAACGGATCGGTATGCACCAAGGAAAACAGGAACAATTAAAACGCTTGGTGAACATTGCTTTTATTGTTAATATCCTTTTTTTAGTTTTATTTTTTACGCAAGTATTCTGTCAACAATATATTTAGTTCTACTATTACAGGTATATTAATTTAATGCTTTCTTAACTTTTTGGTTTCCACAAGACATAGTTTCACAATTACAGATGTATTAATTTAATGTTTCCTCAACTTTTGTTTCCACAAGATAGTTCCACAATTACAGATGTATTAATTTAATGCTTTCTTAACTTTTTGGTTTCCACAAGATATAGTTCCGTGTAATAAGTGTTCGCACTTCTTGCCGTACCGGAGAGAACTCTACATTCTCACAATTTATTAGACCCAAGGATCAAGAAAAACTGAATCGCTAATTTATATGCACGACTGCAAAAGGAAGTCAACAGTACAATTTTAACGACAACCGTGATGATCGATTCCGCGTTTCAAATCTGACCCCTGGTCGTGTGTGTGCAGGGCGAGGGTTGATTGTTGAAACTTTTGCGCGTGTGCACGCAGCGGTGGGTAAAATCTGTCTCCTTGAACCATGGGGACAAATCATATCGCCAGTCGCACTGGGGTGGATTCCTCTCCGCTGTGGTGGAAAACAAATCCGACATTTCATCCCAGTGGCGGCCAATGAGAAATCGGTGCGGTTTGATTGGAAGTACTTCCATGTGATCGTGCAGATCTGGTTGGATGTCTAAACACTGGAAGTGCAGACAACGATAATGCGAAGGGTGCTCAGAAGGGAATCCAAACCTGCAGCTGGTCAAATAGATGATCGTGTACCGGAGGCTGCCTGCATTGCGATCATAAACAATAGGGGATAGATTTTTCTGTTGATGTTTAGTCAACAGAACTTCGCTTACGATGGTAAAGGCTAGTATGGAGATTGTTTGATTTAGAAAAACGGATCGTGGGACACGGCCATTGATATGATTGTTTGCATAACAATTGTGGTCGTGTCCAACTCAATGATCGGTTATCAGTTTAGGCGACCGTTCATGGGAAATTAGGCTTGCAGACGTGCAAGCAAGCAACTTACCCAGCTTGGTTTGGGATCAACGGATGGTAGGGGAAAATAAACGCAGTGAGATTACTGTGTGTTTGATTAACATGGTTGCCGGCCAGAGGAACCGATCAGTTCCTAAATGGTTCGTGAAAAATGAACCGAAATGGTTTGGATAATATGATTTGTTTGATGCCATGGCAAGATAATGATCTTACCGTGGGTTTATATTTCAGGTTAAAGATGTTGGAAGGTAGCTCAACGCTGCTCGATTGCAGGTAAACTAATTATCTCTAGGTGGGGGATGTGGAGTTGCTTAAGATAATTGGGTGGTTCTTTGGGTAGGTTAAAAAACCCCCACAAATTCTCTAATCCACATAGAAAAAAGGGATAATCTGAGCAATCTGCCCGAAAATAAGCGCCCAGGTGTGCTTTTGGCTAGTGAAACTAAGCTAAACTAAAGACTCAAATTGGGCTAACCAAATTATAAAGTAATTAGACGAGATCGTCCAAATTCCACTGAGGGGGGCGAGGTCTCTGTCTTAGCTAAAAATGCTCTACAACACAAAGTCGTTTACAGCAGAGATGTATACAAGTTCCAGGTGGTAGAAGCCTGCGTTATAGATATTCCTTTGAAAAGTCAAAGGCATGTGATCTCTGCTTATGCTCCCGAAGCTCCATTGTGTATACAGTTTATCAATGAAATTGATACCCTTTTTCGAAGTCTCAAGCTAGACTCGGAAAAGAATTATTTCTTTATGGCGGGAGATCTCAATTCCAAGCACAGTACTTGGGGTAACCTTATCACAAACACAAGAGGCAATGTGTTGTTCGACTGGTGGCAAACAAACGCTATCGAACATAAGCTAGAATTGTACACTACAAGTACGCCGTCATATCCAAGAGCAAATTCCTTCTTGGATTTACTGTTACTGGACGAGCGAATACAATTATTAAATACGGATCTAACTACTCGAAATTGTCTTCGTACAATCGAGTACGATAGGGACTTGACAACTTTGAATTTAACTTGTGAACGCACCCTTTAACTAATCATCGAACTGTCAATTTATTCAGTAAACTCAACATTTTCATCATATGATATGATAATGGGTAAACAATTTGTAGTGAAATGTGGAACTATAATCCCTAAAAAGACTTTTCACATCAAAAGCGGCTTACAACAGGGATCAGTGAATTCTCCCATTTTATTTAACATTTACACTAGTGATCTAGTGGGTTCTCGCAACCATGCAATTGCGTATCCCGACGACATTGTGGTATACAGATCTGGAGTAAAGATTGATGTCATCAACAGGCTCTGCAAGATGATTTCAACGAAATCAAACGTTTTTGCGACGACTGGAAATTTCCAGAAAACAGAGACTATCATTTTCAGAACGCCCCTGTTCAGTGCATCAAGGTGCAAAACGGAATTGGAAAACATTTTCCATTGCAGGAAGTAATAATCTTCCCATACAAGTAAAAACTGTAGTCAGATACCTTTGTATCTGGCTTGATCAGTATCTTGACTTTGATAAAATACAGCAGCTGCTCTTACAGCCGATAAAAACGCATATGCAATGACACGAAGTCTCTTCCGTAGTAGTCTTCTAGACCCCAAGGTGAAAATAATTTCATACTCGGCATTCATTCGACCAATATTAGTGTATGGCTGCCCGGTTTGGTATAAGATATCCTCATTTCACATGGAGAAGTTTCGGGTGTTCGAGAGGCAGTGTTTGCGTTCTTGCCTCGGAATGTACAGAACCCCAGAGTCGCTGTATGAGAAATACTATCCCAATAAAGTCCTGTATGACAAATCAGGACTAAACAGAATAGATAACTTCATTATCAAGATTATTCCTAGTCATACAACAAGGGCAATGTGCAGTGAAAATGATCTCATTTCTCCAGAATGGGTTTGTGGGGGTTTGGGTATTGACGCCGACGCACGGCGCGTCGTTCACTCTTTCCCCAACAATGTTCCTTCGAAAGTTGTTCGTAAAAATATCCAAGAGCAAATAAGCGGACACAGAGCACATATTGTTATTGCGTTTGATGCTTTATTTTCTTTATTTGAACTTCTTAAACTGGTAATGATTACAATACTGATTTTCGACACTAGATTGATAGAGTTACTTAAGATCCCTTCGGCTATACAAATTTCACAGGGAGGAGCTGATTAGTTCACAATGCGGATGACGCATTCGTTGTTATTTATTTTTATAAAACGGGTTTAAACGAAAACAATAACAGGAAATTATACTTCGCAAAACTTTATTCGAAGAGAAATTTTCGGTTGTGCAAGTGATCTAAAACAAACTAACTCCCGACTTTGGCTGTGTGCGCTCGCGTGATTGAAAGCTCGGCTCGGGGTGTGCGTACTCCGCAGCGTACCAAACTCGACTGTGGTTGTGACTCGACTGGTGGCGCGGCCTGTCCGTCCCCTGTGATTAATGAACTTCGACTGACTAGAAGGGGGCAAGAATCCATTCATTGTGTCGTGGCAGTGGAGTCATAGCTAAATAAACTCACTGCCACTTACTAGGAACTTGAAAAGGGTTGCTATGCGTGTATAGAGAATTTAGTTCCAGAGAATTACTGCCGTACAGGCTGAATTAGATTCTTCTGTCGCTATGTGTACGGAGAAATCGGTTTCGGGGGTATAACTAAGTATGGGCATGAATTGTCGGTTAGACAAAGGGGCCTTGGTCGTTGCGATGGTTGTTTCGTGGAAATGCAACGCATCGTGCTGGTGGCTTACCGGTAAGGAGAATTGGTGTTATATCAATTGGTTTAGGTAAGATGGGAGCCGGAATGATTTTCGGGGAAACTAAAAGCTGCTTGGTTACAAGCGAGAAAATAGTTTAAGCAGGAAGTGAGCCGAAATGGTTTTCGGGGGGAATTAAATGTTGCTTGGTTGCAAGCGAGAAATATAGTTTAAGTAGGAAATTAACCGAAGTGGTTTTTGGGAAAAATGTACGCGGTTTGGGGTAGATGAGAGAGATGATTAATATTCCGTTGTAAGTTTTGAAAATGCATTTTATTACAGGTTGGGAAATGGATTATTCGCGAGTTAGGGGCTGTATGCGATTGCAGATTTGGGAATGGGTGCTGTTGCAGATGGGAAGTGTGTTCTTTTCATGTTTGCGAATGTGTGCTATTGGAGGTTTGGGTTATGGTGGCGCGCTGTTAGCGGTCAAAACTGGTTGGAATTGTAGGTTGGTTCTCCATGTGATATAGAGAACCCTCACAGGTTCATTCACCCAGAAGCGTTTCCTTTCTTGTATAAAAAAGGACTTATTCAAGACAAGCATGGAGTTTCTATTTTCCGTGGGGCCAGCGATAAACAAATTCTCCATGATAATGATATTTCTAATATTTCAGATCGCCTGCGTTTTAGTATTGTGACCCAACTGGTGGTGGATCAGCGATGACGAAAGGACTATACGTCCCCAAACATAGTATGCCTCTCAGGCGCACCGCTTTCCTTCCCCCTACCCGCAATTCCTAATTTTTGTTTTTAATTTTTCTTATTTTTTTTTTTATTTATGTTTCTTGTTTATGTTTATACGTTTTGTTTCGTTTTTTTTTATTTTTGCTTGTCAATCCCCTATATAAGTTAAAGTTAAAAGATAACTTTTGAGTTTTTAAAAATCGATCTTTATTTCTGGCTTATCGCCAGGCAACTAACTTACAGACTAAGTTACAATTTTATATTTATATCATTTGCCATGCGACGTTGTCCCGGATGCTGGGTCATAACATTGGTGTGCTGAAGATAATTAGCTGGGAGATGATGGGTGCAACATTGTTGCTGTCGTGGAGGCTGCGAAGATCGGATGCGTCACAAAGGCTAGTGTGTGACAATGTCCAGCGTGGGTGGTGATACGCACGAACGAGTCTGCAGATATGTTTATGACCAATGATATGCACGTACTAGTTTTATGTAGATTTTATAGGGCAAGTGGTACTCTATGTGGTGCGAGTGCGTATGCAGATGGTGATACGCACGAGTGCATGTGTGAATGGATTTATGACATATTTGCCATATTAAAACAGGCCGTGAGTTGTGTGTTAACTCTTCCCCTCTTAAATTTTTGCGTCCTCGCAAAAGGTTATTCAAAGGGCAGGTTAAAGATGCTAGGTAATTTTTTTGGTGGTTCTGGTGGGTGTTCTTCTTGCTTTGGGGTAGGCATTGTCCTCAAAGGGATGATGTTTATTTCGGTTCTTCTCTGAGCTCTTAGCTTTAAGAGGAATATTGCAGTAAGTATTAGGAAAACTATGGTCAAAAGGGAGTAGTTGACAATCTGGTAAGTTTCTTTCTCTATTTTTATTGCTTCTATTTTCTTAGTATTATTGATGTGCAGATCTTTCATAAGTTCTAAAGAAAGTATCTCCTCAAATTCAGGTCCATCAGAGGATATGTGCAGTAAAGGTGGTGAGGCTTGAATGTTGGCTATTTCCTCTGTTATGTATTTTTGATTGTTAACAGTGACCGTAGTATTTTTGAACTTAATTAAGTACGTTCCTTGTAGTACCTTTGTTGTTCCATTTATCTCGATGTGATTGTTGAAGTTGTTAAGGAGGATGATTCCGGAGGCTATTTCTTCTACTTGTGGGATGTTTGTCCTGTTGCACGTCGCATTTTGGCTTCTTAATAGTTTAGGGATACAATTATTATTGCTTATATCTACTATATCATTTCTTTTACATAAGGATAACTCATTTATTGTTCGGCATTTATTTATTATACCGTATATTAAAGTTTCTTTTTTTATAACATTACTGTACTTAATTCTATTTACAATATTATTTCTTTTAACAGGTTTTATAATGATTTTTTCAAAAATTGTCTCCTCTGTTTTTGGGATGTTTACAATGTATATTAATTTATTTGAATTTAACGCTATTTTTACATCAACAAATTTTAAGGCTTCCTCAAAATTACTATATGGAACATGAGTTTTCTTTACTTCGCTCATTATTATACTTATCTCTGCTTTTGAGAGTATTTGCGAACTTACAATATTGGACTTAGCCAGTTCGATCGCATAAATTACATTCATTAGTTCTTCTTTAAGCAGTTTTGTCTTATATTGTAGGCTTAACATTAGTTCCAATTTAAATGATTTGTCTGCTTTTACAATTTTTAATATTTCATTCGTAACATTCGTAATAATTATTTTGTAGCTTGCTTATAAGATTTCATGTTCGTATAAAGTTTCATTTTGTGTTTTGTTTTTTATAATTTTGGTGTAAGTTTACTTTTAACAATTTTGTTTTGTTAATTTTTGTATAACTATCCTTATTAACAAATCTTTATAATTTTATTATTTGTATGTAATTAACAATTACTTATTAATAATTCTTTTTGATTTCTTTATAATTTGTATGTAAGTATATATGTAATCATAATTCTTTTTGCTTTCTTTATATTTTGTATGTATATATGTAATCAATTCTTTTTGTTTTTACTGTTTTTAAATTTTTATAGTAACATGTAATAAAGTAAGTTATTTGTTTAATCTGTGCATCTAATTGTTATTTTTATTATTTATTTCCGTACCTGGTCATATTGTGAAATTTCGAGGTCCTTGAATTGTTTGGCTGAGTAATAAGTGAGAATCGGTCCTAGCTAATCTTGGAATATAGTTTCAACCTACCATTGCGGACTATTATTAATTTTCGGCCAACTTCGATGGCTGTTTTGTCTGGCCGTGTTACTGCTGTAACGAGATATGGGCCTTTCCACATGGGTGTTTTGCCCTTGGGGTTTTTGGGTTTCTTCAACATATTATTTCTCTTATGGAACGTTTGAGTGTTTGTAATTTGTTCGGTTGTTGTGGATTTTTGTAAGAGTAATTTGTTGTGGGTTTTGTTCTGAGATGAACTAGGGTATGGGCTTATTGAATTCGAACATGTCTTATATGTTCTTTTTGTGTTTCTCAATGTAAAGATGTTGCCTTTATCTTGGGTTTGAAATACCGTTTTAAGGTTTTCGAAATGGGTATCCTCTTTTACAACCGTGGATAGATTTGGGAAATTTTGGACCAAATTGTTAATATTATTTTCTTGTTGTGCATTCATGTGATTAGTCTGTGCGACTATTTCATTTACTGCCGTGTAGGCACGTTGTTTAATACGAATTTTTACTTTGTCTTTTATGACCATGTAATTTTCCTTTGTGTGAATTACTGCTGATAATTCCTTTAAACTATCGTTTCCTAAAATAGCATGGAAGGATTTAAGAGAAGGGAGCAAGAAGAATTTAATATTTGTGTCTTTAAGGCCAAATAAATTAGCTATTGTATGATGACTAACCTTGATATTTCCAACTATAGAATTTGCAAAGAAGGTTTGATCATTTGGTATGGGTTTTGGAACAATGTCTGCTTGGATATAATTTTTATTAGAACCAGTGTCAATTAATACTTTCAATATTTGCCCGCTTTTCGCTCGACACTCGAAGTATGGGAGTGAAGAGCAGCTTAATCTAAAAAATGAACATCAGATAGGTCAACAATTTCTTGTTCTTCACCTTTGTGATGTTCTTGTTCCTCTACGTATTCCGTTAAGGATTGCTCGTATTCGTTATTCTGAGAATCTCGAATCTGCTCGTAGTTGGATAGATTATTTTCATTATTTACTTGCGGTTCTATGTGAAAGTTCCTTTGATACTTGAATGGTCTTGCTGTTCCTTGTGGTTCCATCGGTGGTCCTTTTCCAAGAATCCTGTTGGGACCTGGTCTATTCATATAGTTCATTGCTCTTGATTGGATGGATTGATCAACATCCATAGGTTCTGGTCTTGGTTGAGGTTTTGGTGCAGTTGGTCGCGGCGGAACGGGGGTATTATACTGTCCGTAATTCCTATGATAATTAGGATTAAATGACGGTTGCCTGTAAACGTTTCTATTCATATGATGGTTAAGATTAGGAGGTTGGGGTAGGTATGCTAATTGAGGATAAAAAGTAGGTTTGCTTCCCTGTGGATGATTATTGTATTGGTTTGATATATTTTTTCGAAGTGGAAGTGGAGGAGCGACGTGATTATAAGATCCACGAGATGGGCCATTGTGAGAGATAGCATATTGCGTTTGATAATTTTGGTTTTCTAACTTAAGACAAAGATGCAAAGCCTGTGGTAAATCGGTAGGTTCCCTAATACCGAGAAGTCTTGGCAGATCGCCTCTCAAACCTCTAACGAATGTATCTAGAGCCTTATCCCTATACGTTTGAGTCAGTATTGACAACGACTCGTTACCGATTTCCATGCAACCTATTTTATTTAATATCAACGACAGATGCGAATAAACCGAATGATAAAATTCTTGAACTGTAAGATTTCCTTGAATAAGGGACGTCATTTGGTATTCAAGCGTTGACAGATCGCGTTTGTCCGCATAATGCATTGTCAGGCATCGAGAGATGCATTTCCAGTCCAATGGGGTATTATAAGATTCTAATACCACATCAGCTTGGCCAATGATTTTGTTGCGAATAACGCTCAAAATACCAAAGTATTTTGGCGTTCCCTTTATGTCGTCGTAGAGTTGCAATATTCTATCGACGCTCTTCTTCCAGGAGTTGAACTCTCCAGGTTGACCGGTGAAATCCTTCAGAGATCGTACCACGTCAGGTATCTTGTCCAGTTCACTTAAATTAGCTCGAAATTCCGGATTGATGGTCTGGTCCGTGCCATTGAAACGGTCGGCTTGTGGATCCACTATGGATTGGACCCATTGACGTCCTTGGTCTTGCAGGACACGTTGAACAGTTCTCGTTATGAGAGTTTCCAACTCTTGACTTGTTACTGCTCTTTGTTGCTGGGCAGCAACAGATTCAGATGCGTTCAAAACGGCTGGTCTTATTAAGTTTGGATTAGGCATACTGATCTTCAATTTAATGCACTCTCAAGATATATAAAAAACTCAACAACGAATTCACTCAGACAAGAGAAAAATGGAAATTTTAGACGAGAAAGGAATATGTAATAAAATTTTTCTTTTTTGTGTCACTTTTCACTTATCTTATTACTAACAAATTATTTGGTGTCACTTTCTTTACTTATTGAAATTAATTGATTAAAAATATTCCAATTTTCTTAAGTTACTAATTTTCAAATTTATCCTTTTATTTCCAATAGATTACTTTTTATTTAATTTTAACTTTAATTTTTCACTTTTAATGTTTAATTTTAATTTCTCAAAAACTATTCGATTTTCTTAATTTCTAACAAAATATTTAATGTCAATTTCTTAATTATAGAATATTTAATTTTGATTTTCCAAAAAGTATTTAATTTTTAATTTTTCCACTCTTAGTTTCACTTTCTTAATTATTTAATTTTGATTTTTTTTTTTAAATATTTAATTTTTAATTTTTTCAATCTTAGTTTCCATTAAATTTCAATTTCTAAATTATTTAATTTTAATGTTTTTCGAAAAATATTTATTAAATTTCACTTTCTTAATTACAACATATTTAATTTTAATTTTTCCAAAAAGAACATTTATTTTAAATTTTTTAGTTTTTCACTCTTAATAAAATATTCGATTTTTTATTTTTCAATTACAATTTTTTAAACAAAATATTCAATTTCAATTTCTTGTTTTTCAATAAAATATTTTTATTTAATTTAGTTTTTTTTTATATATTAAAAAAAATGACTTACAGTAGTGAAGTTAGCTGCACCCTAAGGCGGCTGTCAATCTGGCTGACTCCTTTTTGTCGGTCCAACGATGATCGGCTACTAAGAGGCCTCGTTTCCTCAGGATATCTCGTTTTTATTCCTTTTATTTTTCACTTTTAGTCCATCCGTTTAACTTATTTATTTTATTTTTTTTTTTAAAACCCGCACTCTTAATACCGATTACACTGAACGATATATTTTCTTTAGAGCGGGTCCCTGCTCGAGCGCCAGTTAAAGTTAAAAGATAACTTTTGAGTTTTTAAAAATCAATCTTTATTTCTGGCTTATCGCCAGGCAACTAACTTACAGACTAAGTTACAATTTTATATTTATATCATTTGCCATGCGACGTTGTCCCGGATGCTGGGTCATAACATTGGTGTGCTGAAGATAATTAGCTGGGAGATGATGGGTGCAACATTGTTGCTGTCGTGGAGGCTGCGAAGATCGGATGCGTCACAAAGGCTAGTGTGTGACAATGTCCAGCGTGGGTGGTGATACGCACGAACGGGTCTGCAGATATGTTTATGACCAATGATATGCATGACTTCGTGCATAAGTTGGTCTATGAGGCACGTACTAGTTTTATGTAGATTTTATAGGGCAAGTGGTACTCTATGTGGT
Source organism: Microdon myrmicae (assembly GCA_963931805.1). Taxonomy (NCBI): domain Eukaryota; kingdom Metazoa; phylum Arthropoda; class Insecta; order Diptera; family Syrphidae; genus Microdon; species Microdon myrmicae. Next base: position 31,216,418 of record OZ007496.1, read on the forward strand.
GCGAGTGCGTATGCCGATGGTGATACGCACGAGTGCATGTGTGAATGGATTTATGACATATTTGCCATATTAAAACAGGCTGTGAGTTGTGTGTTAACTTGTATGTAATTAAAAAAATAAAAATAAATAATACATGATAGAGAAAGAATAGAATACATTTTGAAAAGAATATATATCAATTATTGTGACATGTTATAAAAAGATTAGATATTAGAAGAAAATAAAAAACATTAGTTATCATTTAAGAAAAATGATAATGTATAATTTAGAGTACTTGTGACGTAGAGTTAATGTAAGAATGATATTTGTAAGATAGAAGTTAACATTTAGTTTTAAGTTAAACCTCTAATTGAATTGTTAAATAAATGTGAAGATAAAACAAAGTGTAAACCATGATATTTCAACCTTAAGGAATGGTCGACAAGTTGTAGGTCGGCCGTAATGAACCCATTTCTCATCCCCTGTCGCAATTTGATGCAGAAATCTCAACGTTTTTGCTTTTCAAGCAGCTGTTTGCCAACAAACCAACAAACAATCTTGGAGATTGCTATGAAATTGAATGGTACTTCAAAATCCTCTTTGGAGTGCGCATTACTGTAAGAAAACGTTATTTGACGTCAAAATTGCCCTTTTTAAAGCTTTAAAACCATTTATGGCTTATTCTTTTCACTAATAACTGTCATATGATAGCAGGTGAGTGTTTACTTGCCGAATCGTTTGTCGGAAAACGGCGAACGACATAATAAACAAAAACGAGTTACAAAATGATAAATCTTTTATTACAAGAAAAACGATGATTCATATCACAAAACGAACTCCTTTTCACGAAAAACGATGCAATAATAATATCTAACGAAGAAACTCATTAACATAATGTCAAAATGACAAAATAACAAAACCAACAAAACCATGACAACAATAACTAATAACAAATGGATGAATAACAAAAAGGGCAAGTGCTGCCAAACATACAAATTAATTACAAATTATAACAATTAAATAACAAAAACTAATACTAAAAATAAATATAACTATACTAATTAATACCAAATGTAATAAATGATGTCTTGAACTGATTGGTTCAAGCACGACGCGACAGTGAGAGCAACCCATAAACCACAATCGTAGATTTCAAAAGGAAATTAAAACCTTCCGCAAATTATGCGAATTCGGATCGTACACAAACATTTTCAATCGGCAATATCTTTACTATGCAGGCACAACTCGACTAATGACATAAAGTCCAAGATTATTGTATAACATTTTCGATCATATTTCGACTACCGCTTACCGGTAAAATCAAGGTTTACACCCAAGATTCATCCAAAAAACACCTGCAGACGAGTGTGACAACAGTGAATAATTTTTAAACGTAATGCTTTTTTCAAATGACATACACCATATACCACCTTCTTCTAATACCGAATGGTTTAAGTCATTTGAATAAATGCACGTGCAAACATTATGTCGACCCGTATTGTATATTGTTGCCATCTCCTAACCCTCACATTTGGATGTAGGAGTTTTTTTTTTTCTGGATGACCCTATACGTTGTAACAAATTAAATACAATTTTGGTATTTTTTCCACATGGCATTTTAGAAGACTACAGTCTTACCTGTTTGACATCCGGCATGGTCGAAGTATATAAAAGATGAATTTTTCCAGGTTTGCTTGTATTAACAGTAACTTTTTTTACCTTCTTTTTTACGCAATTACTAGACACCCATAAGCGACTTTCAATGCATATGCAAACTTGAACCATTAAATGAATCCTACATCATAATAAACTCATCGAATTTCCAAGTGCTCCCAAGATTTTGAAAACAATTCCTAAATATCTTTTCAGATTCAAAATATCTGACCGTCTGCCACCGCCTCAACATGGACCTGCCCAACACCAGCATTCAACAAACCTCCAGCAAACTACTTACAACACCAGCCATCCAGCCAACTCTGGTATTCTCTATCCCAACTCAGCCTACAGTGATCATGGATTCCTGCAAATGACACTCGGCTACCTATCCCCATCATCGGGTGCCTACAAGTCTGTCGACCCGTATTTTTTGTCCCAAGGTAAGAAATGACCAAAGACCAACACCCATTGGGTGTAAATTACATTTCTCTAGGTAGTGTCTTAAAAACACCGATTCGACAGCTGAGTGTGACGCCCTTAATTAATCGATATACACAAAACTTTTGTTTTCAGTTTTTAATTAAATTATCCTTTTCATTGGTTTCGTTCATTTAGGACTCTTTGGTGGTGGCCATCTGTTCGGGGGAACTGGTTGTGGGGTACCCGAATTGGCTCTTGGCATTGGGATGGGAGTGAATGCTCTAAGGCACTGTCGTCGACGGAAGGCACGCACAGTCTTTAGTGACCCACAATTGTCTGGTTTAGAGAAACGTTTCGAAGCACAGAGATATCTCTCAACCCCGGAGCGTGTGGAGCTCGCCACAGCCTTAGGTCTGAGTGAAACCCAAGTCAAAACGTGGTTCCAGAATCGTCGTATGAAACACAAGAAACAACTTCGAAGAAGGGACGCTAATAATGGTAAGGAAGTTCTTTGAAGACTTGCTTTTATTACATCTAATTGAGAAATTCCTCTTGGAGCTTGGTCTTACAACTTCCTTGGCCTTTGATTTGCCTTTTAAATTGGAAATTAAATCATGACCACGTTACCAAAAACTTGGAAGTTTTCTTTGATAAAACATCAAAGTTTTAATGCATCTTTGTGCATTCGCGTCTAAGAACTACAGAGAAGAATACTTTCAATTAATTTTGTTAAATTATTTCAGAACCCGTTGACTTCTCACGTTCGGAGAGTGGAGGAGATAAGGCAAGTGGAAGTGGTCCATCGGCAGCGGTGATAGCTTCGCCATCTTCAACTTTGTCTTCGGATACGACGGCAATAACACAAATGGCCGGACATCAACATGGAATTGCAACAGGACAACATAGCCACCATACCCATTTACAGATGCTAAGGACAATATCAGCAGCTTCTTCGGGCGATAATATGCTGATGGGTGGAGGAAACAGTGCAGGAGGTGGGAGTGGTGGTGGCAGTGGAGGAAGTCACATTGATCAGGACTTAACAAGTGACGAGAATTCCGAGGACGAAGGTAGTGATGTCGACATCGTTGGCGACTCTAAATTGTACATGACGTAATATCATAGTTCTTTTACGCATAAACTGTAAATAGAAATTGATAATAGGAGTGGGTCTCTAGTCATTAAATTAGAATCTAGGGAATCAATAAAATTTAAATAAATCTACATGGTTGTGTAGTTTCATTTATCACTATTGTAAGGTTATATTTTATTGGTATTAATAATTTTGGCTTACCTCCGTGCCTTTTGGGTAGGTTCGCTCGGACTGCTTGGATGGTCCTGATGTGGCCGAACTTCTGGATTGGTCCTGATGTGACCGAACTTCCAGCGGGCGCCCTTTTAGACCTGGTCGTACCAGGAGCTGGTCCCCGCCAGGTGATGGGCGTCCTATTTTGCCGTTGTAATGCCGACAACCCGAGTCGCTATTGATGATGATACCCGTACTACTTTTCATCATCATCATCGGCACTACAACCGGTAGCCGGTCTTGGCCTTATTTAGCAAGTCCTGAGGCTTGTTAAATTTTCCATAATGATTTGTTTTTTCCGGGCAAGGTCATTAGTCCGTACTACTTTTAGTGGGCAAATAAAAGTGTTGTTTTGTTTTTGTTTCTTTTCGTGGATTTACTTTATTTTACCTTTTTGCCGTAGGTCTCGGCCTCTGGATTTTGACTGATCACGAATCCAAAATGTGCCGCCCTTTTATACTCTGTGGCGACAGAGATTGGTTAAAAATTTTATTTAAAACTTCCAAGAAGCACAAACAAGATTTTGTGTGCTTCAATTGGAATGGGATTCTGGGAAGCGGATAGGAATTTGGTTGAACAAATTCCCGGAAGGAGATATTATGAAATGCATTTAGTATTAGGCATTTCATAATGTTAATGGTTATAGGGAATTGAGTCAATGCACGACATGTAGACTTTCGGTTAAATCTGTCGTGCATATGGTTCAATTGGGGAAGATGACTGGGATTATGGTTGACGAATTTCGCGGAAGACACAACCATGAAATGCATTTGAAGATACACATTTTATTATGTTATCACTCCAGGGAATTGCTCAACGCACAGTATGAATTTAAGGTTCGTACTATGAAAGCATTATTTGGGGAAAAGGAATTAGGCTGAGGCTTATTAGGAATTGGGCGCGGGTGGTGATTAAGGATCACTACATTATTGTCAATCTGATTATGGAAGGCAATAATTTAGATACTTATTCGACTCAATAACCGGAGACTGACCCTATTTGTTATTTCATGCACAGACCACGATATTGAACTAATGTCATCCAGCTTGGCACTCTAATTCTTTGAAAATCATCCCGCTAGCAGATGTTAGGTCTTCTCCGTGGTTATATACTGTATAATTGCAGCTGTAACATTAAAGTGTAACCCCTAATGTTAACATTTAATATTTGATTTGTGGGGGTAAAGAATTTTGCGCCAGGCATGGGCGCGCGGTTTCCTTCTTCCCCAACGATCTCGCTACGATGAGAATAGTCCACCCAGGAAGACAGGAACAATAGAAAACACACTGGTGTTGATTTGTTGTATAAATGTTTTTGTTTATTTGATTTTGCATTATCCAATGAGATGGTTTTTAATAATTGCTTTAGTATTCCTGGAGATAAATTTGTTAGTCGGTGTTGGTGCACCATGGCAGTTAAGTTTTTAATTAACATTTTGATAAGTAGAACGTTCTTGGGCACTCGAGGTGCGTTAGCCTGTTACGCGCAAAACAGCTAAAGATACATTTTTATCGCAATATAAATACAATTTAAATCACTATAAACTTTACACTTCTTCTGTTTCATTAGGAAGTATCCGATTTCCGACAGTAAACTTGATTATATTAGGGACACTTCGCGGGCGAGCGTGTGCATAAGCATGCACATATTGTGGTGGTTAGCGTAACGACTTACTCCTGTTAATGTTGTTAATCGACTGACTCGAAAAGGGATGAAATTGGATAATTTAATTTTTGCAATTGACAACCAGAAGAGAACATACTTCTGCTCTCTCATTGCCACGCTCGTCGATGTGTGGTGGGTTACATCAGTAAATTGATGATCGAAGAAAGCGGGAGAATGAGAGAACAGAAACTCGATGCATGATTATCTTGAGGTGTATTTGGTTGTATGTGCATGAATCAATGTAGTTCTGAGCGAAACCCATTGACCTAATTCGATAATATGGTGGACTCAGATTACATTGAGCTGTACGAAGACAGAACTGTGGGGGAGGGGATTATTAAGCTGATGCTATTCACCTGCAAAAAAAGAGCATTGATCCCCAGCGAATGAAGTGTCTGGAGAAAATGGAAAGGACGCTGACTTGGCAATCTGATCATGGGAACTAACTTAAATGCTTTAATAATTTCCCCAGCGGTCACAAGATTAAGCAACCGCCGTTCGATCAGACTATGCCGTTGCTAACCGACAATATGCGATATCCTGTGGAAATCTCATGGGTTAGCGAAATGGTATTGCCATATGGCGAAAATGGTAGCTAAACTCAATTATGCATTATTATCTGCATAGAATAATGAGTTTAGTTATGCGTCCTTGGGGAATACATGTTATTTCAGATGAATAGCATATAACGGGAATGGGTAGAAATGACGCGCTGAAAGCGGCCGAAATGAGATATGGAATTGTGGTTGGAATTGTGGGTTGGTTCCCCATATAGTATAGAGAACCCCCACAGATTATCTCTCGGGGAAAACTCCTCCGAGGTTATTAATTTATTGATATTCAGCTGTTAGTTCCACGTCTCCTGGGAGCGGTTTCTTCTTGACTGCAGGTTCTTTGTGGGGGCTTTCTGCGGTCTTGATGTGATTGCTTAACTTACCGAGTGACGGTCTTCCTTCGGTTTGTGGTTTTTGATGTGAATTGAAGCAACACTTTTTCTTTATACTAACTTTAAGACTTTACTATTTATTAGAAATACTGGGAATGTCCATCCCTTTATTTATTCTACATTATGACTTTTAAAAACAAGAAGACCCGCTGTGCAATTCCGATGGCTGCAGTCTTCTTGTTATATTATTACACTGCTACTTATAAAAAGAAAAGTAAGAAGATCCGCTGTGCAATTCCGATGGCTGCATCCTTCCTACTTGGTTATTACGCTACACTGCAAAGAAACTCTCTTGCACTACCCTTTAAATACCAAATTATTGGTGAGTTAATGCAGGTGATGCATTTTCCTCACCCAGAGCGTGTAACCTATTCTGGGCTATTCGCCTGTCATAATCCATTCGCAATATTCAATAATCGTTTACTTGTTCTGCAAAAACTGCTGCGGCAGAGAATTGAGCAATTCCATAATCGTTTAATTTTCCTTGCAAAAAATGCAACGGTATCGGTTAAAAACGTATTTGACTCGTAGTGGCAATGCCGAACCACTTACAGTACATTGCTCTACGTACAAATCGTATCATACGATTAATCGCGCCTCACTGCTGTGTTCGCTATTTCGCCGATCTCAGCACTTTTCCGACGCTCGATTATTTCGTCGTCGGTGGTCGTTGCTAATACCGCTTGTGCTCGCATATCATGTATCACACTTGTAATGTGTACTTGTAACATGAGACCGTGTAGGTCTGTGGGCAGGTGCTTGTTTGATTTTCGTAATACGAAGCAGAATGCAAGGTCAAGTGTATGACTGATATATGCTTTGGCTTTGAAAGGCGTGGAAGGGATAGGCAATTATCGGAACGTGTGCGATATGAATTAATTGCCCGTGGGGAAAGCTTTGCAGCGAAAAACGTTTAGAAATTCAATTCAATTCAATTCAATTTTTATTTAGTAGATAATTACATTTATGGTATATTTTACAACTAGTACTTAAGAGATTTAGGATAGCAATTCCTTTACAACTATAATCTTAAATCTATATAATGACAATAGCACAATTTTAATGAATAGCAAATAATAAATTAAGGGAAAACTACAATAAAAAACCCTTATTTGAATCTTAAGACTAATATTGCACGAGCTTCCGGTTATTTTATATAATAATAACCTCAATATAATTTTCATAGACAGAGTACATATGTAGTGATTTAGGATAACGCAAGACGGGAAACGAGAATATTGTCAGAAAAAGAACAATTGACGAAGAAGTTTCGATTGAATTTGTCAATGTAGAACTCTACCTGTTTAACGTTAGCGTTTTCATGTAGTTCATGTGTCGAATAATGCCATGGCAAATTCAGCAACATTTTCAATATTTTATTTTGACACCTTTGCAATTTTATTTTGTGTGTTCGAGCACAATTACACCATACAGGGGCCCCGTACAGGAGTATCGCTTGAAAAATGGTTTTATATATTATAATTTTATTTTCGATGCTAAGCTTTGACTTTCTACACACTAATGGATACATAACTCTTACGACTTTGTTTATTTTGTCAATTGTGGTAGTGACGTGTTTTTGAAAGATAAGTTTTTTATCTAGAATAATACCTAGATATCTACAGTCTTCGGACCAATCAATATCAACTGCACACATACTGAGTTTAGTGCCATTTGGTAGGTAGCAGTGTTTCCTACATCTCGAAAACCAGACAGCTTGTGTTTTATTACCATTTATTTTTATTTTCCATTTCCTGTAATACACTGCTAGTTTGTCAAGAGCTGCTTGCAAAGAGTTGTAGACATTAGTGAATAAGGCACCCGAAGAGAAAATGGCCGTATCATCGGCAAACATAGCTACCTGAATGTTTTCACCTAGACATGGTAAATCTGCGACAAACAATGTAAATAATATGGGACCAAGAACCGAGCCTTGGGGTACACCGTAGTGGATTTGGTGAGTAGAGGATATGTCGGTTCCTAAACTCACAACATATTTTCTCGAACGAAGAAAGCTCTGGATAATTTTGATAAGCGGTATTGGCAGCTTAAGTTTTAGTAGCTTATAAATCAAGGCATCGTGCCATACCGTATCAAAAGCTTTTTCGATGTCTAGAAGAACCAGTCCCGTTGACTCCTTGTCGATGAATTTACCAGCTATGTGGTTTTTAATGCGCAAGACTTGGTGGATTGTGCTGTGACCACTACGGAAACCGAACTGAAAGTTTGGTAAGATGTTATTGTCTTCCACAAAACGATCAATCCTTTCCTTAATGATTTTCTCTAAGAGCTTACTTAGACAGCTAAGTAGACTAATAGGTCTGTAGCTTTCGGGGATGTTCTTCGGCTTGCCGGGTTTCGGGATAGGTATTACCTTTGCTGTTTTCCAACAGTCCGGAAAATAACAATTCTTAAGACAAGCGTTGAAAATGAACTTTAAATAGTTACTTGCAGCAGGTGCAAGTGCTTTGATTAATTTGTTGTTAATATTATCGAGACCCGCAGCCTTTTTTGATTTCGATTTTTTTATCAATTCTTTAACTTTGCTGATATTAGTTGCGTAAGTACTTTCAGCTGGTGTTTGAGAAAGTACATGGATAGTGTTAGCAACTTCAGCTTCAGTATACGCGTCGCTTAGATGCATAGATATGGAGTGGTTCTTAATAAACGTGTTAGCAAGTAGGTTCGATTTCTCCACTGAAGAAATAAACAACTTGTCGTGAACTTTAAACGGAGGAATACTTGACCCTCTCCTTTCATAATTTTTGATATTTTCCAGAACGGTTTGCTTGCTTTGTCAAGAGAGGAAAGGTGTTTATTCCAACACTTGTTCCTATATGTTGAGATTTCGTTTTTAATATTATTTAAGACTTTAACATTAACTAGAAAACAATCGATTCTATAACGCAGCCATTTTCTTCTTTCAGAGTTTCGTAGCCTAATCAGATTTAAGATATTATCAGGAAGCGGTGCCTTATCAACTGGAGCAGTGGAACATTTAGGTATCGCAAGATCGGCCGCTCTATTGATAACAGAAACAAAATTGTTACATAGGATATCAATGTGCTCGCTGCAGATTATAGAATTTAGGCTGGTATCACCTAGAACCAAGTTCGTGTTTATATATGATTTATAACAATTCCAGTTGGCGGCGAAATAGTTGTGGTATAAACTGGTACGATTTACCGATACTGTATGATTTACTGTGAGGCTGATCGGAAGGTGGTCTGAACTTAACGCATTTAGAGTTAATGGTACTGTGCAGTAATTTGGAATATTAGTGATATATAGATCAAGAGTTGAGGGGTTCTTGTTAGCACTCGCTGGGATATAGGTGGGGAGAAGTGGATAAAGTATGGAAAAACTTGGGCTGGATTCAGTAACATCTAGTAAAATGTTACCCCAGCTGTTTGCCCTAAGACAATTCCACGACTGATGTCTGCAGTTTAGATCACCACCAATAATTACCTTGTTTCGAGTGTTGACTCTAAACAATTTTTGCAGATCCCGCTTAAAGTAAGTAGATTTCTCAATGTTTCTATTTCCTCCAGGGAAATAGACCGAAAAAAGACTCACCTTGGAGTTGTCACTTAATGTTACATCTATACTAATTTCCTCAATTAACTTAAGGCGCAATGAAGGACGCAAGGAATGTTCTATACATTTTTTCACAACAATGGCGACACCTCCACCACTAGCATGTACCCTGTGTAGGCGATAACATATGTAATTTTGATGTGAGAAAGAAATGTCTTGTTTGAGCCAGGTTTCTGAAACAAGTGCAATGTCAATATTAAAATTCATCAAGAAACTAAAAAATTCATGCTTTTTGTTTTTGATGCTTCTCGCATTCCAAGTTATGATGTTAAGAGAGTTTCTTAACATGTTTTTTCCGAGTATATGTACTTAATAGCTAATGAAGTAATGACGTTAAATTGGTCAGCTTTAGTTTGACAAGCACTAAGCTTGGTTACAACTTCATTAAGAAGAGAGTTTATCTCGGTAAATGAGAACAAGTTATCGTTAGTTATAGTTTCAGACGGATTTTTCTTCGTCTGTGTCGTATCACTGTTGGAAGGTTGCTGGGTTTGATGGAGGCCAGAAGCCCAGGTGGATGAAGGAAGTGAAGGTTGACGCACAGATCGGGGTAGTGGAGGAAAATTATCAATGGATAATCGGTCGGGCACTGGCTGCTGTTTGTCACTCGGAGGCTGTAGGAACGTTGTATTTCCTGTACCACGTCCACGTGGGGATAATTTGCGGCGAATGTCTATGTACTGCTTTCGGCTTATGCATTCTGGATCGGTGGATTTATGTGGCCCACTACAATTAGCACACTTGATGACCTCATTCGTTTTGCAGTCTGATGTTTTATGGTTTCCCGAACATATTGCACAGAAGCTATTTATATGACAATGCATCGAGCCGTGACCATAAAGCTGGCAATTGTGACATTGTGTGACCTTACCTGGATTATGTTTTTTAAAGTCCCAGCGAACGATGGTTTTGAACAAGGTGGAGTAGTTCCGTTTTAGTTCGTTTAATTTAACAGTACCGCGTTGAATGTAGACGATGTACAAGTAGTGTTTGTACAGGGCTTTTGTTGACGGATTTAATGTGATGGTTTTAACATCTAGGCACTTAATCCCGAGTGCAATTAGCTCATTTTTCACTATATCGTTGCTAATTAAGTCTAGCCCGGATAACACTACCTTTAATGGACGATTTTCCTTACGTGAGTGGGTGAAAAACTCACATTTTAACCGTAAGAGTTCGGTTCTGATTTTATTATATATGTCCAATGTTGGGGCACTTATATTTTGCCCAAGCGAAATGTTTTTGATTAAGTATTTGTCTATCTTAATGTTGCTCAAAATATCACGCACTTGAGCACTAGTTGTTTTTAATACCACAATTGGCGGAACGGTTTCCTTAGGAAGTTCTGCGCACTGTTCGTCATTGGTCGGATCCATTTCAGGACAGTCTTCCATCAGACTTTGAAGTGGGTGAAAAAAGTTAGTGTTTGAACACATTTTAGATTTTTCTAGAACTGTATTGCTCACTTTTGAAAGTTTATCGGGAGGAGTTTGGCCTCCAATAACGGGTTCGTAACGCAACCGTTTGCGCTTAATTTTGTTTAACACACGTGGCCCAGGGGCCATAACTTAACGGTTTTAACACTTGTTCAAATTTTTGTATGCGGAAAACGAGGCAAAGAAAACAAGATAATGATAATTAAATTGTGAAAATTATTGTGAAAATAACGGTTGATTAAGATAAATAGCACGAGCAAAACTGTGAAACAAGTTGTCTGTCGGAAAGTCAGCCAGGTACTCCGCGTTTAGAAATTATTCCCGTTCACTTATATGAGGTAAGTGTCTCCACAGAAAGAATTGTTTGAAAGTATTTCGGTGGACGTCCCCCAGATCTGCATCCGTGTTAAAAAATATTAATTATTTTGAGTTGTTACTGAAATTCTCGTTGTTATTATTTTTTTGTAAACTTAATAACAGTTTTATGACGTCTGCTATTAGAAAAGAAAAAACATTTTAAAACCGTCTAACTATGCTTTTCCCTTTACGTTAATTTTCTTTAAGGGGTCATTCCGGTTTGTCGGGTCAACAAATAGGTTATTTTCATGATTTTTTTTAAGAGAAAGTATTAAAGATATAACAACAATTTTTTTTTAAACATTTTATTCATCTTCCGACTACGTTAGTAAATTTTGTCGAGTCACTCCGGACCCCCCCCCCCCCCCCCCCCCCCCTCCAGGTGTTCAAACTCCCTTTTATCTGTTGTCTAATTTAACTCCAAACTTTGAATGCGTTTTTCTCGAAACGACTTTTTTGAGTGCGGTGTAAGCGATAATATGAAAATGGTGCATGCGATTCTTATGAAAGTTTGCACACATATTTTTAACAAGCACACGCAAATTGTGAGTGAATTACTTATTTTTTTTTGAATTATCACTAAAAAATAGAGCAAAAAAGGGCCGAAAAATAATTTTCAATAGATCGCCATTTTGTTGTTTTTTATCAATTTTAAAATTTTTTTCACTCACATTGGGCTAAATATATTTAAGTTCAATAAACTTTTTGCATTTTTCGTATTTTTTCACCGGGGATGAAAATAACCCTTACACGAGCAGAACGGATGGCTAACTTTGAACACCTGGAGGGGGGGGGGGGGGGGGGGGGGGGGGGGGTTCCGGTTCCGGAGTGACTCGACAGAATTTACAAACGTAGTCGAAAGACGAATAAAATGTTTAAAAACAAATTGTTGTTATATCTTTAATACTTTCTCTTAAAAAAAATCATGAAAATAACCTATTTTTTGTGCCGACAAACCGAAATGTCCCCTTAAGTTAATTTCGTTTTTATAGGCTATTTTTTTTTTATTTTTAATTTGCTTATTTAAAGTCCAAGTCAAGTCGAAGGCATTCATTAAAACTTTTACCTACGAAGCAAGATTATTGGAGCTTGGGTGGTATGTTGTGGCGTTTCATATACACACACAATACACAAGCAAATAGTGAAGAACACCGAACGAAAATGGAATAAGAAAATGCAACAGAGCCGTATACCATAGCGATAATATAACAATTTCACATCAGTTGAGTGTACTTGAGTTTAGATCGAATTCGTACACACGGCAGTGGCCTGATGTGGTGCGCATTGGTTTCATTTTTTAGTGATTCTAACCGTCATAGCGTCAGTTCGAATCAGACGTTCTTCATTATCGTAGCAAACGTTATAATTGTTGACCCCGACGTGATCTGTACACATAGTACACACATTCCCATGGTATACAGAACTTCACGACACGATCACGACTTCCGCACAGAGCACCGGCCCACTCGCCTGCTCCGCCGTTCTCTCGCTCGCTCGTCGTTCGCACACGAAGCTGATCGTAACAAAGTTACTGAGAAGGGAGTAGTGTGGCGTTTCTAACAGATACACACACAATATACAAGCAAATAGTGAAGAACACCGAACGAAAATCGAATAAGAAAATGCATCAGAGCCGTATACCATAGCCATAATATAGCAATTCCACATCAGTTGAGTGTACTTTAGTTTAGAACGAATTCGTACACACGGCAGTGGCCTGATGTGGTGCGCATTGGTTCCATTTTTTAGCGATTCTAACCGTCATAGCGTCAGTTCGAATCACACGTTCTTCATTATCGTAGCAAACGTTATAATGTGTCGCCCGACCCAGTACATTCGCCTAACCTCTCGCCGCTTCCACTTGTTTCGCTCTGTTCAAAATCCTTTGCGCAGGAAAACTACTACTACTATTACTTCTATGTTTTGGCCTGTAGGAACCCGGAAGTTCGTGACCTCGCCGACTCGACTCCGCCATTGTTCTCTGTCCTATGCGCTCTTCTTCCACGCTAGACCATCCGATCCGATCTCCTCAAGGTCAAACCAAACATTGTCCTCTCATCTCCATCGCGGCCGTCCAGTCGGGAAATCCAAGTTAAATTCTGATGAGGAGGTAAATCAGCTCCATGTTTACTTCTTCGCCAATCAAAACAGACCTTTCTACGAACGTGGAATTATGAAGCTCATCAAAAAATGGCAAGACGTCATCGAACAAAACGGAAAATATGTATTTAATTGATCTCTGTCCTTTATATAAATAAATAACGTTTAAAAACTTATAAAAAATACGCAACGATTTCTTACTCAACCCAATATTAGGTATTCTGAATGACTGTGGGGGCAATAAGAATTCAGCAACTGTGTCATCGTGAACTCTATATTTGACTCAGAATTAAACCTTCCCCGTTTTCAGCGGTTTCTACTAGGAGATCTGGAATCTTGCTGTCAAATCTTATTAATTGTCATACGAAATTCCGAAAGCTCTCGTGTTTTGATGCACCGAAAGTGTATTAATTGCTTCGATCTGTATTTGGCCGCCCTCAACTGATTTATCAGCGTTTTGAGCTAAATGATTAATATATTAAGTCTTTTCGGTACACGAGAATCTTCTGGAGGTTTTTTCGACATGTTCGGGAAGGCAAATTTTTCATCTTTTGCTGTGGTGGATAGACATCGCGAACATGCCATGCGATAGAATAGCTTCATTCCAAGATCCTTTGTTTCCTGAACTATCTGTGAGTACGATTTCCTAGTACACGGAATATGTGTTAAGGGCGAAGGGGAGGCGTGTCTGAAACACGTTTTTCTGTTTAATTAGTTTTTACTTCTGCTTTTAGAAGAGAAAGAACATTTTAAACTCGTCTAACTATGATTTTCCCTTTACGTTTTGTTTACTACATAATAATATTTTGCTTATTATTGTTTTACTTATTATGATTTATCTTCAAGCAAATGGCCCGCTGTTCCGTAGCAAGGCTACAACTCTTTATTGGAGAAATAATATAAAGTCGTAGATCTGCTCAATATTCTGCGAGACCGAGAGAAAATTTTTTCGCTCCTCGCTAACTCCTTCCAACTTGAAGGTATTTATAAACTGCGCGAACCTGTGAAAAAGCTCGAATGACTACACGTTGAATATGAAAACGACCGCCTGTGGTAACGATATGTTTCAAATGAGACAGAAGTGAAGAGGCTTACATTTTTGCTTCATCTTGCAACTGTGAATTATTGTAGTTCGCTTCAAGTAGTAATTGGAAAAATTTCCAAATAATGATGAGTGAAGATGTGCTGCAGGTAGAGCCCAAGACTGTACTTAAGTATCTACGCGTTCATTTGGACAAGTTCTTCTACTACGGTGATAACATAAATGCACAGTTGCATGTTTAGGAGCGAGAACCTCGTTTTTTTGGCATTATATGAATTGAGTTTGCTACTAACCGCCGACGACTCAACACGTGCGGGTTATGTCAATCATACCTACCACCTAAGTGTCCGCTAATTGAGCCACACAATAAGATCATGAAAAGCCTAACCGCAAAACAAGCAGAAAATAAGAATACAAATAATTTCCTCTCAACCTATTTATCTTAACTCCCAAGATATGGTAACATTATCTGAAATTTTATTTACATTGCATTCACACATTCTAGGCAATATTTCAACTCCATTCCTTTTCCTATGTTATATGAATTATGTAAACAATACTCAAATTCAATTCCCTCATCCTATGTTATCTTGAATCTGCAAACAAACCTTAAACAAATATGTAAACAATACCTAAATTCGCTTTATCAAATGTTATCTCGAATATGTAAACACTTGTTGTTGTTTCGAGTTGAAATAGTTTTTAAGATGAAATGAAGATTCAGTCGTCCACTAACCTCCGGTCGGAGACAATTTAATATAACGCAAAATTAATGCATTAAGTTATTTAAAAATAAAGTATCATACAAGTTTCCTGCTGGGAAATAAAATAAAACCTGCTTCAACATCAACAATGAAGACAAAGCTTTTAACCATATCTCAGACCTTCCCGGGGCATAGGTAGAAATAAAGAATTATTAAGAATAAAACAAAATTGTGTTTTTGTGGAATAATTTTTGAATAACCCACATTTATCTGGCGCTTCTGCCTCGTGATCCGTACCATCGGATCAATCGTGTAATCCGTTTAGGGTATCTTAAGTAAACACAAGATACCCTAATTGCACTATGGGTTTGCGTGTCGTCTTCTGTGGGATCTGAAGTAAACAAACGGATCACCACAAACGCGTCCGAGTGTAGTTTTTTTTTTTTTTTTTTTTTGGATTTGTGATCAGTCGAAAACCGGAGGCCGGGACTTTACGGCCAAAAATTACAGAATAAAGTCGTTGCGTACTACAAAATAAAGTGTTTGCCAATCTCTCTGTCCAGTTCAAATCAATATTTGGGACTTAGCGTGATTGGTTTCGGCTGTTTGCATCACTGCCATCACCTGTCGGGATTTAAATGCGGGAACCATTTGGAAGGATCTCATACTGAAAGATCGGCTCCTCGGAACACCTTCCGCCAAAGAATCGAGGAAGGTATACACTTCGACGCCGCCTTCGCCCCAACCCCTGCCCGGTCAACTGGTATCGACACGCCGACAGAAGCGGTAAGCAGGTTCCAATAGGCCTCTAGCCACCGGAAGCAGCTCGAGCGGGCCTACCCAACCAGGAGGTAAGAACAAAATTAACATAAAATTATAACCTTACTCTCTCATCATCAAACCAGTCACTCCGATCTCTACCACTATTGCCTAAGATGGAGTTGGCAGTACCAATGACAGTATTCTTAAAGCGTGTCCATTTCTCTTCTACGTCCAGCATTCTGGCCCCAAGACTACTGACTTACTATCCCTCGATCGAGCTCTTCGAGGGCGAGTCCCACCGCATGGCCAAAGGCGCTGCTGGTGATCTCAATGTGTAAGGCAACCGTGTTGATTCGAACCTGATCCGCGAATGCAATACGTCGCCGTAAGGCAATCCGCGCTCGGAAAACTATACCAACAAGAGTCGAGTGGCACCTCCGTACGTTCATACCGTCATCAGGCGCGAGGAGTGGCAGCGATCTATCAACACGTGGTCAATTTGGTTGCGAGTGGCTCCATCAGGTGGAGGATCTTTACGTGGAAACCTGGTACTCGCAACGACCAAGTTTTTCGATGCTGCCAGTTCGATGACTCGTAGTCCTTTGGCATTAGTGTTTTCAGGCAAACTATGGGAACCTGTGTAGTCCCTGAAAACCGGCTCCCGACCTATTTTTGCATTAAAATCACCAAGAACGATTTTCACATTGTATCTTGGACAGGCATTGACGGCCCGTTAGACGTTCTCGTAGTATTCTTCTTATTCGTCGTCAAGGGACTCCTCTGTAGGTCAGGGGACTCCTCGCACGCGAAGAGTGCATAGCTTTTCATTTATTGCATTGAAGCCGATAATGGCAGGCTTCAGTTTTTGGCTGACTAGAAAACCTACCCCGAGCACATGGTGTTTTGCATGACAGCTGTAATAAATGTCATACTCGTTTCTTTGAATAACACCACTCCCCGTCCATCTTATTTCTTGTAATGCTGTTATGTCAGCCGTATATTCCGACAGGGCATCAGCTCGAGCTCTGTATAGTGAGCGTACGTTCCATGAGAAAATTCTCAAATCATTTAGCCATTGTCATTCCGTGGTCGTCGTCGTGTATTTGGCCCATAACCGAAGCTTGTTAAATTGTCCATAATAATTTGTTTTTCCGGGCCTGGTTATTAGCCTTGCACCTACCTTACTCAGGATGTCGCTGCATGCATTGGTTCACTACTTGGCGGGTGCCAAAGTACCTATCCGGGGATGTCACGCGGAGACTGCATGTCAACTTGGATTCAACGGGAACAAGGATCGCCCTGGCCTTCGCCGGGTTGAAACCAATCAGTGACTTTGCCCTGTATGTTCGCTCCCACCCACCCACTCTAAGTATGAAACCATGTAAATTACGTTAAGTTGGAAAAAAACTGTAAGCTATAAATTACCTTACGTTGTAGAATTGTTCCAGATAAAATAAAATAAAATAAAATATGAATTGTGTGTAAAATAAAACCTTATAAACCACCTTGTAGAATTGTTAATTGTGTGTAAAATAAAAAATAAGTTATATTGCCGCCACAAGTTCGCCTATAGCATGTCCTTCATTGGATTGTTGAGCTATTTTCAAATTATAAGCGTAAATCCAAGTCTCATCATCAGTAATTTTGCATTCAGAACATCGTCAGTCATTAAAAACATTTCTTCAGTTGCTTGAACTCAACGTTATTTTTCAAAGTCAATGTTTTTGGAACAAAACGAGAAAACATATGAGAGAAGCCCAAATTGTTCTTAGAAATTTGCTGTGTTGATCTTTTTGATACTCCAACAATGTCTGCAAGGTCTTTATGAACCAATTGACGATTGATTTCTTTTCGACTTTTTGTCACTCTTTTTGACAAGACGACAAATTAACCATTTGAGGTAGCGATGACTTGCCTATGTGTATCATGATTTTCCTTATATCCATTTTAAAAGATAATTGAGAATACCAAAGGCGTTCAAGTGTTCGGAACCGTCGTTCCAATTAACCAAATAAATACAATATACAGTACTTATTGAAAGCATTTTGTCCAGATGTAATTCGGTACAATAGATGGTATACAGAAGTCAATATTGTGGAAAAACATGGAAAAAAGGATAACAAACAACCCATATCAGAAATCAGAATGTCTGTAAAAAAATCAGAATCGGTAATAAAATCACAAAAACTACTCCTTTATCGTAACTTACGTATTTAAAAAATGTGTGTTTTCTACACTTATCTGTAAAAATAGATGTCTTTCCTCCTTTCTTCCAAACAAATTTTCACTGATAAATCTATGAAAAACCAAAACATTTTATCCCTTTTGATCCTGTATTCAATTCAATCCCCAAGTTGCATGTAGTTGTGAATTGTATCCATATAAAAGTAACGGATCTCGTTTCGTTCTAAGCGAACAAAATGTAGCTGGCATATAATTTCATTACCGAAACCAATAATGAACAATTTATTAGAAAATTACAACCACTCAATAGGGTTGTAAATTATTTGAACATGTTTCCTGAAGTCCGAAATCACGTCGTCTATATCGGCGACTGTTCTGCTCTTACTATCCTTCCTACGATATATTCGCCTACCCTCTATACTTAGTGCATTCTCCCTTGCGTTTTAAATAATTCCCAGCTTCCCCGGTGGCGTTTGAGTTAAATTCCATATTATGTTCTTTGTCCTTCCTTTTTGATCCTAACCCAACCCCGCTTTTTATCTTCCTTCTATCGTCCCAATTGTAACTCATTTTACTCTACATGCTCAGAGCATATTGTCGAAAAGCATGTATCCTGGATAGAAAGAGATGTTGTAAGCGAAGTTTTCCATGGAAAAAGATGGGCGGAGTTGCCAGGATATTATTGGGGTGGAAAAATTGTCTATCTAGTGTTAAGGTAAATGAAGAGAGTATTCGTTTGGGAATTCGTTTGCTTATCGAAAGGGTCATCAGTCCAGAAAGCCGCTTCTTGGATTGCCAAAATCGTCTGCAAGCCTATAGATTTAGTTTTAGGCGATAGATTGTGGCATGTATCCTTTTGAAATGGAGCTTAGACAGAGAGTTATTAAGTTGGCATAAATTAAGGATTATTCTATAAGTCATTTGTAGCGTGGTAATATACATAAAAGTTTTTAAAAACCTGCTAATAGAATTACATTACATTGCCATAACTCCCAGCAGATCCGATTGATGTGTACACATTCGCTAGATACGTGAGGAACTTAGTCATCATCATCAGGCATTTGAAAAGGGACAGTAGTTCCATTTACCCGTAAATGAAATCATCAACAAGATAGCGTCTGCCACGAAGTACAGGTAGTTTATGTACCACCACATTCGTAAATGGGCGGATCAACCGAAGCTGATGGCTTTATGGCTCTTAGGAATTTTATGGAGATAGAAGCAGACATGTTTAGGGACCACCAGAAGTATCCTGAGACCAGAGGAGAAGCAACCGGCAATCATCGGCAACATGCTCTACATGCAACATGATACAGACGTCTCATTAATTAAGGCGGTTCACTCCGTCCAATACAGCGAGCCATATCAAGCGGCAAATAGATCAGGTTGACTAATGTGTCATTAAGAGCATGAACTCGTCAGATTTGTTCAAGAAATGGGATCTTACCAAGTAAGCTAGCCTCTGCTTCAGATGTTTTCACAAAGGGCAACCTACAAGGCTCCGACATTCAAGAAGTGCTCAAGATATTACTCGACCGCACCCCACTCCGACGAACCTTCATCAATGGCGGCGCAATGAAAAGAAAGAATGCAACACCGCCGCACACTCCATAGAGCGACGAACCTGATTACGAACCAAAAAAGCCAAGACAAAAATATTACGTCGGTTCGTACCTTCAACAGCGAGAAAACGCAAATAGTGCCAATGGCCTTTTATGGAACGGAAGGATCGACCTGAGTACTGGCTCTTCTTGATGGTAGGCAGACCAAAAGCGCACACGCTGGAGATAGTCGCCAACAAAGAGGGTGTCTCGCAGAGAGTCCAACTGAAGGTTGTTGTACTCCGTGCCGTGCTTTCCCGAAGCGGCGGGAGAAGAGCCCGGAGTGTCGACGAGAAAAGTGATAAAGAAAAGACGCGAAAGGTCCAGTTAAGACAGTTGTAGTAAATTTTATTTATTTATTTGAATCCAAAGGTACGGTTGGTTTTTACTGTTGATAATCGGCCAGCGGTTCGGCCTTTGAAATTAGACTGATGCATTCGGCCAGCGGTTCAGCCTCTGGAATGCTACTGATCCCGAAATTGAAAAGCACTGCCCTTTTATAGTTTTTGTAGTTGACTTTTGTCACCTATTTCAATGTCAAAATTCCAAGAAGCATACGCAAGACTTGGCGTGCTTCGATTGGAATTTTGTTCTGGGAATTGTTTGAGGATTTTCTTGGATAGATTCTGGGAAGGGGAATCATGAAATGCGTTTTGAATTTAGCATTTCATGATGTCAAGGTTTTTAGGAATTGAGTCAATGTATGATGAATTAACTTTTGGTTAAATTCGTTGTACATGTGACTCAATATGGAATTTGGGTGTGTTATGTGGAATTGAATCAATGTGCGACAATTGACCTTTGGTTTAATTTATCGCTCATTGATTCAATATGAAATTGGGATTTGCGTTATGGGATTGTTCGATGATATTGGGGATGTGGATAGGGGTAGCGATTTAGGATCGCTACAAGGTTGAAAAGGCCCACGGAAAGGGCAAAAAATCAAACAATCGCCAACTTGAAGCTCTTCAAATATCAAGTAAAGAATTAAACTCTCAGACGATGCAAACACGTATGGTGTATTGAAAACCAGATAACCTATACCCAGGAACAAACCAAAAACACTGATAGCACAAGAGAACCAGAGGCTTATAGTAAAGAGAAGATTTAGAAAAGGATCAAGCCTCGAATTGGTCACCTCACTCGTAAGTTTAGAATAATTGGTCCTACATGGATCTGCCAATAACCACACTCGATTTAAAGAGGGCGAAATGGAAGCGCTCAGTCAGCGTCATTTTGAAATCTAAGGCATTAGAATGCAGCGGCACCGCCTGAAAAACGGCGCCGACTGAAAGACATTGGGTGTAATGGAGAAGACAGCGTGACTATCACATAGAAGATTCAAATCAGGGCTATATTGGAGGATCACCGACGAAACACTGCCTAACAACTACAGCCAAGCCTACCAATGATTAGTTATTAATGAAAAAACATTATATTGTACAAAGACGAGAACTTGAAGAAGATGTATGAAGATCAACTAAACAGGATATACAGAGAAGGCTCCGAGACGACTCGAATGCGTGTAAGACGTAGAGATAGTGGACGGTGTAGATATGAATATGAGGTATGTTAGATTGTAGCGTTTCCGCCAAACCCTACAGTCTACTTACCTGAAAAACCCCCATAACTACTACCCAACTCCCTTTAGTTTGCTAATGCAACAGTATTAGTACCTAAAAATGCTGCACGCATTTAAGAGATCAAATCTATGATCTTTAAGTCCCTGTAAAGAAAACTTACCTTCATGCATTCTCTTCGCATACCATTGCTCCTTAAGATTTCTTTATTAACTTACCAGGAATTTCCAATCAATTTCGGCATCTACGTCGCCAGTCAAATTCCCTTAGATGAATTCCTGTAAACAAAATAATTCGGATTGCATTCAATGTAACCGTCATGACAGGGACCATAAATATCGCCCCGTCGATTTTCCCAGCCGCGTCATATACCTTGTCATACACATTGCCTGGCAACCTTTTTTGTTTGTCTTATCAATAAACAACCCAAGCAGCTGCATATAATTAGCGCAATAGACGCCGAAACCAAATTCTCCAGCATTTCCTAATGCAAATATGAACCCGGTTTCTATTGCAGCCAGAGATGCCATAAACATCCAATTTGCTTTTAGCACTTTTTTCTCCTAACGTCGAAAATAGCGACGAGGCATCGTGTAAACAATGACCCGCATTACCAGCGGCGCATGTGGTCATTTTTCCTTATTGTCCTTGCCGCCTGCCTGCTTTCAAACACATGCAACAACATTGAATCTGTTCGATCGCGCACATATACCACTGCACGACTAGTCACACCCTTAAGAGAAAAGTTTTTCTCTCTCGTCCTTTTTTTTCCTTAGCGAAATCATCTCTGCTTGAGATGACGATCGCTGAGTCAAATTCCATCCTTCGACCCGAGCGGGTCGCGACTCCTTCGCTACCCTGGTGCGCACAGGGAAGCAATAATAAAAAAAATAATCGGTTGTGTTGCAGTGCGTGGTGCCTTTAAAGTAAATCGGGAGTGAGATAGTTTCATTAAAATTAAATAATAGAAAAACAATATAAACAATCACCACCAACAATCCCTTGTGTTTTGCTCTCCTGTGCTGCAGTTTCTTTTTGGTGTTTGACGGAACAGTTTTCGGAACAATTAGTGACAATTGGATGGAGGAGGAAGTGAACCGTGTGCCCGTGTTCGGCATAATACTTCCTCCCCACAAGATACCCAAACCCGCTCTCTTTCTCTCTTCTAAGACATAATAATAAAAATTTATAACAAGTGGGCGATAAAAAAAAACTACTTTGAAAGAAATAAAAAGTAGACGGTGAAAATATAAACAAAGAAGGAAAAAAAAATAAAAATTAAAAAGTCAGTTGACGAAAAACTAAGGGTGAGGTCTAGTTTGAGAGTATAAAAATTATTTAAAAAATACCCGATTCTAGAAACCAAAACGATAATTAAAATTCAATGGCGCGGACGCGAGTCCAGTAACACAAACTTTAATAAAGATTTAGTGCACGATTCTATCCAGTAACACAAACTAGAAAACTAGAATTAAAATTTAGTGCGGGCACGATAAGGGACATTTTAAAAACAAAAACGTTAAAGAATAACTATAAAAAAAGGTATAATGCCATAATTAGGCTCCTCGATAGTATAGTTAATATACCCGCCTGTCACGCGGGAGACCGGGGTTCGATTCTCCGTCGGGGAGCCTCTGGCGCAAAACTAATAACCTTGTCCGGAAAAAACAAATCATTATGGAAAATTTAACAAGCCTCAGGACTTGCCAAATAAGGCCAAGACGGGCTCCCGGTTGTAGTGCCAATGATGATGATGATGATGATAATGCCATACACTAGTTAACTGGGGGTTTAAAGAATCAACGCCCCCAGCAACCTGAACAGCAGAGCAGGAGAACAGAAAGGTAAAAGAAGAATAATAAGTGAAAGGACCTTTCGATTGTTATCATTACTAATCAAACATTTTGCGCAGAACAAAATTGGCGGAGCTGGTAACCAGCGGCTGTGAGCTGTATTGGAGTGATTATCTTCCTTAAATTCGAGAATACACTACTTCTCGAAGGTACAGGTCCAGTGATGAACAGAGCCCTGAGGCTCTAGCGTATTTACACCAACTATCCTTGTGGCGTTTCTAACAGATACACACACAATATACAAGCAAATAGTGAAGAACACCGAAAGAAAATGCATCACCAAGGAATAACATAGCAATTCCACATCAGTTGAATGTACTTGAGTTTAGAATTCGAATTCGTACACGCGGCTGTAGCCTGGTGCTTCAATCTTTCGCTTCCCACCTGTTTCATCCTATGTTCAAATTACCATCTTCACTATCGTTGCTAAACGCTACAACCACAACGTGTGATCTGTACACACAGCACACACTCTCCCATAGTAAACAGGACATTAAACTACGATCCCGACTTCCGCATAGAGCACCGGCACGCTCGCCTGCCCCGACGTCTTTACCCTCGCTCGTTCCTCACTCACAAATTTATTGAGGAGGGAGCAGGGTGAGGTTTCTAACAGATACACGCACAATATGCAAGCAAATACTGAAGCACGCCGAATGGAAAATCGAATAAGCAAAGCATCAGAGCCGTATGCCATAGCGATAACATAACAATTCTACATCAGTTGTGTGTACTTGAATTTAGAAATCGACTTCGTACACGCGACAGTAGCCTGATGCTTCAATGCTTCACTTCTCACCCGTTTCATCGTGTGTTCAATTCACCTTCTTCACTATCCGTGCTTAACGCTATAGCCTAACTAGTGATTACGTTCTAAATAAATTATTAAATTAAATATCAATTATTTTTATTTCACAGAAGAGAGATTGACCATATTAACAGGAGAATCCACTTAATCAAATATCTCACTATTGAATTTTTCTGTAGTTTCTTTTGTTTCTTTTCCTCTTTACAGTTTTTTGTCTTCTCTTTTCTTTTTCTGTTTACGGATATTTGGTTTCGTTGCTCATCTCTTTTTCCTTTTCATTATTCACCATTATTGTTCGTTTTTTTTTTCTTAGTTCGCTTCCTCTCAATGATTTCCATTCGTTTGGATTAGTCTTGGGACAAACTATTTATAACCGCGTATCTCTCGATGCAAACGAGACAACAATTGAAAATAAATTCCCCTACTAGTTGTCTTCACCCAACGGAACAACCCATAAACGCTATCTTGGGACTGGACTTAGTCCATAGGACACACCATACCGGTGTTCAACGGACAAAAAGTCCCTACCGCAGCTGTCGAACTACAATTATTCATTGAGAGTTGTAATACGGCCTTAAGTTGTTTGTCCACGGAGGAAGAACAACGTTCTTTTTTTGCGATGGTTACCCATGCGGTTAGGCGCAGAAGCCTACCGCATCTTTAAGGAAAAAACCCCGGTAACCTTCCAGGAATTCGAACAACGACTCGGGAGCCCATTGTTGCCGCAGGAGTCGTTATACTCGAAACTCTCTAAAAGGCGACAGCTTCATGCAGAGGACATCGCAGAATTTGTTTCCCGGTTAAACAAGCGGTGGAGCTCTGCAAGAAGGCAGCGACAAGCTCATACGGACAGGTAGCCAGTGCCGCATCCGCCAGCCAGATTGAGTGGTTAGCGAAGTCCGTACTGACTGGGGTAGTCAGGAAGGACCATTTCCGATATCATTTACTGGAATTAGGAGAGGATCCTTTCGAAAAATTCATCACCCGACTCCTCCAAATGGAGAAAGCACAGAAGGTGATATTCAAAAAGAGAGATTTTTATAGTATGGGAAACTCATCGTATGTTGAAACATACAATGCTTCCCCACTGTAAATTAGTTATATTTTGGTGGCGAGCAAACGGCCAACAATGAGGGTAAGGAGCTCCGGCAACCAGGGGGATGGCGTCGGGGATGATGCGGCAGAACTTCTGGCAGCTGCCCTTGAACTTTTGTACACTGGGGCGAAGGACACAGCTGCCTTATAACCAAATCCACTGAAGTCACCCTCAAACAAATAGATTCTTGATTTCTTATACATTCAAAATGTTTACAGGACTGGATAACTAATTCTTAAAAGTTCAATGCTAATTAGTTGAAACAAAATGCGAGTATTCTTCAAACTTTGCTTTTGATAAAATTCCAACCCCGGTGGTAGGCAGACTGACTGCCACTGCTGGATGCTGATGATGGACTGACTGGAATACGTTACTCATTCAAATCTAGGTGACAGCTTGATGGCGTCCCTAGGTGATGACACATTGTCAGCTGGCTGCTGACAGGTGTGGTGAGTATGGTGGTTGGGGAGTGTGTGGGGATAGATGGTCTGTGCGTCGGCATGGGCGCTGATTCCCACAACTTCAAGTTCAGCTGGAAATTGTTCGCCGGAGATTGTCACCCAGAAACGATCGACACATGAGGAATCAAAAGAAACACTAGACTTGTTGTAATTTATTTTTTAACTTTTATTAGATTTATTCACAGCACAAGTCATTTATTTAAGAATTAAGGTGACAAATCGTACTGCACTTAATTAACTTTCCGGGAACCGATTTCGATTACACTGGCGACGAAACGTATGCACAAACATATTATTATGAAACTGCCGCACTAAAACAAAAATTACTTTTAAATTAAATGCGCGCGCTTACTCCACTCGACTTAGAATATTTACGTCCCCGAGCGCGTAACGAGGGGCGGGAGATCGCGTGACCATTGTGTTCAGCGGATGGAATTTGACTCAAAGATTCAATTCGCTGGCTAAGGAAATTCTGGGTGCAGTCGCTTTCACTGTGGTGATAACCGGATCTCATAAAGGAGATCGTCATGGTACACATGTATATGTGTACGTCGGTTCTTTCATGGAACAAGGCCATGGGACGAATCTAAAACTAAGAAAGGAAAAGGAGATCGTAGAGATCTTTGTTTATGTGAGATGGTTACTGAGAAACGAATTCAGAACTATGTAGGATAAAAGGAAGTTCAACTGAGTAAACAAGTTATTAGATGGTAGGTGCATTTGGGATACTAGAATGATTGAATTGTTTGCGTATCGCCAGAATGCCTGATGAAGGACAGCGGTCTTTTGTTTACTTCTGGTGCGAATTAGTGAAATAGTCTCAGCGTGGATGGTGCTAATTACATGCAGCTGCTGTTGGACTATTTATCGGTGGCTAAAAGGGCCGACAGCCGATGTGTGCATAGATAGTTTTTATGTACACATATTGAGGCTAGGATTAGCCAACTCAAGGGTAAGATTCCCTGATATGCGTTCGTATGATATGCGAACCGATGAATTTTATTACAGGGAATTTACGATAAGGTAAGAAAGAACTCTTACAGGAATTGTATGCGAAAAGATGCAAGAAAAGGTAACAATTCTTTTACTGGAGCTTTTTAGATTATACCTTAGACAATCCTAGATGCGTAAAGCATTTAAGGTGCTGATGCGATTGCATTAGCGAAATTATGTGATTGGATGTAAGTTATGGGGGTTTTTTAGGTAAGTGAACCGTGGGGTTTGGCGGAAACGCCACAAGTGTACTAGACGATAAACGTACTATATTCTCCCCTCTGCATTTAATCGCAAATCCGCAACATATTTTATCCTAATTATTTCAACATTAAATCCGCAGATATATACCAAATCTCTTCGCAACTTTGGACTTCCATGTACTTTATCAGTTGTTCGATGTAACAGTTGTTGACTGATTAAATTCGTATGTATTTCAACTCTCCAACTGCCGCTGCTTATATTCTCTTTTGTGGCCCTGTGTCCCCTTTCGCATGTTAATCAAAGGAACAAGGATAATAATCGGTATAAATAGCCGTTCCTCAGTCCGCTAGCCGGCAGTCCAACGAAAATCTACTTGTACGGGAGTCTTGACCCTTCTCTCCTTCGATCCCTTCGGGTCAGACCACCACGATTTCTTTTCCAGCACAAAACTGAACAAAGCACCCATCCCAACAACATTCTCCTCTATAATAGTAGATTCCTGGACCCATCTTATATGGTCTACTACTAACACACTACAAACACGCATGCACAATACAAGACAGCACAAATACATCCAAAGTGCGGATTTCAGACACCAAAGATGTAATCTGGGTTTACTATGGCACTCAACACCCGCCGGTCTTGTATAATCACTTTCCCACCACCCCTTCCATCCCTCCATCCAAGTAGTTAGAGAACATTCGAACTAACCCTATCCACACTATCCTTAGATACCTCCCCCTCATTTTCAGATATCTTGAGACCGAGCCGGTCTGTAGGTGATTCTGTTTATCGCAAGATAACCTATAGGATCTGGGGTAGGCGACCCTCACCAGGGCAGTGGAGATTATTACCAAAATGATCCACCCACCCAGGTTTGAGACACTCGTGCGCCACACCATTTATTTGCACGGATGAAATTTTTATAATAAGAAGGGGCATTTATAGGACGAGTGTCAAAGACGTCGGAACACACGATTCTGCAGGGCTTTCAGGCAGTGTGGGCACGGTATTAAAGATTGTCGTGCAGAAGATGCACAAACAGCTCCATGACATAGGTCACAGTATCAAGAGAAGGAGTCTGCGAATAAATCCAGCCCTCTACATTCAAGCAAACAACGACACCGAATCATAGAGTGTAGAGCGTTCGATGTTGTTGCGAGTTATGTGGCCGAAAGGTTCACACGTAGGAAGGATGTAGCTACAAGAGAAAGTGGGAAAAACCCAGAACTCATCCATCTGTGCACCCAACAAAACAGTTAAGGCTGTACCCTTCTCCTACCCCACCAACCTGTACGGTCAATCTTGAATGAAAAAAGGTTCGGACGAAAAATAAATCACAGGGCTACAGAAATATATCCAACAAAGGCGGCAAAGACCGGACACAGCAGCTACAGGCCAATACAAGCCAAAGCCGTATTAGCTCTGCCAGTACTGAGCATTCTGAGGCTCGAAAGGAAATCAGAGGCAGCACTACGGACTGAAAGCCCCAAAAGCGCTGACCACAACACCATCATCCCAAGGCGAGCTGTAATCACTCTAGCTCTGTTAGTGCGGAGTCTACGAAGGCTCAAAAGCAGACCGGTCACCCGGAGAAGAGTGGTCAATGGTGTACATTTTGCGGACTACACACCCACACGGTTATGGAATATAATGTATGATGGTGTGCTCAGGGTCAATGTACCGGAAGGGGTTAGAATTTGGCAATAGTGGACGCAGCTGGACCTGGAGAATATTTGCTCCCAAGAAATCCAGAGCATTAAATGCTGGCTAGATATAGCCGGACTGAAACTAGCTGGACATGAAACGGAGGGAGTTTTAATAAGCAGCCGCAAGAAAGTTGAACACCTTGATTTGGAAATAGAAGGACAAATCATCAGATCCAGTCCTTATATTAAATATCTTGGTGTTATACTCGACAACAGGTTGAGTTTCAAGGAACATCTGAGGAAAACGAGTGAAAAAACGGCAAGAGTATGCAAAGTTTTAGCGAGACTGCTACCCAATGTTGGAGGACCCCGGCCCCACATAAGGAAACTCATAACCAGTGTCAACACCTCCATTATAATGTATGCAGCTCACATATGGGCAGGAGCCGCACAGTATAAGTCGTGCATGAGGGGAGTGAACTCCGTACATAGACTGGCGTCACTAAGAGTATGTTGTGCATTCCGAATGGTATCCGGGGCCGGGAGGACGCCACCTGACATTGCAGCTAAAGAAAACGCTGCATTGCATAAGGTCTCTCAAGAGAATCGTCGGAGAATGCGGTCACAATTAGAGCTCTCAAGCCTAAGAGAATGGCAACGAAGGTGGGATTCTTCCACCAAAGGAAGATGGACCCACAATATGATACCTGATATAGAAACATGGGTGAAAAGAAAACATGGCGAGCTGAATTACCACTTGACTCAGCTAATATCAGGAGATGGATGCTTTCGGCAATACTTGCACAAGTATAAGCATGTGAATCACCCATACTGCTTGTATTGCGAAGGCAAAATAGAAAATGCGGAACACGTACTCACAGAGTGAGTGAGATTCGAGACCGCACGAACGATTTTGGAGAGACACATGAGACGGACAGTTACTCCGGAAGGAGTAATAGAATACATGCTTAGTTCAAAACAGGAATGGTCCGTAACAAATGGTATTCTCTGTGAAATGATGCAGCTGTTGCGACACGACGAGCGCAGTAACAGGTAAACTCCGTCCCGCCCCGCGATGGAACATCTAAAAGAAAGTTCCGCGGGGATCAACGGGAATATGAGCTTGGCGGGAGGTGGTTTTAGTCGGTAAAAATCCAGCAAGATTTCCACCTTCCTATCGAAACCCAAAAAAAAAAAAAAAAAAAACACCCACACGGCGGCAGCGTATCCACAAAAGCCAAAACGGGGAGGGCGGAAAACTCCCAGTCGGGGTGGGAAACACCAACTCGTCCACACTAAGATCGCATTTTAACCAAAATTGTTCTCGGTTTTCGTCGACCAAAGTCCCGGTTCTTCAACTGGCTTTCGACATTGGCCGTAGAAACACTACATGCCTAATTGTGGACACCGGCAATGAGATCGGCGTTCTGAAGCTGAAGGCACTCTACCAAAAGTATATAGTGAATGCCCAGAAAGCAACTATCATCCAAACCCGTTTTGGCAAGGACCGGTCTGGGGGTTGTTGCCAGGGGAAGTTCAAATTACGCCAAGAAATCCCCTGTAGCTTACAGGTATTAGACTCCGCCGGGGTTGTCTGCAGGTGACCTGTTGGGTAACGACTTTCTGTCTAAGAATAGAGTTAATGAAATTCCCCCAAAAAAAAATTCTATCAATTTTGAAAATGATAGGAAGGGGATGCCATGGAATCCGCACCAAGGGGATCTGAGAATATCCAGACTGTGGTCGGTAGCCACCCGGGACACCTACCTACACAGGGTAGGGGCTGCAAAAACTTGCCCTGCCCTAATTACTTCAACAACAAGGTGAAACCCCGAAAGCCAAGGCATATTAAGAAGGGGAAAGCGTCGATAGAACGCCTACTATCAGACACCTCGGAGGTAGAAATCTTTCTGAGCAAACTGGTCATGGTATCAGGGCGATCACGAAACACGATAGGGCTCTCAATAAAAATCCGGGAGGAGGTAATCTTGGTATCTAAAGAAGGATTGAAGCACTCAATATCATAGGTTATCCTCAAACCATCGACCGGAAAAATAATAATAAACATTGTAACAATAAGTAGGCGAATAAATACTGTGAAAAACTAAAAGTAGGCGCCGACAATAAAATAAAATGAATAATTTTCAACTGAAATAAAAAATAGAAGAATAAAACCGATGATTAAAAACGGGACCGGATGGTGACGCATAGAAAAAATAGAAAAGGATTCTGTAACGAATAAGATTACCGATTTTTCTAAAAATCGCGTGTGAGCTCCAATTCGTTTTTTAAATTTTACTTCTCCCAAGAAAGGCGAACCTTTAGCGTTGAGTCAGTACCTTGGGATGCTATTTTTTCTTGACCTGGTCCATGAACTAAGCTCCGAAAGAGGGTCAAGGATTTCTTCCAATCATTTCACGAAGCCTATAAATTAATGGGGTGGTATTTCATAGGGCGGCTGGGTTTCGGGACCCTACGTCAATTGAAGCTACAACCAAACGCAAGACACAACCTCCTTGCCAACTCAGCCATTGCGGCGAATAAGATTAACGATTTTTCAAATGCGACTGGCAGCTCAAGATCCTACGCCCCCAGTAACCGGAACAGCCGCTCCAGGAAACGTCAGTTAACGAAAACAACAAAAAGCTACACCCGCGTATACTTAATAACCACTTAATACGTAAACTATCAATGACCTTTTTCAATATAACAACCCCAGCCACTATTATCTGTTCCCAAACCTCAGGCGGTGGCTCCAAGGAAAGAGATTCAGATATTTCAAAGGCTTGGCCGTACTACAGAAAGGATATCGAAATGTTGGAAAATTGCTATGCCAAGTATATCTCCCTCGAAGGCAACAAAGTTGAGGAATAAATATAACTATGCCCAAAAAATGCTTGTTTTCATTAAACGTCCTGGGACTTTTCAGCCTACGTTGTAGAACTTAGGATTTATATAAAATACAGGAAAATAATTTTAATGGCTACACATGTGACTTTACTTGAACTATTATTTTATCCCATTAATGTTTGAATATGATTTCGGAATGTAGTCGGAGCAGCTGGCGTGTAGATGATGTAATCTGAAGGTCCAATTCTCGAATATTATTCGCAGAATTTCTGGTCGTACGAGTATTTTGGCAATAACGAGTCGAATGTAGATTTCCACGGATTCAGTATTCTCTGGACTATCAGTGTAGATAAGTGACTTTGGATATCCCCAAAAACAGGTCACACGAACGCGGTAGTCAGTTTACAAATACATTTCTCGATATTAATCGTTCATAACATGTTTCTTTTAGCAAATTAATTGTATCGCGGTTTGTCTGAGCTGTGTTTATGGAACAACATATCTCGGATGAAAATACCATCCAATTGAGGCACATACAAATGATTGAACTTATTTTTTTTACTGATCTCCGTTAATTGTAGCTTTTTCATCACCATCAGTTTCGATAAAGTATGATCCGACGATTCTTTTGACATATAAAGTATGTTATATAATTCTATTCTATCTATCTATTTATTGGGCTGTCGGAACGCGGAAGTTCATGACCTCGCCGACTCGACTGCGACATTGACCCCTGTTCTGTGCACTCTCCTTCCACCTTCGACCATCCGATCCGATCTCCTCGAGGTCAAACCTAACATTGTCCTCCCATTTCAGTCGCGGCTGTCCTGTCGCTCTCTTTCCCGTTGGTTTGCCGTCAAGAACTCTATGCACGATCCTATCGTTGTTCATTCGAGGCAAGTTTCCGGCCCATCTCAATTTTCGCGACTTGGTTACTCCCACTATTGTAGGTTTGCGGTGTTACATAATTAAGAATGTTAATACCCCCCCCCCCCCCCCCCCCCCCCCCCCCCCTCGCCCTTATATAAATCAAAACACAAATTCAGCCTCTTATTCCATAAAATACATATATCACATACATAAAAACCACATCTTCCTACACCTCAATAAAACATTTTCATTTTCACTATTTATCAATTTAAAATATTTTTCCATAACCTAATCTTATCCCAAAAAAAACAATTCTCGATGTCAAAATTTGCCATTCTATATAACACACAAACATTTTCCACCCTTTTCATCCCCTATCTAACATTTTTGTAATTCTTAATCAAAACGAATTACAAAATTCTCTTAACGAGGACCTTGAACATTTTCAGACATATTTTAAGTATAATGATTTTTCCCAGCAAATTTACCGCTATCCTACCCCCATACACCTGCGATCGCTGAAAGTGGTCAGGTTCGCGAGAGCCAAACCAATTTCGACGAATCAATCAAGGTTAGGGTGGGGGCAAATTTGTATTCCTCATATATAAAGGACAGGAGTGAGTGTAAAAGAATAAGTGATGATGATGATGATGATGAAAAGAAAAAGTAAAAAATTAAAGTTGCTATCAAAAAGTTAGAAGTGTTGCTAAAGATAGTTTAGGGAAATATCATCATCATCATCGGCACTACAACCGGGATCCGGTCTTGGCCTTATTTAATAAGTCTGAAGCTTGTTAAATTTTCTATAATAATTTGTTTTTCCGGGCAAGGTTATTAGCCCTGCGCCATTACTGAAATATAATTCCTTCTTTTTGTTTTCGTTTATAATTTATTTTTAATGAACATCAATAACCACAAATTCGCCACCTGGGTTTTGAATAAATAATAAGAATGCTTAAACAATTAAGTATTCTTAAGCTAAGCGTAAAATCATTTAATTGTTTCAACCAGCACCACGTTTTTCCGTGAGTAAATTAGCCAAAAGTGAAAGTACATAGTTGTTCAAACGAACGTAGGAAAATCGACTGCCTCCTCATTTGACGAAAATCTCTGTCCTCCGAGCGCAATTTTTACATTAGGGAACAAAAAGAAGTCGCTTGGGGCTAGATCTGGTGAGCAAGATAGATGGCCAAGCAGTTCAAACCGTAATTCGTGGATTTTGCTCATGGCAACCGTTGAGGTCTGAGACGGCGCGTTGTCTGGGTGAAACAGCATTTTCTTTTTCTGCAAATGTGGTCATTTTTCCGCAATTTCTGCCTTCAGCTGGTCAAGTTATGATGCGTAGTATACCCTAGTAATGGTTTTTCCTTTTTTAAAATAATCGCTTAAGATAACTCCAAGACTATCCCAAAAACCAGTCGACATCACTTTCCCAGCCGAAAAACCAGTTTTTACATTTGTTTGGACCCGATTCCCACTTTGCAGTCCACTGTTTTGAATGTATTTTTGTTTCCGGCGTATAATGGTGTATCCAAGCATCATCGACAGTAATTAATCGGTGCCAAAACTCGCATTTATTGCCCCTAAACTGTGCCAACAGAGCGTTGAAAATGTTCATTCGAACACGTTTTTGATCTAACGTGAGCAAACGCTGCACCCAACGCGCGGACACCTTTGTCGTGCCATCTTGATTTGATATGTGACAAACACGTTCTTTGAACATTTTCATAGCCTCTGCTATCTCTCTCACTTTAATTCGCCGGTCGTCTAACACCATTTAGTGAACTTTAGCCATGTTATCGTCAGTTGATGCGTTTTTTGGACGCCCCGAACGTTCATCGTCTCCCAAACACTCTCGGCCACATATAAATTCAGCTGCCCAAAATTTCACATTGGTAAATGGTGGTGCAGACTCCCCATACACAGAGTCCAACTCAACTTTGATTTGTGTAGGCGTATTGCCATTCAAAAAAAAATTTAATGACAGCTCAATACTCAATTTTGTCCATTTTCACAAAAGCACTCACATCGACTCACTCAAACGACTGTCAAATAAAAACTGTGCATCAAAAAGGGCTGAAATTTTGGCGAATAATTGGCAAAAGATGCACAATTAACTTCACTAGCTTTTATTGACGAGTGCTGCTACCTTCACATTAAGGTCGGTGATGTGATGGTGATGTGATGTGATTGAGACCGATTTTTGACTGTTTCGAAGCTCGATGGAAATTTTATGTAAATTTTTCATTTTGTTCTTTCTCTCAGATTAATTTAAAATGCTTAAATTCTAGCTTATTTATATTATTATGGCAAACCAAACTAACCAAAGATAAACTGTGTTGCTAATTTAAAGATCTATACCTTAAGCCGAAATCCAATCTGCTCGTTGTTTTACTACCGATACACCGATCTTCAATTTTCCTGGTTGAAACTAGGCCTGCGAACACTGAGCGAACGGAAAACCGATAACCACAAGCTCTCTCGTACAAAGAAGTTTTCCTTCAAGCTTTTCCCCATACAGTCTCTTTTAATCATAACCCCCCCCCCCCCCCCCCCCTTTCCAACCCTTCAAAATCCCTATGCCACACCCTCTCCGCTCATCCCACCCCACCCCTCGCCACAATAACATCAAACAAATATCCCAATTTCATCAAAGCACATTCTATTAACCCAGTCATTTTCCAAGTCCTTTTACTCTCTCACTCTACCCAACTATCTAGTGCCCCATATAATTCTAGCCACTAACCGCGTTCTCCCACCCCGAAACCACCCACCCCAGGCCCTCTTTCTCAATCCGTTTTTGACTCTGTCTTCCCCCCACAGCAAAAATCACACATCTTGCCTCCCAAACTTAGAGACCGAAAGACATATGAAAATATTCGTCTCTTTCTTGCGTATCTCCATGACAAATCTAATTCTGTCTGATATAAAGGCAAAACCCGAACCAATGTCAAACTCTTTATTCAACAGGAGGG
Source organism: Microdon myrmicae (assembly GCA_963931805.1). Classification (NCBI taxonomy): domain Eukaryota; kingdom Metazoa; phylum Arthropoda; class Insecta; order Diptera; family Syrphidae; genus Microdon; species Microdon myrmicae. The sequence goes on from OZ007496.1 coordinate 31,251,512, forward strand.
TTTATCCACTGAGGTTCCCAGTCTCCACGAATCATTCGTAACATTCCACGTAATTTTTAAGCTATCCCCTCATAAAGTGTCCAATGACCTAAAAGCTTTCGGCCACTTCGTTCACTGCAGAACGTTATCACGTCTTCAACGTAGTAAGGTCGCCCTCAACAGTTTTTCGTTCCTTTATTTTATTCGGTGCCAACGCCGTTTTATTATTATTTTCTCTACCAAGTAGAATTTGCACAAAGTAGTTTATGCAAATTAGATACTTAGCGAGTTGTTCTCCTTTTAGAGGTAGAGAGGGGAAATTTACGAAAGGGGATTTGTGGATGTTAGGGGGGACCTGGACGCGAGGTAGGTCCGTAACACTATTGCGTTTGAGATGGATAGTGAAGAACGTGTGATTCGAACTGACGCTATGTCAGTTAGAATCACCAAAAATTGAACCTAAGCGTAACACATCAGGCTACTGGCCGATTTTAGAATTCGATTCTAAAACTCAAGTATATTCCACTGATGTGAATTGTTTTGTTATCGCTATGGTATACGGATCTGATGTATTTTCCTATTCGATTTTCGTTCGGTGTTCTTTACTATTGTATTGTGTGTGTATCTGTTAGAGACGCCACAACACCTTTATTCTGCACTGTTGCAATCAGACAACTTTTCGACTTGGTGTGACCGAAATTTCCTTGTACTTATCATCGCCAAATGCCAATCTATAACCTCTTCCCGCTAGCGCATTCACTGACCCATACGTCCCTATTCCCCGCATAACCAACCCAATGTATTCGAGATCTTGGGATCCTTTGTGACAGGGAGCTTAACTTCCATTCCTTAACGGAAAGCCAATTCTGCCCTCGGATTCGTGAAACGATGTTTTAAGGAATTCTCCGATCCTTACGTTACTCGATCCCTTTACCTTACCCTCGGCCATCCACTGCTTGAATAAGCTAGGCAGGTATGATCTCACTATTACAATATCCATATTCGTAGAATTGAAAGTATTCAGCCTAGCTTTCTTCGGTTGGCTCTCAGAGGGCTAGGATGGGAAAACCCCTTAATCCGGCCCCCGTATACTAACCGTCTGTGGTGTAAAAAGCCACAAAAATCTTGACGCAAAAACAAATTGGGTTACCTTTTCTTCCTGTCGTTCTTCCGCTGCTCTCCGTTCTTCCTGTCGCTTTTGTGGCCCTCTGGGGCGAGTTGGAGGTCGGTACAGCAGTTCCTTTTCTTATTCCATTTGGGCAATCTCCAAAATCCCGATCTCTCCTTCTTTCCCTTAAGCCCCACCTCAGGCGGCCCCCGCCAAATGGTGATTTGGGACGAGAATTCGAACACGTCTTCCAAAATACGCAATTGCAGCGCAAGCGATGGGATGTTCTCCTTTTTGTACTCAGTGTGATCGGAATAAAACTCGAGCTTCTAGTTGTTTTTGTGCTTAATTTTAACAACTTTACTTTAATTCTCTATTTTAACAACTTTAAATTAATTCTCTCTTTTTACAATTTTTTGATCACCAGAAGAAGAAATACGGGACAACTCTTCTGCTGTTCTTTCGTTTCTTCACTGTTAACTCTGACTGCAAAACTGCATCAAAAAGAACCGTCGACAACGGAATCAGAACAAACCGAATTCAAATATCCTGCTGCCTCTCTCTCTCACTCTCCATCGACATCCACTCCGAAAACCGAATTCGAACTCGCCGACGATCCACACTCGAATCGAGGCGTGTTCGAACACTCACATGTGGATCGTGCAATTCTTCCACATCAAACCATATTAAAATCAAATTACATTAAAAACAACTAAATGATGGGGGTGGTGGAAGCCGCACGTAACAGTCTCAAACTAATCCACCTCAGAACCCTTGAGGAGCACAAGGTCGTGGCTGACATAATGTTCATTCATCGCGTTCTCTACGGCTCAGTCGACTCCGCGTACGTGTAATCCCCGCCTCCTCTATATTCCCCTTCACCGGACCTCTTATGGTCTCAACGAACCCGTTTCGCGGATGCTGAGAAATGTCAACCCCCATGCCACCTTCTTCGACTTCGACTTCGCTACCCATACTCTCCGCTTCTACACTTTACTATAACTTGCCCCCACGTCGCTCTCTAGTTTGTAACTTATATATACTTTAGTTGTAGGTAATTATGTTGCTTGAATTAAGTCAATAAATGGGGTGGTAGCACCACTAAACTAAACTATTAAAATGAAACATCGTATAAGACGACTTACCCAATTAAAGAAACGAGCTCGTGCTACTTTTTGCACTTGGGATTGCAACTATTACAGAAGACAATTAAACATGTCTGCTTGTCTAAGTAAGTAAGTAAATAGGAGTAGATATGATCCCAAAACATCAGACGGGATTTCAGTTCCGACTTTTACTCACTGCGGTTGGAGTTTTTCAATTATTCTCACCAAACATTCTGATAGTTCCATTCTTTTATTCTTTCTAGAGAAATAGCTTCAAAATCACACTGCCAAATAGCTGACAATGGTTATTAATTGTTAAGCGAATATCAAGTTTTCTCTTCAAAAGCTAATTAGTTCTTCATTCGACTTCTACGTCTCCAATAGCTCAAACAATTTCAACGAATACATCAATACTCCTCAACATATTGCAGAGTTGTTTTTATCGCTGCAATCAATGGCTGATTATTAATTCATATAGAACGCTGTGACATCCACTGAATATAATACAAATTCCAATACACAAATTCAAAAACGCAACGTACCATCGAAAAAAAAGAGGGATAAAGTAATATACTCTGCCGAGGATGATGGAAAATTTAATAAAAGTTCTGCCCTCACTGAAGTCCTGGCCTCATCTTCGTTCCGCATCCTGTTTCTGCATTTCGTAAACAATAAAAGCAACAAAAACTGTATACACTCACAAGTCCATCGCTGCATCAGCGTTCGATTAAGGGTCACACTTCTCGAATTAACTTTCATAAACTCGCACAGATGTCGTGGTTGTTTCCGTGAGTTGGTATTGTTAAAATTAAGAGTCCTTTTAGATCCCGCCTTTGAAGTTTACACAGAGAATGTGTACGTTTTCTATTATCATTTTTTGTTGTTGTTATATTTATTTGCACTGCATCTAACTTATCACTTTATTGAAGAGACAAATTGCAGGGCGGGGGGTGCAGATTGTGGGCTAATTACATTATTAAGGGTTACATCGAAGGGTAAATGGTAGTAATTTTAAAAGAATCCATGCTGTGATCGATGCGGAAGTTAAATTTGATTATAGGATAGTCCTTAATTAATTCTCTCTGGGAAAAGTGGGTGTTAGCACAGGATGAATTTCGATAAGTTTTATAATTCAGTTGTCAGGTGATTGCTTTGTAACGCCTTCTACTACTTACCTGTTTCCATAGAGATCTGCCGAGGTACTCAACGTCAAAAAGGAACTATTTAATGAATAATCCCACGTTACACAGTTCTAGGAAACTCATAAAAACGGACAAGGCAGATAAGTGATAATATCTGTAAAACAGACAGAGGTAAGCTACGCGTCTTCGATGTGATAGCGACAGTAGTCTCGTCGTCAGAGCCGAATCACCGATCAGGCGGATCGCTCGTCTCTGTATGCTCTTACAAGTAGGTCGAGGGTATGCTTAGGAGCAGAGCTCCAAACATGAGAGGAATATTCGAGCGCCAGCCTAATTTGGGATTTACACAGAAGAAAAAGTTGGGCCGGAGTAAAATATTTCTTGGCTCTAAAAAGATAACTCAGTTTTCCAGAGGGGGCAATGGCGATGTTCGACGCGTGTTTATGCCACGATACATTCCCATAGACCGTGATTCCCATAGTAACTTTAAGCTTTCCCCAGGTTCGAAGGACTGGCCATTCATTATCAGCTGTGGAACCGATGATCCACTTTCCTTTGTGAATGTTGTAGATTGTGTCTTCGTTGCATTGAAGTCGACGAGATTGGCCTTTCCCCACCGCAGGACCTTATCTAGATCCTTATTCAGAGAGTCGATCTGGCTACATTTCCGCTGGTGCGACGTTAATGCACTGATCGGCCGATCACTCGAGAAAGAGGAAACAAACCTACTATCATCCGCGAAACTGAACACTTTGTTATCCGTTGTCTCCAACAAATTATTTGTATGAAGCAAAAACAAGCTTGGAGCTAAAATAGAAGCTCGGGGCACCCCAAAATTAACAGAATACAGATCCGAACACACGCCGTCTACAACAACCCGGATCGATCGATTTTCGAGGAAGCTTTGCATCCAGTCGCAAAGCTGTTGGAAAAGCCCATATGAACGAAGTTTGCTCAGCAATGCCCCGTACCAAACGCAGTCAAAAGCCTTGGGGATATCCAATGCGACCGGTCTTGACTCACGATGCCCCTCAATCGCAGATGCCCATATACCGGTTATAAGGGTCAAAAGGTCTCCCGTGGACCGCCTGCCACGCAAGTCGTATTGACGGTCATTCAGAAGTCCGTTGCACTCCAAATACTTAATTAACTCGGCGTTGATGATGTTACCTACAAAACCCCCCATCTAAACATGCATACCGGGCCAAGCCCCATTCAAATTGGGATCACACAATGTGAATCCCCTTAAATTCATTAATTAACCCAAAACACCAAAAATTCCTTAGCGGAATCGCTAAAAAATAAAACCATCGAGTACAGACGTACTCTATGGCGGCACCGTTTCCTTTAATCCCATTCAAGGAAACAATTCCTAAAAGGAACAAGGGACGGCGACCATAAATACATTCGGTGGACAACAATACCACTAAGATACAAAAATATCTTTGGCACCGTTCTCCAGTGAAATATAATTATTATGTCTGGACATTCCTGGAAATCCCAGGTAATGTTTAAGGGTTTCCAGACGGTTGCCGATCCAAGGTAAACTGCCTAAGGATCAGACAAAGGATGCGCTGGCTCACGAAAGAGACCCTAATACAAAGGATCTTACGTGAGATCAGCGCAAAAGGAAAGTACCACGTTGCTTTTTGGTTAACGTGGAAAAAGGTTTTCCTGCGATCGAACAATCGGAAAAGCAGGCAGTTGGTGGTGAGATTTCGGTCATGACGGTCAGTGATCAATTTGTTGGATATAAACTAGAATTGTACGCTACAAGTACACCATCTTATCCAAGAGGAAACTCCTTTCTGGATTTACTTATGATGGACGAGAGACTACAATTATTAGACACAGACCTAAATATTCGAAATTGCCTGCGCACAATCGGGTATGATAGTGACCATTACGGCATCGGCGCCATTTTACATGTTCCAAACGAACATGCAATAAGCAGTACGTCCAGATACATTCGTTCGTTTTCCGAAAAGCACATTGGTCGCGCTTTGATCGCATAATAAAAAGAGAACTACGCTCCAATGGCTAATAAAAACCTTCGAAATGAGGAAATAGACCATTATCTCTCAACGATGGACAACATTGTCATCAAAACAATGCACTGTTCCATTCCAAAAACGGCGCACATGGAGGAGAATTTTAATAGATACAGAAACTCAACTATTGATGCCCTGTATAGACAAAAAACCGCTCTGCTCTCCCAGTTGAAACTGCTCTACAGACAGTTCAGCGATCCTTATAGCCAAGGAATAAAGACAATTAAGTCATTGATAAAAACGTTCAAAAGCTGATCCGTGACAACCACAGATCAGTAATTAATGAAGAATGGAAACACAAAATTCTCCCCATTAAAACCAGTGGTGGGAATATGTTTCCGCAAATAAATAAAGTATTTAGAAGAAAAGATCATAATGACATTCCCTGCCTTCGAGTCCCGAGGAACAAATGTCAAATATTGCTGAATGCAGGACTCACCCCGGAACACATCAACTCCAACGAAGAATTAATAGTAGTCGAGGTTCCGCAAGAGAAAGCGAACTCCATTGGCGCCTGTTTCGAGGCAGTACACAGAGTGAATGAATCCATTCATTCTAACCTCGATATCGAAAACAGAGCTATCCAAAACCATATTTCGCTGCACAATGAACGGGAAAGTTGGCATTCCGAAAACAAAAGTTTCACCATCTTCAGTGAAAACAATAGAGCGGATGCGCCGCTTAGAAATTTGCGCACAAACATATTTGTGAACAAAAATGAACTCATGAACATCCTTAGATCCGTTAAAAACAAGAAATCCTCTGGAAGAGATGGTATTCCGAATACAGTTCTTAAACATTTGCCTCCGGAAGCGGTGAAAATGTACACTACCTTGTTCAATAACGCTCTAAACAATGCATACTTTCCAAGACGTTGGAAAATAGCACTAGTCCATCTCATCTCCAAAAGGGGCAAGGACAGGCGCAATCCTGACAATCTTCGCTTGATTAGTCTGCTTCCAAACATTAGGAAAATATTCGAGAAAATCATAAATAAAGCATTGATAGACTGGTGTGATGAAAATGACATCATCCGGAACAACCAGTTTGGCTTTAGAGCAGGGCACGACACAGTTCAGGCAGCTACAAAACTTGTTTCCGACATATAGTGGAACAAGGCAAACGATTGACTTTGAAAAGGCCTTCGATACCGTATGGTTAGAAGGACTTGTATATCATTTATCAAATATAGGTTTGCCTGAATATCTGTTATACATCATTTACGACATGATAATGGAGTAACAATTTGTGGTAAAATGTGGGGACCAAATCTCCAATAAAACTTTCCATATTAAAAATGGCTCACAGCCGGGAGCCGTGAATTCTCCCATTCTCTTCAATATTTATACTAGTGATCCAGTTGGGTCTCTTAATCATGCTATTGCATATGCCGACGATATTGTAGTGTACAGATCAGAAAAAAAATCGACACCATTAACAGACTTCTTCAAGACGACTTCAATAAAATCAAACGTGTTTGTGACGATTGGAAATTGAAAATTAACTTCCAAAAAACAGAAACCATCCTTTTCAGAACACCTCTTTCTACAGCTTCAAGAGATACAAGGCATAATTGGAAAAACTTTTCCATTGTAGGAAGCAATAATCTTCCGCTGCAAATGAAGACTGTTGTCAGGTACCTTGGTATCTGGATGGACCAATAACTATACTTTGATAAGCACATAGCAGCTGCCCTCTCCGCAGCTAAAAGTGCATATGCAATGACTAGAAATCTGTTTCGAAATAGTCTCCTAGATCACAAAGTTAAAATAATTTCGTACTCAGCATTTATTCGTCCAATATTAGTGTATGGTTGCCCGGTATGGTTTAACGTTTCCACATCCTACATGGAAAAGTTTCGCATGTTCGTTGCGTTTGCGCTCCTGCTTTGGATTACATAGAACACCTGAGTCTCAAACAGGAAATTCTATCCTAATAAGACACTGTACGACAAATCAGGATTGAATAGGATAGACAATTTCATTATCAAAATTATTCGTGGCCACACTGCAGGGGCAATGTGCAGCGAAAATAATCTTTACTCGGGAGCATACTACCCCAATGACATGTACTTGGAGAATACACTCCAAAATGGGTTTATCTCACATGAAGCGTTCCCTCTCTTGGATGGAAAAGGTTTTATCCAAAACAACCATGGAGTCCCTATTATTTACCACGTTTTTCGTGGCGCCAGGGACAAACGGAATCTTTGTAACAGTGATATATCAAATGCTGCAGTTCACTTGCGGTTTAGCATGGCAAGGGGCGATCGATATAAATCTATAAATGACCGATCCCATCCCAACTGGTGGTGGATTGACAATGAAGAAAGGATTTAATACTCCCAAATGTAGTAAGATCTTCAGACGCTACGCCTTCCCTTCCCATTCCTCATTTCCCTTTTCATATTTATTTATTCTTCCTTTTTCGTTTCAATTTTTCATATAGATTCCTTTTCAATTCAATTCAATTCAATTTTTATTTGGTAGATAATTACATTTATGGTATATTTTACAACTAGTACTTAACAGATTTAGGATAGCAATTTCTTTACAACTATAATCTTAAATCTATATAACGACAATAGCACAATTTTAATGAATAACAAATAATAAATTAAGGGAAAACTACAATAAAAAACCCTTATTTGAATCTTAAGACTAATATTGCACTGGCTTCCGGTTATTTTATACAGTAATGACCTCGATATAATTTTCATAGACAGAGTACATATGTAGTGATTTAGGATAACCCAAGAGGGGAAACGAGAGCATTGTCAGAAAAAGAACAATTGACGAAGAAGTTTCGGTTGATTTTGTCGATAAGGAACTCTACCGGTTTAACGTTGGCGTTTTCATGTAGTTCATGTGTCGAATAATGCCATGGCAAATTCATCAACATTTTCAATATTTTATTTTGACACCTTTGCAATTTTATTTTGTGTGTGCGAGCACAATTACACCATACAGGGGCGCCGTACAGGAGTATCGCTTGAAAAATGGTTTTATATATTATAATTTTATTTTCGATGCTAAGCTTTGACTTTCTACACACTAATGGATACATAACTCTTACGACTTTATTTTATCAATTGTGGTAGTGACGTGTTTTTGAAAGATAAGTTTTTTATCTAGAATAATACCTAGATATCTACAGTCTTCGGACCAATCAATATCAACTGCACACATACTGAGTTTAGTGCCATTTGGTAGGTAGCAGTGTTTCCTACATCTCGAAAACCAGACTGCTTGTGTTTTATTACCATTTATTTTTATTTTCCATTTCCTGTAATATACTGCTAGCTTGTCAAGAGCTGCTTGCAAAGAGTTGTAGACATTAGTGAATAAGGCACCCGAAGAGAAAATGGCCGTATCATCGGCAAACATAGCTACCTGAATGTTTTCACCTAGACATGGTAAATCTGCGACAAACAAAGTAAATAATATGGGACCAAGGACCGAGCCTTGGGGTACACCATGGTGGATTTGGTGAGTAGAGGATATGTCGGTTCCTAAACTCACAACATATTTTCTCGAACGAAGAAAGCTCTGGATAATTTTGATAAGCGGTATTGGCAGCTTAAGTTTTAGTAGCTTATAAATCAAGGCATCGTGCCATACCGTATCAAAAGCTTTTTCGATGTCTAGAAGAACCAGTCCCGTTGACTCCTTGTCGATGAATTTACCAGCTATGTGGTTTTTAATGCGCAAGACTTGGTGGATTGTGCTGTGACCACTACGGAAACCGAACTGAAAGTTTGGTAAGATGTTATTGTCTTCCACAAAACGATCAATCCTTTCCTAATGATTTTCTCTAAGAGCTTACTTAGACAGCTAAGTAGACTAATAGGTCTGTAGCTTTCGGGGCTGTTCTTCGGCTTGCCGGGTTTCGGGATAGGTATTACCTTTGCTGTTTTCCAACAGTCCGGAAAATAACAATTCTTAAGACAAGCGTTGAAAATGAACGTTAAATAGTTACTTGCAGCAGGTGGAAGTGCTTTGATTAATTTGTTGTTAATATTATCGAGACCCGCAGCCTTTTTTGATTTCGATTTTTTTATCAATTCTTTAACTTTGCTGATATTAGTTGCGTAAGTACTTTCAGCTGGTGTTTGAGAAAGTACATGGATCGTGTTAGAAACTTCAGCTTCAGTATACGCGTCGCTTAGATGCATAGATATGGAGTGGTTCTTACTAAACGTGTTAGCAAGTAGGTTCGATTTCTCCACTGAAGAAATAAACAACTTGTCGTGAACTTTAAACGGAGGAATACTTGACCCTCTCTTTTCATAATTTTTGATATTTTCCAGAACGGTTTGCTTGCTTTGTCAAGAGAGGAAAGGTGTTTATTTCAACACTTGTTCCTATATGTCGAGATTTCGTTTTTAATGATACGAGGGTTGCCTTTTATATTTCGGGATTAGAGAACAAAAACAAATATTGATCATCGAAAATCACTTTATTGTTTTTCAAAATATTCCCCATGAAGATCTATACACTTTTGCATGCGTTTGAACCAATTGTCGAAGCACTTTTGCCACTCTGATTGAGGTATCTCCAACACATGCATTCTGAATGCAGCAACCGTCGAAAAACGTTGACCTCTCAGTTTGTTTTTTACGTACGGGAATAAAAAGAAGTCATTCGGTGCCAAGTCAGGACTATACGACGGATGACCCATCAAATCGATGTTTTGGGTGCTCAAAAATGCAGTTGTCGCAGCCGATGTGTGAGAGCTCGCATTGTCGTGGTGAAGAGTGATCCGTCTTCGGCGGTTGGTTTTCCTGATTTCTTGGAAGACAACTGGAAAACAAATGGTTGCGTACCACTCAGAATTGACTGTTCTGCGTTGTTCTAGTGGTACGGTTGCGACATGTCCAGTTTTTCCGAAAAAACAGGCGACCATTTGCTTGGAAGTGCTTCGTGCGCGAACAACTTTTGTTGGATTTGGCTCATCTTGAAACACCCAGACAGTCGACTGCTGTTTACTTTCGGGCTCATACGCGTAAATCCACGATTTATCACCTGTCCGATGTCATAGACGTGTTTCGAAGCACCGCGACCGTATTTTTTTGAGCATTTCTTTCGACCAATTGACACGAGCCTTTTTTTGGGCGATTGACAAATTGTGTGGGATCCAACGCGAACAGATTTTTTGTTGTATGCAATATTGAATGTATGCTGGTCCAACTAACGCCTAAGGTTGTCTCAATCTCACGATAGGTCACATGACGATCTTCTAATATCAGTTCGCGCGCAGCATCAATTGTTTTCGGAACAACAACTGATTTTGGACGACCTTCACGAAATTCATCTTGGAATGAACTACGACCACGATTGAATTCACCATACCATCGATAAACACTGGTCCTTGATGGAGCTTCATCGCCAAAAATTGAATTAAGTTCATCCATGCACTGTTGCTGAGTTAATCCACGCCGAAAGTTGTAAAAAATAATCGCACGAAAATGTTGACGATTTAATTCCATTTTTGGGCCGAGATGAATCTTTTAAGTTACTGTAAACAACACAAATAGCGCTCGTATGTCAAAACGTTCTGAGTGTGTATAACCTCAAAATTGTCCAACTTTACGACAGAGCTGTCAATTGCCGGATTGCAACACTAGGGTTGCCAAATCCCGAAACATAAGAGGCAACTCTCGTATTATTTAAGACTTTAACATTAACTAGAAAACAATCGATTCTATAACGCAGCCATTTTCTTCTTTCAGAGTTTCGTAGCCTAATCAGATGTAAGACATTTTCAGGAAGCGGTGCCTTATCAACTGGAGCAGTGGAACATTTAGGTATCGCAAGATCGGCCGCTCTATTGATAACAGAAACAAAATTGTTACATAGGATATCAATGTGCTCGCTGCAGGTTATAGAATTTAGGCTGGTATCACCTAGAACCAAGTTCGTGTTTATATATGATTTATAACAATTCCAGTTGGCGGCGGAATAGTTGTGGTATAAACTGGTACGATTTACAACTTCTGTATGATTCACTGTGAGGCTGATCGGAAGGTGGTCTGAACTTAACGCATTTAGAGTTAATGGCACTGTGCAGTAATTTGGAATATTAGTGATATATAGATCAAGAGTTGAGGGGTTCTTGTTAGCACTCGCTGGGATAAGTGTATAAAGTGAATAAAGTATGGAAAAACTTGGGCTGGATTCAGTAACATCTAGTAAAATGTTATCCCAGCAGTTTGTCCTAAGACAATTCCACGACTGATTTCTGCAGTTTAGATCACCACCAATAATTACCTTGTTTCGAGTGTTGACTCTATACAATTTTTGCAGATCCCGCTCAAAGTAAGTAGATTTCTCAATGTTTCTATTTCCTCCAGGGAAAAAGACCGAAAAAATACTCACCTTGGAGTTATCACTTAATGTTACATCTATACTAATTTCCTCAATTAACTTAAGGTGCAATGAAGGACGCAAGGAATATTCTATACATTTTTTCACAACAATGGCTACACCTCCACCACTAGCATGTACCCTGTCTAGGCGATAACATATGTAATCTTGATGTGAGAAAGAAATGTCTTGTTTGAGCCAGGTTTCTGAAACAAGTGCAATGTCAATATTAAAATTTATCAAGAAACTAAAAAATGCATGCTTTTTGTTTTTGATGCTTCTCGCATTCCAAGTTATGATGTTAAGAGAGTTTCTTAACATGTTCTTTCCGAGTATATGTACTTAATAGCTAATGAAGTAATGACGTTAAATTGGTCAGCTTTAGTTTGACAAGCACTACGCTTGGTTACAACTTCATTACGAAGAGAGTTTATCTCACTAAATGAGAACAAGTTATCATTAGTTATAGTTTCTGACGGATTTTTCTTCGTGTGTGTGGTATCACTGTTGGAAGGTTGCTGGGTTTGATGGAGGCCAGAAGCCCAGGTGTATGAAAGAGGTGGAGGTTGACGCACAGATCGGGGTAGTGGAGGAAAATTATCAATGGATAATCGGTCGGGCAGTGGCTGCTGTTTGTCACTCGGAGGCTGTAGGAACGTTGTATTTCCTGCACCACGTCTACGTGGGGATAATTTGCGGCGCATGTCTATGTACTGCTTTCGGCTTATGCATTCTGGATCGGTGGATTTATGTGGCCCACTACAATTTGCACACTTGATGACCTCATTCGTTTTGCAGTCGGATGTTTTATGGTTTCCCGAACAGATTGCACAGAAGGTATTTATCTGACAATGCATAGAGCCGTGACCGTAAAGCTGGCAATTGTGACATTGTGTGACCTTACCTGGATGATGTTTTTTAAAGTCCCAGCGAACGATGGTTTTGAACAAGGTTGAGTAGTTCCGTTTTAGTTCGTTTAATTTAACAGTACCGCGTTGAATGTAGATGATGTACAAGTAGTGTTTGTACAGGGCTTTTGTTGACGAATTTATTGTGATGGTTTTAACATCTAGGCACTTAATCCCGAGTGCAATTACTTCGTTTTTCACTATATCGTTGCTAATCAAGTCTAGTCCGGATAACACTACCTTTAATGGGCGATTTTCCTCACGCGAGTGGGTAAAAAACTCACATTTTAACCGTAAGAGTTCGGTTCTGATTTTGTTATATATGTCCATTGTTGGAGCACATATTTTTTGTCCAAGCGATATGTTTTTAATTAAGTATTTGTCTATCTTAATGTTGCTCAAAATATCACGCACTTTAGCACTAGTTGTTTTTAACACCACAATTGGTGGAACGGTTTCTTTAGGAAGTTCTGCGCACTGTTCGTCATTGGTCGGATCCATTTCAGGAGAGTCTTCCATCAGACTTTGAAGTGGTTGAAAAAAGTTAGTGTTTGAACACATTTTAGATTTTTCTAGCACTTTATTGTTCACTTTTGAAAGTTTATCGGGAGGAGTTTGGCCTCCAATAACGGGGTCGTAACGCAACCGTTTGCGCTTAATTTTGTTTAACACACGTGGCCCAGGGGCCATAACTTAACGGTTTTAACACTTGTTCAAATTTTTGTATGCGGAAAACGAGGCAAAGAAAACAAGATAATGATAATTAAATTGTGAAAATTATTGTGAAAATAACGGTTCATTAAGATAAATAGCACGAGCAAATTTGTGAGACAAGTTGTCTGTTTGAAAGTCAGCCAGGTGAGATTCCTTTTCGTTTTAAAATTTCCTTATGTTAACATTTTTGTTAATATTTTATTTTGTAAACTTTTTTTTATCTTATGTTATTATTAACAAAAAAAAAAAAGAAAAAAAAAATTCGGAGGGAGAACTTCTTCCTAAAATATTCGGTTAATAGGAAATATATAAAAATATAAAAATATTATTATACGCCGAAAGGCATTACACAAAATTGTATAATTTAGAGTGCTCGTGTAGAGTCAGTAAATTATTTTAAGAATAAGAAAAGATTGTAAAATAGGATTTAGCATTTTAGTCCTAAGTAAACATTTATTAAATTATTGTTTTTATTAATAAATGCGTTATTCAATCAATCAATCAAAATCAATTTGTCGGGTGGAAAAGTTAAATATCGAGTGACAGTTTTTGGTGGTCGAAGAACAGTTTAAAAAGCCTGGAAAAAAGTAAAAAGTCGAATCGGGTGATCGTGATGTACTGTGAAAAAGAGATAGATAAAACTAAAACATTAAGTGTATCAATATCTATACATGAATTTAACTCTTAGACTACAATACCAAGTTGAAAGTGTATAAAGAAACCTATAACATTAAGTGCATCAATAAATGTACCTAGAATTAACTCTTAGACTATTACACCAAGTAAAAAATGTTGGAATAAATCTCTTATTATCTCGTATATATAAAATGTTTTATTAATTAATCCAGAATCACCCATACCACCGAACCAGGACAACACCGGTAGGAGAGTAGACTAGATCCAACACGTGCCAGACCGTCAGTACCCGCTTCTCAATTATATATTTTAATTGTGTTCAAATGTATATTGCAACAATGACCTTTTCCATCACCTTAGATAACATAGACAGTAATGCGGTCGGTAATTTTATGTGAGACACTTTTTTTGGCTGGACTCGAGCAATTTTCCAGCAGGTAGGAAACCTTCTCCGTGCATAAGATAAGCGTAAGAGTCTGCCAAAAATCGACGATAGTTCTGGAGCAAAATTCTTAAGGACTATTGCTGGTATTCCGTCCGAGCCAGTCCACGAGGAATGCGCTGAATACTAAACAAATCATCATCATAATCGGCACCACAACGGGGATCCGGTCTTGGCCTTATTTAGCAAGGCTATCCACCGGTTCTGACTTCGAGCTGATCTCATCCAGTTTGGCACTCCCAGGCTCTGGGCGTCCTGGTCTACGCCATACCTCCATCGCAGACAAGGTCTTCCGCGCTATCTCCTTCCATACATCCTGCCACAAAGGACTTTCCGGGTAGGCTCCTCTTCGCTCATTCGAGTTAGGTGTCCCGCCCACCGGAGTCTACCCAGCTTGATTTTTCTTACAACATTAGCTTCAAGATAGATTGCGTACAACTCATGGTTGTAGCGTCTCCGGAATCGTCCTCCCTCACATACGGGGCCAACAATTCTCCTTAAGACCTTTCTCTCGAACGCGGCCAAGAGTTCAGAGTGCCTTTTATTAAGCACCCAGGTCTCGGATCCATACATGAGCACTGGTAAGACCATGGTCTTGTACAGTAGTAGCTTGGATGTTCTGGATAAATTTCGGGATTTAAAGAGCCTCGATAGACCATAGTAGGCTTTGTTGGATTTAATCAGTCGTTCGCGTATTTCTTCTTCCATATTATTATCGGATGATACTATTGACCCAAGGTAGTTAAATGATTGCACTATTTCAAATTCGTGCTCCACCACCCTGATAGTTTGACCAATGTTAAGTCTTCTCTTCGCAGAAGTTGCCACCATGTACTTGATTTTTCCCTCATTAATGTGCAGTCCCAGTTTTTGTGCCGCCTGCTCGATCTGGGTGAAGGATTCCTGTACAACCGATTCGGTTCTATCGATGATGTCGATGTTATCTGCGTAGGCAAGTATTTGGTTGGACTTGGTGATAATAGTCCCTCTAGTTGTGACGCCAGACTCACGGATTGCTTTCTCAAACGCCAGGTTGAAGAGGAGGCAGGCCAGACCATCCCTTTGTCGGAGTCCATTATAGATGTTTATTGGTTTGGACAGCAACCCCGCTATTTTTACTTGACTAGTTACGTTGGTCATCGTCAACCTACAAAGTCGTATCAATTTGTTTGGAATGCCGAATTCTCTCATGGCATTATATAGTTCTACCCTGGCTATGCTGTCGTAGGCGGCCTTAAAGTCAATAAACGGATGATATAATGGTGTTGTGTTTCTTGTTTATATTTTCAGGAAGCGTGTCTCCTGGTCCTTAAAAGGACAACGCGATCTCTTAAAATTTGACCGCTCCTGAAAACTTGTCCTACAAAAGGGGTCGTTGCCGTGCTTCCTCTGAGTTCAAAGGGAAGAGCAACGTCCTTTGATTCGGCCTCCGTCCTATTGTCTTCACTTGGTCTTCCGTGGGGGCCAGGTGATACTTAGATATCCGTAAAAATGAAAACACGTCTTGTTTCCTTTTTGAATTGGTTTTTATTGTCTTCTTAAGGATTTTCCTGGGGTACTTCCTCCAGGGACTGTAGACGAATTTAGACTGCTGCCCGGAGATCACTATACTATTCCTTTATAAAGGATAACGAATCGAAAATTGTATCCCAAAGATACACATTTTCGTGCAACAATCTCGATTTTTTGGATATTTCGAGCGAGATGTTGTATTTACTTTAGATAAGAATTCAATTTCTTGAATTCTTATGAAACTATCGCGCAGATGTGTGAATGTATCTGCTTTTGAGTTTTTTGTTTGTTTTCCTGAATGGAAAATTTTCGGATAGAGATAACGCTCTCTGAATTTTGGATTTGGGTGATGCTGTGGAGCAAATGTAGAACAATAAATGAATATTAGATTCGTTTATTGTAACTTTTAATTTTAATTTGGATTTTGGGGTTAATAATGCCGTGGGGGCAAATGTTAGGCAATAAACGAATGTTTGATTCGTTTGTTGCGAATTATGGTTCATGTTTGGGTTTTTGAGGGTTTTGATGGGTTTTTGGTTTTAGCGTATGATAGCTAGGATTTGGATGTAGGAATGGGGGAAAAAGGTAGTAGGGCTTTTTGGAGCACTACAATGGAATCTTAAATTCCTGACATTTTTCCATCGCCTGCCTAAGGGTGAATATCTGATCAATTGCTGATTTACCTGGGATGAACCCACACTGATATTGACCAATGATGGCCTTAGCGTATGGGGCTATCCGATCTTGTAGGATAGTGGAGAGTATCTTATAGGCGGTACTCAGCAATGTTATACACCTATAGTTGCTGGGCAAATTATACCGCGACGCCAATCTTCCGGCATCTCCTCTTCCTCCCATACGTGCACCACAACCTCATGAATTGCGTGATGTAACGCTGTCCCTCCTTGTTTGATCAGCTCAACTGGTATGTCATCAGCTCCAGGGGCTTTATTTGATTTGAGCTGTCTAATGGCTTTTAATGTTTCCTCAATGCTTGTTGGCGGGAGCATTTGGTCTTGATCTTGCATTGGTGGAACCTCCAATTCTTCTGTGAGCTGACCATTTAGCAATTCATTGAAGTGCATTTCCCATCGCTCCAGAATGCCTTCAGGATCGGTGAACAGATTACCCTCTTTATCGTTGCAGTAAGTGCAGCGTGGTGTGTACCGCGTCATACTGCGGATTATTTGGTAGAACTTCCGCGCCTGGTGCGGACCTCGCTCTCTACTTTTCTCTATTTCACAGACAATATTTTTTTTCCAGGCACTTTTCTTTTGTCTGTGAAGTCTTTTTTCAGTTCTTCTGAGCTCTTTGTATTTCTCCTCGCGTACCCGCGTCCAATGAGATTGCTGCATTGCCCGGTATGCAGCATTATTACATTCAGTCGCTAGTTTGCACTCATCATCAAACCAGTCGTTCCGATCTCTACGCCTACTGCCTAAGATGGAGTTGGCAGTACTAATGACAGTATTCTTAAGGCGTGTCCATTACGCTTCTACGCCCGGGATTCTGGCCCCAGGACTTACTGTCCCTCCGTCCAGCTCTTCGGCGGCGAGTCTAAGCGCATGACCAAAGGTGTTACTGGTATTCTCGTTGCGTAAGGCAGTGTTGATTCGAACGTGATCCGCGGATGCAATACGTCTCCATAGGGAAATCCGCGCTCGGAAAACGGTACCAACAAGATAGTGATCCGAGTCGACGTTGGCACCTCGGTACGTTCGTACCGTCATCAGGCTTGTGGGTAAGGTTTTAAGTAGGTGCCTAGTATGACACGGATTCACTTAACCTTCTGCTGCATAAAGTGATTAACCACCAAAAGACCAAATGAATAAAACCACACCGGTAGTTCAATTTAAATTGTTCGCCGAAGGGGAATAAACCAGTAAAGACGCCGGAGTTTAAACAAAACACTGATCACCTGTGAAAGTCAATTAATAAAACAAGTCGATTTGTTTTAGTTACATAACATTCCTTTAATTCAATTCCACATTACACCGTGTCTTTTACAATTAATAATTAATTCCGGTGAACTACATTGGCTCCTCGATAGTATAGTGGTTAGTATACCCGCCTGTCACGCGGGAGACCGGGGTTCGATTCCCCGTCGGGGAGCCTCTGGCGCAAGACTAATGACCTTGCCCGGAAAAAAAAATCATTATGGAAAATTTAACAAGCCCCAGGACTTGCTAAATAAGGCCAAGACCGGCTCCCGGTTGTAGTGCCGATGATGATGATGATGATGAACTACATTATAGGTTGATTTTACATTACACTGTGCCCCTTTCAGTCGATGGTAAATATGTCGCTATATTAAAGGACTCGCGCAGAATAGGACGTAACTCGACACTAGCTCGACATTGCGTAGTACACGTACAAGACAAAAACGTCACTTAACTCCGACTCAATTCCGTATATCGGTGAAAAAAGAAACTGACTACTTAGTAGCGGGCTGGTAAAAAGGGGAACTCTTAGCGGGTGCGACTGTCCGCTGTGGTGATAGAAATCTGACTCGCCGTCAGATTCAACGGAGGTGGATTACATCGGCGTAGGAGGATTCTATATGCGTCTGCATAGGACAAGTACGTTGCCATTCAGCCTGCATATCGCCAACGACGAAAATGCATCTGAATAAACATGGGCTGGTGTAATGCATTGCGGGCATTATAGAGATACGCGATAGCGAAGATCGCCGAAGGGAGAAATAGGTTTCTGTGTAAATAGAAACGCTATTTCGAGGGCCATAAATCTTTGATGACCTGTGCCCGAGAACGAAATAGGTTTTTGCTTTGAGATACACAAAAACGATATTTCAAGGGTCACGATGATATGCACATCGTGTTTACTCAGGCGTTCATGATAATGCCGTTGTAGGCTATACATTCTGGTGACGATAGGTCAGCCGAAAATTTGGGCCTTGTTTACAAGACGGTGCCGGTACATGAGTATAATGGCGAGGAATTAGCCTTGCATATGTGCAAGCGTACATCTGGCCCAGGGTGGTCATGTATCAGCGGTCGGTTAATAGGGTAAACACAGTGATGCTACTGTATGTTTGTTTGTTTAACAGGCCGGAGCATCGTTAGGCATGATCTGGGGTATGATTGTCTAACGTCAATCATACGAGTATTAGTGCCCAAATCCCATGATCGGTAGATAACCGATAGAGGAAATTGGTCGCAACTGTAGCGAACCTTGGGATTGGGGCAATATTCACTCATGAACCGTAGCAAGAATATCGGCTACAGCTGTGTCAACAATTACGCTGGCCAGCGAGTATTTATCTTTTATAATTGCTGCCAAGCCGAGCCGATTGTCTGGCACGGTTCATGTAATATGAATGAAATAACTTGTTTGATGTGCATGCCTGCTGGGGTTTTATTTTCAGGTGGAAATTATTTGAAAGAAAGCTTACACTGCTTGAATGCAGGTAACTATAGTGGTTTATGGAGTGAGAGAAAAGTAGGTTATTTTAAAGAAATGGATGGTTCTTTAGGAAGGTTTTAAAGAACTGCCACAGGCTCGAGGAGTGGCGGCGATCTATCAACACGTGGTCAATTTGGTTGCGAGTGGCTCCATCAGGTGATACCCAGGTGGCTTTATGAATATCTTTACGCGAAATCCTGGTACTTGCAACGACCAAGTTTTTTGATGCTGCCATGTCGATGAATCGTAGTCCATTGTCATTAGTGTTCTAATGCAAACTGTGGGAACCTTCGTAGTGCCCGAAAACCGGCTCCCGATCTATTTTGGTATTCAAATCACCAAGAACGATTTTTACATCGTATCTTGGGCAGGCATTGAGGGCCCAGTCGACGTTCTCGTAGTATTGTCCTTTTTCGTCGTCAGGGGACTTCTCTGCAGGCCCGTGAACGGATATGAGGCTTATGTTATTAAACTTGCCTCGCACGCGAAGAGTGCATAGCCTTTCTTTTATTGCATTAAACCCGATAATGGCAGCCTTCAGTTTTTGGCTGACTAGAAAGTCTACCCCGAGCACATGGTGTTTCGCATGACAGCTGTAATAAATGTCATACTCGTTTCTTTGAATAACACCACTCCCCGCCCATATTATTTCTTGTAATGCTATTATATCAGCCTTATATTCGGACAGTGAGCGGACGTTCCATGAGAAAATTCTCAAATCGTTTAGCCATTTTCGTTTCCGTGGTCGTCGTCGTGTATCCGGTCCATATCCGAGGCTTGTTAAATTTGCCATAATAACTCATTTTTACGGACATGGTTATTAGCCTGGCGCCAACCTTTCTCAGGACGTCGCTGCATGCATTGGTTCACTACTTGGCGTGACAAGGATCGTCCTGGCCTTCGCCGGGTTGAAAGCAATCAGTGACTTTGCCCTGTATGTTCGCTCCCATCCCCCCGGCCGATCACATCACTGGTCACAAAATGACATTTCAGCGTTGATATCAGATAGCAGCTCAAATGTCGGAATTGTTAGTGATGAACAAAACATCCCGCTGAACAGTGTTGGACTCTTTCTGAACGTGAGAGCTTCGGGTATTTGCTTCCAACAAAGTATACAGTCCATGAACAACACATCACATCACAGTAAAAAAACACCCCGGATACATCTTTTCCATGACAAATTTTGCGCTATTCTCACATTACAAACCCACAAATAATAAGAAATCTTTCAAAAGTCTCGATCATAATAAGAAGCGTATGAACATGATTTTTCTCGCACTCGGGCGTGCATCATCATCATCATCGTTCTACAACCGGGATCCGGTCTTGGCCTTGTTTAACAAGTCTGATGCTTGTTAAATTTTCCATAATAATTTATTTTTCCGGGCAAGGTTATTAGTCTCGGGCGAGCATGCATTTGAAAAAAACTCAGTGATGCCACAAAAAATAAATACTATTCGCGGGACAAATAGTGCTACCCATAAAATAGACGAATACATGGAAATAATTGGGTATGTTGATTAGCTTCTCGATAGTATAGTGGTTAGTATACCCGCCTGTCACGCGGGAGACCGGGGTTCGATTCCCCGTCGGGGAGTCTCTGGCGCAAGACTAATGACCTTGCCCGGAAAAAACAAATCATTATGGAAAATTTAACAAGCCTCAGGACTTGCTAAATAAGGCCAAGACCGGCTGCCGGCTATAGTGCCGATGATGATGATGATGATGATGATGTTGATTAGAAACAAATTAATCAACGTGGGAAGAATCGCGTTAAGTAAATCTCGTTATTATGGGTAAATAAAATACTTTGAGCTTGCAGTTTTTGTGTGCCACAAATGCCGTGATGGGTGCATCAAAACATCGCAGCCGACGTCTCTCAATTTTAGTCTCTGAAATGTGTATCGTGTATAACGTTCATGATAAAACGCAATAGTTTTCTCGTTAATCAATTCCGGCCTTGTTTTCCCAATTTCTTGCCTCAATCACCTTAATTACTAATAGTAAAGAAAATTCGAGTCAATTGTTTGATCAAGCTATAGCAGGTCAGAATGAATAATGTCCTGGTCATCCCACTAAGTATACAGCATCAGCTTCCTAATAGCCAATCCCGGATTTGCCCCATTTGTAGAGTTTCACCTTTTTTTCATCCAAAGGTATTATACAATATCATGCATGTAATCCATTGTTTTCACCAGTTATTACAAATGGCTTGATTTGTAGTTCTCCAAGAAGCCCTGCCATTTTCCTCCCGCATATCCACAAATCCTACCTATAACAACATCCATTTCATATCCCCAACACAACATTGAATTCAATGTCAAACCCCATCGAACTAAATGTTCAAATTCTCATTTATTGAATTCAATTCATTTACTCAATTCAATTCATTTATTCAATTCAATGCATTTATTCAATTCAATTCCCTAAAATCAAACAGCATAATGCATATCCTCTCATGTATGCTATAAGCAATTAACACCTAAATTTCCTACAAGTTCCAAAACCCAAAAGTGCACGTGTCCAAACAAAGGCATATCTATTCGATCCGCCGACACACAATTCTTGCAATCATAAATATCCTAATGCATATCTTCACATGCCAGATGTTTTATGACTTGCAAATGCACCAATTTTAAAACTAACAACCAATTTCAGATGGGTCACACAAACAAAAACCCCAAGAAAAAGATATGAGAGTCAGAATTTCGAAGTGAGAAGGTCGCTTGAAGGAGTCTGTGAGTAGAGCGCGCGAAGAGAAGACCTCCTCAAAACAATTAAGATTAAACTTAAAATAAAATCAGTTTTTTAAAAGAAGCGGAAGTGTTTGTTTTTGTGACTGCTTAGCAGGAAGTTTTCAGTTTTTTAGTTCGGAAACATCGGTATAATCGTGCGGCAAGACACGGGTTCGAGACAACCCAAAGAGGACAACCACGGTAGCCCTGTGGCGGTTCTGCCAAACCCCACTGACTATTTACCTAAAGAACCCCCATCCCTACAACCCAGTCTGCATAAGCTTTCGCTAATGCAATCGCATTATAACCTTAAATGCTTCACGCATCAAATAGATCCAATTTATATAACCTTAAAGTACCTGTAAAAGAATTCTTACCTTTCATGCATTTCTTCGCATACAATTCCCTGTAAGAATCCTTTCCTAACTTATCAGGAATCCCAATCTCCCCAAGTGCATTTCCCCCTAGACGAATTCCCGAGAACAAAATGATTTGGTTTACATACATTGTAACCATCATAACAGAGACCAAAATAAATATACGCATCTCGCGTCTCTTGGCACCAATTAAATCCTACAGCATAAGCAAATGCAAATAGGAATTCAATACCATTTCCCTGTAAATAAGCTAGAACCAATTAGCACCATGTACATGGACATTACGGCTATCGTCACAGCTGCAATGCATAGCTTAGACAATGATCTACCCAATTTCTGTGCCTTCCCATATTTCTGGATCTGTTTCTCATAACTAGCGGCATTGAACAAACAGAAACCCCAATTAGCACCCAATGGGATTCGGCTTGTTTACTTAGCCGAACTCCCATCCCATTGACGCACATCATTCCTTTTCTTGTTTTCAGATTCGTTTCCATGGCCTTGTGTATAAAAAAACCAATGTGATCTTCATTCACACATACAAGTGTACCATTATAGATCTGTAGGGGTTGGTTATTGTACCAAACAAGGGCACTAGATCCTATCAACTCCCCAACACTTACCGTTCATTTCACTGTAAATTGTCCACAAAAACGAACCGAACTTCAAGCATGCAGAAAAATAAATAGGCACGCAAGTATTTAGTTATTATGTGTTCTTTATTTTTATCTACGATATGGCATCTGCACATGCACTTAAACTGGGAATTCACAACGTTAATATCACTTAATCCTTTGTGATGACGCCTGCACTCCTTCAGGATCGTTGACAGTTTTAACACAAAGTTCACTTAAAAAGTACAAAACGAATTTCTTGACGATGACTAAAAAGAAACACCAACTCGCACTCTAGAATCGCGTATCTTGACCATGTTAAGACCGAACTGGCCACTTAGTAACGCGGCTGGAAAAAAATGTGCCGCCAAGCGGGTGCGACTGTCCGCTGTGGCGATAGAAATCTGACTCGAAGCACAAGTGCTCGCGACAAGGGATGCAATCTCACATCCATCAGTTCGATGGGCGCGAATTGCATAGATAAGGGAGGATTCTGTACGTGTCCGTATAGGACAAGTACAATGCTCTGCGATGAGGACGATGATCGGTGGACACCTGATCAAACAGAAGTGCGATCGGCGGGGGGCGATGTACCCATACATCGTTGGTGATGTATGCCAGAGATCGAAATAGATTTTTGTTTCAAAGTAAACAAAAACGCTATTTCACAGATCAATGGTGGCACACATGATGTATATGATGTGCCTATGATACAAAAGGGGTCGTCATGGTATTTGCCAACTATTCCTTGGAAACACCCATGTAGGCAATATCCAATCTAACCATATGGCTCCGGTGCACAAGGAGGCAAATGATTTTGTTGACATAAGTCAGCAGAAACCTAGTCGACGGCGGCAAAGGGTCAGGCTGGATGGCTGTATGTTTGATTAATATGCGGGTAAGTAAAACGCACACAGTGAGATACTGTATGTTTACTTTAGGTTTTCAGGCAGGTCATCATAGGCATGGCATGGGTAAGGTTACCTAAACACTATTCATATACATGCCCAAATTAATGATCGGTCGTTAGCCGATAAAGGGAAATGGTCGCAAGTGTTGCGAACCTCGTGACTGGGGCAATAAATGATTATGAACCATAGCAAAACCCATCAGCTATGACTGTGTCAACAATTACGCTGGCCAGCAAGTATTTATCTATTATAATTGCTGACAAGCCGAGCCGATGGAGATATGGTACGGTTCATATAATAATTTAATGTGATGCATGCCTTTATGAGGTTTAACTTTCAGGTGTGATACTGCTGGGGAGCTTACGCTGCCCCTAATTACAGGTAAGTACTATGGGTTTGGAAGGTGGTTAATTAAAGAGGATGGGCGGTTCTTTGGGAATGTATTAAAGAACCGCCACAGATCTTCGCTAGGAGATCAGGTTACCTTCCCCCAAAGAGACACTTTACGTTTCTCTGGGAAGAGAAAATGCACCCTTAAAGTAAGAGAGCCAGTTTCACTGGCAGAATTTCCTTAGCTAACGAATGAATATTGTTGAGCCGACCGAGCAGGTCGTGGTCATGTCACTCCCGCGTCCCGGTGCACACGGGGACGCGAAATTCAACCGCGAGTAATCGTTAACGAGTCGGGGTTAGTCATTTTGGTGTCAAGTTCGTCCTTAATAACGGTTGTGTAAATTAACGAATCGTGTGGTCGTTAGAGGAAACTGTGCTTAGTGCATAATTGAGAAACAGTTTAGTGCATAAGAACCTACAATTAATACTAAATAAACCAATAACTATAGTGCCGTGTTTTATTCCTGTGGTGTCCGCTCAGTGCTTTGGAGCTTGATTCTTGATGAACCCTTTGGCGGTGTTGCTCAATGTTTTGTCCCCCATCCGGCTGGTGGTGTTTCTTGTTTATAAAGTGACGTTGGAGGAGGAAGTGAACGGAGTGTCCATGCCTGGCACAATACTTACACTTAAACGTAAGTCTTCTGTTAAACATAAAATAAATAAATTTTGTTTTAATATATTTAATGATGTTTTATTTATTTTTATACTATTATTACAATAAACTTTACTTTATTACCTTTTCTTCTTCTTCATCTTCTTATGATCTATTCTTCTAAATAGTCCTCCGGTATCCTTTTGTCATTGAATATTCTGTGTTTATTCCTTTCTTCCTTGAAAAATGATTATTGCTTTTCTTTCATTTTTTCACGTTGTAGATACCTTCTCTTCGCAAGTCTTCGTAATGCTTGATATCGATTTGTTAAAAGGTTAGCTCTATAGTAATCTGCAATTCCAACAAGTACCACCAGTAAGGTCAAATACAATACGTACCGAGATCATCACACATTGCGCAGTCAAAATACACTCTAATTTTAGCGGTACTCTTTTATGTGGTTAATCCTTATCTCACTATGTTCCATATTTAATAATCTAGTGAGAAGTTCAAAACGCAGGTCAATTAAAACAACAAAACATGCTCGCCTAGCTCTGGCTCCATCTCATTGTATCTACCATCTTCTCGCCAAAGGGGCTCGACACAAGGATGACGTGTTACATCCACAATCAGAGTGCTTACCATCGCTTGCTCATCGATATACCTATAAAATGGAAATTTTGCGCGTATCATATGCTGATAAGCCGCAAAATATTTAAACGCTCCATTCAAGAATTACACGTATCCAAGAGTCAACGCCGCCAACTCAGCTGCTAGACAAACCAGAATGTTAAAAATAGACTCTTAGAAGTGATCACCCTGTCTGACTCGATTACCATGCTCCAAACAAATCGTCACAAGCTTTCATCGGAAATTCAGTACATTCGGTGAGTTCACAGAATCAAGACTAGTGGAGCAGTGAAGAGTCGAACGCCAAGTTGTTTTAGTAAAGATATTCTCTCAATCTCAAGCCCGTGCCAAAATAGGTAAGTACTCTATCTAAAACTCCTCCAGAATGTTTCGCTTTCACCTCAAACACCAAATGGCATCCGATGCGTATGCAGTGTTGCATCGATCTGAATCACCCTCAGAGACAGAGAGAGTATCTTTCGCATTGTTTTCTTGTTTGTTTATTTCCATTTGATTGCACAAGTGTTTTTCTATCTTGTTTTTGTTTCATACCACAACAGAGTGTCGCAAAAATTCTAGATAATTATTTATTTTATTTATTCTAGATAATTAATAATTATGTTTGTAATATACGTAGACCATGTTTATAGCAGCCAGTACAATTATTTAAAGTGGATTGGAAAGTGGTACGAGGCCAACAGAAGTGGATATCGCGTCAAGACGTGGGGGCAGGGTAGGCGCATTCGAAAGTGAAACGACTTGGGGCTATCACGCAGTCTTTTTAATCAAAAGTTACACTCATATCGCAGGTCAGTTCAAAGATCTGGACAAGGAATTTCGAGATTAGAAGAGACAGAAAAGCCAGACTTTAATAATGACGATAAGATGTCTTTTGTGACTTAAAATGTCCAGCTATGTATGTGCTCTGTATCTAAGACTCAAGGTGAGAGATATATAACTTTAAAACATGGGGCCGACTTGTGTGTTACGTTATCTTCTTCTTGAACTCTATCTGAGGAGTCACTACAATTGTCGTGTAGCGTTTTGCGACATACTAAATAACATTATTCAAACCTAAGTTATGCAAAGATTAGAACCAAAGCACTGATACATCAGAGCATGACCTTGTGTACACGAGGATGTATTAATTAATTGCATGAGTTGTGATTACTACTGTGCTAATGCTCTGGTATGTGACTCATATGATAACTGTTTTTTTACATATTCTTTTGGCGCTGGATTCTTATCTATGAATAATATAAGATAAGATAACGTGTGCATAACCTGCTTGGTGTCGCTGCAGTCGCATCTTCATATCAACATTGATTTAATACAATGGTTTCTAGTCACTACTCATTTATTTCCTTGAATAGAACACCGAACATCAATAGAAATGCACACAATTTGAATTCGATGTTATTGTGGGGGATTTATTGCGCAGACTTTAAAAATTCAAAGTTATGCCACCCAAAATTTGCTAAACACACTTCCTGAACGAAGCTAGCAAAAATGAGAATACAACATGTAAGCCACGCTAAGCATTTAGAAATCTTTAGAAATTCAAACCAGCTTCCGTTGCTGTTATTGCTGTTATTCCGTTAATTGATAGCCATAGGCACTCACCAGTGAGAGTCGTTTTTCTTGTCTTTTGCTTTCAGAAGTTCATTGGGTCACCTCTGTGTAAGAAAGGTAAGTTATCTCGGAAGTCGAAAACTACAAAACAAAAAAAGTGTGAATCTAAATTTTGTTCTCCTTTAACGTTGTTAATTCGTGGAAGACTTCTAACGAGGATTAAAATTGAATAAAACCACCATCCGTTTATATTGATAGGATTTGAATACTACGAGATACATTAGAATAGTAATAAGACGCTCTCAATACATAAATCAACAACGATTGGTTAAATCGCGTCGTTCATTCAGTACTAGTTTGAACTTGGTGAAGTTACTATGTGAGTATTAAGAGCCTCTGAAGTGAAGCAATGTTTGTGAAGTTCCTTACGAGCATGAAATAGGAAAAGTATGCTCAACGATATCTTGAAAGAGTTAGAGCTCTTCAGTCCTGATATCACAAATCTTTAATTTTAGAATACAGGAATTGTCGAATACACATCTCAAACTCTATCCCTGCCGGAGAAACAAGAATAAACAAATCCAAAGTCAAGTCAAAGTCTCTGAAGAAATTCAGCTCATAGTCGACGACCCTTTGTCGAATCAAAGCTTCCGACGAAATTCAATTCATTCTCGATGCCTCTTTTGTCGAATCAAAATCTCCCAAGAAATTTAGTTTATAGTCAACGTCTCTTTGGCGAATCAAAGTAACCGAAGGAATTCCGTTAATAATCGACGACTCTTTATTGAAACAAAGTCTCCAAAGAAATTCGGTTTATAGTCGACGACTCCTTATTGAATAAAAGTCTCCAAAGAAATTCAGTTTATAGTTGACGACTCTTTGTCAAATCAAAGTCTCCGAAGAAATTCAGCTCACAGTCGACTACCCTTTGTCGAATCAAAGTCTCCCAAAAATTTAGTTCATAGTCGACGTCTCTTTGGTGAATCAAAGTCACCGAAGGAATTCCGTTAATAGTCGACGACTCTTTATTGAATCAAAGTTTCCAAAGAAATTCTGTTTATAGTCGACGACTCTTTATTGAATAAAAATCTCTAAAGAAATTCAGTTTATAGTTGACGACTCTTTGTCAAGTCAAAGTCTCCGAAGAAATTCAGCTCATAGTCGACGACCCTTTGTCGAATCAAAGTCTCCCAAACAATTTAGTTCATAGTCGACGTCTCTTTGGCGAATCAAAGTCACAGAAGGAATTCCGTTAATAGTTGACGACTCTTTATTGAATCAAAGTTTCCAAAGAAATTCAGTTTACAGTCAACGGCTCTTTGTCAAGTCAAAGTCTCCGAAGAAATTCACTCCATAGTCGACTACTCTTTGTCGAATAAAAGTCTACGGACAAATTCAGTTCGACGTCTCTTTGGCGAATCAAAGTCTCCGAAGAAATTCAGTTTATAGTCGGCGTGTGTTTGGCGAATCAAAGTCCCTCGAAGAAATTCACTCGATAGTCGACCACTCCAAAGTTTCCGAAGAAATTCAGTTTATAGTAGACGACTCTTTATAGAATCAAAGTCTCCGAAGAAATTCAGTTTATAATCGACGACTCTTTCGCGAATCAAATTTTCCGAAAAAATTCTGTTCCCAGTCAATGTCTCTTTGGCGAATCAAAGTCTCCGAAGAAATTCAGTTTATAGTCGACGTCTCTTTTTGGTAATCAAAGTCTTCGAATAAATTCAGTTCATGGTCGACGACTCTATATCGAACCAAAGTCTCCAAAGAAATTCAGTTTATAGTCGACGTCTCTTTCGCGAATCAAAGTCTCCGAATAAATTCAGTGTATAGTCGCCGTCTCTTTTTGCGAATCAAAAGCATCCGAAGAAATTCAGTTCATAGTCAATGAACCTTTGTCAAATGAAAATATCCGAAGATATTCACTTGACAGTCGACGTCTCATTGGCAAATCAAAGACTCCCAAGAAATTCGGTTAATAGTTGACCACTCTTTGTCGAATCAAAGTTAGCGAAGAAATTCAGTATATAGTCGACGACTCTTCGCCGAATCAAAGTCGCCCAAGGAATTCAATTCATAGTCGGCGATGTTTTGCCGAATCAAAGTCTCCGAAGAAATTCAGTTCATAGCCGACGTCTATTTGGTGAATCAAAGTCTCCGAATAAATTCAGTTCATAATCAATGACTGGCGGCGTCTCGGTAATGTCACGAGTACGGACCGCCTATCAATGAGTGGATTGTATTTTATTCTAAAGTACAAACGTATTTTATTTGTTTATATAGATCTGTAACCTGTTACACGATCTCTTTATCTTCTGCACCTCCAGGCCAAACCCTGCTCTGGATGACGGACGCTGTAGTCTTGCCCGGTGCTTGCGTTGTACTGGTTGTATTCCCCAACTGCCGCTGCTTTTATTCTCTCTTTTGTCCCCGTTCCATCGTTCGCATGTTGTTACAGGAGCAAAGAGAGCGACTGGTATAAATTGCCGATCCTCAGTTCGTTCGTCCGCCCAGTCAAAAATCGACTTCTTCCTCAAATCCGATGATGTTCACTCAGCGGGTCCACCTACAGTCTCCTTTATATTTCCTTCTGATGATGGTTCCGTTCACACCACGATCTATACCCCAAAAATGAATTTCATCAAACATGTGACCCACATTCTTCAAAGGGGCAGCGGTCGGTCTAAGCAACTGCACAACATCTTGAAGTGGAGCAACAAAGTTGACACCAAAGTTAAGCTTCTCTGCTATAAGCAGCTAATCTGTTCTGGAATATCATACGCCTTTCCCATATGGTCTTGCATATCTTCGGCCCAAATGGAAAGACTTCGAGTTTTCGAAAGAAAACTCCTCAGAAGATGCACCAACCACTCTAAAAGGCCTGACGGTCGCCATTACCCGAACTCTCGCCTATACGAAGGTGCCTCTGTGGCGTTTCTAGCAGATACATACACAATACACAAGCAAATAGTGAAGAACACCGAACGAAAAATCGAATAAGAAAATGCATCAGGGCCGTATACCATAGCGATAACATAACAATTCTACATCAGTTGAGTGTACTTGAGTTTGGAAATCGAATTCGTACACACGGCCAGTAGTTTGATGTGTTAAGCATTGGTTCAATTTTTGGTGATTCTAACTAGCATAGCGTCAGTTCGAATCACACGTTCTTCACTATCATCGCAAGCGATATACCTCCATTATCCCTATCGATGAGTACTTGCTACAATTAGCATATAAGTACCTCGAAAGCATTCAGAACAGCGAGAACCCACTTGTACGGGAGAAAGCACCCTTCCCAACAACATTCTCCTCTATAATAGAGGGTTCCTGGACCCATCCCATAGGGTCTACTGCTGACACACTACAAACACGCACCCACAGTACAAGGCAGCACAAGCACACACACACCGACCAAAGCGCACATTATCAGACGCCAAAGACGTGATCTGCATTTACTACCGCACTCAAGACCCACCGGTCTTGTACGATTTCTTTCCCGCCATCCCCCTATCCAAGTAGTTAGAGAATACTTGAACTAACCCTGTCCACACTATCCTTAGATACCACCTTCTCCCTTTCTTTTCAGATATCTCGAGACCGAGCCCAACATCCTTACGGATGTGGGTGATTCTGGTTATCGCAAGATGATGACCAGAAGCCAGAGACAAAATGAAGGACACATCTGTCCTTGTCTCGCCAAAGTCGGCCTCTCGCCAGCCAGCCTTTTTTTTTTTTTTTTTTTTTGCCAGTCGGTATTCGTGTGCTGCTTCGTCCTCGGCTTCGTATGTTACGTCGCCAACACCGGGGATGACAAATTTATTAAAATGCAGCTATTTATGGTTGAAATACACTATTGACAGGAATGTGATGCTTGATTCTGTGGATAAGGATATAGATTGGTAAGAGTTTTAAGGATTTACAAGGGGGCGGGGGGGGGGCGATAATTAACTTGGGTTAATTATG
This sequence comes from Microdon myrmicae, assembly GCA_963931805.1. Classification (NCBI taxonomy): domain Eukaryota; kingdom Metazoa; phylum Arthropoda; class Insecta; order Diptera; family Syrphidae; genus Microdon; species Microdon myrmicae. The sequence continues at coordinate 31,282,691 of OZ007496.1, forward strand.
TAAGACCTTTTTCCCACGCAGACCGAAGAGTAACAAGCTTAAGTCGACTATGAATGCATGACCCCCATGTTACACCTCGCTTTACACCCCCTCTCAAACATTATAATATTTTATTAATTTGATTCCACCATCCTTGCATCCAATACTCTCAAACAATCCTCAAAGTATTCTGCATACAATGCTATACTCGCCTTTCCAGCAATTGAAATTCGCATATGACCAATCCTCAAAGTATTCTGCATACAATGCATACAATTAAAATTAGCATTCATTCAGAAGCAAAGCCTTCTCCACGGGCAATTAATTCATATCGCATACGTTGCGATAATTACCCATTCATGCCTACCTTCCAAAGCCAAAACAATTATCATGTATCAAACACTTGACCCACTCCCCAAGGCCAGTGCATTTTGCTTCGTATTTCAAAAATCAAACGAGCACCTGTCCACGGACGTACAGGGTTTCATATTGCAAATACATATTTTTTTGTCGGGAAACAAGTGTGATACAGGATATATGATCACAAGCGGTGTTGCCAAAGGCCACCGACTACGAAATAATTGAGCGTAGGAAAAGTGCTGAGTTCGACGAAATAGCGAACACAGCAGTGAGAAGAAATTAATCATACGATTGGCACACACGGGCAATGCTCTATAATTGGTTCTTCGTATGAAACCAATTAAGTAATTGCTCAATTCTTTGTCGCTGCATTTTTAGCAGAGCAAATTAAATGATTATTGAATATTGCGAATGGCTTATAACCTCCGAATAGGTTACACGTTCTAGGTGAGGAAAATGCATCATCTGCATTAACTCACCAATAATTTGGTATAAAAAGGGGTATGCAAATGAGTTTCTTCGCAGTGCAGTGCAGTGTAGTTGTGGGTTTGGAAGGCGGTTCATTTAAGAGGATGGGCGGTTCTTTGGGAATGTATTAAAGAACCGCTACATCACCCCCCCCCCCCCCCCCCCCCCCACAGTGACGTAGTCACGAAACAGGTCAGGAAGATTGAGAGGGGGGTAGTTGTTTGTGGGCGCGCGCTTGGGCGCGGGTGCGGGGAGGTTGTGCAGGTTGGGCGGCAGCTGTGTCTTGGATAGGGGGCTGTTCTGGAGCTGAAGCTTCCAGAAAGCAGGGCTTAAGTCTTTCGACGCTGACCGTGGATTGCTTGCCTCTGATATCGATCTCGAAGACGCGGTCGTTGATGCGGCGGAGAACTTTGAATGGGCCATCATAGGGGGGGGTCGAGGGGTTTTTTGACCTTATCCACCCTGACAAAGACGTGCGTGCAGCTGTGCAGTTCAGGGTGGACGAAAAGTTTTTTGGTGCCGTGCCTGGCTACTGGTGTTGCTCTAACTTTACGTAGCAGGTCACGGAGATGCCCCAATTCGCGAAGTTGGTCACGCGGTGTTTCGCCGTCCAGGAAGAGTTCTCCTGGAAGAAGAAGGTTGGTACCGTAGGTAAGCTCTGCTACCGAAGCACCCAGGTCCTCCTTAATACTTGTCCTCAGGCCGAGGAGGACGGTTGGAAGGGTATCAAACCATTGTGTGTCATTATGACACATGAATGAGGCTTTTAGAGATCTATGCCAGCGCTCTATCATCCCATTTGATTGCGGGTGGTAGGCGGTGGTACGACTTCTTTGGCAGCCGAGAAGATTTGTTAGCTGCTTAAAAATTGTCGCCTCAAATTGTGGACCTCGGTCCGAAGTCAAGGTGGTTGGTACACCGAAACGTGTGATCCAAGTTGAATAAAAAGCCTTGGCGACTGATTCGGCAGTAACTGCCCGGAGAGGTGTCGCCTCTGGCCATCGCGTGCAGCGATCCATCATAGTGAGGATATAAGAAAATCCTCTTGATGGAGTAAGCGGTCCCACTATGTCTATGTGGACATGGGCGAAGCGTGCCGTGGGAAGCTTGAACTGCGCTGGCTCCAGTACATTATGTCGCGCTACTTTGCAGCGCTGGCACTGGAGACAAGCACGGGCCCAACTGGTGAGATCTTTGTTCATCCGGGGCCAAATGAATTTACGACGGACAGCAGCGGCTGTCGCTCGGCCGCTGGGGTGGGCTGGGCTGTGGTAAACCTGGAACACGCCCTTACGAAGTTTTTCGGGAATGTAAGGTCTAGCGGTTCCAGTTGAAACATCACACCAGATTTCGCCCAAAGGGTCGCGAAGAGTGATTTTCTTAAACTCAAGTGCCGTATCGGCAGTTAGGAGGGCCTTGAGCTGTTCGTCCTCCTGTTGAGACAGGGCAAGGTCAGCATTGTTTAAGGCGGTACGCAAGTGAATCGTATCGATTCGAGAAAGGGCGCCCGCCGTAACGTTCTGTTTACCGGAGATGTGCTCGATCTCCGTAGTGTATTGCCCTATGAGGTCTAATTGATCGGAACCTATCAGGGGTTCATTCACGTCCGCAATGACGAAACGCCAAGTGATCGGACGTCGAAGACCCAGTTGTAGTGTCAGCTTTTTACGTCCGTACGTAAGTATCGGCGTATTATTCGCAGCTGACAATTTAAGCGCGGCGGGCACGCGGTTACGCGGAGCAAACGATCGCGGGAGGACTGAAATATCGGCGCCGGTGTCGACAGTAAAAGCGATATTTAGTTTAGAATCCCGGATGGTTAGGCGATTTATAGCAGGGGTGCCGGCCGGTTGCGCGAGGGTATCGGTCGGCAAAATTATTTCTAAAGGTCGTCCCTGATTGGTGGCTGGTTGCGTCCAACCACAGGGTGCCTTGCAATTAAATGTGCGATCACCGTATCGTTGGTGATTGGTGCACAAAGGGAGAGAGGCGGCGTTGTTGGGCGTATTTAGCCTCTGAATGTTGTCATTTTGTGAAGGCCGAGGTAGTGCTCGGCGAAAGTTGGCCCTCTGAGGGGCATTTTGAGAAGGTTGTTGCCGATCCAAGGGACGATTAGATACGGCGCGATTCTGAACGCCTCGTTGGTTGCTTCTCGCCTCTGCGCGAATTTGATTTAGTTCGCGGAGGACTGAGGTCTGTATCGCACGAAGGTCAGAAATGGTGACCTGAACAGGAAGACTTCTCGGGCGGAATTCGTTGGGCCTGTCCTCTTGGGTCCGCTGTGTGACATTGGTTGAGGCAGGCCTTATGAGATGTGATAACGGAGAAGGTTGACGCACCGGAGCCGTCGGTGGGGCTGTTAATGGCGGAAAAGGATGCCGTGTAGGTTGAGCGACGTGTTGAGAAACCGCCGCTACTTGGTACGCTGGAGGCTCAGATTGCTGGTATGAGCTTTCCATAATTGCGTCCGCAATTTTAGCTAAATAGCCTAAGCTCTGATTGGGTTGGGCTACGAGTGCCGAATGGGCATGGTGGGGGAGACATCTCAAAAAGTGAGGCCGTATTAGGTCGTCCGAGATCCTGGTCCCCGCTATAGAGCGTAAATGGGTCAGGAAAAGGGACGGTCTCATTCCCGAAAGGTTGGTTTCAGCCGCCAAGCGTTGTTGCCGCGAACTTCCGGGCTCGTCCAGAGCGTCGAGGTGAGTCTCAGCAAACCAAAGTTCAGGGTCCTCCTCGTCAACAGGGGGCAGATTAATATTGGCAGGGTTGGGTCGGTTAACGACACTGGGGGCATCGTGAAATGCCAAGGGAGCGGGTTGTGCTGTCGCTTCGTGGTCGGTAGTGACTTGTGTATCAGGGAAGTCGGCGCTGGAGGCGTCGTAAAACTCGAGGGACTCGAGTTGTTCTTGATCCTCTTGGGGTGGGGCGTTCTGAGTTCGGGCCATCGTGTAATGGGTAATGCCTAAAGGGTAGAGTCAAGTCAAACTTCCTACGGAGGAAGTGGTAATAGATCGCCAGAGGACGCGAGGAGTGGGGGAACGACCAATGAGTTAAAAGGAGTCGCAGATGGTCGAGCAACGTCAATAAGTCCAAGGAAGTCGCTGAGAATTGAGAGTGGTCGAGTGAAGTCGTGATATGAGCCGTTTAGTCGTTATCCCGATTATTTTTATATTTAAATGTACCGTATTAATGCGTTTACGTAATTGTAGTACGATCCTGAAAACTATTGGGCTAATTCGGTGTAGGATTCTGACAATTATTTAAACGATTCAACTTAATTATCTTAATTTATTTGGCTGTTTATTACTAATTAAAATGTGTCGAGTGAGAGTCGGAGGAGCCGTATGTGCGGTTACGGAGAGTTGCACGTTAACTAATACCCTGAAGGGGCTTACAATATTATCATATTTGTTGTAATAATTAAGTGATTAATGGAAACATACCATGACATATTTACGGCAATAAAAAAAAATTACATTAAACTTAAAGAATTCCAATAGGGAAATTGTGATGTTTTTTTAATAACTCAGGAATCTATCATTTATGTCGTATGTTTTAAGTATCACAAGTATCGGGTTATTTACATACGGCAAAATATGATATGTGTTCGGTTATACCTATGTGGTTTAGTGCAATACTTCTTATATTTTTATTCATTAATAGTTTCAAATATTGTGGGGGGTTTTGTTATTTGAATTCCTACTATAACAGTATAGTATTTACGTTTATTAATTTCTTATGATAATAATAGCTGATTTTCTGAAACATCTTCGTATATTTTATGATATATTTGGGAATAACTTTAGTTCTTATGATTTGAGAAGAAATAGATAGTCGTTAATAGTTTACAAAAAAAAGAAAAAGAAAAAGAAACGCACTCATACAAATGCACATACTTCCGGACATATGTGCATCCATATAAATATCATTTCTTTCATAAATACGTTACGAATTTTGTTTATTGACGAAAATGTTTTGGAATTTGTATTGGAATTAACAACTTTTAACTAGTTAAGCCAGTTATACTCTTTTCTTACACTGGTAGAATAATTGCCTCGAACAAGTTGTCTACGTTTACAATAGAAGATAGTGTTAACAATGAGAACTGTGTGTGAATATTTGCACTTAAAACCGTTAATTAATTTCTGCTTAAAACACAACCTAAATAATTAATTCTATGATTCCATACGTATATTATTTATATCAGTGTATTATTATTTCATTATGTTTCCTTCTTTTTTTAACAATATGAATGTTTCGTGCCACAGAAAAATATTTAAAGTATTTTTATCTTGGAAGAAACAAAAAATATGGAACAATTCAAGGTAATAGAGTATACGTAAAAGGCACTTTGTTAATATTAGATGTTCTTGTCTCTTTTAACATGGTTAAGTGGTCTAACAATTAATTGTCTGTATACATATTTAAGTATTTGAAGGAAACTGAAGAGACTTTCAAGCGATGCAATGCGATATTGATGGCGTTTAACTTACGGATTTTAATTTTAAATTTCGCTCAGAGGGAGCTTACGCCAGAGAACAAAAAATTAAAAAAAAATAAAACATTTTTGAAAAATACCTGGTTATGTTGTTTGGTGCTGTTGATCGGGTCTTCCTGCTTCGGTTGAGTACAGGTGTTCTTTGTCCTGGTGATGTCGGAAGTACTTGCACTGCACTGTTTGGTGTCACTTTTTGAAGGCACTGGAACGGTCTTTGTGGTGATTGGTAAAGCACTGCCAATGTTTTTAGGAGCACTATGTATCGCCAATGTTTAAAGGTTTGGAGGTTGAGTGTTCGCTTTTTTATAACATAAAAAAGGTCGTCGCGTCACCAATGTGGGTTTGGAAGGTGGTTCATTTAAGAGGATGGGCGGTTCTTTGGGAATGTATTAAAGAACCGCTACATAGTAATCAAGCAAGAAGACTGCGGCCCAATGCGTAACAACAGCGGGTCTTCTTGCTATTAAGTAAAAGTTATAAATTAAAGGGTTCGACATCCCCATTTAAATTAAAAATAAAGATTACGAATTATAGTAAAGTGAAGTGTGTTTAACTTTTCACAACTCAAACTACGGGATGCGATCTACTACGCGGAAGCCACTTTAGATGAAGAAGACCGTATCACGAGTAAGCCGCATTAAAACCCGTAAGTAACCCCGATTTAATAATACATATAACCCGAAATTGAATCTGGAGAAACGTACACCACTAATACCCTTAAACGCAACATATTCCGATAATCAAATAATAAATGTTAATATCTGGGGTTACGCTCAGGTGTTACATTTTGGCGCCCAACGTGGGGCCTAATAAAAGATAATATAACTAATTTAACCAAACAATATTCCTGATAACATAAAATATTAAATGATAACATCAGAGGTCACACTCTGGTGTTACACCCATAACTTTACTTGGTATGGAAACCTTTATTCCACACAGAGTAACCAGCAGAAGGTCTAGTATGTATTGTGATATACCAAAGCTGAACGCTCTGTGCGATAATGGGCTTCCTTGATATTACTACCCTCAAACATGTCGGTCCAATGTTGATCGAAATTTCTTCCACCAGTCATCCAAGCAAAAATAAAGAGTTTAAAATGGTAGAAATGCCACTAGCTGTCATTTGACTTTATATTAATTAGACTTTTAAATAGTTTTACTTTAAAATAAAAAAATCTTGGTTTTCTCTGATTTTTTGCATTTTAGTTCATTTCAAAAACATAATATCGACGCTATTGGGAAGCCCCCTTAAGGGTTTAAAACATTTAGGTTTGATATATAAAAATTGCCTACATTGTATAACTAAATTCAACTTACCCTAATTTTTTTAAAACTGCAAATTAATATAATCCAAGAGAAATAATCCTCTCTAAGGTGATACCTATATGATACGATTAATTCATTACAAAAGGTATATAGTCTAGACGATGACATGTTTATCCGTCAGCACACATTTTTCTCAATAACCTTAAGAACTGGAACCAAACTTACTTTCATTTAGATTCGTGCCATTTGCACCATATGGTACCAATAAATCCTTTTATAAATCCAGCACTTGCAATGGAAAATAATCTAAATAAATGAGTTCTAAATTACAGTATATAGTGGAGCAACCTCAAATGATTAAATCAGGTTTTAAGCATTCAGTTAAGCCTTCATGAGAATTCATTTTAACATGCTTATCAAAAGTGGTTATTGTGCTGTTCTTGACTAAAGAATTGATAATTTTTATCACAGAATTAATATCATTATTAAATGCAGCTCCTTGCACAACAATTTTATAGAAAACCATAACCACAACCTTACTAGCATATTATCGTTAAAGGCATGTTAAAGAAGTATATAAGTTCTTGCTTAATGCCATAATGTTGTTACTTGTAGTGAATAAGGTCATTTTTAACTGGTGAAATTTTAATGGGTAAGAAGAGAAATTCCCTATTTGTACAGTAGTAAAACTTCTCGTATAAGTTATAGTCGCCTGGTGAATTTAATCTACTATTAGTAGAAAAATGTTCTCAAATCCCACATTGATTTCCAGGTATTGTGCTTTAGAGAAGTAATATAAAAACGATTACCAAAGTCTTTCACTATTGAAAAACAAATAATGGTATTACCGTCTATGTAAGACATTATTTTGAAAGTGCCTGCCTTAAGTCTAGTGTCAATAAATAAATGAATAAATAAGTAGATAAATTAAAATAAAATAAATATATGAAATCAACCGAGCTAGTCGTATAATAATGTAATCAATTCCATGCTTTCATTTCATTCAAAAAAAAAATTGTACTTAATATTATTTATAACCACTAAGGCTTTACGAAAAAAAAAAAAAAATCAATGGAATGTTAATAGAATGGTGAACTACAACCCTTCAATACCTCAATTTTACCTAAATAATCCATGCCCACGTTTTTCGACTATTCCACAATTTGCATTGGCTTTCATTTTAATTTTTTTGCACTATCATCATCATCGGCACTACAACCGGGAGCCGGTCTTGGCCTTATTTAGCTAGTCCTGAGGACTGTTAAATTTTTCATAATGATTTGTTTTTTCCGGGCAAGGTCATTAGTCTTGCACCAGACGCTCCACGACGGGGAATCGAACCCCGGTCTCCCGCGAATTAATAAGAGTCTTCTTATTTAATTTCAAAAAACATTTACACTTTATTATTTTTCGAGTTGTTCTTAAACTGTATTTACAATATTTTAGATACTAGGTGTATCTACACTCATCACTCGATGAAACCTGACTGACCTATTCCACCGTTCGCCCATATGCCTTTTCCAGTCATCTTTTTTTGTTTCTCCAATTCCTTATCTCACACTTTATTTGGGTCGTGGGATCGTTTTGATAATCCTGTTCGATGATTGTTTGGACAGCTGTGTCATGTCGGGTGCAGCATTGAATCCTACCTTCAATGCTGAAAGTTTATCTGGTACATTGTTTGGACAGTTGCAGCAGTGAATCCTATCTTCAATGCTGAAGGTTTATCTGTTGCATTGTTTGGACCGCCGTGTCGTGACGGGTGCAGGAATGAATCATATCTTCAATGTTGATGACGTTGAAGGTCATCATTTTTATTACATTGTGATGAATCTTATCTGCTAGTTGGGAGTTGGGTGTGTTAACTTGCGTGACAGGTGGGTATACTAACCACTATATTATCGAGGAGCCCCTTTTTTTACACTATACTTTTGATTTTATCAACGAACTGACATTACACTGACGTTTTACCGCTTTTACACATAACCCGTCGTGCAGGCTTATAGGCTTATAAAGGGTGTTTTAATGAGAAGAAAGGATATTTAGTGTTTTTTTTTTTTCATTTTTGCAACTTTTTGTTTTTATATATTCTTAGTTTCTAAATTATATTCAAGACAAAAAATGCTTAAATTCTAACTTAATTATCTTATATTATAACATACTGGTCCTAGGCAGACGCTCTAAGCTAAACATTACATGACCATTGTATAATTTGCCTTTCGGCGACAGAACTTTGTTTGTGGCTGTATTTATGACCATTTGTATTATTATTATTATTATTTATTGGCCTGTAGGGACCCGGGAGTTCATGACCTCACCGACTCGGCTCCGCCATTGTTTCCTGTCCTGTGTGCTATCCTTCCACGTTCGACCATCCGATCCGAACTCCCCGAGGTCCAATCTAACATTGTCCTCTCATCTCCGTCGCGGCCATCCTATCGGTCTCTTTCCCGTTAGTTTACCGTCAAGAATTCTATGCATGGTCCTATCATCGCCCATTCGGGCTACGTGTCCGGCCTATTTTAATCTTCGCGACTTGATTACTCTCACTATTGTAGGTTTGCGGTATAGCTCTTCCAATTCGTGGTTGTGGAGTTTCCTCCATTGTCCTAACTCCTCGTCATATTTGCCGCCAAATATACCCCTTAAAACTGTATTCTCGAATACGCGGAATTCTTTCCCTTCCCGTTTTGTGAGAGCCCATGTTTCGCATCCGTATAGAGCAATCGGTATGATTATGGTTTTATAGACACGGAGCTTGATATTACATGATAGCAGTTTGGATTTCAACAGTTTACTGGCTGCATGCCAACTAGCGTTGCCGGAGTGTAGTCTTTTGTTAATTTCCTTCGACGTTTCGTTTCTGGTCGTCAGTATCGTTCCCAGATATTTAAATTCTTTGACATTTTCAAATATCTTCAAATATATGTGTTCTCTGAGGTCCACCTGCTCTTGTCGTAATCATGTATTTCGTTTTGTCTTCGTTTATTTCTAGGCCCACCTCTTCTGCTGCTTGCATGATGATTTCACAGTTTTATAGTTTCGAGATTATCGCCCAAAACGGCGATGTCATCCGCATACGCGAGCACTTGTGTGACCCCGTTCAGGGATGATCCGGCCGTGTTGTCGTCTTGTACCTTTCTGATAACATACTCGAGGGCAAGATTAAAAGGCATGGTGAGAGGCCATCCCCTTGTTTTAGTCCGTCCCGGATTTCAAATGGTTTTGAGAGGTGGTTTTCTATTCTAGCTCGCCCTTTGTTTTCGTTCATGCAAATTTGAATGAGGGCGGCATATTTTTTCGGGACTCCCAGCTCAACTACAATATGGCAGAGTCTTTGCCTTGCGACTGAGTCGTAGGCTTTTTTGAAGTCCACGAACAGTTGGTGAACCGTCTCTCCATATTCCCACTTCTTTTCCAGCAGTTGCCTTATTGTGAACATCTGGTCGCTTGTTGACCGGTTCCGACGGAATCCGCATTGGTAGTCTCCCAATATTTCTTCTGCGTACGGTGTGATTCTTGCCAGTATGACATTTGTTAATATTTTATATTTGATTGGGAGCAATGATATTCTTCTGTATATTTCGCATTCAGATCTGTCGCCTTTTTTAAAAATGGGGTGACTATTGCGGTTTTCCATTCTTCCGGAATGACTTCCTTGTCCCATATTATTTTAACCAGTTGGTGGATCTCCTCCATGCTTCACAAGCTCTGCCGGTATGCAATCCGTTCCGGGGGCCTTGTTATTTTTCAGTCGATTTATCGCGTCTACAACTTCGTCGAAAGAGGGCTCTGGGATCTGGGGCTCGGCTGTATGTATGTCTGGTGCGTTTATTTGTGGTTGATGGGTGCGCACATTGAGCAGGTTTTCAAAGTACTGCTTCCATCTTGTCACGATATTTTTTGTTTCTGTCACCAGACAACCGTTTGTGTCTCGGATTATTTTGGCTCTCCCTCGGTAGCCATTTCTAATTGAATTTATGCCAGCATACATACCTCTGCTGCTCTTTGCTCTGACATTGTCTATGATTTTTTCGATCCGAGTCTTCTCCCATTCGCGTTTTTTGCGTTTGAAAAGTCTAGTTGTCCCTTTCCGAATTGTCGCGTATCTTACTGCGTTGACTTCATCATATGCTTCTAAGTGGATAATTCTGAGGCGTTTACGTTGTTCGATCTTTGCCCTGCACTCATCGTCAAACCAAGGTTTGGACTTAGTTGTTTTCTTAAATCCTAATACCTCTTGGGCTGTTTGTTTGATTGTGTCTCTGATCGATGCCCATTTAGTGTCCACGCTATTGGCTTCCTCTTCCTCACTACTGTCATTCTCTAGGATGCTAAATCTATTCGTGAGTTCGTCGACCAGTCACTTATTATATGTTATATATCTTAAAATATGTAGTTTTTAAAACATATATTAAAACGTATATTGAAATGTCAGTAGCTTTAGTGTTGTCATTTTTTAATTCCGTTGAAGAAAAAAACCGCCACAACCCAACCTGCCAAACGGTCTGTAATCACGTTTTTCGACAAGCTAGTATAGTTGTAAGTATATTCTGAAGACGTACTCACGAATGATGACTAAATTTTTAAATAATGGACCGTAAATATGACGAGCAATGTTGAGCTGTAATAGATGTCTAATAATTTATACCACTCTAATGTGTTGTTTTTAAACAACTATGGCATCAGAATTAGTGCTGCCGCAAAATTAACATATCTCAAAGTTTATAAACGTAGACTACGCTTTGTACGCCTTGTATTCAAAAAGCAATAAAACAAAAAACCAAAAGCGTTACATTTAACATATTTACATTTAACAAAAGTTATGTTTCAGTAACAAGCGTCACTGAAACATAACTTTTCTTATGTCAAACCTTCCTAAGTGTTCAAATGCCGGTTGGACCTACGGGTCAATGCACATATTTCGACTAACCCACTAGTATGTGTGGCTGCCCTCCCTAAATTATAATTAAAACGTGCTAATAAAGTAAGTCATTTATAAAAGCCGAAGCTACTCCCAAAAGTTACGTTCTTAAAATATATATGATTAAACAAGCGGTTTCCAAATAGAAAATACACTAAGCATTAATTTAGTAATTTAAGCATAGCAACCCACTACAGACTTTTGGGTGCACAGCTCAACAGCGGCTGACATTAAACCCGAGAATTTTCCAACAGACCCCAGTTTTAAACAATTTCTAATAATAAAAATATCTTTTAAATTCCCCAGACATTATGAGTCAACAAGGAGCCGCATTCGATTCCAATTGCATGACCTTAACTCGGTTCGTACTGCAGGAACAAAGGAAATTCAAGCACGCCACTGGTGACCTTTCACAATTGCTAACTTCCATTCAAACAGCAATTAAAGCCATCGCCTCAGCTGTCCGCAAGGCAGGAATAGCTAAACTTCATGGAATCGCCGGAAACATTAATGTCCAAGGAGAGGAAACCAAAAAACTGGATGTACTGTCCAACGAGCTCTTTATAAACATGCTCAAGGCCTCCTACACCACATGCTTACTGGTCTCTGAAGAGAATGAGGACGTCATCGAAGTGGAAGTTGATCGTCAAGGAAAATACGTCGTTGCTTTTGATCCTTTAGATGGTTCTTCCAACATCGACTGCTTAGTGTCGATCGGTTCAATTTTTGCCATCTACCGCAAACAAAGTGAAGGTAATCCAACCATCGCTGATGCACTTCAGCCAGGCAACCGAATAGTTGCGGCAGGTTATGCACTGTATGGATCTGCCACCGCTATTGTGCTAAGTCTTGGAAATGGTGTCAACGGTTTTACATATGATCCAGCCATTGGAGAATTCATACTCACCGATCCTAATATGAGAATCCCTCAACAAGGAAAGATCTATTCAATTAATGAAGGCTACAGCTCGACATGGGACGAAGGTGTTTTCAATTATATTCAAGCTAAGAAGAACCCAAGTAAAGGCACTCCTTATGGTGCACGATATGTGGGTAGCATGGTAGCTGATGTTCACAGGACCATCAAATATGGAGGAATCTTTATTTATCCAGCCACTAAGACTGCACCAAATGGGAAGCTTCGACTACTTTATGAATGTAATCCCATGGCTTATATTATAGTACAAGCCGGTGGACTCGCCAGCACGGGAAAGATTAACGTTTTGGATGTTGTCCCGCAGAAAATTCATGAACGACAACCAATATTTTTGGGATCCCCCAAAGACGTAGAAGAGGCGCTGAGCTATCTGGGAAAATGAATGATATTGTAAAATCTCTCTCTTAATCTCTTGCATAAAATCCACCACTAATGACTGTCAAACGAGAAATAAAAAAAACATGTTTTGTTTAAGTTTTTATTTTGAATTAAAAAAAAATCAATATTAAAGGCACCCAAATCAAGAGGTGAAAACATTAAACTACACGTGTAAAGCCATGGTTGCACTAGTAAAACGACGACCGTTAAGGATATAAAATAGTCATTCGGACCTAGATCTGGATTATAACGAATACAGTGCAGCGAGATTTTCTTTTTTAGAAACGCGACAAAAGTCTGCGCACTTTCATGATGTACTTTCCAATGGTTAACGAGATCTGATCGATTTTTCAGAATGTGAACCCTCAGTAGCTATCTAAATGCGAGTCAGTGCATCACAATCCCGTGTTGATTGTTTCTTTGAAACAAGCGTTGATAGTAGTTTCCAGGACTCCCTTCTAATTCACAAGATTCCCTGCCCCTTTGAAATGACTTCTCCCATCGAAAACACGTTCTTTCATTTATATAAATCCTCTGAAATCCTGTACGCAACTTTTCATATGTGTTGGTAGATGTTAACCCACGTAAAACAATATTTAATCACATATCGCTATCCATGTAACGCAGACAGTACTAAATTTTAAAGGCGAAATTCTACTCGTGTACTTTATTACGCGATTCAAGCGCGACTTGTTGTGCTATCGTCGCAAAGCTTACTATGTTCCCAGGAAATTCTTCTCTCTTTCTGGTGTATATCAGAAGGCGGCGTTAAAGATAGGTATTCGCCTACAATGACAGTAGTGTCAGTCTTTATTGAGCACGCCCTGAGTATATACAATATAAATTTTAAAATCAACTTGAATTATCAAAATAATTTCAATTTCACATTCTTTCTTACGGCAGTCAAGGGGGAACTAATGAGGTTTCATGAAACGTTCGACATTTATATCTTTTATCATGTCCTACATTCTATAAAGCTTGTAGTGGATTATGTTATGGGGCATGTTTGTGACATACGTGTAACACCTTTGGGAGATCTTTGAAAAACCTTTGGAACATCATTGAGACATCATTGAAATATCTTTGAGACAACCTTGAAACAACCTTGGACACTTTTGGGAAGTTTTTGAGTCATCTTTGAGACATCTCTGGGACACCCTTGGATATTTTTGGGACATCTTTGATACCACTTTGGGACAACCTTGGGGCGCCCTTGGACATTTTTGGGACATCTTTGAGACATTTTTGAGACAACCTTGGGACACCCTTGGATTTTTGGGACATCTTTGAGACATTTTTGAGACAACCTTGGGACACCCTTGGACATTTTGGAACATCTTTGAAACACTTTTGAAACCCCCCTGAGAAATCTTTTTGACACCCTTGGGAAATCATTGTGACATCTTTAGGATATTTGAATGTCATCATTGGGACACTTCCATCACGTGGAAAATGTTGTGGAACATGTGAAGCATCTTATGTAACGTATGAAATATATTGTGGGACTTGTTGTGGAATATGATATCGAATGCAATCTCAATCTTCTTGTAGAACTTCATAAGTTGTGTCCTGAATGTCGTTAAACGCATACCAAAGAGAACTCGTAATGTGATAGCAAATCCTCGTGAGAGTGCATCTTTATTGTATCCTCCCATGGTTTGCTTCCTCATATCTGGGGGAAGAGTGACAGCCAATTGTTGAAATGTGGCCCGGCGATCCTTTTGGCCCAATAAGTTGTAAAAGATTTTAGTTTTATTTTGTTTTTCTTTAAGTTATTTATTAATTTTAGAATTATTAACTATAATTTGGGTGTCAATTCCGCTGGGCATCAAACTTGAGACCTTATAATGATGTTGTTTACGGGTGGGAGGCTGACAAGAACTCTTATTAAATGTTTGTACTTGGTATGTTGATAATATTTTAGTTAATGTACCATGCATTTACCCTTCAGGATTGGGATCTTCATAAAAGGAACACGAACAAAGATTTCCCATGCGCCTCGGTGGGAAACAATAGATAAAGGATCTGCAGACGTTAATTTATGATCCGAGATATTGATGAGGGATAAACGAACATGTGGTTCATTTATGGCGCATTAGTTGGGTTTTGACAAAAACGGTCAACGGATAGGTCTGTGTCGTGATGAGTCTATACGTGAACATCCGGTTCACCCATTCACTTCGATTTGAGAATGTGAATCAATGCGCGCAGTCAAACATTTGGTTGAATTTACCGTGCATTTGATTCAATGGGAAAATGGGGATATATGGGTTTTATGTAATAATATTATAAGATAACCTTTCCAGTCCCACCAAATTGAGAGCAAAATCTTCCTTTGGCGGATATCAGCTTCCGAGATGGATTGTGCTGGTTCATCAAGCCTGGACCAAGGTCACTTTCGATTGATGTTACTGTAAACAACCTGTGGCATAAATCTTCGTCTTGGTGCCGGCGTTGGCACAGGGTGTACGAAGATTCTCCATCATGAGTTCACTGGAAACAAAACACTCAGCAACGCAGCAAACCGTTCACCAAGAAGAACAGAAATCATTAAACAATGTTTTATCTTCACAACCGAGCGGACACAGAACTACCGAAATAAATACACAGGATATTGTTTTTATTTTATTGTTTGTCGATTATGCCTTTTATTATTCTTCTTTATTTTTATAGTACACTAATTACACAGGTTACACATAACTAAACAATGTTGTCAGATCAGGTTCTTACTACGTGGCATTTGTACACTCGAGAATTCAACAGAAGTTACATACAGTTTATTCCTCAATAAAACGCGATTTATAAGAATATGGTTAAATGTACGAAGGGAATTACCGATTACCACTCGACTTGGGTATAGGGACTGTACTTGCTTTTCGTGCGCACGGGCGTATGTACTCCCGAGCGCACACTACTTAGGGTAAAACACAATGCACGCTCGTTGGGGGTTGGGTTACGACTCTCTGGTTCAATCCTCGTTTGGGGTGAGTTTGGTGGTGTGGTGAAAAGGAAATGCAATCACCAACACATCACCGTGTTTATCGATGCGTTTAGCCAAGGATAAACTAAACCTGAACCGAGGAAAAAAACAATAGTTAAACGACCTAGGGCATCTTTTGGTAATGAGGATCAGCTGTCGAAATAGCAGCCACTCATTAGATGCTAAAAGGGATTGCGATAATTCATACAATAGAGATCGTATATCGACTAGGAGAATCGGATTCTTTTGTTTTGCATATGCTTATGCTATTGAATCCGATCCGACGACGAAACTTGGCGTCGGTGATTGTTTGAAGATTCAAACAAAAAAATATTTCCGCGAGAAGTGCTTGCAACTGAATCATTAGTTGCAAGTCTTCGGAAAGTAATTTAGATGGATACACAATGACGGTTGTGTATACCATCTATGTCAATTATGCATGGCATCTATGGCGACGGCTGGATCGAACTATAGTGTGAATATCTACACTAATTGGAAATTCGGTTTTTGGGTCGCTAATGCAGAGATGTATTGGTAATGTATGAATGGCCTTGTAGATGCAATTCTTTTTAGGAATTTTATGTAATGCTTGTATGCATTAATGTCCTTGGAAAAGGAAATATTTTCAGGTGGGAGACAATGGGAGTTTGGTTGCGGATATGGGGGGTTTTTCAGGTAAGTGGGCCGTGGGGTTTGGCGAAACCGTCACAAACCCATCGCCAGTGATGATTCGTTTCAAAACAAGGGTAGGATTTATTGCGTCTAAGATGCAAATCTGATGCGTTTCGTTATATGAATTTGTTTCAAATTATGTGGAACCCAAACATCAAGCTTTTTGACGAATGTATATTTGTATAAAAACAACCGCGCTTACCTGGACTGTATTTTACTGTGGTGTATAGTGTGGGTGGCTCTAGCTCCACTGTACTCCTTCCTGTTATGTCGTCCACTCGTTAAGATTCCTTTCGCTTTGCTTTGATCTCTGGATACCAGCACGTTCCTCGACAGATGTGATACATACCATTTTTTTTTTTTTTATTAGACTTCTCTCGGGAGAGGCGAACCTATAGCGTCGAGTGGGCGCCCCGAGATGCCATCAAATAACTGTTGCAGTTCTTTTTGAACAGTTGCAGGTTGTAACGCTCCGGGAACACTCGCGTGGGAAGGCAGTTCCACAGTTTCCCTGCTCTGTAACGGAACGAGTTCTGATACAGGGATGTTCGCGCCGTCGAGAGATGAACCACAAACGGGTGCGATCCGTCGGATTGTCTTGTGGAGCGCATATAAACCGAATTGCGTGGAACAATGCCAAGAATCTCCGAAGAACAGCACCCGTGATAATATCTGTAAAACAGACAGAGGACGGCCACGCGCCTTCGATGTGATAGCGACTGTAGTCCCGACGTCAGCACCGAGTCCCCGATCAGGCGGATCGCTCGTCTTTGTACGCTCTCAAGTAGGTCGAGGGTATGTTTAGGAGACGAGATCCAAACATGAGAGCAATATTCGAGCGCGGGTCTAATTTGAGATTTATATAGGAGAATAAGTTGGGCCGGAGTAAAATATTTCTTGGCTCTAAAAAGATAACTCCGTTTTCCTGAGGCTGATCTGGCGATACCCGATACGTGTTTATGCCATGATACATTCCCACAGACCGTGACGCCGAGCAATTTCAAACTTTCCCCAGCCTCGAGGGCCCGGCCACTCATCATCAGCCGTGGAGCCGATGGTCCAGTTTTCTTTGTGAATGTTGTATACTGGGTCTTCGTTGCGTTGAAGTCGACAAGATTAGCCTTTCCCCACTGCAGGACTTTATCCAGACCCTGATTCAGAGAGTCAATCTGTCTACATCTCAGCTGGTGCGACGTTGATACACCAATCGGCCGATCACTCCAAAAGGAGGAAACAAGCGTACTATCATCCGCAAAACTGAACACTTTGTTATCCGTTGTCTCCAACAAATCATCTATGTGAAGCAAGAACAAGGTTGGAGCCAAAATAGAACCTTGGGGCACCCCCGAATTAACATGATACAGATCCGAACACTCGCCGTCCACAACAACCCGAATCGATCGATTCTCGAGGAAGCTCCTCGTTCAGTCGCAAAGCTGGTCGGAAAGTCCATATGAACGAAGTTTGCTCAGCAATGCCCCGTGCCAGACGCGGTCAAAAGCCTTGGAGATATCTAATGCGACCGCCCTTGACTCACCATGCCGTTCAATCGCAGATGTCCATATATCGGTTATAAGTGCCAAAAGGTCTCCTGTGGACCGCCTGCCACGGAATCCGTATTGACGATCATTCAGAAGACCGTTGCACTCCAAATACTTAACCAACTCTGTATTGATGACTTTTTCCATTACCTTAGATAAAATAGACAGTAATGCTATCGGACGGTAATTTTGTGGGAGACACTTTTTTCCCGTCTTTGGGATTGGCTGAACTCGGGCGATTTTCCAGCAGGCAGGAAAGGTCCCCCGTGCATATGATAAGCGGAAGAGTCTGCCAAGAACCGGCGATAGTTCTGGAGCACAGTTCTTAAGGACTATGGCTGGTATTCCGTCCGGGCCGGTTACCTTCCTACAATCCAGTTCACGTAGAATGCGTTGAATAGTGCGCGGACGAAATCTCACATCCCACATCGAAGACTGTACCGGCGAGATCACTGGTGGGTCCAAAAGGCCGGGATCGAGGTTTAAATTCGCGGAAAATAAATTCGCGAATACATTAGCTTTATCCTTTGGATTCGTGACTAATGTCCCGCTGTCTGTCACCAACGGGGGGAAAGAGGAGGATGCGAAGTTACCGCTGACATCCTTTGGCATTGACCAGAAGAAGCGCGAACCAGTTGGGTACCGAAGGAGCTTATTGATCACCCTGTCGTTGTGAGCTTTCTTCGCAGTATCAATTGCCTGGTTGCACGCGTTTCTGATTCTAACAAAATTCGTTCTGTTATCATCGGTGGGATTGGAGCGCCATTGCTTAAAAGCATATTTTTTTGCCGCTGTAATCAGCTCGCACTTTTTGTCAAAGCATGGTTTATCAGACGAACTTCGTTTGATGGAATGTGAAATATACATCTCCATCCCCAGAAGAATAATCTCTGATACCGACTCAGCGCAAGCGTTAACATCGGAGTTTCCGAAGCACACCTCCGACCATGGAAAGGATGCGAAGAAATCTCGCATATCGTCCCAGTTAGCAGCCCCATACTTCCATACATGGCGAATCTGCCTAGGCCGGTTATTCGCTTGATATGCAAGTGCTTGCGCGACAGATACCAAGCAGTGATCTGAGTTTCCCAGTGGCGCAGAAACCTCTACGGTATAAATACTCGGTTCGGATGTCAAAAACAGATCCAGGGTGTTCGCATAATCACCTCGGGCATCCGGCACTCGCGTTGTTTCCCCCACGAGTTGAGTCAAGTTGTGGCTTACAGCAAACATCTCCGCCAGCCTCCCAGCCTCGTCGGTTCTGTTAGAATGTAACAACCAGTCGGAATTGTGCACATTGAAATCGCCAAGGACAACAATTTCAGAAGCTGGGTGGTTGATCTGTATCCAGTCGACGGTATATGAAAGATGTTCGAAGAATGTCGCCGGTCGATCGGCATACGGGGAGCGGTAAAGACAACAAAGAAATTTAACGGAATTCCTCAGCACGACCCTCAACCATATGATGTCCATATTATTGGGTTCCAACGCCTCCATCCGCTGGCAAGCCAGATTGGACCGCGCGAAAACGCAGAGTCCGCCCTTAAAACGGAATCTCTAATGCAAGTCGTATCCTGAGCAACGAAGATATGTCGAATCAGTCGACGAATCGACCTGGGTCTCAGTTAGGGCAAGGATATCAGCCGACACACGCACCCGAAACTGTTATAATAATGACCTAGACACCAGCCCCCAAACTGTTATAACAATGGCCGGAACACCGCCCAAAACTGTTGTAATAATAGCCGATGCACTTACACAGTTATCGACCGAGGTCGAAAATTAATAAATTATTAATATTTATTAAACAATTGCACTTATGAGCATAAATAATAGATAAAAACCTATTCTCAGACCTACCGAATATATATACAAAACTTCATTAAAATCGGTTGAGCCGTTTTGGAGGAGTTCGAGGACAAAAACTGTGACAAGAGAATTTTATATATATAGAGAAGAGAAGAGAAGATATATATATATATATATATATATATATATATATTTATATATATATATATATTTATATATTTATATATATATATATATATATATATATATATATATATATATATATATATATATATATATATATATATATATATATATATATATATATATATATATATAAATATATAAATATATATATATATATAAATATATATATATATATATATATATATATATATATCTTCTCTTCTCTTCTCTATATATATAAAATTCTCTTGTCACAGTTTTTGTCCTCGAACTCCTCCAAAACGGCTCAACCGATTTTAATGAAGTTTTGTATATATATTCGGTAGGTCTGAGAATAGGTTTTTATCTATTATTTATGCTCATAAGTGCAATTGTTTAATAAATATTAATAATTTATTAATTTTCGACCTCGGTCGATAACTGTGTAAGTGCATCGGCTATTATTACAACAGTTTTGGGCGGTGTTCCGGCCATTGTTATAACAGTTTGGGGGCTGGTGTCTAGGTCATTATTATAACAGTTTCGGGTGCGTGTGTCGGCTGATATCCTTGCCCTAACTGAGACCCAGGTCGATTCGTCGACTGATTCGACATATCTTCGTTGCTCAGGATACGACTTGCATTAGAGATTCCGTTTTAAGGGCGGACTCTGCGTTTTCGCGCGGTCCAATCTGGCTTGCCAGCGGATGGAGGCGTTGGAACCCAATAATATGGACATCATATGGTTGAGGGTCGTGCTGAGGAATTCCGTTAAATTTCTTTGTTGTCTTTACCGCTCCCCGTATGCCGATCGACCGGCGACATTCTTCGAACATCTTTCATATACCGTCGACTGGATACAGATCAACCACCCAGCTTCTGAAATTGTTGTCCTTGGCGATTTCAATGTGCACAATTCCGACTGGTTGTTACATTCTAACAGAACCGACGAGGCTGGGAGGCTGGCGGAGATGTTTGCTGTAAGCCACAACTTGACTCAACTCGTGGGGGAAACAACGCGAGTGCCGGATGCCCGAGGTGATTATGCGAACACCCTGGATCTGTTTTTGACATCCGAACCGAGTATTTATACCGTAGAGGTTTCTGCGCCACTGGGAAACTCAGATCACTGCTTGGTATCTGTCGCGCAAGCACTTGCATATCAAGCGAATAACCGGCCTAGGCAGATTCGCCATGTATGGAAGTATGGGGCTGCTAACTGGGACGATATGCGAGATTTCTTCGCATCCTTTCCATGGTCGGAGGTGTGCTTCGGAAACTCCGATGTTAACGCTTGCGCTGAGTCGGTATCAGAGATTATTCTTCTGGGGATGGAGATGTATATTTCACATTCCATCAAACGAAGTTCGTCTGATAAACCATGCTTTGACAAAAAGTGCGAGCTGATTACAGCGGCAAAAAAATATGCTTTTAAGCAATGGCGCTCCAATCCCACCGATGATAACAGAACGAATTTTGTTAGAATCAGAAACGCGTGCAACCAGGCAATTGATACTGCGAAGAAAGCTCACAACGACAGGGTGATCAATAAGCTCCTTCGGTACCCAACTGGTTCGCGCTTCTTCTGGTCAATGCCAAAGGATGTCAGCGGTAACTTCGCATCCTCCTCTTTCCCCCCGTTGGTGACAGACAGCGGGACATTAGTCACGAATCCAAAGGATAAAGCTAATGTATTCGCGAATTTATTTTCCGCGAATTTAAACCTCGATCCCGGCCTTTTGGACCCACCAGTGATCTCGCCGGTACAGTCTTCGATGTGGGATGTGAGATTTCGTCCGCGCACTATTCAACGCATTCTACGTGAACTGGATTGTAGGAAGGTAACCGGCCCGGACGGAATACCAGCCATAGTCCTTAAGAACTGTGCTCCAGAACTATCGCCGGTTCTTGGCAGACTCTTCCGCTTATCATATGCACGGGGGACCTTTCCTGCCTGCTGGAAAATCGCCCGAGTTCAGCCAATCCCAAAGACGGGAAAAAAGTGTCTCCCACAAAATTACCGTCCGATAGCATTACTGTCTATTTTATCTAAGGTAATGGAAAAAGTCATCAATACAGAGTTGGTTAAGTATTTGGAGTGCAACGGTCTTCTGAATGATCGTCAATACGGATTCCGTGGCAGGCGGTCCACAGGAGACCTTTTGGCACTTATAACCGATATATGGACATCTGCGATTGAACGGCATGGTGAGTCAAGGGCGGTCGCATTAGATATCTCCAAGGCTTTTGACCGCGTCTGGCACGGGGCATTGCTGAGCAAACTTCGTTCATATGGACTTTCCGACCAGCTTTGCGACTGAACGAGGAGCTTCCTCGAGAATCGATCGATTCGGGTTGTTGTGGACGGCGAGTGTTCGGATCTGTATCATGTTAATTCGGGGGTGCCCCAAGGTTCTATTTTGGCTCCAACCTTGTTCTTGCTTCACATAGATGATTTGTTGGAGACAACGGATAACAAAGTGTTCAGTTTTGCGGATGATAGTACGCTTGTTTCCTCCTTTTGGAGTGATCGGCCGATTGGTGTATCAACGTCGCACCAGCTGAGATGTAGACAGATTGACTCTCTGAATCAGGGTCTGGATAAAGTCCTGCAGTGGGGAAAGGCTAATCTTGTCGACTTCAACGCAACGAAGACCCAGTATACAACATTCACAAAGAAAACTGGACCATCGGCTCCACGGCTGATGATGAGTGGCCGGGCCCTCGAGGCTGGGGAAAGTTTGAAATTGCTCGGCGTCACGGTCTGTGGGAATGTATCATGGCATAAACACGTATCGGGTATCGCCAGATCAGCCTCAGGAAAACGGAGTTATCTTTTTAGAGCCAAGAAATATTTTACTCCGGCCCAACTTATTCTCCTATATAAATCTCAAATTAGACCCGCGCTCGAATATTGCTCTCATGTTTGGATCTCGTCTCCTAAACATACCCTCGACCTACTTGAGAGCGTACAAAGACGAGCGATCCGCCTGATCGGGGACTCGGTGCTGACGTCGGGACTACAGTCGCTATCACATCGAAGGCGCGTGGCCGTCCTCTGTCTGTTTTACAGATATTATCACGGGTGCTGTTCTTCGGAGATTCTTGGCATTGTTCCACGCAATTCGGTTTATATGCGCTCCACAAGACAATCCGACGGATCGCACCCGTTTGTGGTTCATCTCTCGACGGCGCGAACATCCCTGTATCAGAACTCGTTCCGTTACAGAGCAGGGAAACTGTGGAACTGCCTTCCCACGCGAGTGTTCCCGGAGCGTTACAACCCTGCAACTGTTCAAAAAGAACTGCAACAGTTATTTGATGGCATCTCGGGGCGCCCACTCAGGTTCGCCTCTCCCGAGAGAAGTCTAATAAAAAAAAAAAAAATGGTATGTATCACATCTGTCGAGGAACGTGCTGGTATCCAGAGATCAAAGCAAAGCGAAAGGAATCTTAACGAGTGGACGACATAACAGGAAGGAGTACAGTGGAGCTAGAGCCACCCACACTATACACCACAGTAAAATACAGTCCAGGTAAGCGCGGTTGTTTTTATACAAATATACATTCGTCAAAAAGCTTGATGTTTGGGTTCCACATAATTTGAAACAAATTCATATAACGAAACGCATCAGATTTGCATCTTAGACGCAATAAATCCTACCCTTGTTTTGAAACGAATCATCACTGGCGATGGGTTTGTGACGGTTTCGCCAAACCCCACGGCCCACTTACCTGAAAAACCCCCCATATCCGCAACCAAACTCCCATTGTCTCCCACCTGAAAATATTTCCTTTTCCAAGGACATTAATGCATACAAGCATTACATAAAATTCCTAAAAAGAATTGCATCTACAAGGCCATTCATACATTACCAATACATCTCTGCATTAGCGACCCAAAAACCGAATTTCCAATTAGTGTAGATATTCACACTATAGTTCGATCCAGCCGTCGCCATAGATGCCATGCATAATTGACATAGATGGTATACACAACCGTCATTGTGTATCCATCTAAATTACTTTCCGAAGACTTGCAACTAATGATTCAGTTGCAAGCACTTCTCGCGGAAATATTTTTTTGTTTGAATCTTCAAACAATCACCGACGCCAAGTTTCGTCGTCGGATCGGATTCAATAGCATAAGCATATGCAAAACAAAAGAATCCGATTCTCCTAGTCGATATACGATCTCTATTGTATGAATTATCGCAATCCCTTTTAGCATCTAATGAGTGGCTGCTATTTCGACAGCTGATCCTCATTACCAAAAGATGCCCTAGGTCGTTTAACTATTGTTTTTTTCCTCGGTTCAGGTTTAGTTTATCCTTGGCTAAACGCATCGATAAACACGGTGATGTGTTGGTGATTGCATTTCCTTTTCACCACACCACCAAACTCACCCCAAACGAGGATTGAACCAGAGAGTCGTAACCCAACCCCCAACGAGCGTGCATTGTGTTTTACCCTAAGTAGTGTGCGCTCGGGAGTACATACGCCCGTGCGCACGAAAAGCAAGTACAGTCCCTATACCCAAGTCGAGTGGTAATCGGTAATTCCCTTCGTACATTTAACCATATTCTTATAAATCGCGTTTTATTGAGGAATAAACTGTATGTAACTTCTGTTGAATTCTCGAGTGTACAAATGCCACGTAGTAAGAACCTGATCTGACAACATTGTTTAGTTATGTGTAACCTGTGTAATTAGTGTACTATAAATAAAAACTGTGACAAGAGAATTTTATATATATAGAGAAGAGAAGAGAAGATATATATATATATATATATATATATATATATATTTATATATATATATATATTTATATATATATATATATTTATATATTTATATATATATATATATATATATATATATATATATATATATATATATATATATATATATATATATATATATATATATATATATATATATATATATATATATATATATATATATATATATATATATATATATATATATACTAGTTGATCCAGCAAACTTCGTTTTGCCATATACATTATTTCTAGGGATTGTTTAGGTAGAAAAAAATGACTAACTTATTGAAAGTGTATGAGGATTCGGTATATGAGTGGAAAAGGCGTGGAGCACTGTCGATGATAACGGAATATAAAACATACCACTAAACATTTATTTTTTATATTTATTAAATGTATGTACATATCACTAATTATGACAATATTACTAAAAAACAATATCAGTCTCTTAATGCAACAGAGTGTACAATATTTTTTGTTTTCCCATCTTTAGCTAACACAAACAAACTGGATGGTTTGCCCACTCGAGAGCACGCCACGTATAATTGTCCGTGTGAAAAACATGATGTGCTCAAATCTAAACCACAGACAGACATCGTTCGGCCTTGAGACTTATTGATAGTCATTGCAAATGCCAATCTAATTGGAAATTGAAGGCGTTTAAATTGAATTGGTACATCTGTGGGTATAATAGGGATTCGCGGTAGTAATATATTTTCACCTCGGAATTTGCTATTTAAAATGATGGCTTCAATAACATTTTTCATTAATTTTTTAATAACTAATCGCGTGCCGTTGCACAACTGTGGTGGGTTCAAATTATGAAGCAAAATAACCGGAGATCCAACCTTCAGTTGTAAATTATATGGTGGCATGCCTGGTAAATCCAATAAGTTTAAAAACTCTGTTGGATAATTCACAGCTTCGGTGGTATCGCAAACTGTATCAATAGATTTGTATGACACCAAGTCTCCTGGCAATAAATCTTGTATCTTAAGATTCAATTCGTTGACGTCCACATTTTTTGCTGCTAAAATTGCTCTTCCTGCCAGCCACTCATGATTTGTGTATTGTCTGTGAACATCGGGAAATATTTAGACAATGAGAGCATCTTGCGAATCAATGATTGTGCAGAAATCGGTCGGTAATTTTATGCATCCAGTTTCATCTGTAGTAACTTTTCCATCGCCGATATCTAATAGTTGTTTTGAGAATGTTTCAGCAGATGGATATTGAAGCATTTGAACGCGCATATTTACTTTCAGTTGTACTTTTTCAACATTATGCCACAGTGGCGATGATTTTAAGCACGCGTTGATCTGATCAGCGTATGTTGAACGTGGAATGACAGGAAGTGTTTGTCTGAAATCACCTGAAAGGAGTAACAAAGTTCCGCCAAATAGTTTGACGTTATTTTTTATATCTTTCAATGTCCTGTTCAACGCCTCAAGCGAATGTTTGTGCGCCATAGTACATTCATCCCAGATGATAATTTTACACTGTTTCAGTACTGTGGCCATGGAAGATTGTTTTTTTTATGTTGCACACTGCGTCTGGGTTATTTTGAATATTTAGTGGCAGCTTAAATACTGAATGAGCTGTTCTACCTCCATCCAATAAAGTTGCCGCAATGCCAGATGATGCAACAGCCAATCATCATCATCATCATCGGCACTACAACCGGGAACCGGTCTTGGCTTTATTTAGCAAGTCCTGAGGCTTGTTAAATTTTCCATAATGATTTATTTTTTCTGGGCAAGGTCATTAGTCTTGCGCCAGGGGCTCCCCGACGGGGAATCGAACCCCGGTCTCCCAGGTGACAGGCGGGTATACTAACCACTATACTATCGAGGAGCCCGCAACAGCCAATGCGATGCCATTATTTGATCGTATTTCGGCGAGAATTAACGAAATAACGAATGTTTTGCCAGTTCCACCTGGTGCATCCAAGAAAAAGAAACCACCTTGTCCTGCCGCAACTGCGAGCATGATACGGTCGTAAATGGCTCTTTGTTCGTCATTCATTAGTGGGACATTGGGAGCAACAATCGCTGCCATTTCCGTAGTATTGTATTGTAGTTCACGATTCAATTCAGTGTTAATTAAAACACATGCATTTCGATTTGGGGAATGCATACCGAAATGACTGAGAGGTAAGTTGGCAATAATAATGCAAAGATCCTCAATAGCAATCAATGCTTCATTGTACATAGTGTCGCTGAATGCTATCGTTAGAACATTGCATCGTGTACGATGTTGATGCAATATATCATCAGTCATTGAATATTTGTGATTATCCCATAATGTCTCTGCTCTGGCCGGAAAACATGTAGTCAACACTATAGCGAACAGTAGACGAATTTGTCTTGCTGTACAGTTCAATCCTGCTTCAGCAAGCATACATTCCTACTGGTTGTCATCTTCCAGTAAACCGAGTGCAAGGCATGCATCTTTATATGTTGGATACTGTTGCTCGTTCACTTTACGTATATCTTGAAATGACAATGGGCCGGTGACATTAACCAACAACAGCCGGAGATAAAAGCACTCAGTCTGCCTTGGATTAACTGTAAATACTCGTCCCAAGGTGTTTGATTTGAATAAACCGGGACATGCATCAATTGGTGTGCCTTGCTTACGGGGCATCCATTTTGTTGTTGGTGCCCATGTGAAATAACGTGGGACTTCTGAATAGAGTAATGTTCGTGCAAAAGCACCAAAAGCATCCGCACGATTACACAATTCAAAAAATTCGGTGAGTGTAGTTTCTTGTGGATTTATCGCGCGACGCTGTCTCGCTCGTGAAATATATGCGCTAGCCGTTTTCAAGATGGACGGCTAAATGAATGACTGCTGGATCTCGTTCATGAATTGGGAAACCAAAGATACGCCAAACAGCTTCATTGGAACTGACGTACCGACCAATTTGGTAAAGCGTTATTTCATCGTTGTTATTCACCGGAGGAACATTCACATTGGTATTTTCAACGCGAAATACAGCCATATCACTGCCTTTATTTACATACTTGCAAATGTATTTGATGCTCTTCACTGAACTGCAGAACTCGACATTAATATGAGCATTGAATGTTTTGCTCAGCAAAGGCGAATATGGGACCACCCAACGGTTATCAATGTCAATATCTATGTTATTGATCTTTTTAACAAAAGTTTGTCCTCCATTATCGGGATTTCTTCGACGATATATTGGATATCCATCAACATTTGTGATCAAATGTGTCAGTGAATTTTTTTGGAAAACTTTTAGTACATTTCCCGTCTGCCATGCAAGGCGATGAACGATTCATATTGCCACATGGGCCATGAATCATATTTGCAGTAACAATATCAAACAGCATTTGATCAGTAGACGGATCTGGAATTTCCGCAGAAATTATACTGTCGATTTCTTCAGGACGTATTTTATCGATTAACCATACCAAAATGTGTGCATGAGGTAATCCGCGCTTTGATTGTGGGAGAAGGTGAGGGAGTGACATTTGACAACGTTGAGTTCAAGACAGTTATTACGGCACCAAAATGAGAAGCTGTCGAGGTCCGTTAGGAGAAGTGAGGAATCGAGAGGAGAGATGACCGTTTTGTAAAGTTTGCCGTCATCCGCATAGAGGGAGATGGATGAGTATTTAATAATGGAGTCAACATTATTGATGGAAAGGATAAATAGGAGCGGGCCTAGATGGCTGCCTTGCGGAACCCCTGACGTGGTAAAAAAGGATTGGAAAGGGGGATATGAATTTGACACGGTAAGATCGATCATTCAGATAAGAAGATAACCACTTGATCAATAGGGGTTCGAAACCTAGGCAGGACAACTTAAAAAGGATGAGATTGTGGGAGATTTTGTCAAAGGCCTTGCTGAAATCAGTGGTGATTACATCGACTTCATAGCCATTCTCTAAGGCACGGAGAGTATGGGATGAGAACTCGATCAGATTCGTTGTGGTCGACCTACCCGAAATGAAACCATGCTGGTTGCATGAGATGATAAATTTACAACGGAAAGATAACGCGTTGTAAAGAATTCCTTCGAACAGTTTTGAGATATGAGACAGTTTGGCGATGGGACGGTAGTTGCTTATATCGTTTTTAGGTCCCTCTTTATGTATGGTGGTGACATAGGAAGATTTCCAAATACTAGGGAAGATCCCTTGTGAAAGGGATAGATTGAATATCTTTGATATCGGGAGGGAAAGCGAAGTGGAACATTTCTTTAAAAATACAGCCGGGATTCCATCCGGTCCAGCGCTGAACTCGTCTTTGAGTAAGTTTAATTTCTCCTCAACTACGTGACGCTGTATAATTTGAGGGGTGAAGGGGCCGAGTGGGATTGGGGCAAGTCTTTGAAGTGAGACGGGTGGGGTTCGAAGGAGATGTCTGTGAAGGATTTATTGAAAAACGAAGCGAATAGATTGGCGATAGTTAGGGGGTCGGTTGAAGTAGTCGCCCCATAAGAAAGGGAGTTAGGATAGGCGTCGGATTTACGTTTGTAATTTATGAAGTGGAAAAAAGATTTGGGGTCATTGATCAAATTAGATGGTGTTTTTGTGAGGTAGTTGGTGTAGAGGGAGTTGTAGAGCTCGGAAAATTTATAAAAGGAACCGAGATAGTTGGAGTAGTTTTGGAAGGAACGCGTTTTAAGGAAAATGTTCAACAAGTTATTTCTCTTGTTCCCAAGAGCTGGGAGTGTGTGGTTGTACCATGGCGGAGATAAAACCGATGACCTGTGACGAGAATAGAGGGCATATAAGGCGACGGCATAGTAGATCTGCTTATAGAGAGTGGCGGTTGCAGTGTTAAAAACACACGATGGGTTTAGACCATACGCACTGCCGGATAAGTGAAGATAGAGTGAATCAGGCATGCAAGTGAACTCGGCCCATCCATATCTTTAGAAGATTACCATCTCCAGGTCGCAAGTCTGATTTTGTCCCATAAAATCTACATCTTTTTCTTTTATAATAATCATTTTATAAAAAGATGCACACAAAAAAACTTACTAGACGTTTTTATATACACAACAAACTGTACTTTAATAGGCATTTGCTTTGTGCTTAGGTAAAAAGGTAAATCCCTCAGGAACGGGTCAAGGAGCATCTCACTAATTTTAATCCAATATGTAGCTTCTTCTACCCCCGAATGATGAAAGCGAAACGATGTTTTGCTAAGACGCTCATTTAGAAGGCGGAAGTTAGCTTTGTGGAAGTTGTAGGAAAAGCTGCCATGAGGTAGAGAAGGCTGGGTTTCATGATCAAGATATATGGATAAGAGCAGCGGGTGGTGGTAATTACCAATGGTGGAGAGGGCGTGCGGACTAGGGGCAACTGAGGACTTGTGTGGGTCCGTTGTGAACACGAGGTCCAGTTGTCTCCCCATATGATTTGGGACATTGCTTACTTGATGGAGGTATGAATCGGTGAGACCGTTTATAAAAATACGTTCCCTGGAGCTAGTGGGGTTTGAGACGTAGAAGGCTTGTTCGTCAGCCAATGTCCATTGGAGATGGGGGAGGTTAAAACCGCCAAGAACGACGATATCGTCTATTGGGGTGCTTAACTCGGTTAGGTTATCTACCGCTTCTATTGCGAGTTCGTATGACGCGTTGGGTCGCGAAGGAGATACATAGAAGCAGATAATGAAAAGAGATTTAGGGCGCTTGTCGATTTTTATTACGACGTTGTCAAGATCCGGAGAAGAAGAGATGGCAATTAGAGACGAAGCGAGTCGGTTATGGGTGGCAAGCAGCACTCCGCGGCATGGGGAATTGGGACCTTCTCGATGGGCGTTATCATCGCGAAAAACATTGAAGGATGGTGGGAATAGTTCAAGACTATTAATACTAGGGATAAGGTTGGTCTCAGTCAGAGCGTATATGTCGAAGGGGAGGGAATGTGCCATTTCCAGAATCGAATGTATTTTGGAGCGGAGACCTCTAACATGCTGATAGTAGACGGTTAGGGAGAGCCTATTGTGGGTATTGAGATGATAGGGAGAACGAGAGGGCGACTGATTAGGGCCAAAAGTGCTTGACATTATTGGGATAGGTCATTTTGTTGTCGATATATTGGCGAAATGCCAAGAGACCTTTTAGCACCTTATTAGGGACCATATCGAGATTTTTATGGAACTTTACGAACAGGCTGCGAAGGCTTGGAAAGTCGGTGGGTAGACCTGCCTGTTTGATGGGGGCCGTTACGCTGGTTTTCGTTTTACCTTCATAACAGACAGAGTCAGATTTGTCGTGGAGGTATGAAAGATAGAGGCGGACATTCTTGTAGGTCATTTTGTTCCTAAATTTACACAAGACATACCGGTTGTCAGAAGAATGAATGGTTTGCTAAGTGAGTTTGACAGTGGGGGGTATTAGGGGATCGATTAGAGGTCTAGAGGGGGGCGAGGTGGACGCGGCGAGAACTGGATGTGGGGCGGTGGTGCGGGGGGCCTTGAGTTAGGTTCTGTGGGTGAGTGAGGCGCGTCCAGATAAGAGGGACAGCTAACAAATGTCGAAAGGAAAAAATATGACTGACAGAAGCCATTAATAAATGTGGCCAAAACATCTGTGTGTGAAATCGGCATTACTTAGTCGCCAACCTGATATTAGCTCTTATTGAGCGAACGTGTATACAGTAAACTCTCATATTACAAATTCTTACACTGCGAGGTCTTATACGACAAACTCTTATACTACAAACTTCTATACACCAAATGCCTATACGGCAAAATCGTATACCGCAAACTCCCATACTGCAATCGACTCTCGTGTATCACAAACCCTTATACTATACATCGTGTGAATGCTGTATACTGTCTGATTCTCGTACACGTTTACCTCTTATATCATTCTTTTACTTTGGCGCAAGGCTAATAACCTTGCCCGGAAAAACAAATTAATATGGAAAATTTAACAAGCCTCGGGACTTGCCAAATAAAGTCAAGACCGGATCCCAGTTGTAGTGCCGATGATGTTGATGACTGTTTTACTATTTACACTGTGGTGCTGTTCCACTACTTCAATGTTGTATTATATTTATGATACACTACTTACTGATATACGTGAGTGCTATTATACTACTTTGGCGGGTTTTTTTATTTATCTGCTGCGAACACTGTCTCCGAACAAAAAGTCACTTTAATTTTTTTTTCACAGATTTTATTTTATTGGTTTATTTTTTATTTTTTGGAAAGACTCGCGGCGACACACTCTTGGTTTTTTTTTCTACTCGCGGACCGTTCGCGGTGTATATCTTCACTCGGCTAGCTCGAAAGTTTTCTTCAGGGGATGGAAAACTCACCCGGTTGTTCTTCCTTTCTCTTTTTCTTTGGTGTCCTCTTTACCAAGGGATTTCTCCTTTCCAGGAGATCGCACCCTCACTTGTCCTACGATTTCGCACTGTTCGTAAGAACACTGTGGATGCACCCACACACACAGACGCGAACGTTGCTCTTGTGTGGCCGGAGATATGCTGAGGATCGTCAGGATTTCCACACATCTGCGGTATCCCTTTGTGTACATTACCCGCGTGTGGTTTATGGACCTGGTGATTTCCTCGGCCGAAATCATTATCTCCGGCTGCGATATTTACATGGTTTCGATTTCCTTGTAGGAAGAGTGTCGGTTGTTTGCTTTACTGTTTAACCTTTGCTCCCACGATATTCCTTCGATAAGGAAAACCAAATTGCGATCGGCTCAAGGGGAGGTCATACATTTGTTTATTCCTTGGCCATACAATTATCACCTGGGATTTTTCTGGCTGTCGGCATCTGGCGCTGCCGCGCCGGCCACTTGTGTTTGCCGACCTAATGGGTCGTCAAGGCATGAGGCATCAGTCGAGAAATTGGGCCCAAGTGTCTGTGGGCACGTGGGATTGAGGACAAGGTAAGTATGGTACGCCGAAAGGCATATATAAAAATCAAATTGTAATGTGTAATTTAGAGAGCTCGCATAGAGCCAGTAAGTTAATTTAAGGATTTACCCCTAATATTATACATGTAAAAAGAATTACGAAAATAAATGTGGTTTAAAAACTAAAAAAAAAAAAAAAAAAAAAAGAAGGTAAGTATATCCCCATTTGGCTGGGTGAACAGTATTTAACCCCACAGTGAATTGTGCGGTTCGCAGGACCGCCAAACTACTTTTCCTCGACACCTGGTTCATTGTACTTCGACTGGTCGATACCGTTTTTCAATGCGTTTTCGTTAACCTTCAAAACTGCGGTTGCAATGTTAAAAACACACGAGCGATTAAACGTACTCGAAGATGTCACTTTGCTCTAATCGCTCTAATGAATTACAGTTTCCGTCAACGCATGGCACACTTTGAAAAAGCGGGAATATGTCGAGCTTGTCCGTGGAACAATTCCTTTGGGAACAAACAGGAATGTGCCTGCGGGGATGGGTTTAGACCATACGCACTGCCGGATAAGTGAAGATAGAGTGAATCAGGCATACAAGTGAACTCGGCCCATCCATATCTTTAGAAGATTACTATCCCCAGGTCGCAAATCTGATTTTGTCCCATAAAATCTACATCTTTTTCTTTTATAATAATCATTTTATAAAGAGATGCACACAAAAAAACTTACTAGAAGTTTTTATATACACAACAAACTGTACTTTAATAGGCATTTGCTTTGTGCTTAGGTAAGAAGGTAAATCCCTCAGGAACGGGGCCAAGGAGCATCTCACTAATTTTAATCCAATCAGACGAACTTGGCGAAGAAAGCAAAGTCTCCATTTCATCTCGTCCTCGAAACTTCTCCGGTCTTTGATTGATTTTCTGTGGTGGATTAACGACTAATCCATAAGGCACATAGCGATAAAGGAATGACTGCCATTCCAATAGAAAACGGCGTGTATTCTCTACACCTTTTGTATCCGAACCCCAGTGTTCCAAACCATAGTTTGTAAATTTCTTAAGTATCTCGAACCGCTCACTGCTTGTGGGATCCCAAGCTTTCTGTTCTTTGATTTCTTTGAAGATCCACGGCTTCAGCAGTGCTCCCCGTCCAATCATAATCGATGAAACATGAGGAGCAATTTTCTAAATAAAAATTTCCAATACAATTTTTTCAAATTAACATCAAAGCAGTTTACGCACCTTTTTCTCTATGTAGTCCTCATAGCTAAGGACATCACCATTACCGATGACTGGAATTCTTTTGACTTTCGACGCACATTCTTCGATGTATTCCCAGTTGGCAGATTTCGTGTATCGCTGTTCTCGCGAACGTCCATGAATCTGAACAGAAAAGTGATTTGATTTATTCTCTCATCGATTGTAAACTATTCCTTACCGTTACAGCACCAGCACCCCAATCTTCCACTTTTGTTATTAGTTCATGTGCGACACTTTTATCGGCATAGATTCCAGTACGCATCTTGACAGTAAAGGGCGTTGTCCCTAGTAATGTCGAGCAGCATTTAACAATTGCTTCCAGCACATTAGCTCTCCTCATGAGGGCACTTCCAGCACCCTGTTGGTATATTAAATCGATCGGGCAGCCTACGTTCAAGTCCACGAAGTCCACCATGGAATTCTCTTGTAGTAGTTGAACCACTTGTCCATTTACTTGTGGGCTCATACCACAAATCTGAACACCAAAGACATCTTCGCTTACGTGACGTTTTGTCAGCGCCCATTCTTGGTTGAGTCCTTTGACCAAAGGCACAGAACACGCCATCTCTCCACATGTGATATCAGCTCCGAATTCTTTACAGATTCGCCGGAATGGCAGATTCCCCACTGTGGTCAATGGACTGAGAATTAATTTATTAACAAAATCCACTTTTTTCTTCGTCAAATCATCATCGTCGACCACACATCCGATTTCCTTGGCAACATCACTTTGGGAATCGTCTTTTTCATGCTTCTTATCCGATGACTTTTTGGTGGCATCGTATTCCTGGATAATTTTTTTAATTTTCGAGAAGTCATACTCTCGTTTCCTCAATTTCATTTGAAGTTCTGGAAAATATATCATTTCCTATAATGGATCGATTTCAAAAGGTCTATATTTCGAACCTGTTTTGATTCCGTTTACAGTTGTCGGTGGAGCTTTCTCATCGTAGAAATCGGCTTTCAAATTCTTCCTATTCTCGTCGATGTGTGCACTGGCGAACCGGCATGTTAGTCCACGATTACAGAATCCTTTAGTCGTGTAGATTTGGCAAATTTCTGCAATGTCCTTTGGCTTTGACTCGAGGTATGCGTCCAGATCATGGACGTAGCGACAATTTGGGAACGAACAACTCTCGCCGTTCGGACCATTTATCAGGGAATTGCAGAGATATGAATGGCGGTCTTCCTTGAACACCGGCCGGTTCTAAAACGTTGGAGAAAACAGCGTACTGCCTGAAAAACGATCACGGAATGTATTTGGTAAATATACTTTGTTTTGTCCTCGTTTACGCGATTCTTTCCGATCAAACTTCTTCTTTTTGCGTTCATTATTTGCATCTGCATTTTCGGATGAGAGTCTTTTCATAGAACTGTCTGTCGTCTCTGGTTTGGTATCAGTAGGTTCTGCAGAAGCATTTGAATCGGAAATAACATATCTGAAGGGAAATATTCTTATGATCTGTGTATTAAACGAACAAAATACTTACTCCGATTTGATATAACAAATGGTTGCATCCATTTTGCTGAAAGTGTTGTTCTGAGTTCTCCAATTTGAGGATGATAAACAACTGATTCTAATGTCAAAACCACAGCACGTGGGCTGATCAAATAGATATAAATCAGGAAAATGATTGAAGAAGTGTGGTAAGTATAATTATCCTAGATGAGCAAACTGTTATAAAACTGTTTTAGTGTTATATTTCTCTCATTTCTAATAAAAGTTTGTTTCTTTTGTGAGCTATTAATTGACAGGCACTAATTACTTTTAAAAGCTTGCTAGTATTTCAAAAGATGGGTTATTGCAATCGAAAGTTTCACCTTTCCAACCGAAACTAAGGGTTTTGTAATAACATTTTTTAGGTAACGTATTAGTGATGATGTATGTGGATATAACGTACACAAGAAGTCAAACGGAATATTTACAGAAAAGTATCGGTTTGTTTTATAAATATTGCTCTTTCTTCAACATTTGTATAGTTTAAAGTAAAACGATTCCATTAGTCACCCATTGTCGAGTAATTGAACTCGACCTTTTAAGAATTATATTTTTATTTAAATTATCGACATTCACAATTTTAATTTCTTTCTTACGTGCACCCGCCGTGACTGCTCGAACAAGAAGAAAGGCAAGGAACCGGAAGTCCACCCATTATCGTCCTATTGTACTAGATCAGTTACAACGGGTTTATATTAATGGTGGGCTTACAGTGTAAGGTTAGCGATAAGTGTACAATTTTTTATTTATAACCTATAGTTTAGGTTTGTAGTGTACCCATTGAACCTCAACCTCATTTTCTCATACTGTACACCCGACAATTAAATCATAATTCAAATAGTCCACGATGTTGCATCCCGCTACATAATCCCCATAATTCTCTAATACACACGATGAAATCAACCTCAGCTCACAAGTAATGCTCATATCACACGCTGCGATACTCGTAATATTCATCCAAATACCTTCATTAACTGCCCACTTATGGCGCATGCTCGTTTCTCAAAGCTACACGATTATCGTGTATCGTCAATTCATATTCATATACCCAAGGCCACAAGCTAAATGCATTCTTTTGCTTCGTATTCAAAAAGCAAGCACAGCACCTGGCATTCTCGCACGGTCTCATATTACGAATGCAATATTTGCTTCATATCCGAGAACAGGTGTCATACAAGTCATATGACACTGTCGGCACCTTCAAGGGCAATTAGCAACGACTTAACTGAGCGTCGATCAAAATGCTGAGATCTGCGGAAGGACAGACACAGCAACGAAACACAAATCTATCAAACGACATTGTTGTATTCCAGGATACTACCCTTATTAAATTTAACACAATCTCCTTACACATCCTTAAAAACTTCCCTTAACATATATTACATTCTCACTTAATACATACCATTCATAAGCATTCACAATATTGCCAGTTACAGCACATTTAATACATTTAATAACCTGCACCGTTTTATTCATTCAAAACATAGTAACTTTGATTTTCGTCCAAATTTTATTCAAGTTAAAAGTCACAGAGACTTTGTTAAAATTTGTTTTGTTCATGTTATAATTTCCAGTTAATTAGAACATAATGTTCTATAAGTAGAGAAAAAATTCATTTGTTAAATCAGTTTGAGATTGGCAGTTTGAGTTAGAGTATCAGAGAGATTGAACAGTTTTGAGATTGAAGAGTTTTGAGTAGGAGCTTCAGTTTGAAAGCAGTTAGAGTTTAAGTAGAAGAAATTAAGTTCCAGTTAAAGAAATAGAGTTCAATAAATAAAATTGAAGAAATCCTGCGTTTTAATAAGTCTACAAAATAAAAGGTCCCCGCTCTTCCCTCATTCCGAGGAAGCACGGCGCCGGACGTCAACAACATGAATGGCTTGAACGTGGGCGACTATGCCTCAATTGGTTCGGTTAAATGCAACAATCAATTAAGTAATTGCTTAAGCCAACGGCGTTGCACCTTAAGTGGAGCAATTAAGTGGCAATGATAATTAAGAAATATGAATAATAATTCGATTTAACACCGCCAATGAGGCAGCACGTGCGCTTCTGCTTCGTGATCCGTACCATCGGATCAATTGTGCAATCCGTTTTGGAAATCTCAAATATACACAAGATACCCAATTCCATTATCGGTTCGCGCGAGAAGTCTTACTGTGGGATCCTAAACAAACGGATCTCCACACACGCGTCTTAGTGCTGTCAAAAGTGCGGGGATATACACGGGAATGATGTGCAGTGCGGGAAAATTCTCTACTCATTCCAACCCCTGTGTCTGTTTTCCTTTTTTTCGCACCTCTGTTTGCGTCCCTCAGACATCGATATTCTCGATTAATTTATAATCTTTGGAGAGTTTTTAGTATCTGAGTGGCCTAATGCTCGTCGGGGAAGGGATGTGACCTGGATTTCGGCACGGATCTAATGGGGCACCAACTACAAGGGGATAACATCCGTAGGGGTTGCTTTCGCTTATCTCTTACTGGTCCTGTTTGTTGATAACTCTACGTAGTCCGCGTGCAAACCAATAACTTTGTCGTAGGAGACAGAACAACAAAAGGGCAGAAGTGAACTAGAAGGCAGCTTTATTAATAGACGTGTTGAAGGACAATTATTGACCGATGGTGTTTATTCGGTGAATGTTGATTGTATATGATGATTGTAACGAGCCCGTTGAAGGTTGATTGCAGACTGACGAATTGGCATAACTGCCAATTCAAAAAGCGACGCTATGACATCATCGTGGTGACAATGATGGCCAGTTGGTGTCAGCTGCTGCGCAACTGGTATACATGCGAATGTACTAGATTTCTCCAGTACATTCCAGCACATTTAATTGCCAATCCGCAACATTCCGCCCGCCTTCGCCAATCATTGGCGAATCATTTCGTCCCAGGGGACGGTGGCTAGGGCCGGGGGTGTGCGGTCTGCTGGTGGCGGTTGGTCTTGGTCGGCTGTCCACTTTCACGTGGATGATCGGTTGAGAGGGGGCCGCCCGCCCTGAGGAACGCTGGAGGCTTGAGGGTCTGGGATGGCCCGTATGAGCGATGGCGACAGGAACCTCTTTCCCATCGCTGATAACCGTTGCCTTTTGTGGTCGCGGGACCGGCCAGTTGATCTGGGTTAGAGTTGTAAGGTCGCAACCCACGATCAATGACTACGTGATGACTGGTGATGGGTCTAGCTATGTCGAGACCGGTGGTGGTGCCATGTACTGCGCACGTTGGCGCCCGTCACCCCCTTGGGGGTGTGTGCTGTAACGTGGAGTCGGGTGCGGTGTCTACCCTGGCACTGTCCGCGTGTCATTTCGTAGTGGCTGTCACGGGCCAAGTGCCTCCCGGGGTCGTCGGAATGCAGCCTCTGTGGGTGCACAGAGGGGCGTGCTTTCTTGCTGGAGTTCGAGAGACCGCTGGTTGCTGGGGAGCGCCGCCCGCCAAGCGGGGCATTGCGTGCTCCTGGTCCTGTTGTGGTGGCTACAGGTGGTAGCGGTTGGCCTGGGTAGCTTTGGACCTGGGCAGGAGCTTGACCGCGTGATGTCCTGGGTGTGGTGGGATGCCTTGAAGTGTTCGAGTGGGTAAGCTCCTGGCTCCTCAAATGCCCCTTGCCACTGCAGTGGTTCAACGGGCGGGGGGTATGTCTTGTAGTTGGGTCGCGCAAGTGGTCGGCGGTTGGTAGTTGAATGGGCTTCGTATGTGGCCACTGGGGTCGTTGCCGGCCAGACGTCCTTTAGGTTCTCTGATGGGAGCCGCGGCCGCCAGTCGGAAGGTCGACCAGTTCCTCTGGGTCGGGGTTGTAAATTCGCAACCCACGAGGAATGGCCATATGATGGCTGGTGATAGGCCTTGTTACCTTTGCGCTGGATGATGTGGTGGGTGCTGAGCCTGTTAGCACTCATCCTAGTTCAGTGGCCTGCGCGACGAGGCCGGAACGTTGGTCCTTCCTTATGCCTTCGAGGATGATGTTGGGGTATATGTCTGCCCCAAGGATGATGTCCACCTTCTCGGCGGAGGCGATGTTCGGATCTACAAGTTCCAGATCCGCCACGAACGAGAGATCCCTTGTCGTTGATTGTGGTGGTGGTGTATACACTGAGAGCCCTGACAGGATGAAGGGCCTTAGTGTCCATTGGCTCGAGCCGTGGAGGCGAGGAGTGATCCTGATGACGGCCCGAGTCCTGGTGGCAAGGCCACGAGTGCCCCCGACGCCGTAGGCGGGGACGGGTGATGCTTGGCGTTGGAGGTGCAACCTTCGGGCGAGTGATGTTGAAATGAAGGTGCCACTGGAGCAGGGGTCCAGCAGAGCACGCACTTCTTTCTCCTGCTCGGTCTCCGACGTCACGATGACTCTGGCTGTTGGCAGCAACGCGGAATGGTGTGAGGGGGTGCTGATTGTATGTGCGCAGACCCCTTCCTGGCGGTCGATCCGGGGGGCGGATCCTTTGGCTCGTTGTGGCGGTGATGTTGTCCCGTCGATGGCGGTAGAGCGGACATGCAGCATGGTGTGATGTCTCCGCTGGCATCGACGGCACGTCTTGCTGGAGTGGCAGTCGCGCAGGCGGTGGCGACCCAAGCAGTTGGTGCACAGGTTTCTTTTGTGTGCGAAGGACTTCCGACGGCCAGGTGTCAGTGATCGAAAGCCCTCGCAAGCGTAGATCGTGTGTGCGGCCCTGCAGAATGTGCAAGGGCCCTGTTGCCTTACGGATGCCGGCGATGTTTCGTGCATCGGCACACGGGGCTGGCTAGTCATCGGGCTAGCTACTGTTGCTGGAACAGTCGAAGGCGGTTTTGTGGGAGGCATTGGCGTTGGTTCTGCCACGGATCCTAAGTGCGCCGTGCCCACTGCTTTCTCTGGAGTCCGTGTGAAGGTAGCCAGTTCCTCTGGGTCGGAGTTGTAAGTTCGCCACCCACGGGGAACGGCCATGTCATGTTGTGCCCCACAATGCGTGCGCGGCATCGTCTTCTGTGAGGGCTTCGGCACTGGGTCGATCATCGGGACCTTGGGTAGGTTGGGCTTTGGGCAGACGGGACTTTGGTCGGCGGCCTGCTGACTCACTGTTCTGGGGTGCGGTTCCTTTTCCGCTGGCTTAGTGTTGACCGTTGCCAGCTGCACTGAGGGCAGCTCGCTAGGGTGGAGGCGATTGGTCCTGTTGACCTTGGTTGGGGAGGCTGACTTGAGCGCGTACTGAGCCTCGAGGAGCTTCGTCTGTTCCTCCAGGTATATTTCTTCGGTTTCGCCGAAACAATCCTCCGCGAAGTATGTGTGTTGTAGATGGTCCGGTGTCGCCGTGACGAAGATGTCGTGGTGCCGCTTGGAGAAGGCTTCCCATTCGGCGCGGAGTGCATGTTTGGTTGCCTCGATTGCTGTCGGACTTGGTTGTCCCTTTTCCTGTATGTTGAGGAAAGTGCCAGAGATGGTGGGCTGTGCCGCGAACTGAGCGGCGATGAGATCCTCAATCGTGGTCGGTTGTTGTATTGGAGCAGCTGTCAAAGACACGTTGGTTTGAACTATCGTTGTAGAAAGTTCGTCATCCTGCTTTCGTTTTGCATCAACAGCGGTTTCCATTGAATTTTTCTCCAACAAATCACCTAGCGTTTGATTTGCAATGATCATCTGGCGGCCGCTGTCCTCCGATCCACGACTTAAGGAATCCTTGGAACTGTCATCTTCTTTTATGCATGTCCTTACATTTGTACTCGACTCGGGTTGGTGATGAACGGATGTATGATCTCTGCCGACCGAGGAATATCGTCGGTCGAGATCTTTGGTGTTCCGCCGATTGAGGAATGTCATCGGGGAACCGTTGTCAAAGTTGTCGCCGTCGCCGCCGCCACCACTGCCGTTACCATTGTCGGCTCCGTTGCGCATAGTGTAGTGAGAAAACGTATGATCTCTTCCGAGCGAGGAATGTCGTCGGTCGAGATCTTTGTTGTTCCGCCGACAGAAGAATGTCGCCGGGGAACCGTTGTGTTGCCTTTTCGATGTATTTGCCATCATTCGCTGCTGTACTGAGCTTGGCTTCGGTAGATCGGTTTCTCCCTTTACTGTAGGGTGATCGGGTCGGCGATTCGTTCTTACAATTCCTTGGAGGTGGCAATGATCTCGTCCGCCCTCTTCTGGTGGCAGCGATTCTAATATAAGATCATGATCGGCCGCTTGCCTTGCACTCCTTTGTTCAAGTGGCTCCTCATTCTCATTGAGCGATTCACCTAACAAAGGTGATTCAGAAAACAAATATTTAAGGGGTGATCTATAGCTGGCATGGAATGAAGGATATAGCGTTTTGTCTCTGCCCAGCAACTTCGCCTCTTGGTCTGGGGGAGCATTTTCCTTATTATCGAGAAGACATGAAGTTGAGTCGTTAGTTTGTAAAATAAGATCACATGTAATTCCCTCTAACAAGATCGGAGTAATTTCGGCACTGTTAAGCAACTCATCGGACGGGTTGTCTACCAAAGCTTCTTTGTCATTGTTATCATTAAACCCAGCAACCACTGCACCTGGTCTCTCTCGGTTGTCGTCTACTACATCGGAAACTTCGAATTTGTCTTTTGACTTTTGGCATTCGTCGGAATCAAATATTAAATTTAAACCTAACTCATGGATAGCACTGGCGTTTAAGCGTCGTTTTATTTGACTTACTTGGCTTGTGGGAGTGGAACACTTCGCTGAGAAGTCAACTGCAATATTCTTGTAATTCTTCTTGGCCATAGCTGCATCGACTGTTTCCTTCTTCACTGTTAATAAACCGGGTTCGTCGGTACCGTCAACCGGTTCTAATGTGTTGTTTAGATCAATGTTGATGTCCTCATTAAGAAGGGATGTTTCACAGTCGTTATCCCTAGTAATTTCAGTCGTCCTTGATTTGTGTCGAGTCAGGTTGCAGTGTCTATGTGCCGCGAACTGGGCGGCGATGATGCTAATCCAATGAAGCACTGGATCCGTTTCGAAGGACCAGAAAATGTTTGTTGATAACTCTACGTAGTCCGCGTGCAAACCAATAACTTTGTCGTAGGAGACAGAACAACAAAAGGGCAGAAGTGAACTAGAAGGCAGCTTTATTAATAGACGTGTTGAAGGACAATTATTGACCGATGGTGTTTATTCGGTGAATGTTGATTGTAGACGATGATTGTAACGAGCCCGTTGAAGGTTGATTGCAGACTGACGAATTCACATAACTGCCAATTCAAAAAGCGACGCTATGACATCATCGTGGTGACAATGATGGCCGGTTGGTGTCAGCTGCTGCGCAACTGGTATACATGCGAATGTACTAGATTTCTCCAGTACATTCCAGCACATTTAATTGCCAATCCGCAACAGTCCCGACTTGCAACCTTTCCCGGGGCGATATTGGTTTTCTATGTAGGGCCATTTCAATGGAGCGGGAGTTTTGCGTTGATTTGTGTAACATTTGCGGCTTGAGATGCAATTTATCTTCTGTGTCTGCCCACGTTTCTAACTAGAAACCAACTATCCTCGCACTTAACGAAACCCAGGTAATTACTAATACAGATATTTCTAATTTTAATCCACATCGGGGTATAGTCATATACATACGAAATGATATTGCTTATCAGCTTCTGCCACAATATGGGCACTGTTCCAACCCAAACTTGGGTAGAAACGCACCCTTTAACGAATTTAATGCTCTGTCTGATTCTATCGATAGGATCTTGACCCTATATCCGCACACTGAAATCGTTATTGCGGGTGATTTTAATGTGCATAACTCTCAATGGCTTCGTTACTCCGGACACACAACACCTGAAGGCCAGCATGTCCAGCTCTTTGCTGATTCAAATAGTTTAACCAAACTCGTCAATGAGCCAACACGAGTACCAGACATAGATGGGCAATCGCCAACACACTGGACCTGTTTCTCACCTCCCACCCGAACAAATACACAATTAAAGTTTCTTCGCCCTTGGGCAATTCAGACCACTGTGTCGTGTCAGCTAAATTTCCTCTAACCAACAGTAACTTTAATGAGAAAGATCCCAAAAGAACAGTGTGGTTCTACGAGAAAGCCAACTGGGAAGGTCTGAACGACTTTTTTGGGAGATTAAATTTGTCGTTATTTTTCGTCAATAACGATCTTGACTCTATAGCGAACACATTGACAGAAACGATTCTACTTGGCATGCGAAACTTTATTCTACACTGAGTAAAGAGTATGAAACTCAAAAGAAATATGTGGTTCGATTCCGGGTGCAGAGAAGGCATTAAGGGTAAAGAGTTGAGCTTCCGGCTGTATAAATCAAACAATACTGAGAAAACCCAGAAGGGATTTAAGAGAGCTAGAAATGACTGCAATGCGCCTATTCAATGCGCCAAGTTCTTGAATAACCAGAAAGTGAGACAAAAAATACTACACTCTCCCACTGGTACTTCTGAGCATTCGTGAAGAACATCCAAAACTCAGTCTCTTCATCCATTCCCTCCCTTGTAGTCGATGAGAGACCAATCACCACTGCAATAGAGAAGGCGAATCTACTTGCAGATTGTGCAGCCAACTCAACGCTGCCTGATACAACATCAGTTCCGCCTTATGCTTGAGCATAAGCAGCACACCATGAGCCAGATTCACTTCCGAACGCGTACTGTTGCCCACGCACTCAAAGAGCTAAACGCAAACAAATCTGCTAGTCCGGATGGCATCCCTCCAATCCTCTTAAAGAGATGTTCCTCTTCACTCGCTAAACCACTGCGGAAACTCTTCCATTTGTCTTATTCTTCCGGGGGTTTCCCAAATACATGGAAGTCAGCGAACATTCAGCCAATTCCCAAAAGGGGTGACAAATCATCCCTTTCTTCTTATCGACCCATAGCACTAACTTCTATTCTCTCCAAGGTAATGGAATCACTTGTCAACCGTCAACTTTCGAAATATCTGGAATCAAATGACCTCCTCAATGACCGTCAATATGGCTTTCGTAGCAACAGGTTCGCAGGAGATCTGATGACGTACCTTACCGAAAAGTGGAGCCATTCCATCCGCTACTTCGGCGAAAGCAAGGTAGTTGCATTGGATATTTCAAAAGTCTTCAACAGAGTTTGGCATCCAGCCCTTTTGTCACAATTGCATTTCTATGGAGTGGACAATTCCCTGATCCAATGGATAAGAGACTATCTTTCTGGC
This sequence comes from Microdon myrmicae, assembly GCA_963931805.1. Classification (NCBI taxonomy): domain Eukaryota; kingdom Metazoa; phylum Arthropoda; class Insecta; order Diptera; family Syrphidae; genus Microdon; species Microdon myrmicae. The sequence continues at coordinate 31,327,206 of OZ007496.1, forward strand.
CGTTCAATTCAAGTGGTTCTTGATGGTGTCAAATCTGTCTCCCATCAAATTAATGCAGGTGTTCCCCGGGGTTCGGTACTCTCACCCACTCCCTTCCTGATCTTTATAAGTGATCTCTTGTCAATTATTCATAAGCCAATTCACTCGTTTTTTGATGATGGCACGCTGAGTTTCTCATACTCATACGCACATTCCCGTCAATCAAAGGTTCGCTTTCAGTTTATTGTTATCACTTTACTCTTTACAATCGCTTTAAATGCGAGACGAGTTTCCCACAATTTATAATTATCCATTAATTATTTCAAACAAAAGTTCATTTTTCACAATTTGTATCCTTTTTTAACTATTTCGAACAGAAGTTTACTTTTTCTCAATTTGTAATCATCCATTAAATATTTCTGTTAGACATCTACACTGGGCAACAATAAACCATCACACTTTTTAACTGAGCTCTTACACGATTCGTTTTCAACTGACTGTTAGTGATCACTACTCGCGCACACAACCTTTTTTCAACTAACTGTTCAATCGACCCTCCCAGTGGATATTCGTCATTTGGGGTTTTTCTTTCTCAACCCCTGACGCGAAAATCGACTACCTGTTTCGAACTTTTCCCAACCACGTGGAGTCGACCCTTATTGTGGTTCTCACCATCCATAATCCTTTTTGGTTTCCTTCGTTTCAAATTCACAGTTTTGGCCACCCCTCTGCACTGCCTATACGGAGTCGCAACTATCCTTATTCCATTACGAAGGGCCGTTTTCTAATGGTGAACCCACGAAGAAAACGGATTGGGAAAGTGCTTTTGTTTTTCTTGGTAAATAATATTTCGGGCCAATCGTAAAGATTCCATAAATGCCTTTTCAGGTAGGCATTTGAATAAGTTGCGAATAAACGTGGGAAATGAAAAGTTTTTGGATGATATTGCAACGGACATGTGGCCAACAAAATATTAAGTTATTGGGATAGGGATTATGTATTTCTAGGGATGTATAGTTTATTTAATGTGTCTATTGGTTTGTGGGAATATGCTATTTTACCTGGGATGTGATGCTTGATTTAGGGAAAGGATACGGACTGGTGGGCTCCTCGATAGTATAGTGGTTCGTATACCCGCCTGTCACGTGGGAGATCGGGGTTCGTTTCCCCGTCGGGGAGCCTCTGGCGCAAGACTAATGATCTTGCCCGGAAAAAAACTAATCATTATGGAAAATTTAACAAGCCTCAGGACTTGCTAAATAAGGCCAAGACCGGTTCCCGGTTGTAGTGCCGATGATGATGATACGGACTGGTAAGAATTTTAGGTGTGTTTTATGGGGGGTGATAATTAACTGCCGTTAATTATATAACAGTATCGCCAATAGTATAGCCTTGTATCCGGTTCAATCAGTGTTGGCAGGAGTAGAGAATATTGGAAAGGAGGTCTTCGCTTAAACCATCCAACAAGGCACGAATGCCATAAGTATTTGCCAAAAAGAATGAGGTCGAAGGGCAGGACACGTATCTCATAGTTGTCTGCCAAAAGTTAATGTTGGGCGGGCGCGAATGTCAAAAAATCCGCCAAAGAGGAGAAACAAGTCACGGCTGTGGTCTACTTGAATCTGATTAATGCTGTTCCGGATCCCAAGTAGAGAGTTGTTACGAACAATTTTAGTTTGTGTTTTAAGCTTTTGTATTTAAATAACGATGTTGTTTTAGTTTAACGTACTACAATTTCACTTTTAGTATTATTATTATTTAACTACAAACAGAGGGCCCGCTGTTCCAATGCTAGGCTGCAACCCCTTGCCTGGCTACTTAACTTTCTAATCTATACCGCTATACCGTTGCAAGGCTGCCATCCTTTGCTTGATCGATTAGCTCTCTCCTTAGTCTGTTTGTGGCCATTCTTTATATACCCAAAATATTGGCGTAAAAGTGCAAACGATGCGTTCCACCCTGCTTGGACTTCGATCCAGAACGTATGACCCATATTGTGTCCAATTGGCAGTCCAATTTCTTAATTATCATTGCCACTTAATTGCTCCACTTAAGGTGCAACGGCGTTGGGTTAAGCAATTACTTAATTGATTGTTTCATTTAACCAAACCACTTGAAGTACAGTGGCCCACGTTTAAGCCATTCATATCGTTAGATCGATTTGTGTTTCGATTTCTGTTTCGTTGCTGTGTCTGTCCTCTCGCATTTCTCAGCCTTTTGATCGACGCTCAGTTACATCGTCGCTAATTGCCTTTGAAGGTGCCGACCGTGTCATATAACTTGCATGACACCTGTTCTCGGATATGAAGCGAAATATGCATTCGTAATATGAGACCATGCGAGAATGCCAGGTACTGTGCTTGTTTTCTGAATACGAAGCCAAAAAATGCATTTAGCTTGTGGCCTTGGGAACCGAGAATGCGTCATGCGCTATTATACGTCAAATGGTTTAATTGCATCGTGTGCAATATGAATATGAATTGACAACACACGATAAGCGTGTACCTTTGGGAAGCGAGTATGCGCCATAGGTGGGCAATTAATAAGAGTGTTGGAATGAATATTATGATTATCGCAACGTGTGCGATATGAGCATTAATTATGAGCTGGGGATGATTAATCGTGTGCGTTATAATGTTATGGGGATTATGTAGCGGGATGCAACCCATGGACTAACTTAATTATAATCTAATTGTCGGGTGTACAGTATGGGAAAATGTGGTTGAAGTTCAATGGGTAAACTACAAACCTAAACAAAACAAAAAAATGCATCTAGCTTGTGGCCTTGGGAACCGAGAATGCGTCATGCGATATTATACGTCAATTGTTATGGTTGGATTGCATCGTGTGCAATATGAACATGAATTGGCGATACACGATAAGCGTGTAGCTTTAGGAAGCGAGTATGCGTCATAGGTGGCCAATTAATAAGAGTATTGGAATGAATATTGTGGGTATCGCAACGTGTGCGATATGAGCATTACTTGTGAGCTAAGGATGATTGCATTGTGTGCGTTAAAAAGCTGTGGGGATTATGTAGAATTGTTGTGTTGGTTTCTGTAACTCTATCTGATTGAACAGGTCACACCATTACTACGTAATGCCATTCGGTTAACATCGTCGGACACTCTTTGCACCTGTTTTAGACTTATCTCTCAAGAAATTATACAATATTGTAGCGAGCTTAGGGTTCGCTGGATTAATTATTTTTAATAAATAAGAGCCGTTAAATCGATTTTGAATTAATATAACACTTTGTGGCGTTTCTAGCAAATACACACACGACTAGTAAAGAACAACACCACCAAAAGCACATCCATTAAAGCCGTATACCATAGCAATAATATACCATTACCACATTAGTCGAATGTATTTGAGTTTAAAAATCAAATTCACATAGCGACAGTGACCTGATGGGTAAGAGCTTTGGTTCTTTTAGTGATTCTAACCGTGATAGCGTCGGTTCGAATCACTCGCTCTTCACTATCGTCGCAAACGCTATAACTTTATGAATCCGTTAATAACAACCGTTACTTTTACCGTACACGTAACGATTTCTTGACTTATCGCTTCCGTACTTATCGCGTCTTTTACTGTTTACCTCTTACTTCTTCTTCTGCTTACTTCTCACTTATTACTCGTCTCCATGATCTGTGTGCGACGTATTTATGCCGTTTCCTCACATTCTGATTCGGTGGTTCGTTTCCGCCCGTTCCATAGCCTTGAATGTTCTATTGTTCATTGCATCCAGTTTTTCAGTAGAATATTCTAGTATTTTGTTTCGGACTTTCTCGAATATTCTAGTACTGATTGTCATATGCGTCACAATATGAAATCTAAAACAGAAGCACTGGGTAAACCTTGCTCCTCCTAATGAAATATCCTTTAGCCCACACAAGCCAGTATGTAGACGGCATCTGGTTCAGTAGTACGCTGAATTCGAGACTCAAAACTGCTCTCCTTTGACGCAGAACCCACAAAATCCATCATCCGCTACAAGTGTGGCTCATATTATGATTGTCTAACTTCTCATGCCAAAACCGCGGGCTTTGTCCCACAGCTAGATTGGCCTCGATGATGTTTTCAGTCACAGATACTTTACTCGACACAAAAATTACGAAATTCGAACAGCAGACAAAACTATTTCCATTTTCTTTCGTAGAAGTTGAGAGTGTTTTAGACAAGAATAGTTGGTTATCAAAAAGAGCGGACGGGCTAAAAAGATCGACTAATCAAGTTTACGAAACCCGTAATATCTACACTCTCTGTTCTACTTTGCACAATATAATATTAATTTAACTAATAAATATATCCAAGTTCTAGAATATAACACAGTGTAGACAATTTTCCTCCGGGCTTTAGACGTCCCCTTTTAACATACCTGTGCGATTAATGTTGAATCAGGAACAGCTGATTGCATTAAACCCGAATCCTTGCGAGGCAATAGCAAAAGCCCGTAAATCTGCAAATAACATCGTCGGAGCATGGTAAAACTAACCGATGTCCTTCTGAAGACTCCATTCAAAGTAAGTTGCTTCCCCATTCGTCTGTCAAGGAGTAATTTATTACATTACTTTAGAAAATCCGGAGGCACCTGCGAGGTACGTTCATCGACAGCTTACGCCTTACCGTCAGTGGTGGGCATGGAGGTAATGGCGTTCCAAAGTATGGAGGAGTAGGTGGACAGGGTGGTTGTGTATACGTCGTGGCAAAGGAGGGCGTAACACTGAGAGATGTTTCACGAAAGCTGGACACAAAAACTGTCCGAGCGAGTGCCGGTGAAGATAGCACAAAGCTACGAATACTTGGAAAACGTGGACTAGACGTGAGAATTGAGGTGCCCGTTGGTGTACAAATAATCGATGAGACTGGGAACATCCTTGCGGATTTAAATGAATCAGGCACCCGGTGTATTGTTGCTGGCGGGGGAATTGGTGGCTGTACTGGAACAAATTTCCTCGGGAAGCCTGGAGAACAACAAGCTGTCCATTTGAATTTGAAATTAATTGCTGACGTTGGTCTGGTCGGCTTTCCCAATGCTGGGAAAAGTACACTGCTAAAGGCGATATCAAAAGCGAATCCAAGAATTGCTTCGTATCCTTGTGAGTTTTGTTTTTTTAATTATTATTTATTGATTTCTTCATTTTGATATCACAGTTACCACAATACGTCCACAGCTGGGAACTGTAGTGTATCCAGACCTCCGGACTATAACAATTGCCGACCTTCCAGGGCTCATAGAAGGTGCACATGCGAACTTTGGCATGGGGCACAAGTTTCTTAAACACATCGAACGTACGAGGTTGCTCCTGATGATTGTTGATATAAATGGATTCCAGTTAAGTCCGAGACATGAAAAAAGAAATTGCTTAGAGAACATCTATGCACTTAACAAGGAATTGGAACTATACGATGAATCCTTACTTGACAAACCTTGTGTTTTGCTCGTCAACAAAATGGACGTTGACGGGAGCGTTGAGATGCTTGATAAATATGCTCCATTGATTGAGGATCTTGAGGCGGGAGTTGCCAAATGTCCAGAGTCCATTAAGCCCACGAAACTCATTAGATTTGAAAGAGTTATTCCCATTTCGGCGAAGAATATCGCACGTATTAATGAAGTGAAGGAGGATTTGCGCGAAGTGTTGGATAGTCTTGCCGAGAGAGAGATATCTGTTGAGGAAGTTCGGCAAGATTTACAACGAAAGCTTCCGGAAAGAGGACCTCGCGTGACGTAGAAGTTCTAGTGTTCGGCGTGTATTGCATTTTGTAGTGTTATTAATAAATGTAGAGATGACAATAATGGGTACCATTTGCATAACACGTATTCTAATTTTCTGAATAAAAATTTGCAGCGTGTCCAACTGACAGAACCAAAATGATCTTACAGAAATGCAAACTAATTGATAACACATCCGTCCAATTGCTGTCACCACCGAGCTTTGGGTTGTACCGGACCAAAGAGGAAATACAGGAGTTGGCTAGTTGTCTAGACCGACCAATAGTCATTTGAATAGTTTAGGTCAAGTTTGATAAAATTCACTTTTGGGGTATAAATGACTGCCAGGATACTTCATACCCTCCTGAGGTTAATCATAGAAGTTCCTATTTGTAATTAAAGATCCTGTGGATATCGAGAGGTAAGTTCGATTTTTTTTTAAGTTTAGTGGGGCTACCACCACATTTATTGGCTTAATTCAAGCACTATAAGTACTTATAAACTAAAGTATATATAACTTCCCAAACTAAAGAACGTAAGAACTAAGTTAACTTAGCTTAACCTAAGGTGAACATGACATATGAAGGCAAGAGTAGGTGGGGGCAGGTTAGGGGGAATGTGTAGAAAGCGCCGCTTAAAATAGGTTGTGAGAATGATTTAGGAGGCAGTGCTTGAGAGTATGGATAGGGAGGTCGAAGTCGGATAAGGTAGAGTTGGAGTTGACATCTCTCAGTATCCGTAAAAGGTGTTCGTAGAAGCCATAATAGATGCGGTGAGGGGGAATGTAGGTTTGTATTCAGAGGAATTAAGTTAAGGAGGTATATAGCGTTTGCGGTGATAGTGAAGAACGTGTGATTCGAACTGCCGCTATGACAGTCAGAATCACCAAAAATTGATCCAATGCTTAACACATCAGGCTACTGCCCGCGTGTACATTCAACTGATGTGGAATTGTTATGTTATCGCTATGGTATACGGCTCTGATGCATTTTCTTATTCGATTTTCGTTCGGTGTTCTTCACTATTTGCTTGTGTATTGTGTGTGTATCTGTTAGAAACGCCCCACTACTCCCTCCTCAGTGACTTCGTTACGATGAACTTCGTGTGCGAACGTCGGAGCAGGCGAGTGTGCCGGTGCTCTATGCGGAAGTCGTGATCCCGTAGTGAAGTTCTGTTTACTATGGGAAAGTGTAGATCACGTCAGGGTCACCCATTATCGCGTTTGCGATGATAGTGAAGAACGTGTAATTCGAACTGACGCTATGACAGTTAGAATCACAAAAAATTGAACCAATGCTTAACACATCACGCTACTGGCCGCGTGTACGAATTCGATTTTTAAACTCAAGTACATTCAACTGATGTGGAATTGTTATGTTATCGCTATGGTATACGGCTCTGATGCATTTTCTTATTCGATTTTCGTTCGGTGTTCTTCACTATTTGCTTGTGTATTGTGTGTGTATCTGTTAGAAACGTCACAGTTAGGCGCAGTCGACTGAGCCGGAGAGTACTGTAGTATCCCGCTACATACACCGCATTCAACGTAATAATAATATCACACAACGTTTCCTCTTTAATTATCTGCCTGTGGCGCACAGTGATTCTCCAAGCTACGCGTTGTCCAATTACGAGTCATTGATACCCACGGGTGTATATTTTTTTGCATCGTATCGCATATCGTCATTCATATCCACACACTAAAAGCAAGCGCCACGCCAGGTGGCATGGGAGATTCCTTGACAATTGCTTACGACCGCAAAAATGCAACGTACGGGTAATGACAAATTACTGTACGCCAGGTGTCATGCACTTGCTTGGGGTATTCCCAGTAGAAATGCTTATGCCTGCGAAAGAAAGGCATATGAATAATAACTAATCACCACCAGTGATTCGAAGTGGCGAGGTATGCCAAGGCCACTGCACTTTAAGTGGATCAATTAAGTGAAAAATCAGTTAAGCGAAACGAATGACTCGTGCCAGGCGAATGCACTCCATGAGGGTCAAAGCCGACGGGGTAAAACAGCAGCAGGGTGAATGACTTATGCATGAGGTAATGCTGAGTGAGGAAGAATTAAGTGCGTCAATATAAAACCAACAAAAGGTATAACTCAGAGTAAGTTAACTTTTCAAGCAGTTAGTATTAAACTATTGGTAAGATAAAGTAAAAGAATAAAAGTATTGTTGGTAATTTAATTTTCGGGTGGATTGGGCTTGTTGATTTTCCATAAACAAAAGTCCAGAGTTGGCAGTGATTGAATTTATTGACTTACTATCAAAAGTACAAATTCTTTTGTACATTCGAATAACACTTGTTCTGATAAACAAATTTGTCGCTAAACAATTTACGGATTGATGCGCGGTACTTTATAAAAATTGAGATTACAGTTTGGAGCACGTTTTCCTTTCGCCATTCGATTTCCCGGTCTTTATTGAATCCGTCAGCAATTTCGAATACATCGATCAGTGAAGTTAGGACAGGTTCAACGTTGTGTTGGGTAAGATCAGTTGTCGATTGATCAATTCTCAACACTCCTCCTTGATCAATTTACGGCGGAGGGTCTCAAAGACTGTTCTGTTGAGTGGCTTGGTTAGAATGTCTGCAATCCGCCTGCTGCTCTCAACGTGTTCCGGTGTCGCCGTCTTGTCGACGTGTTGCTGGATGTACTTTCGTGGTATCGCAATGTGCTTCTTTCCTTTACTCGTCTTGTCCTCGTGTGCATTCCGTAACATGTGTATGGCTGACATGTTGTCGACGTACAAGGTGATTGGCTGGTCGACTTTCAGGATACCCAGTTCCAGCGCGATTCGTTTGATCCAGCACACATCGTCAATCACTGACACCGCTGCTCGGTACTCAGCTTCTGCAGTTGAAGTCGCTACCAAACGCTGCTTTTGTGAGTACCAGATCACCCCCCCCCCCCCCCCCCCCCCCCCCCCCCCTCATCACCAATACTCGATTGTCCCGTCTCCAAGTCTCCTCCATAGTCTGAATCGGTGTAAGCCATGAGTGTCCAGTCTCCTCGAAAGTGAATTCCGGCTGTCGTTGTCCCTCTCAGGTACTGGAATACACGTTTCACCATCGCCTGATGGCTCTTCATTGGCTTGTTGCAAAATCGACTGAGGTAGTTCACGGCGAAGCTGATGTCTGGCCTGGTGATTGTAGCTAAGTACAATAGGCTTCCTATCGCCTCTCGATAGTTGTTGTTCGCCGGAAGTGGCTCATCGTTCTTGAAGTCTGTCTTCTTTGTAATCATCCCTTGCTCAATTGGTGTGGACGCTGGATTGCATTGTTTGAGTTTCATCTTCTTCAGTATTTTGTCCGTGTAGCTAGGCTGGTTTATGAAAATACCTTCTTGATCAGTCTTGATCTCCATGCCCAAATATGTCAACTTGTCCTGTACTTTCTTGCTATATGTGATCTCAAATTCCTTGCTTATCTCATCCAAAAGTTTGTAAATTTGGTCTTCATCTTTTCCAGCTACCAATCCATCATCCACGAAGAGTGAGAGCATAATGCTCTTGTCCTTGTTGTAGTAGATACACGGGTCGTCGTCTGTGCTGATCAGGCCTATCTTCTTTTCAAGGTGTGTGGTGACCCTCTCGTTCTACATCCTTGGAGCTTGTTTGAGCCCGTAAAGACTCTTGTCCAACTTGCAAACTCTCCTTCCGTCGTCGAACCCGTCAGGCTGTTTCATGTAAACATTCCGTTCCAAGTTCCCGTACAAGAATGCCGTTTTGACATCGAATGATACGAACTTCATTTTCTCTGACGCTGTGTGACTTAGAAGTAGGCGAATGGATGCATGGTGGGCTACTGGGCTAAAAGTTTCTCCATAATCCACTCCTTCTTTCTGTTCAAATCCTTTCGCCACGAGTCTGGCCTTGAGTCTCCCGTCTGCCTTCTCTCGTAGTACCCAACGACAAGTGATCGGCTTCACTGCTTCTGGACAGTCCATCAGCCTCCGAGTTTTCATTTCCATGACAGAATCGTATTCCTCCTGCATCGCTCATCTCCACTTCTCATCCTTGAGTGCTTCGCTCACCGGGATATCTTCTGTTTCACCGATCATGGCTGCTCTTGTGCTGTTTTCTCGGTTGGACATGTTTGCAACGTAGTCCCTGTACATTGGTGGTGGTTGCAGGTTCGGATGATCTCGCAATGTTTTTCCTTCTGGCTGCGCTGCTGGCGGCGTTGTCTCTTGTTCGTTGTCGCTTGGCTCTTCGGTACTTCCATCGGTCTCTTCTGCATCTTCATACTCTATCTCGCTGCTACTTTCATCTTTCTTCTCAATCTTGTCCTCAGGTGCTCGTGCCTCAGGTTCAGTGCCTTGTCTCAGTATCATTTTCTCCCCGTCGAAGATTACGTTGTCGGAGCTGATGATGTCTTCCGTATCTTTCAGATAAACCCTGTAGCAGGGTGAATCAATATCATAGCCAACCAAAATGCCTTCTTCTGACTTTTTTTCAATTTTGCCTCTCTTCTGTCCTTGTATCAGCACGTAACATTCACATCCAAAGGGTCGCAGCTTTTCAATCTTTATCTTTCTTCCGAACCAGAGTTCCGCTGGGCTTTTCCCTGGCACATTGCTGGTTCCAGTCTGGTTGATCGTGAAGATCACATGGTTCGTTGCCTCTACCCACAGTATTTCTTCCAAGTTCTCGGTGTGTATCACTGTCCTGACTGCCTCGACAATTGTCCTCATTTCTCTCTCAACCCTTCCGTTTTGTTCTGGCGTGTGCACATTCGTAAATGTATGAAATATTTCCAGCTTGTCCAACAACTGTTTGGTTTTTGCATTTTTCAGTTCCGTGCCGTTGTCAGATCTCAAACACTTGACTCTCCCCCCAAGCTGATTTTCCACGAGTCTCAAGTAGCTTTCTATCTTCTCATGTGCCTCTCCTTTCGTCTTCATGAAATAACAGCTTCGGTAGTGGGTGAAGTCGTCCTTGAACACAATCCAGTACTTTGCCCTCTTAACGACGGAATATTCATTGCTCCAGTGTCGACGTGTACAAGATCTAGCGGTTGCTAGGCTGTCTTTGGGTTGATTCTGCGTGGGGCTCGATGATTCTTGCCGTGTGCGCTTCCCTTGCAACATAATTGTTCCAGTCATGTCCAGTGTTTGATCCCCTTGCCTTTCAGTATGTCCCTCACATACTTCACATTTTGATGGGCGAGTCTCTCGTGCCAAGTTTTGATTGACATTGTCATCAAACTTGTCTCTTCTTCTGTCCTAAGCATCATTTTGTAGAGGTTTCCTTTGCGCTTTGCAATTGCCACAACTTCCCCGCCATTCTGACTGTAAAAGGTTGCCTGCTTTCCATTTGCCTTCTGAAGGTGTCCCTTGTCCAGCATCTGACTTGCTGAGAAAGGATTAAAGTTGAGTTTTGGAACGTAAATAACATCCTCAAGTACCACTGGATACCGTTGTAGCGTTCTACGAACGCACAATTTCGTCCAGGTAAGGTTCCTACCCTTCAAGGAACATACTTACCTTATCATTACACGTGCCCACAGACACGTGTCCCCAAGCTCCTAATCATACCTGTAACAAGGGTCATAGGAAGCTGCAAACTACGAACCCGATATAAAAAGAAACAAGGAACTTAACGTTCTAAAAGCTTCCAATATCCAGGTCAACGTTTCTTCCATCATATTCAAAAAACAATAGAAGAAACAAATCTTCAATTCCGAACATCTGCACGATGTTACAAGGATTTGTTATCGCCAGCAAATTAGCCGACCAACGGATGCACGTGCGGGTGGTCTGCTACAAAGACCACCAAATCCATCGGCAAACAAAAGAAACGGCAACCGTAATTATCTCAAGGAGATAATTCGAAAAAAAATGTATGAGGTTTAAAACCTACACGGGAACTGCTCCTATCCCACGGTTCCTTTTTTTGTATTTCACACCCATTAGAAAGATCCAATGGATTTCGGGTGTATTGACAAAAGTCAAACAAAACCCATGAACCGTACGTCCATTCAAATTGCACGATATCCTTCGGCCTGCGCGCCAGATGTGTTATGTAAATAAGGCGGCACACAATCGACAACCGTCGAACTGAATTTCGATCACCACCACGAATGGTGATAATGATGTTCGATGATGAGCGAGTTTCTTCTTTCAGGAATGAAAAATTACCCCTGGTACGTAACAGCATGCTGCTAACAGAGATTCAAAAATTCTGTTAGCAGAGCGAATAGGAAATATCTCTGTGCAGGTATAGATACGATCTGTAACAGGGTTTCTTTGGATCGAGATAGGATTAGTCCGTTTCGAGCAACCAAGGAGAATATATCGAGATTCGCCCCAGAGAACTCCGACGAGGAGTTGATCTTTAACGTGTGCTTAGTTAACGTGTGCCGAGTTTAACGTTGTCGAAAAGTAACGTGTCCCGTACCAGTAATTAAGTTGAGTATTCGCCAAGACCGTTTCTACAGCAAATAATGCTATTCGATAAGTGAAATTATGTACATTAAGGTTTTCGCGAGTTTGACACTTCGCTTGCCCCAGGCAAGTTATAAGTAAAGACAAATCTACGCACCCTAGTGCATTAGTACAATTTTAGAATTGTGTCCCAACGATCATCAACTTAAGTTAATAGCAATAAAAATAAAACCACAGGTTAAGGACAAATATTCTTGTGTATTTGTTTTATTTGTTCTTGTGTTTTATTTGTTCATTCGCTCCGGTTCCGTTTTGTGTTTTAAGATTTTTTGCGCAGTGTTCGGCGGAACCCTGCCTCAACTTCGACATAGACACCAACATACGCCAAACCATTCCTGACCATCAAAAGCCTCCATCTCGATGTTCCCGACTGCAACGCCATCTAGCCTGGTTGAGTCTCCAATCACTATTGAGATTGTTTCGTCCAGCTCGAGCAACTGTGCAAACCACTCTCGATGAGACGTCATGTGTTGACTAGCTCCGCAGTCTTGATAATATGAAGTTGCCTTGTCCTTCGAGATGTCACTGTCCACTGTTGAAAAAGCTGTGGTCAGGAACGCCCTTGGTGGCTTTCCATTTGTAAACTTGCTTAACTCTTCCTTGGAAGTGCATTCTTTGGCGAAATGTCATTTCTGCTTACATATGTTACATGAGTATTTCTTTTTACAGTAGGCAATGTACTTTTCGCACGTTTTGCCTGTGCACTACTTGATCATGTGACCTTTTCGTCCACACTTGTAGCATACGAGCGTCAACATGTCCTGCTTGCCCTTTGACAACTGCCTTTGCTTCTCTTGTCTTGTCAGGAGAGCGTTGTTGGCGCTGACCTCTGAGTTTGTCGTCTCCTTCAGTCGCTCATCCTCAAGTCGCAGACGTTCGATGAGAGTTTCCACGTTCTTTGTTGCTCCGGTCACATTATCCCATGAAGTCCTGAAGTGCGCTAATTTTGGCGGTAGCACACTCATGATCCAACTTTCTCTCATAGGATCATTTTCGGTTGACACTTCTTCAGCCAAATCCAAGATCTCCAAACAATTTTCCACTGCTGACTTGCTATCATCGTATTCAAAGGTAAAGAATTTGATTCGGGAGGTTACATCAGTCTTAGTGCCGTATAAACTAGTTAATTTATCTATCATGTCTTTGGCAGTTTTGCAATTTGCAATTTTATTCGCAATCTTACTGTTTACATTTAGCCCTATCAACGTTTGAGCTTCGACATCTTTCTTTATCCAAGCTGAAATGGTTTCAAGTGACTCAGCACCTGCTGGTCTAGGCTTTGCTCCCGTTGCAATTTCGTACAAGTCCTTATTCTTAAGTGCTAGGTTTAATTTAAATCGCCATGAAATGAAATTGACATTTCCTTGACTGTCTTCACTTAACATTTCCAACTGAGATTTAATGGAATCCATTTTGTTCAAAATCTTACAATTCGACTGACTTTTGACAATTTTTTTTTTTTTAGTAAACATTTTCCATTTTACAATCTTTCGTGGCGTTTTTCTGACTGAGAACGACTTGCGTATACGTTGCTCAACGTTGACTTGCTGTGCGATGGCTGCTCCAATGTTGACGATTTGTAGGTTATGTCGTCCTTGCCGGTTCTCCCGCTCTGGGCTGCTTTTCTCGATTTTCCTGCCGCTTTCCTTGCTTGATGATCAACAAAACCCTTTTACGTCTGTTCTGGGCCCATAACCTGTTGGTAATTTAATTTTCGGGTGGTTGGGCTTGTTGATTTTCCATAAACAAAAGTCCAGAGTTGGCAGTGATTGAATTTATTGACTTACTATCAAAAGTACAAATTCTTTTGTACATTCGAATAACACTTCTTCTGATAAACAAATTTGTCGCTAAACAATTTACGGATTGATGCGCGGTACTTTATAAAAATTGAGATTACAGTTTGGAGCACGTTTTCCTTTCGCCATTCAATTTCCCGGTCTTTATTGAATCCGTCAGCAATTTCGAATACATCGATCAGTGCCAACCTCGACTCTAAGAACAAAAAGGAAGGTGTGAAGTTGGGACAGGTTCAATGTTGTGTTGGGTAAGATCAGCTGCCGATTGATCAATTCTCAACAAGTATTTATAACAAACATATTGTCGTTTAAATCTAACTCTCCCCGCGACAACTCTTCCCTTAAGATATTAAGGAAGTACGGTTGCGATGCGAAACAGAATGAACACTGTCAGCCTGGGCCCTACGCTTCTCAAGGGTTCTGAGGTTGATTAATTTGAGGCCATTAATGTACGAGGACAGAATTAAAGGGTTTTCCCATCCTAGCCCTTGAAGAGCGAACCTAAGGAAGCGACGTTGAATATTTTCGATTCTACAAATATGGGTCTTGTGATAAGGGGACCATATCTCGCTAGCGCAATCTAGCCGTAGACGGACGAAGCTAAGGTAAAAGGAATTCCTTACACCATCATTTTACGAACCCGGGGGGAGAGCTGGCCTTCTGGATCGTCTCCTCGATGCGAGAGAGGAAGTTAAGCTCCCTGCAAATGATCCCATGGTCTCGAATAGATTGGACAAGGATCAGGGATTGGTTACGAAGTAAATGGGGACGCGAGGCTGAGTGAATACTCTTACGAGAAAAAGGTATAGATTGGTATTTGGCAATGTTAAGTACAAAGCAGTCTTTGTCACACCAAGTCGAGAAGTTGTGAATGTCATATGTTATAATGAACGAATTTTAGAGTTTTTATGTATTATGTGTGTCCAAGCACAAATTAAGGCGCGGGGGGGGGGGGGGGGGGGCAATCAGGAGAGCATAATGCGAGCGTAGGTCTAATTTGGGATTTATATAGGAGAAAAAGTTGGGCCGGAGTAAAATATTTCTTGGCTCTAAAAAGATAACTTCTTTTTCCAAAGGCAGACCTGGCGATGTTCGGCGCGAGTTTATCCCACAACACAATCCCACCGATTGTGACGCTCATAAATTTCATTTTTTCCATTCATCATCAGCTGTGGAACCAATGCTCCACTTTTCTTTGTGAATGTTGTATATTGTCTTTCGTTGGATTGAAGTCGACAAGATTGGCATTTCTCCACTGCAGGACCTTATCCCGATTCAGAGAGTCGATCTGGCTACATCTCAGCTGGTGCAACGTGGATGCACTAATCAGCCAATTACTCGAAAAAGAGAAAACAACGGTACCATCATCCGCAAAAGTGAAAACTCTGTCATCCTTTAACTCCAACAAATCATTTATGTGAAGCAAAAACAAGGTCGGAGCCAAAATAAAACCCTGAGGCACGCCGAAATTGACAGGATACATACCCGAAGACTCGACGCCCACAACAACCCGGGATTGAACGAGTTTCAAGGAAGCTCTTCGTCCAGTCGCAAAGCCGCTGGGAAAGTCCATATGAACGAAGCTTGCGTAGCAACACCCCGTGCCAGATATGGTTAAAAGCGTTGGAGATATCCTATGTCACTGCCATTGACCCACCATGCACCTCAATCGCAGATGTCCATATATCGGTTATAAGGGTCAAAAGATCTCTCATGAACCGCCTGTCACGGAATCCGAATTGACGATCATTCAGAAGTTCACTACACTCCACTTAATTAACTCAGCATTGATGAGTTCTCCCAGCACCTTAGATAACATAGACAGTAATGCTATCGGTCAGTAATTTTGTGTGAAATACTTTTTCCCTCTCTTTGGGATTGGCTGAAGTCGAGCTACCTTCCATCATGAAAGAAATGTTCCCATGCATAAGATAAGCGGAAGAGCCGGCCTAGATCCGACGACAGTTCTTAAGGACTATTGTTGGTATTTCATCCGGGCCGGCGGCTGCCTTCTTACACTCCAGTCCAGGTAGAATGCGTTAAATAGTACGCGGGTGGAACCTTACATCCTGCATCGACGACCCTACCGCCGCGCGTACGCTGAAAAGCCTAAGAAAAAAAAAACATGATATGGTATAAGTTAGAGTGCTTGCGAAGAGCCTTAGTCTTAGGTCAAATCTGTAATTCTGTTGGAATTCAATGCGGACTGCCGACTTAAAACCAAAAAAAAAAAAAAAAAAAAACCGTACCGGCGTGATCACAGGGGGCTCCAAAAGACCGGCAACGAGATTTTAATTCGCGGAAAATAAATTCGCAAACCCACTAGCTTTATCTTTTGAATTTGTGACTAATGTCCCGCTGTCCGTCACTAACGGGAGAATAGAGGAGGAAGTGAAAGTTTTGCTGAGAGCTCTTGCAATTGATCAAAAGGGAAGCGAACCAGTTGGGCACTGAGGGAGTTTATTGGTCACTCTGTCCTTGTAAGCCTTCTTCGCAGTATCAATCTAACAAAAGTCGTTTTGTTCACATCGGTGGGATTGGAGCGCCATTGTTTAAAAGTTCTATTTTTTGCCGTTGTAATCTGCTCGCATTTTGTATCAAGCCAAGGCTTATCAAATAAATTTCCTTTGATGGAATGCGGAATGTAAATCTCCATCTCGAGTAGAATATTTCCGTGACCGACTCCGCCCATGCGTTACCATCAGAGTCACCAAAGCACACCTCCGACCAAGGAAGGATGCGAAGAAATCTCGCAAATCGTCCCAGTTATCACCCCCATATCACCTTACGTACGAAGCTTCTTAGGTCGGTTATTCGCTTGAAATGCAAGTGGCTGCGCGGCCAATGCAAGGCAGTAATCAGAGTTTCCCAGTGGCGCAGTTAGTTCCACGGTATAAATGCTGGGCTCAGATGTCGAAAACAGATCCCAGATGTTCGCATAATCACCTCGAGTATCTGGCACTCGTGAAGGTTCCTCCGCGAATTGAATCAAATTGCGGGTAACAGCGAACAACTCCGCCAACCTCACATCCTCTTCAGTTCTGTTAGAATGCACCAAACAGCCGGAGTTGTGTACATTAAAATCGTCAAGGACGACAATTTCAGAAGCTGGGTGGTTGATCTGTATCCAGTCGAGAGTACGCGAAAGATGTTTGAAAAGTATCGCTGGAAGATCATCATTCGGGGAGCGGTAAAGACAACAAAGAAATTTAACAGAATTCCTCAGCACGATCTTCAAGCACATGATGTCCATGTTATTGGATTCCAAGATCTCCATCCTCTGGCAAGGGAGAGCGGACCGCGTGAAGATGCAGACTCCGCCCTTAAAACGAAATCTCAAATGCAAATCGAATCCTGAGCAATGAGGATATGTCGAATCAGTTGACAAATCGACCTGGGTCGCAGTTAGGGCAAGGATAACAGGTTTCGCTGTTTGCAAATATTAGTGGGCGGTATTTCCATTCGTATTGGTGAGACCGATACCGCTGATGTTACAAAATGCTGTTATCAGTCGAACGTCGGCCGTGTTTTGAGAACGAACGCGATTATGTGATGACGAATTTCATTAAATTTCGGTTACTTATCAAAATATTTGTTTAACATTCAACCATACAAGTAAAACACTTTAAGTTTTAAATGAACCTTTAAACTGTAACCACTTTATTTATTTCCCCCTTTTTTTAATTCAAACTTTTATCTAAAGTTGTACGCACGCACATATTATTTATTAATTTCCTGCACACGACATGCAGCAACGCGCAACACGACGCAATGCACCGACGACTCGATCAGATTTCCATTCGTCTTATTGACGACGGGTAATCCACGGTTTGAATAGCTTTTTTTTTACTTTCTGTCCGACGAGGACGAAGTTTTGACTCAGACTTTCTAATATATTATCATATGTTCGATGAGGACAACGGTTGCGCACAAACTCCTTTATCACTCCTTCGATCGCGCAGACCGAGGGACACATCCATTGATTGCACCCACAATAGATCGTCTTGCCAACACACAGATGTATCTCGCAGTACATTTTTTGTTTGTCTAACATTGAATATGTTTACGATCTGCGCGGATGCGTGTGATACAATTCTTAGAACCTTGTATTTACCCGTGTTCATTTATGATCAACGACGGCAAATATATTTTGTATATCTTATTGCTTCGTTACCATGATATTGTTATCTGTTTTGAGTAGCACATTGTTTCCGTTGTGCCGTCATACATTTTTTCAGATGTGGTATCTAGATTCCATGATCCGCCTGCATATGTTTTATTACTATTAAGATTTTACAACTTACAATTGTTTAAATATATACTTTCTATTACAATAAAAGTATTAAACATACATATACGGTCAACCCGATATTTCATTAGTGCCTTAATGGTGCCGTGCTCTTCGATACAAGTATTAAAATATACAATTTGTTCGTTACCTTACACAAATGTAACATATTAGTGAGATATACTAGTGGGAATTATCGGTTATCTCCACCATTAGTGCAAACATTGCATTTTGGACCTTCGGACAGGATGCAAATGTGATTTTCCCACTCACAATTTTAATAATCTCTAAATAGAGCGCGGAATTGTCACCCGGAGAACACTTTTTTTATGGAATAGATAGATATATAAATTATATATCGTTCATAACACAAGAAAATAATTTCATACTATAGCTGTCTGTCGCTTCGCTAGATCTCTGTAAGAAGTCAGCCCACCAACTCTTCATATTCAATATTTCGCCATACACATACTACTATAGTACCAAGGGAAAATTAGAGACGATCAAGAAATGCAACCAAGGCCAAAAAATATGGGTAACAAGTGGACAATTTTCGGCTTGTAAACCTTTCGCATACTGTACGACTTTCGTGCCTACAAGTTACCGAGTGTAGGGGTTTGGATTCCGCATCGTACTTATCGCACGAATCGATAAGTGTAACAAGATATCTTATGTTTAGTGGGATAGTGGGCTGAACAATTAAAATGCACAACATCCAACAATGCCCGGCGCTTATCGTAATTTGAAGTTTAAGGATATCACAGTGTACTTTAATAACAAAACATTCATTCATTTTTCAAGACATGTTGCAAAGCATAGAACCGATTCAATCAATTAATTAGTGAATCTTGGAAGTTTCTACCCATTGTAGTGATCCTAAATCACTACTCCCATCCAAATTTCCAATATTACCAATAATCACATCCAAATCCCCAATACTTCCTATAATCCCAATCCAAATTACATATTGAATCATATGAGCGATAAGTTAAACCAAAAGTTAATTTGTCGCACATTGATTAAATTTCAAATGAACTTACACCCCAATCCAATTGAATCATATGCACGATAAATTTAAACCAAAGTCCATTTGTCGTGCATTGTTCCAATTCCCAAAAATCCTGACATCATGAAATGCTTCATTCAAAATGCATTTCATGATTTCCCTTCCAGAAATTCATTCAAATAAATTCCTAGTCACTTCCCAGAACCCAATTCCATATAGAAAGCCTGACTCTCACCTATACGAAGGTGCCTCCATTATCCCTTGTACGGGAATCTTGCGTTCTTGACCCTTCTCTCTCTCTCGATCTCTTCGGATCAGACCACCACAATTTCTTCTTCAGTACAAAACTGAAGAAAGAACCCTTCCCAACAACATTCTCCTCTATAATAGAGTATTCCTGGACCCATCCCATAGGGTCTACTGCTGACACACTACAAACACGCACACACACTACAAACACGCACACACAGTACAAGACAGCACAAGCACACACACACCGACCAAAGCACAGATTATCAGACGCCAAAGACGTGATCTGCGTTTACTACCCCACAAGACCTACCGGTCTTGTACGATTTCTTTCCCACCATCCCCCATTCAAGTAGTTAGAGAACATCCGAACTAACCCTGTCCACACTATCCTTAGATACCTCCCCCCCTTTTTTCTTTTTTAGATATCTCGAGACCGAGCCCAACATCCTCACGGATGTGGGTGATTCTGGTTTTCGCAAGATGACCAGAAGCCAGAGACAAGATGAAGGACACATCTGTCCTTGTCTCGCCAAATTCGGCCCTCTCGCCACCCATTTTTTTATTTCTTATTTTTATTTCGCGATCAGTAAGGTTCCAGAGGCCGAACCCAATGTACAAAAGACTTAACCAAAAGAAATAAAATAAAGATACAGCATACTATTGCTGGGAAGCTTACGCTCGCCGCGCTATGTAATTATTCAGAACACCTTTAAATAGAGCAAAGGATCTTTGACAATTCATTGCGGCCCCTAGCACGGAAACCTTAGTGACGAATGAATCCACCGTGACCAAGGGAGAAGAGCGTGCTTTGTCCCGGAGTAACAAAGGATGTCCTAAAAGGAAACTCCGCCCTCAATCCAAGGAACTT
The DNA here is from genome assembly GCA_963931805.1 of Microdon myrmicae. Lineage (NCBI taxonomy): Eukaryota > Metazoa > Arthropoda > Insecta > Diptera > Syrphidae > Microdon > Microdon myrmicae. Next base: position 31,347,575 of record OZ007496.1, read on the forward strand.
ACGCACACCGAGTCTCCCGACCGGAAGCCCCCACGCCCCCCGAAGGAAGTTGCAAGGGCACACCAAAGGAGGTAAGCCAAAATTCTCAATTTAGAAATACAGCACCTCAACACCATCATGTCACCTCGTCTTTACATTCACTTTCTATTCGTTTAAAATGTTTCTGTTCCCGTTAATGATATTCTTCTATCTGGATTTAGGGCGATGTACGGCATATTTCCAAGAGAATTATCTTATCCCTGCTCAGGGGCATCCCCTCCGTTTCCTATTCCCACAGCAACAGTTTACCTCAAGAAATACATTTGAAAAAAAAGAAAGATCAATTCAACAAATCTTTCAGTGCAGTAATCTCTTCTTTAACTAGGAAACAGCCTTAAAAAATGGTCTTCAGTCAACATGTCCTCTTAGTACGTCGGTTTATTGCCAATTATCAATAAGCCTTCCCGCATTCCCATGTACTGGCTTGGCCTTGGGTTGAGTGGTTGCTTGCCGCAAGTGTCGGCGTAGACCTTTCGATGGGCTTGGAGGTTTGATATGCAAGTGAATCGTTTGCCGCACTCGCTGCAAGAGTATCGCTTGTGACCAGTGTGTATTGCCATGTGCGTCAAAAGACTCTCTCTGTACGGATATTCGTTCGGACAGAACTGTAAAGAATACAACTAAATGAATTACTTTTTTTGAGAGGTTTCTCCAATAATACTAACTTTACACTTGAATGGTTTATCCTCCGAATGACGATGTTTGATGTGCGTTTTGTATTGCGATTGAATCTTGAAGGCCTTTCCACACTTGTCGCAGACATAAGGAGTGTCGTCCTTATGTAGCAGCGAGTGCGTCTTCAGGATGCCAGCGGTGCTGAATTTCTTATCACATACCTCGCAATGATACAGTGGATTCGCACCACAGTTTGAACGGGTGTGGTCATTCAATGAAGTACGACTTACAAATGACTTGGCGCATTTATCGCAAATGTAGTTGCGACTTGGTTTCTTTCGTCGCTCAAAATGTGTCCGCTTGTGAATTATCAACGCTTCGGGAGATCGGGTGAATTTATCACAAATGTCGCAATAAATAGAAGACTTATGGGTAATCTGAGCGTGTTCCACGGCTTCTTCTTCGGTGCGAAAATGGAGTTTGCAGTAACATTGACATTTGTGAATGAGCTTGCCATCGGGCCCTGAAAAAACTTCTGTGTTTATTGTGTGAATAATGAACATTAAGTTTAGCAATACCATGGTATGTCAGGTGTGTTGCGAGACGTTTGGCCATTAAGTACTCTTTGGAGCAGATTGGACAGCGGTAAACAAGGTCAGAAGGGATACTCTTGTCTTCTTTTTTTAAAATGTCGAGGATATCTTCATCGTTTATGTGATGCTGATCACGGAGGTGTTTTTCGTAAGGCTTCCGAAGGTGGTATACTTTCATACAGTATTTGCAGTCATATGTTCGATCTTTTTTGAATAATCTCAATGTGGTACGCAAATCCTGTCGACGATAACTTCCTCTTTCTATAGATGTTCCAGCGTTTACTAAGTTCATATTGTCGTTCCTTACTGGGATTTTTTCCAGCATTACCTTACAGCGTTTGGTTTGATGCATCTCTCGGTTTTGACTTCTCGTTTTAAGTTTTGTAGAATCATTGGTACCTTCCGCTTCTGATTTGATGTACTCTACGATGGTATCATGTGTAGTTGGTAGTATCGTTGCTATTGCCCGGTCACCTTCAACATCATTTGCTTTCTTTCGTTGAACAATCACTGAATCGCAGTTATCGTCTGCATCTTCGAATAGGCAGTGTTCTTCGTCTGATACTTCAGATTTGAAGTCGCCACAAGCTGACCTATTTCTCAACACATTGATGTTTTCCATATACAGTGTTCGTTCCCGTTGGTTGTTTTTAGTTGGCAGTATGATTTCTATTGCATGGTGATCCTGAACATCATTTCCATTCTTTCCAACTTTGGACTCAAAGCAGTTTACCACTTGAGGAATTACTAGATTGCATTCATCATTTGCATCTTCAAATAGACAGTGTTCTTCGTCTGATACTTCAGATTTAAAGTCGCCACAAGCTGACTTATTTCTCAACACTTTGATGTTCTCCATATACAGTGTTCGTTCTCGTTGTGTGTTTTTAGGTGGCAGTATGATTTCTATTGCATGGTCATCCTGACCATCATTCCCTTTCCTTTCAACTTTGGACTCATAGCAGCTTACCACTTGAGCAATTACTAGATTGCACTCATTGTTTGCATCTTCGAATGGGCTATGTCCTTCCTTGGATACTCCAGATTTATAGCTGCTACAAGTTGGACGATTTCCCTTCACTTCGATGTTTCCCATAAACCGTATTCGTCCCGTCCGGGTGTTCTCCTGATTTTGATCCAAGATGGGATTATCTTTTCCTTCCAGACTTTCCACTTTCACTTGATCACCATTTAGTTGAAGGCTATCTATTGTCGTTGCTGTCAAGCAGTTGTGTTTGTCATCTATTTCTTCTTCGTAACATTCAAACTTTAGGCTACACAGAATATCTTCCTTCTGATCTAAAACTGCGACGTTTTCATTCCCATCTATATCATTGTTTGTATTTTGACTTACGTCAAAAATATTTTTCTGGTCATTACTTTGGTTGGGACTTGCAGGATCGCCTCCTATGCTAATTGTGTCTTCAAAGAGTACATCATAATCTTCATAGTCTAATGAGCAATCAATTTGTAAATCTTCCTTAGGGTAATCAACACTAACATCGGTTTTTGTTTGCGGGACTATGTTCTCCTGGTGTTCTTTAAGTATCTCGGATTTGACGTCCACTCCTCTTTTAACAGGACTTAGTACTTCTTTATTGGGCTTGATGATTTTGCTCGCACTGACAATTCTTATCTCAGATGTCATCAAAGTGGCTGGAACTAAAAGATAGAGTAGACGAAGAATGAGTATATTAAGGATGATTGCAAATGTGAACATACTTCTTGAAGTCCGGGATCTTTGTGTTTCTTTAGTGGGATTATATATTGGTTGTCCACAGGTCGCCGATCTAGTTCGACGATGTTTTATTAAGTTGGAATGACATGAAAAACGCGCTCCACAACATTTGCACACAACCAATTTAATACCTGTGTGAATTGATGCATGTGTAACAAAACTTTCCCGATGTGCGAAGCATTTTCCACAGATCTGGAAAATAATAAAAAGTTGAAGTATAAAAAATTATAGTAGAACGCTTATCTAAATGAAATTGAATCAGAGGTACAATAGAGCCAACACGGACATCAATATTATCATATCTACTTTTTTTGTATTTGTTCGAGTAGGTAATGCAGCATTCAAATCTCTAAGGACGCCACAAACCACATGGTTTGGAAAATGCCGCAAGCAATGCGTGTTAAGTATCTCAATGACAACCTAAATAAAGATGTGGACCATAATGTCATTCATTGATGCACTTAAACCAAACAACGCCAACAGATTTTGAGCCCATATGACCCCCAAAACGATAATGCAATTAATTCGCCCCACATTTCACCACAACCGTTAAAATGGAAATTGTGTAATTGCACATAAAATTTAATAGGTCACTTTGCAATTGCGGAAGTTGAACTATGACGCAAACCGATGGACATAGATCGGCTCTTGTTGCATTTCAACGCAATTGCAAATCGGGAATTGGGTCGATGGGGTACAAAATTGCACTGTCGTCATCGGGAGGTGTTGACTCCGAGGTAACGAGAAGGGGTAAAAGCAGAATGGGATTCAGTGGATGTTTGGAAGAGCGGGCCGAAGGCGTCCGTGCAGAAAGTCTTTTATTTCGCTGGGTTTAAAAGAAAGATTAGTGAGTGGAAGAGTCGGGGTTTTCCAAGCGGAATTAATCTCTTTGATAACGATTTCAATATATTTACTGTAATCAATTTAAGAACTAACAGTGTAAAAGTAATTTCCGTAAAAAGAAAAAGAGTGTATGTGTAATAAGAAAAAGTAAAAACAATAAAAAAACAGAGTCAATTCCTTCGGCAATTAATATAAAATATTTGATATAACCAGTCAGAGAGAGAGAGCCCCAATGAAAGTTTGAGTGAAACAAGAAATTTGTATAATAATTATAGTTGCCTCATGGATGATTAAGTATACAGAACAAATCAGATATAACATTCGTAAACTAAGAAGGTGCATATATCAAAAACTTATTTGTAGCTCGAACTGTAAGTAATATAAATGAAATAGGGAGAAAAAAATAAAGTGAAAGATAGTTAAAGAAAAGGAGCCATGCAGACCTGTTTTCATTTTTTTGGGGATGTTTCAGTGAAGGGAAGCATCCAATAGCATAACTCGCGCCATTAGAAGATAAGGGGACTTTTGGAAATTACTCCTTCAGCATCCAACCCTTCCGGTAAACTTGCGACATAAATATATGCTGATTTGCGTCTGTTAAAACACCACGCACCGGTTGCTTCAGCGCAACCACCGCGCCGCCCTTCACCCCAGGCCCGAAGAGACAATGTTGAGTATGGCCAGTATTTACAGTGCGCCACCATCCAATTGCCAGTCGCCTAACATTAAATCGGATACACAACAGCGCTTTTTTGACAGTACCAAATTGACCATCTTCATCATCGGCACTACAACCGGGATCCGGGGTTGGCCTTATTTAACAAATCTCTCCATCGGTCCCGATTTCAAGCTGATGTCATCCAGTTTGGCACTCCCTGGCTCTGGGCGTCCTGGTCCACGCCATCCCTCCACCGCAGACAAGGTCTGCCGAGCTGTCTCCTTCCATATATCCTGCCACAAAAGCCATTCCGGGCAGGCTCCTCTTCGCTCATTCGAGCTAGGTGTCCCGCCCACCGGAATCTACCGAGCTTGATTTTTCTTACAACATTAGCTTCAAGATAGATTGTGTACAACTCATAGTTGTAGCGTCTCCGGAATCGTCCTCCCTCACATACGGGGCCAACAATTTTCCTTACGACCTTTCTCTCGAACGCGACCAAGAGTTCAGAGTGCCTTTTATTAAGCACCCAGGTCTCGGATCCATACATGAGTACTGGTAAGGCCATGGCCTTGTACAGCTGTAGCTTGGTTGTTCTGGATAAATTTCGGGATTTAAAGAGCCTTGATAGACCATAGTAGGCTTTGTTGGATTTAATCAACCGTTCGCGTATTTCTTCTTCCATATTGTTATCGGCTGATACTATTGACCCAAGGTAGTTAAAGGATTGCACTACTTCAAATTCGTGCTCCACTACCCTGATAGTTTGACCAACGTTAGGTCTTCTCTTCTGTAATGTAATGTATGGATTCTTTGGGAGATGATGTATAGCTGAGCCACTTGTGGCGTATGAGGAGGTTAATCAGTAGTATAATTTGGGTGATGATTGATTACTTGATTTCCAGGTGTTGGGAAAATCCATTCAACGCCGATTTCGGGGGTTCATACCCCAGCAGTTGTGTGGCCTAGCAACAAGCGTAAGTGGCTCCCGGATTGCATACGCCGTAATTCCCCGGTGGCGGTTACTCGGTCAACGGTGCTTGATTTAGCAACTGGATGCAGCGTAACGGCCCGTTACGTGCAGTTGGCAGTCACCCGATTCGGTAACGGGGCGACCACGGTAAACCTCCTGGACGAATTCCTGGAATCACTTTGGCCTCGTTAATTACTTACTCCAACAAGGGGACACCTCCTCTTTCACTCGTGCTGCATGCGCCTCCTTTTCCAGCAAAGATCACAAAGGAAAACAATCGGGATATTCATCTAACAAGGGAGTCTCGCTTAGACGTATTTATTTGAACACTTCGAACATTATCATTAAACATTAACTTCAACTTTCAATCTTAAATAAACTTTTTCTTTTTAAGGGAGCGCAACACATTTTCAACAAGTCAGACGAAAGAACAAAAGAAAAACGTGAAAAAATAAAATAATTCGTTTCATGCGACTGAACTTAACATGCTCTTTCTTCGAGGAGATCGGATCTTATCTCAATTCGTTGTCAAAACGTCAACAACGGAATTCCGAACAAAAAGTTAACCCTCCATCTCTCTCGCTCTCCACTCACGTCCACTTCGAAAAACAAATTCGAACTCGAAGAACTGCACGATCCACACCCGAATCAGGGTGGGTTCAGAAACTCACTTCAGGATCGTACAATTCTTCCACCACCTTACCATCATACTATGTTAAAACAAAAGTATTAAATTCAATTATTATTATATTTACTAAATGCAAATTATTAAATGATGGTGGTGGCCGACGTACGTAACACACCTCCCCCCCCACAAGACTGCGTGGCATTCTTAGGAGAGGAATGTCACGACGGAGAGTGGACGGCGGAGAGCAAACAAACAAACAATTAACAAACCAACCAATAAACAAATAAATAACTAAATAAACATGCTTAGGTGTTAAGGTTAGTAGGGATTATACTACTTATATATGAGGGTTAGTACAAATAAATAAATAAATAAATAAATTAACTAGTCTACACGCTTAAGTGCTAATGTTAGTAGGTTTTAAGCTACCTATATACTAGGGTTAGTAAAAATAAATAAATAAATAAATAAATTAATAGGGGAACACTAACTACACAGATTCCCATCTATCGCGGCGGGCCCGACACTGAAACGATGGTCCGACCGAAAGCTCGACCGCCCACACGATCCGGTTAGGACCACCTCGCTAAGGCGAGGCGATCCCCTCTCGTTCAACCTCCGAAATGTCACCCGGCCGGCAAAAGCGTCCCGCTCCTATATATTTACTTTAATCCTCCTCTTTTGGACTCGGTACTTGCCTCGGTCCATGGGTTGGTAGATCGGGGGGTTTGTCCCGTTTCGACGGCAAAACCTACCATCACCCGACATTATAGTGCGCTTTCGCACTTTCATATTTGCGATCCAACCCCCAGCACTGGGGTTTGCCTCTGCAGTCTTCGCTGGGACTGCGCCTGCAGCATTAGGCCTGGCCTTAAAGACTTTTCGTCAGACTCTCAAGATGGTATCCCTCGACGAAGGTCCTTTACAAGGACGAAGATTCCGGAGGGTAACCAGAATCTGGCCAGCTAGGATCAGGGGCTCCAAGTTATAGGAAGGCTTATCCTTCCCTTATTTGTTCGTTTATATAGAACGTTGTCTATAACTATATGTTATTAACGTCCACTGTTTGGGGTTCATCCAGATGACCACGTGGGTAGCACGTGGTTGAACAGCTTTTCGCAGCTCTCCCCTGTATGGGTAGGGTCTCCGGGCGAGTACCTGCCGCAGTATCGACCTTAACAGGTCCCTTTGGCACGTCTCCCCGTTTGGCTGCCACACGCTCAACCTTTCCCGTCCCATTGCTGATAAATTGAAGGGAGAATGGCACGGGATTTACGGTCGTTCGGGGAAAAACCAAACAACCACCCGGCCCGTCTACCTTACAATTCCGAGACAGGAAGTCGTACCCCAACAATCCGTCTTCCTCCAAACCCGGCAAGGAGTCTACTATTTGGAAACTGCAGGGAATCTCGTGGTGCAACTTGAAATTCCCAGTGCAGCATCCCCTCGACTTGCCTTTGACAAACAGCGCTTGGAGCGTTGTAGATTTATGCACATCCATGCCATATCTAGGATGGAGTGCCTTCAGCTTCAACAGGCTGATCTCAGCGCCGGTGTCCACGATTAGACGCGTAGGGTTCCTACGGCCAATGTCTAGAGGGAGAGCGACAATCGGGACTCGAGTCGGCGAAAACTGAGAACAGCTGGAGCTGGGTTTCGTTTTTAGTGCGGTCGGGTAGGATCTTGCCGACCCGACCTTGGGGAGTTTCCCGAACTCTCCCATTTTGCTTTATGTCGACACTCTGCCGCCTTGTGAGTGTGTCGACCGCAAAACTCGCACAATGTTCCGCTCCCCCGTTCAGGAATATTCCGCTCGGGAGTCCCACTGGACACCGAACTAGCGGAACTGGAGCTATTCTTTCTGCCCACTTTGGGCCCAATGCGCCGGGGCTGCCATTCCCGGCTCCCCGCGCTGCCTGATGCGGCGTCATGTCTCGCATCCGCCCTTGAGAATTTCGAATCCATGGAGTCAGGTCGCTTACCGCCACCGCTCGACACGGACAATCGTCGCCCATCATCTCCGCCTGCTTTCCGGGAATCCTTACTCTCCGCGCTACCATTACCGGTGCTTCGATTTCGCCGACGCTGCCTCCGACGCCCTCTGCGCCTATTTCTCGCGCTTGCCCCAGTCTCCACACGGGTGTCTTGTTCTCGGCTCGCAACAGGTGCTGTTCCGGCGTGCCGCTTATGGGGAGAACCCTGGGAATGCTGTTGTTTTTCCCACCTTTGCCTGTATTCGCACCCGCGCAAGCTATGACCCTGTCGGCCACAAAACTCGCAACAGCACCGGACGCTGAATACTCTGGGGCCTGATGTCGCCGGCCCGCCGCCCGTAGACGGGGGCTGCGGCTCTGGTAGGGCTCTCCGCTGAGCCTGCGGCCGCTGATGTTGCGGCCCATGCCGCGCGGTTCCGCTCTGCTGACCACCACCCCTGTATGGAGCCTGGGCTTGGCGCGTCTGTCTCGGTCGATCCGGGCAGTCCACTATGTCGTGGCCATACCGCCAGCACTCGCGACAGAAAGGAGTGTTCCTTCTCCTCAGGCACTCGTCGTACACGTGACCCCTCACTTTGCAGAAACTGCATGTTGTCTGGGATTCCAGGGGGCGAGCCGATCGACCAACCGAATCCCGGACCGGATTGTCCCGACCCGATCGATCTCCCGGCACATACGCCCCTCGAGCCAAACCCTGCGACCCTTCACTCCGACTCGAGGAAGGCACGGTATTTGACCACGCTCCCTCGCCAGAGGAGGCCGGAGCATAGGCACCAGCATCCCGTCTATAATTGAGAGGCCCGCACGACTGCTCCCGAACGAAATCACCCTCTCCCCGCCGACGACTATCAGGCTCTTCGGCCGGCAACACGAATGACACCGCCCGGGGATTTAAATTCGACAACACCGGCGCCGGCGCCGCGGCGTAATCCCTAGAAGTGGAGGATGTGTTTTCTAAAAGGGTCGAGCAACTTCCCGGTCCCGACTCCAATGTTTCCGACGCTCGCTCGGCGATTCCGTGCCGCGCATCCACAAACAGGTCGTCCTGCCTCAGCATTTCCCTTCGAGCTCGCTCGAATCCGGTTAGGTGGTCCACCAGGCTACGAAAAGGGACATTACCCAACGTGAGGAGGAAGTGTTTTAGTCCTTCCTCCCTCAGACCCCTCACCAACGCCGGTTTGGCCATGCCCTCAAGCTGGCTGGCGAAGACGGACCTACCCTGGCGACCATAAAAGCGCTCAGCTGCCTCCTCGCACCGTACCACGGCCCGCTTCACCCGGGAAACGAAACCTGTGGCATCCTCGGAAGGAAGTTGTCGCATTTTGGAAAGTTGTGCGCACAACTCCTCATACGACACCCGGGGTTCGTAGGCCTCTCTAAGACGCTGTTCCGCTTCAAGGAATGTCGTGGGTGGTCTCTCCTCGAACATCCGATAGGCCTCGCCGCTCAGCCTAGAGGGCAGCCACCGGAGGAAGGTATGTTCCTCCTCCACCGCCAGCCCATCCAAGGTCCTTCTACAGCCCTTGAGAAACGAAGAGAGTCTCTCGGCCGTATCCGGTCCTTCCTGTCCCGAAAACATGGGGACTGCCTTCGACACCAGGTCGAAAACCCTATCTGTGCCCAACATGGTCCGTACAGGACATGGTTGTGGGCCCAGTTTAAAATACGAGGGCATCGGCGTGTCCTCCATGCTCCCGACAGGCTGCCTACCGACGGTGGGAGGGGGGCGCGCCGGCGATCGGTCTTCCAAAAACTCGTCCCTCGAATCGTGAAATGCCTCCGGATCCACCTCGTCAACCGGCGGCTCGGGAAATGCCTCGGGTCGTGCCCGGGCAGGAGTGCCCTCCCGGACATCTCTCTGACGTTGCCTTGTTTGCATTGCTAGGCCGTCTAACAAACTCAAAATTTCACGCCGTTAAACCCGGAACCCCGACAAGACCTGTGGCCAACAGTAAACCCGGGAAAAACAACGGTCCAACAGAAACACAACAACAAACACAACTCGTCCAACGAGAGAACCAACCCGAACGCGACAGAACCAATCCGCACACGAGCCGACCGTATATCGGATACAAGCCCACAACGTCCGAGCAGATCAGTGCTTCACCCCGAAATCTCCGATCGTTAAAGGTCACACACGGAACGAGGGGGCGCGAAAAACGACAATGGACACAACCCCCACAACAGACAAACAACCACTCCCAAAGGGGACAACCACTCCTCTCGCAGCTACAAAACTACAGACCGCGCAAAGAACCTCACAACACAAACAGCAACCACACTCACCGAGAAGAGAGAGAGAGAAAGGGGGAAGGAAATAAAATTTAGGCACAAGAAGAGAAGAAAAAAAATCAAACGTGTCTCTTGTCGTGTACAAGAACAAAATCTAAACGCGCAGTCCAAAAAGAAAGAAGAAAAGCTCAATCACAATTCCAAAAAAAAAAAATATACCAGATTAAGCCAGTGCTACAAATAAATGGTTATCACATACATAAATAAATAAATAAATAAATAAATAAATAAATAAATAAATAATAGCACCAATCAATTTTCAAAAATAAAGAAAAGAGAGAAAAAAAAATTAAATGCATATATATACATATATGTTTCTGCTCTGCCTGCAACTCCGCAAGTTCACTCCAACTGATACGTTGGCTGTCTCTTCCGCTTCAAAAATGAACAAAACCATAGCCCTTGGGGACGCACTCTTCATCTACCGCGACCTCGCAGCTCAATATTTTCCCAATGCGATGGGGCACCTGTATCGACTATTCTGTGCAGACAAAATAACTCCGATCGCCTCACTGAGCCGCAAAGCCAAATCAGCAACCCTGCCGCGGTCCGTCCGGAAGGTCTGTCCAGTCTTTAACATTAACTCCAGTTTGTGACGTGTTTTGCGACTTGAGATGCACAGGTTTCTCCTGGATTTGGGCTTTTCAAGCACTTACGAGTTTGACTCAGGCTTCCTCAAATCCTGTCCGCAGCGCCAGTGTAATGTAATGTATGGATTCTTTGGGAGATGATGTATAGCTGAGCCACTTGTGGCGTATGAGGAGGTTAATCAGTAGTATAATTTGGGTGATGATTGATTACTTGATTTCCAGGTGTTGGGAAAATCCATTCAACGCCGATTTCGGGGGTTCATACCCCAGCAGTTGTGTGGCCTAGCAACAAGCGTAAGTGGCTCCCGGATTGCATACGCCGTAATTCCCCGGTGGCGGTTACTCGGTCAACGGTGCTTGATTTAGCAACTGGATGCAGCGTAACGGCCCGTTACGTGCAGTTGGCAGTCACCCGATTCGGTAACGGGGCGACCACGGTAAACCTCCTGGACGAATTCCTGGAATCACTTTGGCCTCGTTAATTACTTACTCCAACAAGGGGACACCTCCTCTTTCACTCGTGCTGCATGCGCCTCCTTTTCCAGCAAAGATCACAAAGGAAAACAATCGGGATATTCATCTAACAAGGGAGTCTCGCTTAGACGTATTTATTTGAACACTTCGAACATTATCATTAAACATTAACTTCAACTTTCAATCTTAAATAAACTTTTTCTTTTTAAGGGAGCGCAACACATTTTCAACAAGTCAGACGAAAGAACAAAAGAAAAACGTGAAAAAATAAAATAATTCGTTTCATGCGACTGAACTTAACATGCTCTTTCTTCGAGGAGATCGGATCTTATCTCAATTCGTTGTCAAAACGTCAACAACGGAATTCCGAACAAAAAGTTAACCCTCCATCTCTCTCGCTCTCCACTCACGTCCACTTCGAAAAACAAATTCGAACTCGAAGAACTGCACGATCCACACCCGAATCAGGGTGGGTTCAGAAACTCACTTCAGGATCGTACAATTCTTCCACCACCTTACCATCATACTATGTTAAAACAAAAGTATTAAATTCAATTATTATTATATTTACTAAATGCAAATTATTAAATGATGGTGGTGGCCGACGTACGTAACACTTCGCAGAAGTTGCCACCATGTACTTAGTTTTTCCCTCATTAATGTGCAGTCCCAGTTTTTGTGCCGCCTGCTCGATCTGGGTGAAGGATTCCTGTACCCGCCGATTCGGTTCTACCGATGATGTCGATGTCATCTGCGTAGGCGAGTATCTGACTGGACTTGGTGACAATAGTCCCTCTTGTTGTAACGCCAGAGTCACGGATTGCTTTCTCCAACGCCAGGTTGAAGAGGAGGCAGGCCAGACCGTCCCCTTGTCGGAGTCCATTATAGATGTTTATTGGTTTGGGCAGCAATCCCGCTAATTTTACTTGACTAGTTAAGTTGGTCATGGTCAACCTACAAAGTCGTATCAATTTGTTTGGAATGCCGAATTCTTTCATGGCATTATATAGTTCTACCCTGGCTATGCTGTCGTAGGCGGCCTTAAAGTTTATAAACAGATGATATAATGGAATCTTAAATTCCAGACATTTTTCCATCGCCTGCCTAAAGGTGAAAATCTGATCAATCGCTGATTTGCCTGGGATGAAGCCACACTGATATTGACCAATGATGGCCTTAGCGTATGGGGCTATCCGATCTTGTAGGATATTGGAGAGTATCTTTAGGCGGTACTCAGCAATGTTATACCCCTATAGTTGCTGCACAGTGTGATATCTTCCTTCTTATGTATGGGGCAAATTATACCTCGACGCCAATCTTCCGGTATCTCCTCTTGCTCCCATACGTGCACCACGATCTCATGAATTGCGTGATGTAAAACTGTCCCTCCTTGTTTGATCAGCTCAACTGGTATGTCATCAGCTCCAGGGGCTTTATTTGATTTGAGCTGTCTAATGGCTTTTAATGTTTCCTCAATGCTTGTTGGCGGCAGCATTTGGTCTTGATCTTGCATTGGTGGAACCTCCAATTCTTCTGTGAGCTGACCATTTAGCAATTCATTGAAGTGCACTTCCCATCGCTCCAGAATGCCTTCAGGATCGGTGATCAGATTACCCTCTTTATCCTTGCAGTAAGTGCAGCGTGGTGTGTACCGCGTCATACTGCGGATTATTTGGTAGAACTTCCGCGCCTGGTGCGGTCTTCGCTCCCTACTTTTTTTTCTATTTCACAGACAAGGTTTTTTTTCCAGGCACTTTTCTTTTGTCTCTGAATCCTTTTTTCAAATCTTCTGAGCTCTTTGTATTTCTCCTCGCGTACCCGCGTCCAATGAGATTGCTGCATTGCCCGGTATGCAGCATTATTACGTTCAGTCGCTAGTTTGCACTCATCATCAAACCAGTCGTTCCGATCTCTACGACTGCTGCCTAAGATGAAGTTGGCAGTACTAATGACAGTATTGTTAAGGCGTGTCCGTTTCTCTTCTATGCCCGGCATTCTGGCCCCAGGACTTACGCTCTCTCCGTCGAGCTCTTCGAGGGCGAGTCTTAGCCCATGACCAAAGGTGCTACTGGTATTCTCATTGCGTAAGGTAGCCGCGTTGATTCGAATCTGTTCCGCCGATGCAATACGTCTCCGTAAGGCAATCCGCGCTCGGAAAACTGTACCAACAAGATAGTGATCCGAGTCGACGTTGGCACCTCGGTACGTTCGTACCGTCATCAGGCTCGAGGAGTGGCGGCGATCTATCAACACGTGTTCAATTTTGTTGCGAGTGGCTCCATCAGGTGATACCCAGGTGGCTTTGTGGATATCTTTACGCGGAAACCTGGTACTTGCAACGACCAAGTTTTTCGATGCTGCCAGTTCGATGACTCGTAGTCCATTGGCATTAGTGTTCTCATGCAAACTATGGGAACCTGCGTAGTGCCTGAAAGCCGGCTCCCGACCAATTTTTGCATTCAAATCACCAAGAACGATTTTCACATCGTATCTTGGGCAGGCATTGAGGGCCCGTTCGACGTTCTCGTAGTATTCTTCTTTTTCGTCGTCAGGGGACTCCTCTGTAGGTCCGTAAACGTTTATGAGGCTTATGTTCTTAAACTTGCCTCGCACGCGAAGAGCGCATAGCCTTTCATTTATTGCAATTAAAGCCGATGATGACAGGCTTCAGTTTTTGGCTGACTAGAAAGCCTACCCCGAGCACATGGTGTTTTGCGTGACAGCTGTAATAAATGTCATACTCTTTTCTTTGAATAACACCACTCCCCGTCCATCTTATTTCTTGCAATGCTGTTATGTCGCCTTATATTCGGACAGGGCATCGGCTAGCTGCTGTGCAGCTCGAGCCCTGTATAGTGAGCGGACGTCCCATGTAAAAATTCTTAAATCATTTAACCATTTTCGTTTCCGTGGTCGTCGTCGTGTATCCGGTCCATATCCGAGGTTTGTTAAATTTGCCATAATAATTCATTTTTACGGACCTGATTATTTCTCAGGATGTCGCTGCATGCATTGGTTCACTACTTGGCGGGTGCCAAAGTAACTATCCAGGGATGTCACGGAGAGACTGCATGTCAACCTGGATTGAACAGGGACCAGGATCGTCCTGGCCTTCGCCGGGTTGAAAGCAATCAGAGACTTTGCCCTGTATGTTCGCACCCACCCCCCCACCAAATTGACCACCATCCGGTAAACACGTGTCGACAACCAGCAAACGATAGTTAACAAATCTCTCAACGGAACGGTCTTAAAAGTGAAGTCAGGTAGACCACATATCTGAACAAGACTATAGATTCGATTTTCGCGCCGTGTTTTGCTTTGTGAAAAGTGAAAATAGCAGTAAACATAAAAAACGAAATTGTGTTGTGCGAACATTCGATGGAGTGTCGAAGAAAAACAAAAACTGTGAGCACTAAGTGAAATAAGAACGGCAGTGTTTGCGCTTGTTGTGTTAACGTGTGTGTACCGTGGGCTCCGACATTAGCAGTGAAGAAAGAATCAAAACAAAGAGCAGGGTATTAAAAGGAAAAATAAGCCTATAATAATGCTCTTCGTGCACTAAACCGAAACTAAAAGCGCCACCAAAATCAAAGAGAACGAAATAAATAACATAATGATGACTCGCAACAAAGCTGCAGATCGTATGTCAGTACAGCAACAAATGGAGGCGGAGAATACATTCCCCTCTATTTTCAACTGCAGCGTAAATTTCTCTAATAACACATTCGATTGTCTGGCTTCTTCTGAATCCATTCCATCGCTTATAGTCGATGACAACCCAGTCACCACTGCAATAGAGAAGGCGAATCTACTTGCTCCACATTTTGCAGCCAACTCAATGCTGCCTGATACCACATCAGTGCCACCTCAACTTGAGCATAAGCAGCACACCATGAGCCAGATTCACTGCCGAAGGCGTACTGTTGCAGATAATAAAAGCAGACAACAACCTGTCAATAACGAGCCTACCATCATGGATATGATGAAGATGCTCAGTGTATTCCAGAACGACGTCAAAAAAAGCATCAACCAGCTAACAGAAAGGGTAGGTACACTTGAAAATTTTCAAAAACTACCGACTAAGAAATCCAAGAAATAAAGACAATGAGTAATCGGCTCCTACGAATAATCACTTGGAACGCAAATGGGCTCAACCAAAGGGCTCAAGAATTAGAAATATTTATAAGAGAGCACAACATAGATATTGCGTTGATATCAGAAACACACTTTTCCCATATGAGCTTCATAAAAATCAGGGATTATATGGTCTATTGGACTACGCACCCCAGCGACCGTGCCCGTGGAGGTACAGCTCTGATAATAAAACAAAATATACACCACTTCCAACAAGAAGAAATAAAAGAAACTTTTATTCAAGCCTCCTTTGTTACTATCAACCTTAATGGAGCTGATTTAAATGTAGGTGCTGTATATTGCCCACCTAGACACACAATCTCAAAACAACATTTCACGAATATCTTCAAAAAGCTCTGACAAAGGTTTATAATTGGTGGAGATTTCAATGTCAAGCACACTGCTTGGGGGTCAAGGTTGATTACTCCAGGCAAGGGAAAAAAATTGCTTACAGCCATCAAAGAAGCAAAGTGCGAATTTCATTCGTCTTGTTCACCAACATACTGGCCTACTGATAGCAACAAAACTCCTGACCTGATAATTTATTTATTTATTTCGAAAGGAGTGTCATCGAATTATATTTAAACGGATAGTTTAGTTGATTTTACGTCTGACCACACTCCTGTACTACTAAAACTGAATACAGCTGTTCCCAGAAAGAACAGAAAACTAAATCTTGCAAACAAATATACAGATCGGGAAAGATTCCGAAAAGAGCTTGACAATCAGATTGAATTAAACTTTAAATCTCAAGATTGTGAAGAATTGGAACAACAAGAACACAATTTATCGAAACATTGAAAAGCGCACCCGCAACAGCAACTCCGGTGCCAAGTGATAAACCAGAACCAGCAACCACATACCCTATGGAGATTAGAGATCTAATCATAGACAGGCGCAAAGCTATACGAACCTGGCACAGATCCAGACATCCTAACGATAAAAAAATATTCAACAAAGTGAGCAATCTAGTTAACAAATTAATTAAAGACCATAAACAGAGTTGTATAGATGAGTATCTAAGTGAACTAAGTCCGTCAGCGGATACGGATTACTCTCTCTGGAAGGCAGCACGTAAATTCAAACGTCCCTTTATCCCAGTGCCACCTATAAAAGATACGCAGGGACTGTGGTGTGGTGTAAAAAGCCACAAAAAATTTTATATTTGAATACAAAATCGGTTACCTGATTTTCCTCTTTAGATTCTTCCGCTCTTCGCGAACAGGGCGGCCGCCGGCAAATGGTGATTTTGGAGTGAAGTCGATGTACCTCTGTAGTTCCAAACGCACCACAAGCGATGGGATTTTCACCTCCTGAGTTGAGCAGTCCAATTTCAAACGCTTGAGCTTTAATCGGCACTCCAAGAAATCAAAGAAAACCCGTAATTCTTTGTCCTTTCCAATTTCAAACACTTCTGCTTTAATCGGCGCTCCAAGAAATCAAAGACAACCTTTATTCTGTTCTCGCCACGCTTTATTTCACAAACTTTTCTTTTACCAAAACGTTTTTATACTTTCTGTTACTTTTTCCTTCAGCCTTTCTTCCCTTCCTCCTCAAACTTCACTTTTTCATTTCTTTTTTTTTGTTTTACAAGCAACGGCAAGGCTCTCTTCTTTTCACCGACTTTTTCAAAAACTAACTGCACCAAAAAAAAAACATTGGCAAACGGAATCCAAACAAAACAGTATCTATCCAAATCGACAACAAACGGAATCGAAAATTCCTCTTGCTGTTCCTCTCTCTCTATCGACATCCACTCAGAAGACCGAATTCGAACTCGCCCACGATCCACACTCGAATCGGGGCGTGTTCGAACACTCACATGTGGATCATGCAATTCTTCCACCACCTTACCATCAAACTACATTAAAACAAATTATATTAAAAACAATTCATTGATGGGGTGGCGGAAGCCGCACGTAACAGTGTGTACGCAGAACTGAAGATAAAGTTGAAATATTTGCACAACACCTGGCTTCAGTGGTCAAACCACACAACATCCACAGTAGTATTGATCCTTCACCCAGGTATCAAACTGAGCAAACAATCAAACCAGTGACCCCAATGGAGATTGCCCAAGAAATCGAAAAAAAAGTTTGAACCACAAAAAAGCACCAGGCATCGATGAAATATCACCTGGCATGTACAAGGAATTAGCTCGAAAATCTGTCATTATTAACATATCTGTTTAATGCTTGCTTTCGACTAAGATACATTCCAAATTCATCCGTGTGATCACAGCAATAGAAAATACTTTCGAAGAAAAGAAATATTGCCCAGCTGTCTTTCTTGATGTCTCCCAAGCATTCGACAGAGTATGGCATGAAGGTCTTATATATAAAATGAGTAAACTGTTGCCAGCAAACTATTGCCAACTACTCGAATCATACTTGTCTGATAGAACCTTCAAAGTAACTCAAGGAGCTCACTCTAGTTTCTATCCAATAGAAGCAGGCATACCACAAGGAAGTGTCCTGGGACCTTTCCTCTACTTACTATACACAGCAGACATCCCAACAACCAAGAACACATTCATAGGCACGTTTGCAGATGATACAGTTGTGGGAGTTCAGGTTAGGGTGGCGGCGCACGGCAAGGGTTCCTATCACCCGCCAACAAGTCCTTCACAACAATTGGCCTCCGAAATCCGGACGCCAGGAAGGAGCGATAAATAAAAGCCACTTTATTCGATCGATTTTTACACTGAGTTTTTGCTATTTGTCGTTTCACTATCAATCTCTTAACGTATACAAATTAGCTTCTGTTTTCTTTGTGTCTATTGTATTTTTTTAATTGGGAGCTACAAACAGTACTAAACGTATCAAATAGTTCGCGTTTACTTGTTTTGTTTGTTATTCTTTTTCCCTTTTAAACCGTTCAGTCATGCATCACCTTCGTTTAGTTTATTTATCTTGTGGCGGTTGCGCAAAACCCCACGGTTCGCCTTCCTAAAAAAATCCCAATAACTGCTACCCAGTCTACATAAGATTTCGCTAATGCAATCGCATTAGCATCTTAAATCCTCCACGCATTAAAACAATCAAATTTATATAACCTAAAAGTCCCTGGAAAAGAAAACTTACCTTTCATGCATCTCTTCGCATACAATTCCTGTAAGATTTCTTTTTTACCTTATCAGGAATCTCAAACTAATTCGGCACCTTCGGTGTCAAGCAAATCTCCCTAGACGAATTCCTGTAAACAAAAGGATTTGAATTACATATAATGTAACCTTCACCAGGGGCCATAAACATTGCGCTGTCTATTTTTTTCAGCTTCGCCATGTGTATGATAAATCTCTTAACGTACACATTGGCCGGCGACCTTTTTCTCCCAGCAATATTATATCAGCAGCTGCATTCAATTAGCGCAATCGACGCTGAAGCCTATTTCCCTAACACACACCATGAGTAAACAAAAGACGCTGTCCTGCATCAGGCATTCTGGCGATACGCAAATAATTCAATACCTACCCTTACTAGCGATGCCATAAACATCATTTCCCAGTAACCTAGCTAAAACCAATTAGCACATTTCCACATCGTATCGTCGTCTCTTTGTTTAGCCGCGACGCACATGTTCCAACAAAGATCCCATCAGCATCCGACGATTTCGGTTTTATTTGCTTTACCGAAATCGTACCCTATGAATGCACTTTATGCCCTTTCTTTGTTCTAGGTTCGTTCTCATCCACGAAAGAACCATGCACACACACCATTGCACTGAAAGCGTGCATTTCCTACAGGGGCCGCACCCTTGAGAGAACAGTTATTCTCTCTCTTCCCTTTTTTCTTAGCCCTAACCTAGGATGGAATTCATGTCAGACTTCCATCCTCGGCGAGTCCTTTTACATCCGCCGATCGAGCAGGTCGTGGTCGTTGTCGCTCCCGCACTCCGTCACCACGGCGGAGAAGCGTAAACATACGAAGTCGTGTTTAGCGTTGCGTTTAAAGTTTAACTTGTTTTCCAGACTAATATTAAAAATAAAAAAGAACCTTCATTACAAATTCCAACAAGTGTTTAATTTCTCATGCTGCAGTGCCCAGCAGTCTCCTGAGTGTTCGTTTTATCCTATTATTGTTATTCTAGTGAACAGTTGTTGTGGCGTCGCTCAGAGTTGTGTCCGGTGAACAAGTGGTGGGGGTTGGTAGAAGAAGTCGCGTCCATGCTGGCGCAGCGACTACCTACCCCACAATCTCCTACCTTTTACTTAGTCTTAGGCACTTGAGTCCCGAACAAAGCGCGTCACTTCGTCACAACATTAACAAACCTTCTGTTTTGCCGATACAATACTGATTCTATGTTAGAAAACGGTACATTCTCGCGCACACGGTTCCTTATGATAATGAACGTCACCTCTAGATCCAGGCAAAGAAGAACTAGACTCTCGACTCGTCGCGCGACGTGGCCGCCCGCAGTGGTGATTGGACTTCGACTTTGTAACGGGAGAGCGATGTGCGCTCGGCGGTGGTTGTGACTCGACTGACTAATTATTGGAAGAGAAAAGTTCATCGCGTCGTGGCAGTTGAGTCATATCTAAAATCGACTCACTGCCACTTACGAGGAATTTCGAGAAGAGTTGCTATGCTTGCGAATCCTCGCCCTATAAGCTGAGTTGGATTCGTTGGTTGTGTGTACCGAGAAATTGGCTTTGGGAACACGAGCAAGTATGGGCGTGAATTTTCGGGGGAAATTGGAATTGCTTGGGTGCAAGCGAGGGATATCGTTTAGGTAAGATATTAACCGAAGCAATTTCGGGGAAATGTATGCGGCTCGGTATAGTTGGTGGTGATGGTTAAAGTTCGTTGTAGGTTTGAATATGCGTTTTATTACAGCATATGAATTTCGGGGAAATTAAGATTGCTTGGTCGCCAGGAAGGAATATGGTTTAGATAAAGAATTGACTGAAGCATTCTGGGAAAATGTATGCGGGGATGATTTATAATATATTTTGTTGAATTGTATTCTGTTGCGGGTTTTGGAGTGTGTTTATTGCAAAGTTAGAAATGTATGCGATTGCGGTTTTTGCATAGGGAGTTGGGTTAAATTGACGCGCTGTTAGCGGTCAGGGTTGGTTAGAATTGTGGGTTGGTTCTCCATGTGGTGTAGAGAACCCCGACAGTTATAATATCAGCTGTGATAATAAAAAAACCTACACAACAATTGCAACAGGCACTCAACGAAATTAGCCAATGGACCACTGATTGGAAAATTAAGCCCAGCGAGATGAAATCTATTCACGTAACATTTACGTTGTGTGACAAATCAGGAAATTCATGATGACCTAGAGATGAAATGGATTTATGAAGTTATCCAAGAATATGCTGTCAAACACGAAAGACGCCTACATAATCATACCAACGTAGAAGCTATTCAGCGCTTGGATATTAGCCACGAATTGAGACGGCTAAAACGGACGAAACCTCATCCACTGTTCGACATCCAAGGTTGTTTCATTTGGCTTAATTACAGAATTCACTGCAGGCACATCAAGAATTATTCGATCAATTCCAGGGTTTGGATTGAGGACATCATTCGGCTCCTCTTTTAATGAAGTTGCAGGTACTTGGAACGACCCACGCTACCACTTAAATACGCCCCGCGTACATTAAAAGAACCTCAAGAAGAGGACGATGGCCCATCGGGCAAAAAAAGTCAAGAGGACAATTCAATCAAATCTAAGGGGTCAGTACCAAGAAAAGTTTTGTCAACAAGGGCACATCCGGTCCTATACTTGCAATGTCAACCCAAAAATCGAATTGGAGATGAATAATTCCAAGAACTCTTAGAATCATACACATCCGTTCCTGGGCACCGCTTCTCGAAATCTGGGCGCATCGTTTACGCATCCAGGATTTGTCGCTTCTCGTCACCCAGGCACATCGTTGTTAAGTGTCTGGGGTTCTTCGGTTTCGCCACCTGGACGAAATGCTCTGGGGGCACCCTCTTAACAACGCCCATTCCACGTAGCTGCCACGGGGGCACTACTCCAGCGGAGTCGGTGTCTAAGATAGGCTTTCGGTTATAAGATTAAGGGACAAAGAAAACGAGGAACAAGGAAAGATGCCGGCACCCCTCGGAAAAGCATGTCCACGGAAAACTGTTGCGGATTTGGAGTTCACCGCTTCTCGTCACCTGGATATCGTTCGAGCATACTGAATTTGTCGCTTCTCGCCACCTAGGCACATCGCTGTTAAGTGTCTGGGTTTCTTCGCTTTCGCCGCCTGGACGAAATGCTCTGGGGGCACCACTCCAACGGAGTCGGTGTCTAAGATAGGCTTTCGGTGCCAAGATAAGGGAATACAGAAGGAGAAGAACAGGAAAGACGCCGGCACCCTTCAGGAAATCCGACCAACGGAGGGCGAACGGTGTACACAAGGTCCAGCCACCAGTCAACGAAGAAAAGCGCCTAGCATTGGGACTATTTTATCCTGCGACACAATTAAACCCACGCTTCCATTGATCAGCAGAGTAATCTTCTAAATAGCAACTGGGATGCGCAACCTCTCTGGCTCAATCAAGTGCCAGTTCTAATTCAACAAAATAGGCCGCAAGGACTCAACCACAACATTCCAAAAAGAAAGCCGCCATGTCCAGCACCATCATTCAACCAGTTCATCAAATACGACCAAAGGTAACGCTGCCGACAGAGGGTTCAGTTCCCATCAAGAAACTCGCCCAACGCCGAGCGTTGGTTTAGCGGCGTAGATGGGACATATCCCCAACTCCAACAGCATCAGCCAGAGCAATCAACTTGGATTCGAGTCGCAGATGATTCTATGCAGTTGGCGGTATACCTAACATTTCTGGTAGCGGCACAGGCTGGACATACTGAGAAGATGGTGGAATTACAACCCATCACCTTCAACATATTGACGACCACAAATCACATCGTTTCCGCAGCTGATGCGGCAAATGTCGCCTTTCAGGCATGCCTCCACAATATGTCGGAGACTATCAACTATGCTGTTCCAAAAAGAAATCATATGCGATCACAGCACCCACAACAACAATTGCAGCAGCAGCATAGACCTTATGATGGCAATTAGTATGAGGATGGTGGTAGTTCCTAGACAATGACTGCACATTATGACCGCAGTCCAGATTCAGCAAATAAGAGTTACGCTCAGCGACTTCAACGTCGGAAAAGTGAATCGGCTGACGGTAACTACAGTTCAAATGCCAGAGCATCCACAATATCGGAGAATCAATTCCCACGAATTACCATCAAGGGAACAATACAATCCCTTCTGATCTTATGGAAAATTCAGCGAATTCGCTCAATTCAAGGAACATATCAACACAATCACTCAACCAGTGGATCAAATACTCTGCCAGACAATGTGGCCAGCGTCAATCTCAGCTCCCATCAAAAAATTCGCCCAACGCCGAGCATTGGTTTAGCGGCGTAGATGGGACAAAACCCCAACTGTAACAGCATCAGGCACAGCAACCACCTTGGATTCGAAACGCAGATGATCATATGCAGTTGGCGGCAACTCAATTACTTCTAATATCGGCACAGGCTGGCCATATTTAGAAGATGATGAAAACACGACAATGCACGGCCGACTTTAACCCCACTAAGCGGTCTTTGGACTGAATCAACAGCTCCATTTAGTGCACCTAGATTGCAACAACTAAATGGCCACATTTCCAACCAAGGACAAAACAAACAATTCAACATATTGACGATCACATCGGTCAATTATCATTCATGGATCCACGATCCAACATAGGACTACGTCCAAAATATTCATACTACGTACGGATTCACGATCCGACATGGGACAACGTCCAACATATTTTATTCGACATATGGATTTACGATCCAATGGGGACTACGTCCAAAATATTTATACTACTTACGGATTCACGATCCGACATGGGACTACGTCCAACACATATAATTCTACGTACGGATTTACGATCCAACGAACATTCAACATTAAAAGCATAAGTCAACACCAAACAACGACGGCCTTATCACAAGCTATAACGCTAGCAATCAATGGCCAACTGGACCTTCGGTCACACACACACACACACACACACACACACACACACACACACACACACACACACACACACACACAAACACTGATAACTGAGTACGAATTACTTGAATCAATAACTCATTATCTTTCATAACTAATTCAATTAATAACACCGGTGTAATTAATCATTGCCACCCTACCGTTGCACCGTACCGGTTCACCAGCAGAACAAGCATTGAAGCATGTGTTCTCAACCAAATACCAACCGCCACTTCCCCCGGCGCTGACACCAGGTGGTGACGCCAACTAAGGAGGCCTACTGGCTCCATCGTCGCGGCCCGGGAAGATGTTGCAGCTCTTTCTTTCAGCACCTGTTGTTTCTGATATAACGTTTTTTGTTAAACTAAAATCGTTTTACGGTGCTTTCAGCACGGGTTTTTGATTGTCTTCTAAATTAGTGAAAATAAATGTTGAATTAATGTGTTGGTAAATGTGTTTATTTATTATAAAATTCAATGTCAGTTAATTACTGCCCAATGCGGCTGTTCTAATCGATGGGCTACAACGGCAAAATTATTGCTGGGCTACAACGCCAATGATTTGCTGTCTCGTCGTGGTATAGCGACGCAGAAACAAAAGTGGATCATCGGTTCCACAGCTGATGATGAATGGCCGGGCCCTCGACTCTGGGGAAAGTTTGAGATTGCTCGGCGTCACGTATTTTACTCCGGCCCAACTTCTTCTCCTATATAAATCTCGAGCTCGGCTCCTAAACATACCCTCGACCTACATGAGAGCATACAGAGATGAGCGATCCGCCTGATCGGGGACTCGGCGCTGACGTCGGGACTACAGTCGCTATCACATCGAAGGCGCGTAGCCGACCTCTGTCTGTTTTACAGATATTATCATGGGTGCTGTTCTTCGGAGATTCTTGGTATTGTTCCACGCAATTCGATTTATATGCGCTCCACAAGACAATCCGACGGATCGCACCCGTTTGTGGTTCATCTCCCGACGGGGTAAACATCCCAGCATCAGAACTCGTTCCGTTACAGAGCGGGGAAGCTGTGGAACTCCCTTCCCACGCGAGTGTTCCCGGAGCGTTACAACCTGCAACTGTTCAAAAAGAACTGCAACAGTTATTTGAAGGCATCTCGGGGCGCCCACTCGGCGCTGTAGGCTCGCCTCTCCCGAGAGAAGTCTAATAAAAAAATTAAGAAAATAGCGTCGTAAAGGTAGGGAGAAGAAACATGGTGGCACACAACAATAGGCTGAAACCCTATTACGAATAGAGGAAGCAAAAGCCAGACAGACCACGACAAACAAGGGAAGATAATACACCACAACCAGTGTAGGGATCAACGCTAGAGTTAGATACTTTTGTAGCTAAGCTTCATTCCTCTTCTAAGAATGAAGCTATCATTATTTAAAGGGGGAAGGTATTGTTACGGACCTACCATGCGTCCAGGTCCCCCCTAACATCCACAAATCCCCTTTCGTAAGTTTCCCCTCTCTACCTCTAAAAGGATAAAAGGAGAACAACTCGCCAAGTAGCTAATTTGCATAAACTACTTTGTGCAAATTCTACTTGGTGGAAAAAATAATAAAAACGGCGTTGGCGCCGAATAAAAAATAAACGCCAACGGCAATGAAAATTAATACATTCGCCGTAAAACTACGCAAAACAGCAGTCGGCAGAAGAGAGTCATTACTCTAACGTGAAAAATTATCTGAAGAAATAATAATTGAACATTTGACGAAAAAACAAAGACAACCCTTCAACGGACTGAAGCTGAACAGGGGAGCACGATGCTCTACGCCCCCTGCAACTTGAAAGCAGCCGAATCAACAGCAACACAGCGACCGCTCAACGGTCGACTAAACACAAGTAAGTTCCTCTATACTTACCATCAAATTAACAATATTCAAATATATTAAAAATATATATAATATTTAAATTGTGTATAAAATACTATAAGAGGAGTTATAAACATTACTCCCACACCAAAAACATTTTGGCATACCCTCGCTCAGTGCGAACGTTAGAAGAAATGGAGAACAAGCGAAAGAGGTATCTCGCAAGCAGGATTTTACAAGACTGGCTTGATATACAAAGCTTAGTTTCGATTAAGATAAATTCAAAAGTAACTTACATCACATTTATATGGCTTCTCTCCAGTGTGCCTTCTTTCGTGTATCACTAGTCTAGCATTGCTTATAAAACCCTTTCCGCAATAGCTACAATAAAATTCATTCTGTCCACGATGGATTTTCTTGTGGTCCGCAAGATTGTACTTAGTGTAGAATGCCATTTCACACTCATCACAGGCATGGGGCTTTATCTTGCCGCACATCGTGTCCAGATGCCTTTTGGCCGCCTGTGGGGTCTTAAAGGACATGCCACATTTCTCACAGATAGTCATAAGGCGGTCGACTCCGTCATGAACGTCCTTAATATGCTCGCGATAAGCTTGCGGTGTTACAAACGTCTCCTGACATATGCGACAGGCCAACACTTTGTGTGTCTCATCTCTGTGCTTCTTAAGTAAATCATATAAACAGAAACGTTCCTCACAATAAGTGCAACGATATCCACCGGGGGATTCATGTCTCTTTAAATGTTTAGTATATCCAGTTGCGGATGTCAAAATCCTTTTACAAATCGGACAATTGAGCTTGGTACTTAGTTTATTGGTTGCATGCTCCTCTGCTAACTCAGTAGCAGGAGAGTTGGACTCTAAAACAATATTGCGATTATATATATCGTAAGATAGCAAAGTAAATCCCTTACTACACATCTCATTGCTTTTACATTCGGCCATGGTTTGTGAATTTATTTCCCATTCAGAATTCCAGATTTGGTAGAACTCTCAACTTAAAACACAGACTCAGTATTATTAAATAGCCGTTTTTTACTTGTAAACAAAACACACTGCAAAGAATGTTTTTAGGAAATAATTAAAAGGGCACCCACTGCATAAAACCAAAGTACACTTAAACGATTTGCTTCATGAGAAAAAATATATTTTTTCGACTTTTGACGTTTCAATGAAATGCTTGGTCGGAACGCAGTGACAATGGAACAATGACAAATTGAAGAAGCAAACAATTGGTGATTTCTTACGCAGAAGCAAAAGCAGGTTAAATTTTCAGGTTTACACAACTTGATATTAGTGCTATTGCTTAAAATATACCTTAACAAGTTGGGCGTGGAACCGATTTTGCTAGTCTCACCACTCAAGTGGCAACGAGCAACCACTTTGCGCACAGCGCTCGGTAGTTTCTTCAGATGATTTTCATCTTTGGCTTGGGTTATGGGAATGATGCCCGCGATGCACAAGTGTAGAAATTATAAACAGAAGATAATGGGAGGCGAAAGGCAAGAGATGATAGTGATATGTTAGGAAAAGTCACGGATAGGTAAAGATTCACAATATTTGAGCATAAAGAATTTCGTTGTCATAGTGAAACGGTTTTCAAAAGGTTTTGTTATCCAGAATTTCCAAATTTGACGTTAAGACAAGTATATAGATAGTGGGTAACCATGGCGATTGTGATCACAACCATAAGAAGACAATCAACTCATCCAGGACACGGAAAAGGCGAATGAAGCATGACATCTATGGCTAACGCTCGCCAACCCCCCAGCAGCGTTTGTTGTCACTGATGTTTTCCTTCCAGAACTACTACAACTATCTCGGTTCCTTTTATAAATTTTCCGAGCTCTACAACTCCCTCTACTCCAACTACCTCACAAAAACACGATCCAATTTGATCAATGACCCCAAATCTTTTTTCCATTTTATATATTCCAAACGTAAATCCGACGCCTATCCTAACTCCCTTTCTTATGGCGCGACTTCTTCAGCCGACCCCCTAACTATCGCTAGTCTATTCGCTTCGTTTTTCAATAAATCCTTCACAGACATCTCCTTCGAGCCCAATCCGTCTTACTTCAAAGACTTGCCCGAATCCCCCCTCGGCCCCATTCACCCCTCAAACTATTCAGCGTCACGTAGTTGAGGAGAAATTAAACTTACTCAAAGACGAGTTCTGCCCCGGACCTGGTGGACTCCCGGCTGTATTTTTGATGAAATGTCCCTCTTCTCTTTCTCTCCCGATATCAAAGATATTTAATCTATCCCTTTCACAAAGGATCTTCCCTAGTATCTGGAAATCTTCCTGTGTCACCCCCATACATAAAAAGGGACCTAAAAACGATACAAGCAACTACCGTCCAATCGCCAAACTGTCTCAAATCCCTAAACTGTTCGAAGGGATTCTTTACAACGCGTTATCTTTCCGTTGTAAATCCATCATCTCACCCAACCAGCATGGTTTCCTTTCGGGTAGGTCGACCACAACCAATCTGATCGAGTTCTCATCCCATACTCTCCGTGCCTTAGAGAATGGCAACGAAGTCGATGTAATCACCACAGATTTCAACATATTGTAGCGAGCTTAGGGTTCGCTGGATTAATTATTTTGAATAAATAAGAGCCGTTAAATTGATTTTGAATTAATATAACACTTTATTAGTCCGTTAATCACAACCGTTACTTTTTACCGTACACAACTATTTCTTGATTTATCGCTTTCGTACTTATCGCGTATTTCACTGCTTACTTCTTACTTATTACTTTCTATTCCCGCTCTGCGTGCGGCGTATTTATACCGTTTTTCCTCATTCTGATTTGGTGTATCGTTTCCGCCCGTTCCATAGTCTTGAATGTTCTATTCCAGTTTTCCAGTACTTCCTAAAATAATCTAGTACTTTGTTTCGGACTTTCTCGAAGATTCCAGTACTGATTGTCATATGCGTCACAATATACTTTGACAAAATCTCCCATAATCTCATCCTTTTTAAGCCGTGCTCCCTAGGTTTCGAGCCCTTATTGATCAAGTGGTTATCTTCTTATCTGAAAGACCGATCCTACCGTGTCAAATTCAGATCCTCCCTTTCCAATCCTTTTCTTCCCACGTCAGGGGTTCCGCAAGGCAGTCATCTAGCCCCCCCCCCCCCCCTGTTTATCCTTACCATCAATGACGTTGACTCCATTATTAAATACTCGTCCATCTCCCTCTATGCGGATGATGCCAAACTCTACAAAACGATCATCTCTCCTTCTCCAAACGGATCTCGACAGCTTCTCAACTTGGTGCCGTAATATCTGCCTTGAACTCAACGTTGCCAAATGTCACTCCACAACCTTCTCACGCGAACGCCCCCCCCCCCCTCTCCATGCCCCTACTTCCTGCTAAACTAGCAGATATCATCTGTACCGTCGATACGTGACC
This sequence comes from Microdon myrmicae, assembly GCA_963931805.1. Classification (NCBI taxonomy): domain Eukaryota; kingdom Metazoa; phylum Arthropoda; class Insecta; order Diptera; family Syrphidae; genus Microdon; species Microdon myrmicae. The sequence goes on from OZ007496.1 coordinate 31,376,444, forward strand.
TCGGGATCTTATTTGACAGGGAGCTTAGATTCATCCCGCATTTTGATGTTATTACTCTTAAGGCCAACTCTGCCCTTGGGTTTGTGAAACGCGGGTCTAAAAAATTCTCTAATCCTTACGTTTCCCGTTCTCTCTACATAGCCTTCGTCCGCCTCCTTCTTGAATACGCCAGTCAGGTCTGGTCTCCACAGTACTCGTCCCATATCCGCAGAGTCGAATGCGTGCAACGTCGTTTTCTGCGTTTTGCCCTTGCGGACTGAACTTGGAAGACCCTCGGATTCTGCCGCCATACACAAGCCGGCTCCACCTGATTAACCTCAACACACTTGAGGAGCGCAGAACTCATGCCGATATCCTTTTCATCCACCGTCTCCTTTCAGGCACAATCAACTGCCTAAGCTTGCTCTCCATCGTTGCACTTCACACTAACCCCCGTAACTTGCGAAAACCCCGTCTTTTCTATCTGCCCACCCACCACACTTCTTACGGCTCTAATGAACCCATTTCGCGAATGCTTCGGTGGGCTAACTCCTACCCTACCTCCCTCGATTTCAATCTTACCTCTACCGCTCTCAAACTTCATCTCCACTCTTTCCCCTCCTGATCGCCCCCAACCCCCCTTTTACACTTTTACAACCCATACTAAGCTAAATAAAATAAATCAATTAATGAGTAAATAATTGATGGTTAAACCCAGTAACCAACTCGCCAAACACAAAAAACCAAAACTCTGAATTCGAGGTCGATCTTTATTTCCTTATTATTTAAATCGGGTGTGACTTGTTTGCAGACTGTCTGCACGGGATGAACGTTGATGGTCGATGGAAGTTGATTGCAGACTGGTTAGAAAACCGTTGGTCACATTTGAATCAATGTGACAGCTGTATGGCGTCCCTAAGCAGGTGACGCATTGTCAGCTGGTGGTGAGTATAGTGTTCGGGGAGTGTACTAGACGATGAACGTACCAGATTCTCTCCGCTGCATTTTAATTGCGAATCCGCAACATTCCGCCCGCCTTCGCCAATCATTGGCGAACCATTTTGTTCCAGGGCCCGGGAGTGTGCGGCCTGCTGGTGGTGGTTGGTCTTGGTCGGTGAATCTGTGGTGGTCGGATGTTGCTGTCCACTTTCACGTGGGTGGTCGGTTGGGGCGGGGCCGCCCGCCCTGGGGAACGCTGAAGGCTTGGGGGCTGGGATGGCCCGTAGGGTATATGGCGACAGGAACCTCCTTTCCATCGCTGATGTCCGTTGCTTTTTGTGGTCGCGGAACCGGCCAGTTGATCTGGGTTGGAGAGAATGAGCACGTGGTGGCTGCTGATGGGTCTCGCTATATCGAGACCAGTGGTGGTGGAAAGTGCTGCGCCCGTTGGCGCCCGACCGAAGGTAGTAGTCGGCGGGATGCGGCCGTTGGCGTGTGAGGCTGTAGCGTGGAGTCGGGTGCGGTGTCGTCCCTGGCACTGTCCGCGTGTCCTTGCGGAATGGCAGTCGCGGGCCAAGTGCCTTCCGGGGCTGTTGGAGTGCAGCCTCTGTTGATGCACTGAGAGGCGTGCTGGTTCGCTGGGATTCGGTTGAGCCCTGGATGCTGGGGAGCGCCGCCCGCCAGGCGAGGCATTGCGCGCTCCTATCCCTATTGTGGTGTGGTGCCTTGAAGCCTTTGGGTGGGCAGGCTGCTGGCTCTTCGATTGCCTCTCGCCCTTGCGGTGGTTCAGCCTGGTAGTTGGGCCACGCAAGTGGTCGGTGGCTGGTAGTTGCATGGGCCTCGTAGGTGGTCCCTGGGGCCGATGCCGACGAGACCTTTTTTTGGTTCTATAGCGTTTGAAATAATAGTGAAGAAGATCGTGTGATTCGAACTGACGCTATGACAGCTCGAATCACGAAAAAAATTTTACCTAAGCGTTACACACCAGGCTACTGGCCGTGTTTTGAATTTGATTTCCAAACTCGAGTATATTCCACTGGTGTGAATTATTTTTATTTATCGCTTGGTATACGGTTCTAATGTATTTTTCTTATTCGATTTTTTTCGTTCGATGTTCTTCACTATTTTTGCTTGCTTGTGAATTGTGTGTATCTGTTAGAATCGCTACACACTACCGCCGCAGTAACTTCGTTACGATCAGATTCGTATGCGGACGACGGACGAACGAGAGAGAAACGAGAAAACGTCGGAGGCTGGGCTCTATGCGGAAGTCGTGACCGTGTGTGAAGTTCTGCTTTACTATGGGAAGTGTATGCTGTGTGTACAAGATCACGTCGGGGTCACCAATTATAGCGTTTGAAATAATAGTGAAGAAGATCGTGTGATTCGAACTGACGCTATGACAGCTCGAATCACGAAAAAAATTTTACCTAAGCTTACACACCAGGCTACTGACCGTGTTTTGAATTTGATTTCCAAACTCGAGTATATTCCACTGATGTGAATTATTTTTATTTATCGCTTGGTATACGGTTCTGATGTATTTTTCTTATTCGATTTTTTTCGTTCGGTGTTCTTCACTATTTTTGCTTGCTTGTGAATTATGTGTATCTATTAGAATCGCTACAGTTCTTTGATGGGAGCTGCGATCATCAGTCGTGAGGTCGACCAGTTCCTCTGGGTCGGAGTTGTAAATCCGCAAACCACGAGGAATGGCCATGTGATGGCCGGTGACAGGCCTTATCACCTTTAAACTGGATGCCGCTCCTGTTAGTACCCATCCCAATTCAGTGGCCTGCGCGACGAGGCCGAGACGCGGGTCCTTCCTTAGACTCTCCAGAATGAGGGTGGGGTACATGTCTGCCCCAATGATCATGTCCACCTTCTCGGCGGAGGCGATGTTCGGATCGGCAAGCTCCAGATCCACTATGAACGAGAGATCCCTCGTCGCCGATTGTGGTGGTGGTACATACCCTGATAGACCGGACAGGATGAAGGGCTTCAATGTCCACTGTTGCGAGCTGTGGAGGCGAGAGCGATGGTTATGGCGGCTTGAGTCCCTGTGGCAAGGCCACGAGTGCCCCCGACAACGTAGGTGGGGACGGATAATGCTTGTCGTCGGAGGTGAAACCTTCGGGCGAGTGACGTTGAGATGAATGTGCCGCTGGAGCAGGGGTCCAGCAGAGCGCGGACTTCAATCCTCCGTTGGTTCGCCGACGTCGCGATGACCCGAGCGGTTGCGAGCAACGCGGTATGCCGTGGAGGAGTGCTGACAGTGTGTGCGCAGGCCCCTTCATGGCGGTCGATCCGGGGGGCGGATCCTTTGGCACTCGGCGACGGCGAGGTTGTCACGTCGATGGCGGTTGTCCGGAGATGCAACAAGGTGTGATGTCTCCGCTGGCATCGACGGCACACCTTGCTGGAGTGGCAGTCGCGTAGGCGGTGGCGACCCAAACAGTTGGCGCACAAGTTTCTTTTGTGTGCAAAGGACTTCCGACGGCCAGGTGTGTGATCGGAAACCCTCGCAAGCGTAGATGGAGTATGAGGCCCCACAGAATGTGCATGGAGCCTGTTGCCTTAGGGGTTCCGGCGGTAGTCTATGTAGCGGGAAAAGGGGGTGGTTGGTCATTGAGCCGGCTGCTGTTGCTGGAACAGTCGATGGCGTTGTAGCGGTTCCGCCAAACCCTACGGTCTACTTACCTGAAAAACCCCCATAACTACTACCCAACTCCCTTTAGTTTGCTAATGCAACAGTATTAGTACCTAAAAATGCTGCACGCATTTAAGAGATCAAATCTATGATCTTTAAGTCCCTGTAAAGAAAACTTACCTTCATGCATTCTCTTCGCATACCATTGCTCCTTAAGATTTCTTTATTAACTTACCAGGAATTTCCAATCAATTTCGGCATCTACGTCGCCAGTCAAATTTCCTTAGACAAATTCTTGTAAACAAAATAATTCGGATTGCATTCATTGTAACCGTCATGACAGGGACCATAAACATTGCGCCGTCTATTTCCCCAGCCGCGTCATGTATCTTTTCATACACATTGCGTGGCAACCTTTTTTGTTTGTCTTATCAACAAACAACCCAAGCAGCTGCATATAATTAGCGCAATAGACGCTGAAACCAAATTCTTCAGCATATCCTAATGCACACATGAACCCGGTTTCTACTGCAGCCAACATCTAATTTGCTTTTAGCACCTTTTTCTCCCAACGTCGAAAATAGCGACGAGGCATCGCGTAAACAATGACCCGCATTACCAACGGCGAATTCGGTCATTTTTCCCTTTTGTCTTTGCCGCCTGCCTGTTTCGTCGTTCCACTGCTTTCGAACACGTGCAATTACATTGAATCTGTTCGATCGCGCATATATACCACTGCACCAAAAAGATCGCATTTTCTTAGTGGTCACACCCTTAAGAGAAACGTTTTTCTCTCTCTTCCTTTTTTTTCTGCATGAGATGACGATCGCTGAGTCAAATTCCATCCTTCGACCCGAGGGGGTCGCGGCTCCATCGATACCCTGGTGCGCACAGGGAAGCGATAATGGAGAATAATCGTTTGTGTCGTGTCCTAATAAATTTAATTAACAGTGCGGATTAAGCATGAGGAATTTAAATTGGTTTAAAAGTTGAAGTCGGTTAAAATTTACCTATATTAAATAATTTACAAGAGGTTGCCTCTTATGTTTCGGGATTTGGCAACCCTAGTGTTGCAATCCGGCAATTGACGGCTCTGTCGTAAAGTTGGACATTTTTGAGGTTATACGCACTCAGAACGTTTTGACATACGAGCGCTATTTGTGTTGTTTACAGTAACTTAAAAGATTCATCTTGGCCCAAAAATGGAATTAAATCGTCAACATTTTCGTGCGATTATTTTTTACAACTTTCGGCGTGGATTAACTCAGCAACAGTGCATGGATGAACTTAATTCAATTTTTGGCGATGAAGCTCCATCAAGGACCAGTGTTTATCGATGGTATGGTGAATTCAATCGTGGTCGTAGTTCACTCCACGATGAATTTCGTGAAGGTCGTCCAAAATCAGTTGTTGTTCCGAAAACCATTGATGCTATGCGCGAACTGATATTGGAAGATCGTCATGTCACCTATCGTGAGATTGAGACAACCTTAGGCGTTAGTGGGACCAGCATACATTCAATATTGCATAAACATTTGACTGTCAAAAAAATTTGTTCGCGTTGGATCCCACACAATTTGTCAATCGCCCAAAAAAACGCTCGTGTCAATTGGTCGAAAGAAATGCTCAAAAAATACGGTCGCGGTGCTTCGAAACACGTCTATGACATTGTGACAGGTGATGAATCGTGGATTTACGCGTATGAGCCCGAAAGTAAACAGCAGTCGACTGCCTGGGTGTTTCAAGATGAGCCAAATCCAACAAAAGTTGTTCGCGCACGAAGCACTTCCAAGCAAATGGTCGCCTGTTTTTTCGGAAAAACTGGACATGTCGCAACCGCACCACTAGAACAACGCAGAACAGTCAATTCTGAGTGGTACACAACCATTTGTTTGCCAGTTGTCTTCCAAGAAATCAGGAAAACCAACCGCCGAAGACGGATCACTCTTCACCACGACAATGCGCGCTCTCACACATCGGCTGCGACAACTGCATTTTTGAGCACCCAAAACATCCATTTGATGGGTCATCCGCCGTATAGTCCTGACTTGGCACCGAATGACTTCTTTTTATTCCCGTACGTAAAAAACAAACTGAGAGGTCAACGTTTTTCGACACCTGAAGAAGCGGTTGCTGCATTCAGAATGCATGTGTTGGAGATACCTCAATCAGAGTGGCAAATGTGCTTCGACAATTGGTTCAAACGCATGCAAAAGTGTATAGATCTTCATGGGGAATATTTTGAAAAACAATAAAGTGATTTTCGATGATCAATATTTGTTTTTGTTCTCTAATCCCGAAATATAAAAGGCAACCCTCGTATAAGGCTTATTACGTGTGTATTAAAATATTTTGCCAAGTTCTCCGTTCATAAATAAAACTAGAATTAAAACACATGTTTTTTTCTGTTTAATTGAAAATAAAAATCATACAATCACCTCAGTGACTCTTGCGTTGTCCCTTTAATAATTTGCAACTTATTAATCGGCGGAACATTCAGTGAAGTAGTGCGACTATAAGAGGATGTTGGCGGAGGAAGTGAACCAAGTACCCATGCTGGTACATACTTCCCCGCTACAGCGTATTCGTGGAAGTCACGGGCGTTGGATCTCACACGGATCCTATGTGCGCCGTGGCCACTGCTTGCTCTGGAATCGGTGTGAAGGTAACCAGTTTCTCTGGGTCGGAGTTGTAAGTTCGCAACCCACGAGGAACGGCCATGTCATGTTGTGCCCCACAAAGCGTGCGCGGCATCGGCTTCTGTTGGTTCTTTGGCATTGGGTCGATCATCGGGACCTGGGCCGGGTTGAGCTTTGGGCAGGCGGCACTCTGGTCGGCGAGCTGCTGGTTCCTACTCACTGGTCTGGGGTGCGGTTCCTTTTCCGCTGGCTTGATGGCGACCGTTGGCAGCTGCACTGGGGTCAGCTCGCTATGGTGGAGGCGATTGGCGCTGTTGGCCATGGTTGGGGAGGCTGAATCGAGCGCGTACTGAGCCTCGAGGAGCTTTGTCTGTTCCTCGAGGTATATTTCTTCGGTCTCGCCGATAAAGTCCTCCGCGAAGTACGCGTGTTGTTGATATTCCGGTGCCGCCATGTAGAGGATGTCGTGGTGCCGCCTGGAGATGACTTCCCATTCGGCGCAGAGTGCGCGTTTGGTTGTTTCGATCCTGGTCAGGGTTGGTTGTCCCTTGTCCTGCAGGTTGAGGAAGGTGCGAGCGATGGTGTCCTGTGCCGCGAACTGAGCGGCGTTGAGTTCCTCTAGCATCATTTGTTGGGAATTATTTGGCTTTCGCATTGCTCCGGGAAGAGCGCCGAGAGCAAATGGAGGTAATGACAATGTTGCGGGCGGCGGCGGTTCGGTGGTCCGGCAGATGGGACCACGGTTTCAGTGTTTGTTTGAGAGGGTAAAGGAGTTCCATCAATCTGGACACTTTGCGCATGTGTTGCACGGTCTGGGATTGCTGTGTCTTTAGCCGCTTCCTTGCGCATTCAACTGCCTTGCTTTTAGGACTTTTTTCTTCTTTGCTGATGAATTCTGCTGGTATGCCGCTCTCGCTTTCTTGGACCGATAATAATAAAGTCCAAAGTTCGTCCATAAATTGTCGGGCATTGCGTCCATTAAATAAGCCAGTCATGTTGATTTGCAGTTTCTTTGGGCATGGGCATTTTTCCTCCTCTAGTTGGTTGTAAACAAATTCAACAACGACATCGTCTTCGATATGAAGTATATCAGTGATTTTCTTACTAATCCATGGGGCTCCTCGATAGTATAATAGTGGTTAGTATATCTGTGGGGAGGAAGTATGGTACCTGCATGGGTACACGGTTCACTTCCTCCTCCATCATGTCCGAAACAAAGTCCACCAGTTAACAAATCGAAAAATTGTCACACACAAGAAGTAAAACTCCGCCACAAGACAGTTAAAAGAAATTTATAAATTGTTTATTGTTTGTCTTTTACATTTTTGTATGATTTATACGTTTTCACAAAAACTATTGAACACTTCGTATGGACTTAAGGATATTGTTTTATCAAAGAGACTATTGTATACCGATTTTTTTGCCGCACTATATGTTTTCAATAATAAAAAATTTGGGATCAATAAATTTACGTTATTTCATAGATTCACGGATAAATTTACGTGGAAAAAAAATAAACTAAAACTTCCTAGAGTTGAAAAATAAAACACACACGACTCACGGGGGTGCGAACTCCGACGCACCCCTCGATGGTAAAAGGGTGGCCCATCGTATCTACGCGTACCGAGCGCAAAGGTAGCGTAGTGGAGACCCGACCGACTTGGTCTGGTGATGGAATGAGACTCAGCGATCGTCATCTTATGCAGAGATGATTTCGCTAAGGAAGAAAAAGGAAGAGAGAGAAAAACGTTTCTCTTAAGGGTGTAACTAGTGGCGCAGTGGTATATGTGCGCGATCGAACAGATTCAATGTTGTTGCATGTGTTCGAAAACAAGGACAATAGGGAAAAATGACCACATGCGCCGCTGGTAATGCGGGTCATTGTTTACACGATGCCTCGTCGCTATTTTCGACGTTAGGAGAAAAAGGTGCTAAAAGCAAATTGGATGTTTATGGCATCTCTGGCTGCAATAGAAACCGGGTTCATATTTGCATTAGGAAATGCTGGAGAATTTGGTTTCAGCGTCTATTGCGCTAATTATATGCAGCTGCTTGGGTTGTTTGTTGGTAAGACAAACAAAAAAGGTTGCCAGGCAATGTATATGAAAAGGTATATGGCGCGGCTAGGAAAATAGACGGCGCGATATTTATGGAATTTGTCTGGTACCGAATTGGTTCAGAATACCAAATAAGCAAACAAAGAAATCTTATGAAAAATTGTATGCGAAGGGATGCATGAAGGTAAGTTTTCTTTATAGGGATTTTAGGGTTATAATAATTGGGTCTGTTTGATGCGTGAAGCATCTAAGATGCTAATGCGAATTGCATTAGCGAAAGCTGGTGCAGACCCGGGTTATGGTTATGGGGGTTTTTTTCAGGAAGGCGAGCCGTGGGATCTGGCGGAATCGCCACAGTACTCCCCTCCCAGTGACGTAGTCACGAAAAAAAAGTTAGGGGCGAGGGAATGCTCGATGGTGGGTGCTGTGATGATAGGAAGGTTGCTTCGGCATGCGCTGTGGTAATGTTACGGGACTGTCGTTGTGACCAGTTCCTGGTTATTGTTTGGGCCTTTATCGATAAGATGGACACAGTTGTTACCGCTTGATGCCATCAAGGGCAAATGTGTGCGGCGTGGTCCATCGGCCTGTTATGGGTCTCGTGGACCCACAGGCTTATAGCCCGAATAGGTCGGAACCTATCGGAAATCCGCTCACATCCGCAGTGACGAAATAGTGTGTGCGAGATGGAGGGGGATTTATCCCAGGGTAATTCCCATCCGCAGTGACGGGTTGCCGTGTGCGGAATGGAAAGGGACCAAGTCCAGAGCGGGTGTCTTTTGTCCATACGTTTGTATGGCGATTTGTTTGCCGCTGGGACTGGTAAAGGAGGGCGGGCCCTCAATTGCACGTTTTACCTATCGAGGGAGGGCCGGTACATTGGTGCCAATGTAGCGGTAGCTGCGACCTCGACCGAATGGAAACTTGCTGTGAGGTGCCGGCCGTCACTCTTGTTTAAAAAAAAAAAAGAAAAATAGGGGATTTTGATTAGGGGGCTCCTGGTGGGTGGTTGATTGTGTGCAACCCCAGGGCGCCCTAGGGTTATTAGAAGTGCGCTCCGAAGTATTATGCACCTAGGTATTTGAGGCGGCGTAGAGGGGCGTGTATAGCCTTTAGTTGCCGCTAAAGGGGAGCCATGGTGGCTAAAGGATTGGGGAAACTGGTATGTTGTCTCAGCCCGATGGTATCGGTTTGATTTGTGGGCCGGTGATGCTGAGACATTTGGGAGACGTAGGAGATCTAAGGACGAATGTCCTGAAATTTAAATAAAGGGGCAAAACCAGGTGCCCTGATAGATGCTACGCGTAGTAGCTGTGGTAACGAGGGAAGCTGGCTTGCTGAAATCGGGTAGAAGGTCGAGCATTGATGAACGGTTTCGCGTGATAACTGTCTTTGGCGTGCATGGACGCCAATATTGGACAGAGGCAGAAAAAGTTGTTAGAGGTCACGCAGAGTCGAGAAGGGTTGCTTGGGGTTGCGTGAAGGCTATGGTTGGACAGAAAAGGGTGAGGTGTTTCACGCGAGGCAAAACCGGGTGTCCTATATATTATATGCTACACGTAGTAGCTGTTGTTACGTAAGGGGCCGGTTTGCAGAAAATGGGTGTTGAGCAATGGCGAGCGTGTGCGCCAATATTTAGGAAAGGACCGAAAAAGAAGATGTTGAAATAGTGGGCATTGTATGCCAATATTTAAGGAGGGCCAGAAAGGGGTTGAAGTATTACGAGCGAGACAAAACCAGGCGTCCTATTGATTATGTGCTACGCAGAGTAGCTAAAGTGTGATGAGGAGCCTGTTTGAAGGAATTAACTAGGGGCGTTGTGCGCCAATAGTAAGAGAAAAACCAGACGGGTGTTGAAATGGGTCGAGTGAGGTTGGATGGAGTAAAGGGGCGAAGCGAGACTAAGGGGGCAAAGGGAGCCGAAGGCTGTCGAGTGGAGTCGAAAGGTGGCTAATGAGGCTAAAAATAAGTCGAAGGTGTTTGATGACGTCGAATAGGAGGAGTCGAATAATGGAGTTGAGCGGAGTCAAAAGACGTCAAATGTGGCTGACGTGAAGTCATGTGAAGTCGAAAAAGCGAGTTGAAAGGAGTGAAGTTGATGGAGTCGAAAAGTCGAGTGTGTTGAGTTCGAGTCGTGTGGGATTGGTTAGAGTCACAAGCGAGGCGAACGCGGTTGTACACCGGTTTGTACCCAGAAGGGGTTTACAATATTTATTTTATTTTTGCCTCAATCTCGTGCGATTTGCGGATACAAATATATTTTCTTTTTTAATTTTTTACACAGGTAGATGTTTTAATTTAAAAAAAAAAAAATTCAATTTCATTAAACAAAACAAATTCGCTCAATTGAAGGCTATCGTGTAAAAGTAAATATTATGTGAAGAAGTTAGATACATATACAATATCGTTTCCACTTCTCACAAAAACAATAATTCATCTTTCGTTTGTGAATGGTAGCTTTACAATACGTAGTAATTGAAAGGATTGCTTCTTAAATTATGTGCGTACGGTTTACTTTATCTTTTGACATTTTTTTCCTAGATTTTCTGGTGGTGCCTCTTATATCTATTTTTATTAAATGAATAATCTACATAATTTTGATTGTGGTGTCTCTGTTTTTGCGGTTTAATGTATAAAAAGGAAAGATAATAGCAAAACTGAGTATATGTAACTTTTAATATAAAAGTATTGTCTTTTTTTGTACGTTAATAGGTTACAAACCACAAAAGAAACGCACCCATATAAATGTATATATTTCCGGACATATATCCATCCATATAAGTGGCAATATCTTTTATGCATATTTTATGAATTTTAATTATCGAAAACAATGTTTCGGAATTTGAATTGGAAAGCATAGTTTTTTAATAGTTAAATCAGTTATACTCTTTTCCTACACTGGTAGAATAACTGCCTCTAACCAGTTGTCTACATTTACAATAGAAAATCGTTTACGCAAATTGGAACTGTGCGAGGAAATTTGCACTTCAAATCACTAATTAATTTTACACAAAACACAAGCTTAATGATTAGCCAACTTGATTAGTTTCTCGAAATAGTATTGAAAATTTTACTTTTGACAAAATTTTGCTGTTGGGTTTGTTTACCCTTTGGTTCTTTGATTTTGGACCATTTTCGTACATTGTGCTGTTCGTAATATTTAATTGCCCTGACGGAATATTTTAATTCCTTCTTACAAAATTGCTATTAATATACTAATCAAAATGAAAATGACATTTGCTTTTTTGGCTTTTTTTTTGACAGTTTCACAAACACCGAATAGTATAAAAGAAAATAAAGGACTTTAATATTGATACATCATACATAACTGTAAAGGATTTTGAGTTTTAACGACGTTATTAATTATTGGTAATAGATAAACAACTGGAAGGAAGGGTGGTTTTACGCTACACAAATTGACTGGATTATCTGGAAAAAAACCGACCCACAACGGCGAAGATAAACCATGCCAAGAGCCACGGACCAACAGGATACTGCTTCTCCTTTGTTTTCGATGACTTTGGCACATTTCCTCGCAATGTCACATTTTTGATTGCTTTCTCGTGGGGTAGCCATTGTGTGAAAGCTGGATAGAATTCCGGATATAATTTGGTGGTGTTGTCTGAATCGTTGGTGTAGTTCTTTCCTTGGTTTTTTGTGATTTAGCGGTGAGGTATTGAGCCTTGAATCCTTCCATAAATTAAAATAGAAAGGATAAGTTTCTGCAGGCGGCCGCTGGAAAAATTCGATCGCATCGGTGGTGGGCGTTGTGTTATTAGTTAGACCGCTTGTTACTTAGCGATACCTTAGCTGAAATTAACCAGGCTATTATTATTAATTATTACTTGCCTTGGTGTTGTTGGCTGCGTTGGGGCGATGATTTGCCCATCGATTATTTTTCGGCAATTGCCGCCACAATTGCCCACTGGGTGTCACTTGTAGTTCCGAAGGCGCGATTGTTCAAACTCGGAGTCACCAATGTGGGGAGGAAGTATGGTACCTGCATGGGTACACGGTTCACTTCCTCCTCCATCATGTCCGAGACAAAGTCCACCAGTTAACAAATCGAAAAATTGTCACACACAAGAAGTAAAACTCCGCCACAAGACAGTTAAAAGAAATTTATAAATTGTTTATTGTTTGTCTTTTACATTTTTGTATGATTTATACGTTTTCACAAAAACTATTGAACACTTCGTATGGACTTAAGGATATTGTTTTATCAAAGAGACTATTGTATACCGATTTTTTTGCCGCACTATATGTTTTCAATAATAAAAAATTTGGGATCAATAAATTTACGTTATTTCATAGATTCACGGATAAATTTACGTGGAAAAAAAATAAACTAAAACTTCCTAGAGTTGAAAAATAAAACACACACGACTCACGGGGGTGCGAACTCCGACGCACCCTTCGATGGTAAAAGGGTGGCCCATCGTATCTACGCGTACCGAGCGCAAAGGTAGCGTAGTGGAGACCCGACCGACTTGGTCTGGTGATGGAATGAGACTCAGCGATCGTCATCTTATGCAGAGATGATTTCGCTAAGGAAGAAAAAGGAAGAGAGAGAAAAACGTTTCTCTTAAGGGTGTAACTAGTGGCGCAGTGGTATATGTGCGCGATCGAACAGATTCAATGTTGTTGCATGTGTTCGAAAACAAGGACAATAGGGAAAAATGACCACATGCGCCGCTGGTAATGCGGGTCATTGTTTACACGATGCCTCGTCGCTATTTTCGACGTTAGGAGAAAAAGGTGCTAAAAGCAAATTGGATGTTTATGGCATCTCTGGCTGCAATAGAAACCGGGTTCATATTTGCATTAGGAAATGCTGGAGAATTTGGTTTCAGCGTCTATTGCGCTAATTATATGCAGCTGCTTGGGTTGTTTGTTGGTAAGACAAACAAAAAAGGTTGCCAGGCAATGTATATGAAAAGGTATATGGCGCGGCTAGGAAAATAGACGGCGCGATATTTATGGAATTTGTCTGGTACCGAATTGGTTCAGAATACCAAATAAGCAAACAAAGAAATCTTATGAAAAATTGTATGCGAAGGGATGCATGAAGGTAAGTTTTCTTTATAGGGATTTTAGGGTTATAATAATTGGGTCTGTTTGATGCGTGAAGCATCTAAGATGCTAATGCGAATTGCATTAGCGAAAGCTGGTGCAGACCCGGGTTATGGTTATGGGGGTTTTTTTCAGGAAGGCGAGCCGTGGGATCTGGCGGAATCGCCACATATCCGCCTGTCACGCGGGAGACCGGGGATTCGATTCCCCGTCGGGGAGCCTCTGGCGCAAGACTAATGACCTTGCACGGAACAACAAATTATCATGGAAAATTTAACAATTTAACAACTTATTAAGTAAGGCCAAGACCAGTTCCCGGTTGTAGTGCCGATGATGATGATGATGGTCGAAGAACATCTAATTTAACCTTGGACATATCAACACGCTTACTAAGACAGTCACCAAATTTCATTTGCCTCATAAGTTTTTACTCCTTATCACTGAAGCGCGTGTCTTGCTGTTGAGTAGTCCCCGTGAACATCATTTCAATGGTGTACAATTTTCAACACTTATTATTATTATTTATTGGCCTGTAGGGACCCGGAAGTTCATGACCTCACCGACTCCGCTTCGCCATCGTTCCCTGTTCTGGGCGCTCTCCTTCCACGCTTGACCATTCGATCCGATCTTCTCAAGGTCAAACCTAACATTGTCCTCCCATCTCCGTCGCGGCCGTCCAGCCGGTCTCTTTCCCGTTGGCCTACCGTCAAGAATTCTATGCACGGTCCTATCGTTCCCCATTCGCGCCACGTGTCCGGCCCATCTTAATCTTCGCGACTTGATTACTCTCACTATTGTAGGTTTGCGATATAGCTCTTCCAATTCGTGGTTATGGAGTTTCCTCCATTGTCCTGCCTCCTCGTTATATTTACCTCCAAAGATGGCCCTCAAAACTTTATTCTCGAATACGCGGAATTTGTTTTCTTTCCGTTTTGTGAGAGCCCATGTTTCGCATCCATATAGAACAATCGACATGATTATGGTTCTAGAGACACGAAGCTTTATGTTACGTGATAGCAGTCTGGATTTCAGCAGTTTACTGACTACGTGCCAACTAGCGTTGCCGGAACGCAGTCTCTTGTTAATTTCCTTCGACATTTTGTTACTGGCCGTCAGTATCGTTCCCAGATATTTAAATTCTTCAACTTTTTCAAATATCTTACCTCTGACGTTTATATGTGTTCTTTGAGGTCCACCTGCTCTCGCCGTAATCATGTATTTTGTTTTGTCTTCATTTATTTCTAGGCCCACTTCTTCTGCCGCTTGCATGATGATTTCACAGTTTTTACTAACAGTTTCTAGATTATCGCCCAAAACGGCGATGTCATCCGCATATGCGAGCACTTGTGTGACCCCGTTCAGGGATGATCCGGCCATATTGTCGTCTTGTACCTTTCTGATGACATACTCGAGCACAAGGTTAAAGAGACACGGTGATAGACCATCTCCCTGCTTTAGTCCGCCCCGGACTTCAAATGGTTCTGAGAGGTGGTTTTCTATTCTGACTCGCCCTTTGTTTTCGTTCATGCATATTTGAATGAGGGCGGCATATTTTTTTGGGACTCCCAGCTCAACTACAATATGGTAGAGTCTCTGCCTTGCGACTGAGTCGTAGGCGTTTTTGAAGTCAACGAACAGTTGGTGAACCGTCTCTCCGTATTCCCACTTCATTTCCAGCAGTTGTCTTATTGTGAACATTTGGTCGCTTGTTGACCGGTTGCTACGGAATCCATATTGGTAGTCTCCCAGTATCTCTTCTGCGTACGGTGTGATTCTCGCCAGAATGACATTTGTTAATATTTTGTATGCGGTTGGGAGCAATGATATTCCTCTGTAGTTTTCGCAGTCAGACCTGTCGCCTTTCAATTTTCAACACTGCAAATCGAAAATATGAAACTTAATGATCTTGTACAAGGTGTATATAAATACGTGTACAAAATGATTACTAAACAAGCGATTGAAAATACATTTCCTTTGTTGCAATTACGGCGCAGAGAGCACGACTACGCGAAACGTTTTCGATTTATTGATGAATCTGCTCTTCGTCTACGTTGCTGAACCCCTATCGTTTTTGTTTTTACACTGCACACTACACTTTGGACTTCATGTTAGACCATTCGATTGGTTGAAATAGTTTCTTGGGAAAATAAGCTTCTGCAGTATTCGATCACGTGTATAAGTTTTAAATTCAAAGTAGTAGATAGCTTATCTCGACGAATGTGGTTGATTGTTTTTGCTGCTGCCTATGTTCAGCTTGTTGCTGATGTTGAGCTGCCTGTTGAATAGATAATTGCAGAAGCTGTTGTTCCTGTTGTAATTGTTGTTGATGTTGATGCTGTTCACAGGCGTGCTGTGCCGCGAACTGGGCAGCGATGAGTGGATCCAAACGGCACTGGGTCCGGCTCGAAGGACCAGAAAATGTGCGATGAAGGTGTACGCGTTTCGTTGGCCGCCGATGGATGATCACAACGAATAATGGCTGTCGAATATTGTTGTAAAGGTGTGCGCGTTTCGTTACTAGACGACGAACGTACTAGATTCTCCCCGCTGCATTTAATTACGAATCCGCAACATCCATAGTTATCCCTTTTCCAATTACGGCGAAGATAACTATTGCACAGATGAACAGCTGTTCCAACACAACACATCTACACTGATATGCCTCACGTTGACAACAGGGCGGTAGAGACGCCTACTGCTCCACCGTCGCCGGCCCGGGAAGTTGTTGCAAGAACAGCTCAAGCAATAAATTCAAGGCAATCATGCCAGAATAAAAAATCACTCATTGATACAACGCCTCAAGGTACGCAACAGTGAGCTGAATCTGGCAAGCTTGAGATCAAGGTCGAGCTTTCAAAACATCGAACAATTGAGGGAAATCTGGATTGGGCAACAGGAGAAAGTAGTGATGATGACCTTCAATTGTATCCGTTGCCGGCCGAACAAGCTTTTTTCGGACAATGACCCCGCTGCCACGATCAAGAGCTTTTTCAACGAAACAACGGTAGTTGCTGTTGCGGTGCTGGAGATTTTCAAACCAAAGTGCAGTTGTGAACGTGTTCGGAGGGCAAAAGGTCGTTAAGTAAAGGAGGACAAGAAGTAGTTGCTCTTGTAAAAATCACACCAACAGAAGTGTGATCGGTCTTTTTTTTTGAATAAATAATAAAGTGCGGTGCAGAAGTATATTACTTTCGTATTCTGTTTGACCTCATTTTCGTGTCAAAACCTTTGTCTTATTTTGCTTTCTTTTCGAGGTAATCTTGAAACAGTACATGCCTAAATCTTGATTTAATATATGGCAAACACGTTCTTTGGACATTTTCATAGCCTCTGCTATCTCTCTCACTTTAATTTGGCGGTCGTCTAGCACCATTTGGCGAACTTTAGCGATGTTATCGTCAGTTGTTGCAGTTTTTGGACGTCCCGAACGTCCATCGTCTTCCAAGCTCTCACGGCCACGTTTAAATTCAGCTGCCCAAAATTTCACTGTGGTAAATGATGGTGCAGAGTCGCCATACACCGAGTCCAACTCATCTTTGATTTGCGTAGGCGTATTGCCTTTCAACCACAAAAATTTAATGACAGCTCGATACTCAGTTTTGTCCATTTTCTGACTGTAAAATAAAAACTACGCGTCCAAAATGGCTATACTCACTAACTTTTATTGACGAGTGTTGCTATCTTCACGTTGAGCTCGGAAACATCTCAGGCCACCCTCGTATACTGTAAATAAACAAGTAAAAAACGAAATATTTAAAATTCAAATTAGTAATATAAAATCAATAAATAAACAAAAATAAAAGTTTATCAATGCAATGTAGTAAAATCTACATATACAGGTGGCCTCCCTACAACACAGTTAACACAATAAGAAAATGATCTTTGTACACACTGTATGTACTTCTACAGCACTAGATAATTTAATTTTTGTTTAACAAATTTGAAACATAATTTTTTATTCCTTTCTTTCATTAATATAGTGAAACGTAAAAATAATGGTCTGTAGTTCTTTTATATGAAAATATTAAAAAATCGTGATATTCATTAAATAATTTATTAGTATATGAAATGTTTACTAATAAAATGAAACTATGACCGATCTGATTTTTAATAAAACAATATATTTAATTTCAATATACGTATGAAAGTTAAATAAATATAATACGAGAAATCAAGATGATGATAGATGACTAACCGTGGTGCTAATACGACTTGCAATGATGGGGTCTTGTTTGTTAATGGGGTATCCTGGTGTGGCGGCTTTTTGTTTTAATCTATACTATACCACTTGATATTATCTCAAAATCTCAAGTATGAAACTGCGTTTTAATGGGTCAAAATGAGCTCGAAAGCATGCATCCCCGAGCACACCGTATACTGTTCGGAAACCTAAAATACATTTTTCTCAAAACCATGTTTTCCAAACGCGTGTTGCTTTTTTTTTTTTTTACTAATGAATTTTTGCCAGATTTGTATGTTGTCCAAGTGTTCCGCCGAACACTGTTTACCGCAGAGAAAAGAATACACCAATGGAGCGCAAGGAGCACAAAATTGAAACACGAAATGTTTTTTTTTCTTTCATTAATTTTGCTTTATTTCTTTCGTTTATATAAAACAAGGATTTACTCCACTTACGCCCGTGGCGATTTATTAAGAGTTATTTAAATGTCAAAACACACACAGACTGTAAAATTTGGTTGTCGCGAAATGATCGAGGATGCAGTTTCAATGTTCATAGTTCTTTATCATTCTATCTGTATCTTTCAATATTCCGATTACTCGCGAAACTACACTCGCGGGCCGTTCAAGAATTAAATTAATGGCGCAACGTGGATCGAGCTCCTCTGTGGGGTTCTCAGACTCCTGCTCGAAGTAGACTGTTTTAATTAAAATTCCCTATCACGACTGCCCTATCTAAATTTTCCTATCCATCCTATCTGTCTCTTATCTTCACGGGAAAATCTCCATTTTGGTTTTCAATTCCAACTTCTTATCGGAATCTTGTTTCGAAGGATCAAGCGTGCTGCCACTTTTTTCTTGATCCTATCATGGGCTTTGTTTGCGTTACCCATCTGGCTTACGACCGAATTTTTGTGTGCTTCAGACGGGTAACAAAGGAACCGTGGGATTTGGTTTGTAGATCGCATTTCCCAATTGTTGGAAGGGCAACGCTTACAGAGTGTTCTGGTAACAACCTTAGTAATTCTAGCGCCGGATAGGTGGCGCTTAGGTCAACGAGCAGCACATATATAAACAGTGGCACCGATGACTTTCTCTCTCTCTCCTTTCGCCGCTGGATCTGTCATCAACACAATTTAATTTAGCTTAAGACTAAAATATTAACTTCTCATTTGTAAATATCATTCTTACGAATAAAGTATCATTTCCAACAATTTTCCAATACCAATCATAAACATCTAGCGTGGGATAGGCGATACGACGTTTATAATTGCAAGAATTGTTGGTCGGCGGGCGAATCGCTAGGCCTTGTTTGTGCACGTACGCTTGTCGGTTTGGGATCTCGCGAGGAATTTATGGTGCTAATTGCTATTAGCTACATGAGGAGATTATTCTGTTTGTTTTCAGAAAAATGCGTTTAATGCGTGAATCGAATGTATGCATTGGATGGATGCGTTGAATTCAATATTAAGGAATTTTGAACGTTAAGTTCGATTGGCTTTTACTATTGAATTCAACGTTGGAGTACTTGGATGCTACCGTTGTTTCAGGCGGAAGGAAAGACTTTGCGGAACGTGTCTGTGGGCACGTGTAATGGATATAGGTGAGGATGTTCCTTGGTGGAACGACGATCTCTCAACCTATAGTGGATTGTGTGGTTCGTAGAACCGCCACAAATTCATGATTTTTTGTTAAAATTTAAATGTTAATTTGGCACTTGACGAATGTATTTTTAGAAGTTAGAATTTCGTTTATAAAAAGTTAACCAAAAATAAGTTGAAAATTCTTATTTAAAAAAAATGTTTTTTCAACCACGTTTTTTTTATTAAAAAAAAGTTGTTTTTTAAATACCTTAAATACTCATCAATTAACTACACTCATAAACTAAAAGAAAGCCTTTTTTATTTTTTTACGGATCAGCCAACGAGGCCCTACTTGTGGTGGGCGAGCGTCCTTTAATTCTTCTTCAGTCAAAATGGGCAAAAACTTTTCTTCAGGTTCACCAGGTTTACAATTTGCCAAGTCAGCCTTCTTCATGTGGGCAGCAGACAATAAATGAGTATCGTAATCGACCTGGGTAGAAATTTCCTTATCACATACAGGACATCTCGGATGCAAGAACTTCTTCAGGCCTTCAGGCTTGCGATGACCCATCAGGTTATTATGGAAATTATGGTCACACATGGTGCAATACTCCAATGCACGCCCCTTAGATCTTCCTAGACGCTTGGAAGGATGCAATTCGCTAGTTTTCAATTGTTGTGCGATTTTAGCCTTAAGTCGGTAAACTTCCTCAACACTCTCGCGTACAGCAAGATGAGGGCGTCCTTTAATATGATTTTCGAAAGACTGTTCATCCCACATGTGCTTCTTGCACAAATGGCAGTACAACATCTCGTTTGGTACGCTTGCATAAGGGGATTCCTTCGGTGCATCGGATGCCAAGTGCCATACGCATGTCAGGGGTGGAAGGAGTTCTCAGCCACCAAGGTGGTTGCGCCATCAATGGCGGCAAACGACTGTTGAGTTGATACACGGTGTCCGGCACAGTCTTGTAAGCGGTCGGACGGTCGGCGATTATCGCATGTCTTACCTCAGTAAGCTCCGTGGCCTCGCCAAGGTATGTTTCGTCGAGCTGGTCGATGAATCGCTCTTCAAAATACCGTGGGATGATGGCTGTCCGTGGAGTGATCAGGCCTATGAGCTGTTCATGCCGACTCAGCATCTCATCCCAGTTCAGCTGGAGGTCGCGCTCTTGCCCCTCCACTGTGGCCAGCGTCGGTGGCCCTCTCTTGTTGAACTTATTGAAAGTTCCCAACATCTTTTCATGCGCGGCGAACTGGGGCGCCATGAGGTTTTCGGCCAATGCAGCCGTTGTCATCGTCGACTTCGCTGTCATTGCGCTGCTTTCTGGGTGTTGACGTGATTGTTCTCACGAACTGGACAACGGTGGGTCTTTGCGTCTGGACTCTGGTGTGTCCCGCGACTTTTTTATATGCTGCGAGCTGGCAGCAGTGGATTGGATCCACAGACTGGATCCGGCTCGAAGGACCAACATGTATTGGCACTCGTTCGCCCAACACGTAGTTTGATCTTCGCCGACCGAGGAATGTCGTCGGAGAAGATTTCTCTAATTTCCGCCGACCGAGGAATATCGTCGGGGAAGATGTCTCTAATGTTCAACAGCAAAATGTATTGGCACTTGTTCGACCAACACGTAAACTCCTACGTACTGCAATTTACGTTTTCTACAAACACGTACGCAACTTCCACCAACAACTGCGTCTTGTGGTGGGCCGTGGGGAAGATCAGGAACAATGGTGTCTCCTGGTTTGTAGTGATATTGATTGTCGCTCTGGAATAATGTAATGTATGAAATGGGAAAAGAATACCTAAATGGTCGTGCAGCAATCCTAGAAATAATCCTTATCCATATGGCAATAATCAAACGACTTGGATTATTTGTATTAATTATTTCCTTTATTGACTCGACTAATTACATTTCACCGGATTATAATTTGATGCGAACTGTGTCGCCCAAATGTTTTACGAAGAAGAAGGATATTGTCATTGATTTGATGACAGTTTGTAAGTTGTCATGACAGCTGTTTACTTACTGTTGACGGCATTCAGTTGAATCCGCAACATTCCGCCCGCCTTCGCCAATCATTGTCGAACCCTGTTGTTCCAGGGGACGGAGGCCCAGGGCCGTGGTCTTCTAGTGATGCGGTGGTCTGAAGAGAGCCGCCCGGCCTGAATAGCTGAAGGATGATGGGTTGGTGACGCCGGGAGTTCCGTCGCTGGTGCCCGGTATCCTGGGTCGTAAAACTAATCAGTTGGTCTGGGTTGGAGTTGTAATTTCGCAACCCAATGACCTCGTAATGGCTGATGGTCGGAAGTACTGCCTCGGGACCAGTGGCTGTGACAGACGCTGCGCCCATTGGTGCCGGTGAGATGTGGCCTTTGCCATGTGAGGCCACAAGGTCTAGGCTGGTGCGGCGTCTTCCATGGCACCGTCCGCGGGTCCTGGCAGAATTACAGTTGCTGACCCAGTGCCTACTGGGCTTAGTGATGTACCGCCTCTGCTGGATGACGGAGAGGCGTGCTGATTGATTATTGAATGTTCGCCGCCTGCCAAGCGGGGCATTACTCTCTCCTATCTCTATGGGGGTGGCTACATATGGTAGCGGTCGTCCTTGACGATTTCGTTTATTGGCTGGTTCGATCGACATCACCGATAGGTTGGTGAATTCCAAATGCGTTTGGCCTGCTCCTAGACCATTTCCTGGTGAATGTTGTTGCAGTTGCAATTGATGTTACCGATACGACTGGCTATTAACCGGACTCTGTGCTTTGTCACGGTCACTGGTGACATTGTTGGTTACTGTTTCTAGGACAGTTGATGACGCATTCGTAGAATGCCCTGACGGTAGATCTGGCACGGATCCTGTATTTTCCATAGCTATTGCTTGCTCTTGAAGCGTTTTGTATACGCTGTTAGTGGTTGTTGAATTATGTTCAAGGTGGACCAGTTCTTCTGGGTCGGAATTGTAAGTTCGCAACCCACGAGGAACGACCGGGTGATGGGCCTGCTGGTGTTTACTCACTGGGAGTGTGTGCGGTTCCTTAACCGCTTGTTTGATGGCGACTTCTTGCAGCTGCACTGCACAGTTGATCGGCGTGGCCCACAGTAGTTGGCGAGACTGGGTCGAGCGCAAACTGGGCCTCGATCAGCCTCGGTAGTTTGTTATTGCCTCGATCGGCGGTTCTCTTCGTACGTTCTTGTGGTGGCCGAACGTCCTTCAATTCTTCTTCTTCAGTCAAAACGGGCAAAAACTTTTCTTCAGGTTCACCAGGTTTACAATTTGCCAAGTCAGCCTTCTTCATGTGGGCAGCAGACAATAAATGAGTATCGTAATCGACCTGGGTAGAAATTTCCTTATCACATACAGGACATCTCGGATGCAAGAACTTCTTCAATTGCGTGTGGCCTTCAGGCTTGCGATGACCCATCAGGTTATTATGGAAATTATGGTCACACATGGTGCAATACTCCAATGCACGCCCCTTAGATCTTCCTAGACGCTTGGAAGGATGCAATTCGCTAGTTTTCAATTGTTGTGCGATTTTAGCCTTAAGTCGGTAAACTTCCTCAACACTCTCGCGTACAGCAAGATGAGGGCGTCCTTTAATATGATTTTCGAAAGACTGTTCATCCCACATGTGCTTCTTGCACAAATGGCAGTACAACATCTCGTTTGGTACGCTTGCATAAGGGGATTCCTTCGGTGCATCGGATGCCAAGTGCCATACGCATGTCAGGGGTGGAAGGAGTTCTCAGCCACCAAGGTGGTTGCGCCATCAATGGCGGCAAACGACTGTTGAGTTGATACACGGTGTCCGGCACAGTCTTGTAAGCGGTCGGACGGTCGGCGATTATCGCATGTCTTACCTCAGTAAGCTCCGTGGCCTCGCCAAGGTATGTTTCGTCGAGCTGGTCGATGAATCGCTCTTCAAAATACCGTGGGATGATGGCTGTCCGTGGAGTGATCAGGCCTATGAGCTGTTCATGCCGACTCAGCATCTCATCCCAGTTCAGCTGGAGGTCGCGCTCTTGCCCCTCCACTGTGGCCAGCGTCGGTGGCCCTCTCTTGTTGAACTTATTGAAAGTTCCCAACATCTTTTCATGCGCGGCGAACTGGGGCGCCATGAGGTTTTCGGCCAATGCAGCCGTTGTCATCGTCGACTTCGCTGTCATTGCGCTGCTTTCTGGGTGTTGACGTGATTGTTCTCACGAACTGGACAACGGTGGGTCTTTGCGTCTGGACTCTGGTGTGTCCCGCGACTTTTTTATATGCTGCGAGCTGGCAGCAGTGGATTGGATCCACAGACTGGATCCGGCTCGAAGGACCAACATGTATTGGCACTCGTTCGCCCAACACGTAGTTTGATCTTCGCCGACCGAGGAATGTCGTCGGAGAAGATTTCTCTAATTTCCGCCGACCGAGGAATATCGTCGGGGAAGATGTCTCTAATGTTCAACAGCAAAATGTATTGGCACTTGTTCGACCAACACGTAAACTCCTACGTACTGCAATTTACGTTTTCTACAAACACGTACGCAACTTCCACCAACAACTGCGTCTTGTGGTGGGCCGTGGGGAAGATCAGGAACAATGGTGTCTCCTGGTTTGTAGTGATATTGATTGTCGCTCTGGAATAATGTAATGTATGAAATGGGAAAAGAATACCTAAATGGTCGTGCAGCAATCCTAGAAATAATCCTTATCCATATGGCAATAATCAAACGACTTGGATTATTTGTATTAATTATTTCCTTTATTGACTCGACTAATTACATTTCACCGGATTATAATTTGATGCGAACTGTGTCGCCCAAATGTTTTACGAAGAAGAAGGATATTGTCATTGATTTGATGACAGTTTGTAAGTTGTCATGACAGCTGTTTACTTACTGTTGACGGCATTCAGTTGAATCCGCAACATTCCGCCCGCCTTCGCCAATCATTGTCGAACCCTGTTGTTCCAGGGGACGGAGGCCCAGGGCCGTGGTCTTCTAGTGATGCGGTGGTCTGAAGAGAGCCGCCCGGCCTGAATAGCTGAAGGATGATGGGTTGGTGACGCCGGGAGTTCCGTCGCTGGTGCCCGGTATCCTGGGTCGTAAAACTAATCAGTTGGTCTGGGTTGGAGTTGTAATTTCGCAACCCAATGACCTCGTAATGGCTGATGGTCGGAAGTACTGCCTCGGGACCAGTGGCTGTGACAGACGCTGCGCCCATTGGTGCCGGTGAGATGTGGCCTTTGCCATGTGAGGCCATAAGGTCTAGGCTGGTGCGGCGTCTTCCATGGCACCGTCCGCGGGTCCTGGCAGAATTACAGTTGCTGACCCAGTGCCTACTGGGCTTAGTGATGTACCGCCTCTGCTGGATGACGGAGAGGCGTGCTGATTGATTATTGAATGTTCGCCGCCTGCCAAGCGGGGCATTACTCTCTCCTATCTCTATGGGGGTGGCTACATATGGTAGCGGTCGTCCTTGACGATTTCGTTTATTGGCTGGTTCGATCGACATCACCGATAGGTTGGTGAATTCCAAATGCGTTTGGCCTGCTCCTAGACCATTTCCTGGTGAATGTTGTTGCAGTTGCAATTGATGTTACCGATACGACTGGCTATTAACCGGACTCTGTGCTTTGTCACGGTCACTGGTGACATTGTTGGTTACTGTTTCTAGGACAGTTGATGACGCATTCGTAGAATGCCCTGACGGTAGATCTGGCACGGATCCTGTATTTTCCATAGCTATTGCTTGCTCTTGAAGCGTTTTGTATACGCTGTTAGTGGTTGTTGAATTATGTTCAAGGTGGACCAGTTCTTCTGGGTCGGAATTGTAAGTTCGCAACCCACGAGGAACGACCGGGTGATGGGCCTGCTGGTGTTTACTCACTGGGAGTGTGTGCGGTTCCTTAACCGCTTGTTTGATGGCGACTTCTTGCAGCTGCACTGCACAGTTGATCGGCGTGGCCCACAGTAGTTGGCGAGACTGGGTCGAGCGCAAACTGGGCCTCGATCAGCCTCGGTAGTTTGTTATTGCCTCGATCGGCGGTTCTCTTCGTACGTTCTTGTGGTGGCCGAACGTCCTTCAATTCTTCTTCTTCAGTCAAAATGGGCAAAAACTTTTCTTCAGGTTCACCAGGTTTACAATTTGCCAAGTCAGCCTTCTTCATGTGGGCAGCAGACAATAAATGAGTATCGTAATCGACCTGGGTAGAAATTTCCTTATCACATACAGGACATCTCGGATGCAAGAACTTCTTCAATTGCGTGTGGCCTTCAGGCTTGCGATGACCCATCAGGTTATTATGGAAATTATGGTCACACATGGTGCAATACTCCAATGCACGCCCCTTAGATCTTCCTAGACGCTTGGAACGATCCAATTCGCTAGTTCTCACCACGACGAACATTCAGAATTCCTGAATAAATTATTGAGGTTACTAGCCAGGTTAATGGCTTGGGAATTCATGCCTTTACCACCAACACCACTTCCGCCTCCACCGCCACATTGGCGCATATTGCCACCTCCAACTGCGGCCACCACCACCACCTTGGCTACCGCCCCAAAGGTTTTCAGCATGCGTTCCCATGCGGTTATTTCCGGATATGGGACCATTTCCACCATAATTCCCTCCAAAATTGCAATTACGGCGGTACGACATGGTTAGTTTAGTGAGGGCAGAGCCCTCATTTATTTGGGTTAATTTAAATTAATATAAAACCTTACAGACTATCTTAAAATCTAGAGTAGTATTTAAGATATTATTAACCAAAAAAAAAAAGGAGAAAAAACCAGGAAGGTGAAGATGACTGGGCGATAGGGGAGGTAGAAGGCTAGGGGAGAGCGAGTGTATGTGTGGTGGTAAATGCGGCATATGTGAGACAGTGACAATGAAGGGCATATGTACGGACTGGTGCGGGTGGGGGGTTAGTGAGCTGGGGGATGGGGGGGAGAGCACGTAAAACAATCGGGGGTTACGTACGTTACGGGAGGTTTGTATGAAATGTTAATGTGGAGAGCAAGCTTGGACAATTGATTTGGTTTTTTAACAGCCGATCGCATAATTTTTGGTAAAGTTGTACATTTATTGTTTTGTGATGTAATGGTGTCTTTTTGTGTTGGACTTTGTGGTTGCGACTTCATTCGTGGTGTGTTGGAATCTTCTGTTACCGGTATGCTTATTACTGACGGTACTTTACTTACAACATTCGCTATAGTACTGTTTAATGACATCATCCCTGGAGCATGTTTGGGTAGGGTGTAGGTAACATGATTGTTTTGTAACGGGTAGAAGGTTGAGGAGTTAATTTACCCAGACTTTGGGATTTTTCAGCACTTAGCTGGCTTGAGATGTGAATAGTTAGAGCCGGGGGGATGTTTTTGTCTTCTTTACGGGGGACTGGAACCGATTTAGGGGGTTGGACTTTATGTTGTGATATTATTGGGATTGTTTCACCAGAATTTTGTGTTGAATGAGGTTTTGGTGGGCGCGATTGCAGACCGGTGGAAGAATTGACTGTCTTTGGGTTAAATTGGTTTTTATACATTTTCGGTGGTAACGCTGGATTTGCCTCTGGGTAATTGATTATTTAGGTTTCCGGTGGAATACAAGGATGTACTCTCAGAAACGACGGTTTTATTATTACTAGATGGCTTTACCTTTTGGGAAGCTGGTGTCTTCTCATCGGTTGTTTTGTTACCTCCGATGTATGATTGTAGAGCCGAGTGGGTTTCAAAAGTCGGAGTGTCTGTTTTTATATCACCAACTTGCTTTGAAATTGTTGAAATTCGTGTATCATTTTCGGGAAGTAAATTCAATTGTTTGTGGTAACTCTTGTTGATACCACTAGAGCTAGTAGCGTTTTTTAATGTACTACTGCCACTTGCAGCCGATGTCGTGTCGGTCGAAGTTGTTTGGGGAGTACATTTGACAGTTATAGATGGAATGTTTGGTACCATGCTTTTCGAGCTGAAGCTTTAACGAGATTTTACTAGTTTTGTGCTAAGGCCTGAGAGAAAAACGTTATTCGTTCGAGAATTGCTTAGTTGATTTGTGCCCATGTATGACGTGGGAGTGTGTGGTATTGGACATTGACAAGATGATCTCTTATTCACTGTTGTGGTAGTGCTGCTATTAATAGTTGCAGCGCCAGTAGAAGTTGATATTGATTTAGTAACTAATGTAGATGGTTGTACTGATTTGGAAATTTGTTGGGAAGTTTGTGCTAATGAGTCAACTGCGGCAAAGTAACGAGGTATGGTTCTGTGATAACGACGAGAAGTTGTTTGTGTTTTGTTGCATGTTTTAATTAAGGAAGTTTGCGAAGCAATTGGAACACTGCTGCTGATGGTACTTATCTCCTGAAATCTTGCGTTATTTTCAGCTGCCATGGAATATTGCTGTGTTGCTGGGTGTTCTGATTTGTTTACTAGTGCGGCTACGTTTGTTCGTTCACTAGTAGACGTTGAAACGAAGCTAACACCAGCACTGGCATTGCTTCCATAATGAACCATTTCTTGAATAGGATTTTGTTTTTGCATACGTCGATTCGAACTATTCAAATGGCAGTTTTTGTAAGAGCATTCGGCTACTTGAACGCTATTTGATTGTTGTACGCTTGGTGTTTGCTGATGAGGCTGCTGATAATGATGTTGTTGCATCTGTTTATGTTGTGTTTGCTGATGTAATTGTTGCACTTGAGATTGTGACAGTTGCTGCTGCTGTTGAGAATGATAATGAAACTGTTGTCTCCTCTGTTGAAATTGAATATGTTGTTGGGCCTGCTGATAGTGCTGCTGGCGCTGAGTATTATGCAGTGACGGAGTTGATGTCTGAACACAAATAGAATTAGTTGGCATATGTAGCCGTGAATTATTGGTAACAGCAGATGCCACCCTAACTTCATTTAAATTGTTCAATGCTGTGGAACAATTTGTTGGTGCTTGTGTTGTATATGATTGATTAGAAATGCAACTGAAAAGAGGCTGGTGACTCTCGCCTGTAGCAATTGTTGTTAAATTACCACCACTATTGATGTTGATGTTTATCAAATTCGTGGTGCTTTGAGTAATGTTTTGTTGATGATGTTGCGTCTGCTGAGGTTGTACTTGAGCAACAACTGTCTGCGTTGAATGTTGCGCTTGTGCTTGACCTAGTTGGTTATGTCGACCTGCATCACTTGATATATCAGCCGGATTTAAGCCCACTGGAAGTGAACGGTGCGTAGTTGTTGCAACGCTCACAGTGCATTGGACACTAAGGGATTCGGCTTGAGAAATGGCAACCGCTTCTTCATACAGTGGTGGCGCTTCGCCTCTTGGAAAGTAACTACTTGGTGGTTTCCAAAATGGGTAGTGTGGTGGTGGTCCGCCTTAAAGGTAATCCACCCCACTGAGGTTATCCTCCATATATCCCTTATTTCCAGCAATGTACCCAATGCTGGCGAGAATACTTCGCTGGTCCTCGGTATTTTGTCTTCTCTCGCGTGCTCTGATTTATCTTTGTCGTTTTACGTTTTACGGTTTACCAAGAAGAACACCAGAGTGAGTGATAAAGTGGCTGTTACGCCACTGGCCACGAGTCAAACTCCAAAATCTATGCTTCCATCCGTAAACTGTTCATCCAAGCAAACTACTTCGCAGCATGTGTTCCCATTTGCTAGAGCCTGGAACGACTTGCATTTGGTGAAGGCTTCACATAAAACCACTTTGCACGCTTTTGGAAGACAACTGTCACATATGCACAACCGACAGCTATCTGGCCTTGGCATATAGTGCATTCCACTCTCGTATAGTTTACCATTGTAATCAGGACAGTGACTTCCCGCAATCAGGCTCGAGGTTGCAGCCAGGATATCTCGAACGTTTTCAATGAATATCAGTGCAAGTAATAGAAACTTGTTCATTTTCACACGTAAAACCACTTTGCACACTTTTGGAAGACAAATGTCACATATGCACAACCGACAGCTATCTGGCCTTGGCATATAGTGCATTCCACTCTCGTATAGTTTACCATTGTAATCAGGACAGTGACTTCTCGCAATCAGGCTCGAGGTTGCAGCCAGGATATCTCGAACGTTTTCAATGAATATCAGTTCAAGTAATAGAAACTTGTTCATTTTCACACGTATCAGTGGTTTGCGATTAAATTGGAAAACAGCCCGAGAATAATACAACTTAATTAGTCGCAACAACAATCCGAAAATCTATTTGAAGTTTTTTGAAAAGTTTACACTGGATTGTCATCGTCCTTCCTTAGCTTTTTTGTGGTTGAAAGGCATGTTTACGAGGACGGTCTGAAAAGTTTCCGAACTAACAAAGATGCAAGACTTTTTTTTTAAATGGTTTTTTATTTTTCTACATAGTCACCTTGTGTGTCTACACATTTCACCCAGCGATGTTCCCATCTCTCTAACCCGTCCAAATAGTACTCGGCGTTTTTCCCTGCAAAATAACTGTTCACGAAGGTGATTGTTTCCTCATTTGACGAAAATCTCTGTCCTTCGAGCGCAATTTTTAGATTGGGGAACAAAAAGAAGTCGCTTGGGGCTAGATCTGGTGAGTAAGGCGGATGGTCAAGCAGTTCAAACTGTAATTTGTGGATTTTCGCCAAGACAGCCCCTGAGGTGTGAGACGGCGCGTTGTCTTGATGAAACAGGATTTTGTTTTTCTGCAAATGTGGCCGTTTTTCCGCAATTTTGGCCTTCAGTTGGTCAAGTAATGATGTGTAGTATGCTCCTGTAATGGTTTTTCCTTTTTGAAGATAATCGATTAAGATAACTCCATGACTATCCCAAAAAACAGTCGCCATCACTTTCCCAGCCGAAAAATCAGTTTTTGCTTTTTTTGGAGCCGATTCCTCCTTTACAGTCCACTGTTCTGACTCTATTTTTATTTCGGGCGTATAATGGTGTATCCAAGTTTCACCGACAGTAATTAATCGGCGCCAAAACTCGGATTTATTGCGCCTATACTGCGCCAACAGAGCGTTGGAAAAGTTCATACGAGCACGTTTCTGGTCTAACGTGAGTAAACGCGGCACCCAACCCGCGGACAGCTTTCTCATGCCTAAATCTTGACTTAATATGTGACAAACACGTTCTTTGGACATTTTCATAGCCTCTGCTATCTCTCTCACTTTAATTCGGCGGTGGTCTACCACCATTTGGTGAACTTTAGCAATGTTATCGTCAGTCGTTGCAGTTTTTGGACGTCCCGAACGTCCATCGTCTTCCAAGCTCTCACGGCCACGTTTAAATTCAGCTGCCCAAAATTTCACTGTGGTAAATGATGGTGCAGAGTCCCCATACACCGAGTCCAACTCATCTTTGATTTGCGTAGGCGTATTGCCTTTCAACCACAAAAATTTAATGACAGCTCGATACTCAGTTTTGTCCATTTTCTGACTGTCAAATAAAAAGTATGCGTCCAATATGGCTACATTCACTAGCTTTTATTGACGAGTGCTACTATCTTCACGTTGAGCTCGGAAACTTCTCAGGCCACCCTCGTATACTGTAAATAAACAAATAAATGAAAAATGAAATATTTAAAATTCAAATTGGTAATATAAAATCAATAAATAAACAAAAATAAAAGTTTATCAATGCAATGTAGTAAAATCCACATATGGTATACCGGTGGCCTCCCTACACCACAGTTAACACAATAAGAAAATGATCTTTGTACACACTGTATGTACTTCTACAGCACTAGATAACTTAATTTTTGTTTAACAAATTTGAAACATAATTTTTTTATTCCTTTCTTTCATTAATATAGTGAAACGTAGGAATAATGGTCTGTAGTTCTTTTATATGAAAATATTAATAAATCGTAATATTCATTAAATAATTTATTAGTATATGAAATGTTTATTAATAAAATGAAACTATGACCGATTTGATTTTTAATAAAACAATATATTTAAATTTGAATATACGCATGAAAGTTAAATAAATGTAATACGAGAAATCAAGATGATGGTAGATGACTAACCGTGGTGCTAAGACGACTTGCGGTGATCTTGTTTGTTAAGGGGGTATCCTGGTGTGGCGGCTTTTTGTTTTAATCTATACTATACCACTTGATATTATCTCAAAATCTCAAGTATGAAACTGCGTTTTAATGGGTCAAAATGAGCTCGAAAGCATGCATCCCCGAGCACACCGTATACTGTTCGGAAACCTAAAATACATTTTTCTCAAAACCATGTTTTCCAAACGCGTGTTCCTTTTTTTTTTTTACTAATGAATTTTTGCCAGATTTGTATGTTGTCCAAGTGTTCCGCCGAACACTGTTTACCGCAGAGAAAAGAATACACCAACGGAGCGCAAGGAGCACAAAATTGAAACACGAAATGTTTTTTTTTTTCTTTTATTAATTTTGCTTTATTTCTTTCGTTTATATAAAACAAGGATTTACTCCACTTACGCCCGTGGCGATTTATTAAGAGTTATTTAAATGTCAAAACACACACAGACTGTAAAATTTGGTTGTCGCGAAATGATCGAGGATGCAGTTTCAATGTTCATAGTTCTTTATCATTCTATCTGTATCTTTCAATATTCCGATTACTCACGAAACTACACTCGCGGGCCGTTCAAGAATTAAATTAATGGCGCAACGTGGATCGAGCTCCTCTGTGGGGTTCTCAGACTCCTGCTCGAAGTAGCTGTTAATTCGCCAGTTGTGATTCGCCAACTGGGAATAGCCAACAAAAGAGGAGGGACCGGAACAGCAAAGGTCACACTCGACGCACCGGAACTCGTGGTCGTCTTCAATACCAAGTAAGATACACAACAAGCTAACGGTGCGATAGTTTCAGGATCTTTTATTGTACGTAACAAAACAAGACCTAATGGCCATAAAAAGTAAAATTCAAAAATCACTAAACTAACGTTCGCCGAGCAAGATAACTCCAATATAATGATTGACCCATTTTTTAACTCGTGCTCCTATATGTAGGCATTCATACATAGTCTTTTCCTCCGCCGTTAGAAACATCAGATCAAAAAACCCGTACCACAGACCAGTAATTACAGCAAAAACTGTTCTATGATCCAGTGCTGTTTGCCAATCTCCGTTGGCAGGTGGATCACGCCATATCCAGTGCATTGGAATGCTATTGCAAACTTAGCAAAAACGACCACCTATGGTGCGATCTCATGCCTACCTTCAGGGCGTGGCAGATCCGAAGTTTGTAAGTTTCTCTGGTTTGCTAATAGGTGGGTCTGCAGTTGAATTGTGGGTGTTTGTTCTCCTTATATTTTGTCGGTGATAAATCGATTTACCCTTGTTGATTGTTTGTTGCTTGTGCTGCAACATCTTGCCGGGCCGGCGAAGACACTTAGATCAAGGGTGATTACTTCCTTTGTATATTGTAGACTATAGAAGATCGCCGCATCACTTATGCTGATCATCAGCGGGGGCATTGTGGATGGGCAGGTGGGTGGCAATATTAGTGTTATTGGGGTATGCTTTTAATTATAATCCATTATTGTTTATTAGTTATATATTAACGTAATTCATAATCGATTATTAGTGTTAGTGTGTGTGTGTGTGTGTGTGTGTGTGTGTGTGTGGCTATTCATTTGTCGTTGGAAGATGGCAGAGTTTAGCTATGGGACGCTTTAGGGTTGCCGTTGCTGTCCGGATTGTCACAACTCGAATTTTGCCGTCCGTGCCTGGATGTGTTTAAATTCGGCCTAACCTCCAAAGGGTGGGAGGTGTCTGCTCATCCAGTATGAGCACAGGGTGTCCTACTTTCAGCTGATAATTGGAGGCAAGCCATTTTGGGCTCTGCTGGAGACGAGCGAGATATTCGGATTTCCATTTCTTCCAGAAGTCTTGCTGGATTTTTTTGTAGGAGCTGCCATCTATCCAAGTAGTTTGCTTTGGTGTCGGTTACATTCCTTTCTGGGGCATCGGTGTGTATGGGTGGTTTGTAACGTAACTCCGTACGTAGCGTAACAATATGTTGTTGAATTACAAATTGGCATTTGATTAAGCCAGAGAGGTTGCGGATCCAGATTGTTATCAGGAAGAATAATCTGCTGATCAATAGCAGCCTTCGTTCCATAGTGTCGCAGGATGAAATAGTCCCCAAGGTATCTTTCTTCTTGTCTGGTGGGTGGACCATGTGTTCATTTTTCGCTCTCCGTTGATATGATTTCTCGAAGGGTGCCGGCATCTTTCCTTGTTCCTCATCTTCTATATCCTCTAATCTTGTTATCGAAAGCCCAGCTTAGACACCGACTTTGTTGAAGTGGTGCCCCCAGACACGTGATTCGCGGTGTCTGGGCGGTGATAAGAGGGTGCCCCCAGAGCTTTGTGTCCAGGCGGCGAGAAGTGAGGAACCCCAGACACGTGACAGCGATGTGCCGAGGTGGCGAGAAGCGACAAATCCTGATGCGTGAGCGATGAGTCCAGACGACGAGAAGCGGTGTACTCCAAACTGTGACAGCCTTCCGATGATATGATCTCCCGATGGGTGCCGTCATCTTTTATGCCCCCTAACCTTGTTACCGAAAGTCCAACTTAGACACCGACTCCGTGAGAGTGGTGCCCCCCAGACACGTGATTCGCGGTGCCTGGGCGGTGTTAAGAGGGTATCACTTAGATAAATTTGGTGAGACTGCTGTTTAGGATTCCGCCATTTAACCTCATGTATGGGGTTCCGGTATGTCGTTGTTTGCGATTGTGGAACACATTCGCTGGTTTGCCATTGCTGGTGTGTTGTGAACCTGATTTCACCTTTCGTAAATCAAATGGCGTAGCAATTGTAATCGGTTCAGAGGTTACTGACTGAACCGTTTGGGTTTGCAGGGAGCCAGCTGACGAGGCCAAGCCAGACAGTCGGAGAGTCTGGGCTGGCATAACAGCTGAGATTATCGACCGTTGTATATCTCCGACATTTTGTGGAGGAGGTGCCTTTAAGGCTTTATCTGCCGCATCAGCCGCGGCAGGTCTTTGATGAATATTTGTCCTGTTCCAATGGTTAACATTCATCGTCTGCTTGATTAGGTTGATGTCTGTTAAGCTCTGTTGGAACTGCGTTGTTAGTTGCGAACTGATCGGACCATTGAAACTATTTGACCTTTGTTTTCGAGCGATGTAGTTGCCGTTAAGTTGAAAACCTTGTAGTTGTGCAGCCACACCGTGCCTTGGAATGTTGCCATTTATAATTTGCTGAGATCGAGATGCCCCAGATGAGGCTGCTGATTCAGCATGACGTCCACTTAGTAGGGTTACAGCCGGTCGTGTAATATTGTTATTGACCACTTGTACGCTCGCCATCTGCGTAGCACCGCTTGCGTTCAGAGTCAAACGTGATAGCTGTAGCTGGTGCCGTTGTAGTTGGGGATGAGTTCGACCTACACCGCTAATGCCATTGACTGGCCTTGGGGTAATGTCTCTATGGAGACTGACATTTGTGTGGCCAGCATTGCCTGATGGTGGATTCGATCCGTTAGTTGAATGATGGTGTCGAGAAAGATCATTTCGGTTTTTATTATGATGGCAACCATGAGGATGATCTTGCTGGCCTTGAAGACCAGACGAAGCCGCTGCGTTTCTCGAATTGCTAGAGTTCGCTGAATTTCCTTTTCGTCCAGAATTAGTTGGCTTCTTCCCTTGGTACTGGTTCGTGGAAATTCGTCCTCCAGTATTAGTTGTTACTCTAGAATTCGAAATATAGGTTCCATCACCTGATTCGTAATTTCGCTTTCGACGTCTATTTGATGAACATATACTACGGCCATGAGGTGCAGTCATTATTTGTGAGACAACATTAATTCCATGATGATTTTCAATGGTTGTATGAAGCGATGTTACTGTTGATGGGACCTTGAAATTGACGCCGCCCGAAAGCACCCAGCCAAGTTCTGTCTGCTGGGCCATGGGGGTTCCTGGTGGTCCCTTGATAATCCCTTCTTGTAGAATGGCTGGATACACATCGCTACCAAGTAACATGTCGACCTCACCTGGTTTACTAAACGATGGGTCGGCGAGCTGAATATTTTGGATGTGACTCCAGTTGTCAGACGATATATTCTGCGTCGGGAGCATAGACGTAAGCTTGGGTAAGACCAATGCCCTCAGCTGAATGTTAAAATCCTTATTCCCATTCGAATGTATCGTTAATGATACCGCATGCCTGGATACACTGGTATTGTCTTCTCCGACGCCTCGGATGTTAGTGAGATTCCTTTCCATTTTTAACTTTAGCAGTTGTGCGGCAGACTCAGAGATGAACGAAGCCTCCACTCCAGGATCGAGCAATGCTCTCAGCACCACAGGTTGTCCAACATTTGGGAAGACCTTCACTAATGCAGTAGCCAGAAGGACTGATTGTACCTTATGGTTTTCGGCTACGTACGTATTATGTGCCGAAGTTGTCCTAGAGGGGGATGTAGAATGCTGCGCCTGGTTCGTTGTTGCGTGTTGAGTGGAAGAGGAACTGGATGGAGATGGTGACTGGCTATCCACCGTTGAACGGGGTTCATGAGCATTCATTTGGTTGGCAGAGTCAGGTTTGTGCAGCAACGAATGATGCTTCTTCTTGCATGTCCAACACGTGAACATGCTAGTGCAGGTTCGTATGGTATGTGCATCTGAAAGGCAGTTGAAACATAGTTTATTTCTCCGAACGACCTCCTGTCTTTGGTTCGGATTCAATGCCTTGAACTTGTCACAATCTTTGATGGGATGTGAGGCCCGGCACATGGGACATTTGCCAATAGTTGAATTGAATGCGCGAACTGTACCTTGTGTGTGCCTCTTTGATCTTGGTTGCGATAACTCTGTTGTGGATGGGCCCATCACTTCTAAGGTTCTTGCCCTCATCAACAAGAAGTCTTCCAGTACGCTGTAAGTCGGATAGTCCACATAAGAAGCTATGTTAGATTCCCATTGTCCTCGAGTAATCCGCGGTAGTTTCTGCACGGTATGGTATATTAGAACATCTTCCCAAGATTTTACTGCGACCCCTAGATGTTTTAGAGACAGCCTTGCCTCATTTGTGGTGTCTAAGAGAAGTTTTAGGCCATCGGACGATTCTTGCGCAAGCTTTGGTTGGTCGAAAAGCAATCTGAATTGGTTATCCTTTAACCATCTTACGTTCTGGTAACGCTTCACCAGAGTTGCCCAAGCGCTTTCAAAATTACCATCGGTGATGGCAGTGTTCCTCAGTAATCGCTCCGCTTCACCACTTAAATTAGTCTTCAAATAGTGCAGCCGTTGAGCATCAGAAATGGATGCATTTTTTATCACCAGACCTTCAAATAGGCTTTTAAATTCAGGCCACATTTGGTATGAGCCTGAAAAGGTCGGAATTTTAATGGCCGGAAGTTTCAGCTCGACTGTTGGAGATCTCGAAACCGCTGCTGAATTGTTAAGAGTCTGGCGTAGGTCCTCGGTGACCGCCAATTGGGATTTTAAGTCGGATGAGTACATGTAGTACAACTCCTTCAAAGTGTGAAATACTAAGGAATCCATGTACTTCACCTTTGCATCTTCATTAGGTGCTGCGACAATCTTCTGGTGCAGTCCTCGCGCTTCGTCAAAAGATCGCTCCAAGTTAGACAAACGCGCCTCATTCATATGAATGGACTTGGCCGAGTGGTCTAAGGCCAAATATGCCTTGTGATCCGCAGTTAATTCGCTTGCAATGTTTTGCAAGCTATCAATGAGATTCGGCACCCTCTGTTTACTCATGTTGTGTTGTAGAGACTCGAAATTACCCCGAACGACCTATGCAGTTGCTGGCAAGTGCGCGAAGATGCAGCCCGAATGAAATGCGTAAAAGGTTGTCGTGAATTGTTCTGTTGACGACTCAACTTCTAAAATGAACCACGTGTGTCGTAAAGTATCTGCAACGCCGTTGACAAATTGAATAGAGGAAAGTCAGCAGCCAAAAATGCTGAGATCGCTGGAACGATTTCTACAGATCTACCTGAAATTTATTTTGTAGATTGTAGACCAATAAACAGCCTTGGATTGACAAATGAACAACTCCGAATTTTGAAAAGTGGACTGTATTTGATAAATTGATTATTGTATGGTAGAATTCTTATCCTTTCGAACGAAATTGTTTAGCTTGTCGTTATAATTGTAGAATTTAGAAAATGAAACAGAAACTATTTCGTGCTATTATTTATTTCGCTGATTACCAAAAACAATTAATTAACTGAAGAAGAGAAATAAAAGTTTTGTTCTGCATCTCAATTGTACGCTTTCTTCTGCTTCTTTAATGTTATAGCTTAATCAGCTATATTGGTTGTCCACTGTTCCCAGAATCTCACCCTGGATTATTCGTTGTTTGCGAAGTCCTTGGTAATGCAAATTTGTTTTTAGCGCTTCGTACCTCCGAAGCCAGACTCAGCTCCGGATTAAAGGGGAAAGATGTCTTGCCCAGTACGATCGTGAATAGATTATTGTACAAATTTATTTTATTTTATTAAAAAAGAATGTTTTGTCCTATGTATACTATTATTTAACACAGCCAAATACACTCCGAAGTTAAAAATCGAAATTAATAAATGATGAAATAGAAATTAATAAAGATGATGTCTGCCTTGCATCCACCGATAACACTGATATATCGCAAATTACGACCGCCGCTGTAGTCACTTTTAAACACACCACACCACTTTCTTATGTTACGATCCAATTCGGATCAAAATTAATCAATACAAATTATACATTGCCACCTACCTGGTCACAAATCTGCCAACAGGATCACGCCAACAAGATCGTCTTTGAAACAGACTGATGCTCCTGATGAATGATGAAATCCGACTTCAATCCTCTGCAGAACACGTTTGGTCTACGGCTGGCCAATGTACTTGAGGGTTGGTTCCTTCTCTGGTGGTTGTGATTTCGATGAGCTTCTTCTGGTTGCGGATGCTACGATCCGGCTCAAAGGACCATGTTAATTCGCCAGTTGTGATTCGCCAACTGGGAATAGCCAACAAAAGAGGAGGGACCGGAACAGCAAAGGTCACACTCGACGCACCGGAACTCGTGGTCGTCTTCAATACCAAGTAAGATACACAACAAGCTAACGGTGCGATAGTTTCAGGATCTTTTATTGTACGTAACAAAACAAGACCTAATGGCCATAAAAAGTAAAATTCAAAAATCACTAAACTAACGTTCGCCGAGCAAGATAACTCCAATATAATGATTGACCCATTTTTTAACTCGTGCTCCTATATGTAGGCATTCATACATAGTCTTTTCCTCCGCCGTTAGAAACATCAGATCAAAAAAACCCGTACCACAGACCAGTAATTACAGCAAAAACTGTTCTATGATCCAGTGCTGTTTGCCAATCTCCGTTGGCAGGTGGATCACGCCATATCCAGTGCATTGGAATGCTATTGCAAACTTAGCAAAAACGACCACCTATGGTGCGATCTCATGCCTACCTTCAGGGCGTGGCAGATCCGAAGTTTGTAAGTTTCTCTGGTTTGCTAATAGGTGGGTCTGCAGTTGAATTGTGGGTGTTTGTTCTCCTTATATTTTGTCGGTGATAAATCGATTTACCCTTGTTGATTGTTTGTTGCTTGTGCTGCAACAGGCGGTTTGTTGTTTTAATCGATAGTATACAAACCCCAAGTATGAATCTGCATTTTAATGGGTCAAAATGAGCTCGAAAAGCATGCATGCCCGAGCACACTGTATAGTGTTCGGAATCTTTAAAACTAGATTTACGAAACCCGTCAATTTGACGGATTTAACTTTTTAAATTGAAATATCAAAAAAAAAAAAAAAAAAAAAAAAAAAAAAATACCAATTAACATATGTTGGTTATTATTGATACAATGATATGCAAATGTATCACTATCCTCTTTTGTTATCGGCCTTTTAATTTTGCGGAAATGTATTGTATATACCTATTTTACGGAAACCCGTCAAATTGACGGATTATGAAAGGACCTGTGGCTGGTTTTTATGATAACATCCGCAAGGATGCGAATTGATAAAAACTTCACCGACGAAAAGACAAATCACAAACACCAACGACGAGTTCAACACAAAAATTGTCTAACACAAAACAGCGAACACAAGCACAAAGAAAAACAGGAACAATTAAAACGCACTGGTGTAGTTTATTATTTAAACATTGGATTTTTATTTTCCTGATGACTGTTCCTCACTTACAGGCTTTGGAAATTATTAATTTTTAACATAACAATTGTTGTACATCGTAACAGAATACAACATAAAAAATCACACAAAGAAATACCAGACACTTAACACCGATTTCACTCGAATATGTAGCGAACGAGATTTTCCGTAGACACCGCTATTGCGATACTTATTTTTTTGTCGACTCTCCGCGGGGAGTTGTCCTGAAGGTGCGGATCCTCTGGCTGTTAAAAACTGACTCCTCGATGTCTCTTTACAGACATCCAACAAAACCGAAGTTAATGGATTCCCCGCCGAAGGGTAGCCAATGGTGAAGGTCATAAAAAAAAAAAGGAAAACAGGAAAAACTCATGTTGCAGGTCAAATCTGCTGCTACATGTATGGGCAAGATAAACTGCCGCCATCCGCAAGGGATAGATTCTTTGATTGACGTGAGTCAATAAAACTCTTGCCGAAGGCAGGAATCTATTTTGGGATAATGAACCAAGCATTGGGTGTGACCGTTGCTAGTTCGTTAAAAATAAATATATTTCGGTCATGTACAATTCGATGCATGTTGTTTTAGGATATGTTAATCCCGTTGGCGGTACCGTCAGGCGAAAGTATCTGCTTGGGCGTTTACTTTGTGTAAACGAAAGCAGCTTCGATAGCCAGCGTGAGAATCGTGGCTACTCGTTGCTTAAGTGAATATTCCTAGACATGACCAATGCTGGTGATCGTTCCTGGATACGGCAACGGATCGTAAAATCGATCATGCTGATAACCAAACAAATATGCGCGCCTGAAAGGCCAATGTTTAATTTGATCTTCTCTTCTTTAGGAAAGATAGATCATAGGACATGCCGTTGAAAATCTGGCTTGCAGATCTGCAAGCAACCCGAAATGACTTCTAGGACAATGGATGGGTACAAAGATAACACACGGAAAGATTAGCGTGTGTTGGTGGATATGTGCCATCCATTGTTCGGTCGCGGAAGCTCGGTTGATGCTGAATTGATGTCATGGGAAGATGATAATCTTGTCAAGAATTATGTTTCCAGGTTTGACCGCTCGAAGAGGGCTTGGACAGCCCTTAAAAAGGTAAGCTGCCTATGGGGTATTTATGTCGGTTATCCTTGGGGATAACTGAATTGATTCCAGCAAATTGGTTGGCAGTTAATGCCATAGCAAGATTGTGTAATCTTGCCGAAATTCAACTTTAAGGTAAGTTGTATTTGCTGGTAATGGTGGGGATCGAGCGATGCGTGGCTCTTCGGGCCCTGAAAAGCCCCACAGACCCATTGTTCTCCCTCTGCTTGCCCTAATTTTGAGCAGCGAGGCAAATGCTATATGTATTACATTGTGGCGGTTCTACGAACCACACAAATTACCTTTAGCATAATCCATGACATATCCCAACGCAACATTGAAATCAATGGTCAAACCCAATCGAACTAAACGTTCAAATTCTCTAACATTGAATTCAATTCAATTTCATCCAATTCCCTGAAATCAAATAGCATAATGCATATCTTCTTATGTGTGCTATTCTTATGTATGCCTCCAAATCTCCTACAAGATCCAAAACCCAAAAAGGGCACGTGTCCAAACAAAGGAATATCTATTCGATGCCGACACACGATTCTCGCAATCATAAACATCCGAATGCATATCTTCACATGCCAGATGTTTTATGACTTGTAAATGCACCAATCTAGAGACTAACACCCAATTTCCACGGATCCTGTGTTACCCATCTGAAGTGCACGAAAACTCGTGTTGTTATAAGCCAGATGGATAACACAAACAAAGCCCAAAGAAAGGAGCAAGAGATAAGCGGCGATGCGTCTGGATCTTCGAAAGAAGATAAAGGTACGAGGAGTTGAATTGGGAATTGAAAAGGAAAAACTTTTAGAACGGCGTCATAGAGAACTCTCACAAGGAGGTTTAACGGTTCGGTATTCAAAAGAGAAAAACCAAGGAATAATCTACTCCGAACCACACAGTCGTCCCGTCATAGAGAACCTAACAAGGTAGTTAGTCCACGCCGCGGAATAACTCGCTACCGAAACTGCCTCACGAAGGGCAAACAGGTAGGTCGTAATTTGAAAATCTATGAATATATTTACTTTTATTATCATAAAATGAATATATTACTTTTTAGGTAAAAATCATGGACAAGAATAAAAAAAAATGAATTGCTACAAAAAACAATTAGCATAAACGACGACTTATCTGATACTGAATCAGATGCACACATTCCTGAACTATGTGAAAGCGTTGAAGTAATTGTGGAAGAAAATAATGAAATTGAACTTTCCGATAGTGAAGATGAAAATTTTCGTAATATATGTCGTAGTAGGAAAGGTATGTGTATTCTTTCTTCAAAATCTGAAAGCGATAGTAACATGGATACTGTAGCGAGCTTAGGGTTCGCTGGATTAATTATTTTTAATAAATAATAGCCGTTAAATCGATTTTGAATTAATGTAACACTTTATTTGTCCGTTAATAACAACTGTTACTTTTACCGTACACTTGATTATCGCATCTTTGACTCTGCTTACTTCTTACTTCTTTCCGATCTGCATGCGACGTATTTATACCGTTTTTCCTCCTTCTGATTCGGTGTTTCGTTTCCTCCCGTTCCGTAGCCTCGAATTTTCTATTGTTTATAGTCTCCAGTTTTACAGTACTTTCTAGAATATTCTAGTACTGATTTTCATATGCGTCACAATATTATAATGAGAACAATCTGACCGAAACATCTTCTGATGGGACTTTATGGCAAATATTAGAAGAAGGTGGAGAGAGTGGTAGACCACTAGCTTATTCTATATTCAAAGATGTCTCTGGTCGCACCGCCTATGCTAAAAGAATCATGCTTGGCAATGTGGGTAGTGCATTCCATCTTCAATGGAGCGGGAATTTCGCGTTGATTTGTGTAACATTCGCGGCTTGAGATGCAATTTCTCTTCTGTGTCTGCCCATGTTTCTAGCCAGAATCAAACTATCCTTGCACTTAGCGAAACCCAGATAATTACTAATACAGATATTTCCGATTTTAATCTACCTGGATATAACTTAGTACCTTTGTTCTTTCCACATCGTGGTATAGCCACATACATACGAAATGATATTGCTTATCAGCTTCCGCCACAGCTCTGTCCCAACCCAGTATTTAATTTCTCATGGTTAAAAATTCACGTTCGTAAGCATATCATACATTACTGCTTTCTTTACAGAAGCCCAAACTTGGATAGAAACGCATCCTTTAACGAATTTGATGCTCTGTTTGATTCTATCGATAGGATCTTGACCCTATCGTTAAATCGTTATTGCGGGTGATTTTAATGTACATAACTCTCAGTGGCTTCGTCACTCCGGAACAACAACACCCGAAGGTCAATATGTCCAGCTTTTTGCTGATTCAAATAGCTTAACTCAACTTGTCAATGAGCCAACACGGGTACTAGATATATATGGTCATTTCGCCAACATACTGGACTTGTTTCGCACCTCCCACCCAAACAAATACACGATTGAAGTTTCTTCTCCCTTGGGCGCTTCAGACCACTGTGTCGTGTCAGCTAAATTCCCTCTAACCAACAGTAACGTTAATGAGAAAGCTCCCAAAAGAACAGTATGGTTCGATTCTACGAGAAAGCCAACCGGGAAGGTCTGAACGACTTTTTTGGGAGCTTAAATTGGTCGTTATTTTTCCTCAATAACGATGTTGACTCTATAGCGGACACATTGACAGACACGATTCTACTTGGCATGTGGACCTTTATTCCACACAAAGTAAAGAGTATCAAACCCAAGAGACATATGTAGTTCCGGGTGCAGAGAAGCAATTAAGGCCAAAGAGTTGAGCTTCCGGTTGTATAAATCAAACAATACTGAGGAAAACCGGAAAAGATT
The DNA here is from genome assembly GCA_963931805.1 of Microdon myrmicae. NCBI lineage: Eukaryota > Metazoa > Arthropoda > Insecta > Diptera > Syrphidae > Microdon > Microdon myrmicae. The sequence goes on from OZ007496.1 coordinate 31,419,597, forward strand.
TAAGAGAGCTAGAAATGACTGCAATGCGTATATTCAACGCTCCAAGTTCTTGCATGACCAGAGAGTGAGACAAAAAATACGAAACTCTCCCACAGGTAGTAGAAACTTCTGGGCATTCGGGAAACACATTCAAAACTCAGTCTCTTCATCCATTCCATCGCTTATAGTCGATGACAAACCAGTCACCACTGCAATAGAGAAGGCTACTTGCTGCACATTTACAGTCAACTCAACGCTGCCTGATACATCAGTTCCACCTCAACTTGAGCATAAGCAGCACACCATGAGCCAGATTCGCTTCCGAACGCGTACTGTTGCCAGCGCACTTAAAGAGCTAAACGCACTCATATCCACTGGCCCGGACGGCATTCCCCCAATCCTCTTGAAGAGATGTTTCACTTCACTCGCTAAACCACTGCGGAAACTCTTCCATTTGTCTTATTCTACTGGTCGTTTCCCAAATAGATGGAAGTCAGCGAACATTCAGCCAATTCCCAAAAAGGGTGACAAATCATCCCTTTCTTCTTATCGACCCATAGCACTAACTTCTATTCTCTCCAAGGTAATGGAATCTCTTATCAACCGTCAACTTTCGAAATATCTGGAATCAAATGACCTCCTCAATGACCGCCAATATGGCTTTCGTAGCAACAGGTCCACAGGAGGTCTGATGGCGTACCTTACGGAAAAGTGGAGCCATTCCATCCACTACCTCGGTGAAAGGTTGCATTGGATATTACAAAAGTCTTCGACAGAGTTTGGCATCCAGCCCTTTTGTCAAAATTGCATTCCTATGGAATGGACAATTCCCTGATCCAATGGATAAGAGGCTATCTTTCTGGCCGTTCAATCCAAGTGGTTCTTGATGGTGTCAAATCTGTCTCCCATCAAATTAATGCAGGTGTTCCCCAGGGTTCGGTACTCTCATCCACTCTCTTCCTGATCTTTATAAATGATCTCTTGTCAATTACTCCTAACCCAATTCACTCGTTTGTTGATGATAGCACTTTGAATTTCTCATACTCATACGAACACTCCCGTCCAAACTCTTCGAACGTCACTACCAACCAGGAACTTATGCTTGATACATTCAATTCAGACCTATATCAATGGGGATTACCTAACCGAGTAGAATTCAATGCCTTAAAAACTCTGTGTTGCCTCTTGTCGTCAAAGGCGAGGCCCAAAGTAAATATACTGTCTATGAACGGCACTTGCATCGACGAATCCAAGGAACTATCAATCCTCGGAACTCGAATTAATTTGATTCTTCATTGGAATGATAACATATTTGAAGCTGCGATAAGTGCAGCCAAACGTATGGGGTTCCTTAAGAGATGCAAAAGATAGTTCACTCTATCCAACTTGGCCACTATTTACAGCGCGTATATTCGTCCAAAAATGGAGTTCAACTCCCATATTTGGTCAGGCGCATCCAAAACTGCACTACACCTGCTCGACAGGATGCAAGAGCTAGCAGTGAAATTTATTGGGGACTCAGCCATAAGTCGATCAATTCCGTCGTTAGAACACAGGCGCAACATATCATGCCTACCTCTTTTCTATAGGTATTACCACGGTCGTTGCTCAATTGAACTTGCTGAATGTGTTCCGCCCCTTCAGACACTTTCCCGCGATACCCGTCAATCTGTGAATACGCATCAGTTCACGTTGAAAGTAGACTTTAGACTCACAAATAAACATAGAGTCATTCCTTAGCCGAACCACACGAATGTGGAATGTTCTGCCTGGTTATGTGTTTCCTGGTTGTTGTGATGTCCAGACATTCAAGACCAATATACATCGACACCTCCTTTCCTTATCCACTTCCTCTCCATCCGCTGGCAGTGTGCTCTGACATTTAAGGGTACTTCAAAATCCCCTTTTGTGCGCGCATTAGTGTAAAAAAAAGATTTTTTTAAATAAATAATCGTATATTGGATTATATCAAATCTTGCACTGAAACTGAGGGATGCAAAGTTTTGAAAAAGGAATGGTCTCTTACACACTCTCAATTACGGGCTTTTTTAGCAATTTTATATGCCCGGGGAGCATATGAAGCAAAATCCTTGAAAGTTCTAAGAAATGGGGACCTGGTTTTTTTTTCACGAACAATGTCCAGGGATAAATTTGTGGAAATCCTTAGATTTATACGTTTCGACAAAAGGAATGAACGAAGTGAACGTCTGAAAACATACAATTTCACATTGATTTCCACTCTATGGAATACTGTGGGGGTTCTTTAAAGCATTCCCAAAGAACCACCCATTTCCTTTAAATCAACCTGCCTTCCCCTCACTCAACAAAGCCATTTCACTTACCTGCAATCGAGCAGCGTAAGCTACCCTTCATTATCTTTCACCTGGAAAGTAAATCTTCAGCAAAGGATGAATATCAACTAGATCATTCCGTTCATACTACATAAACCTTATACCAATCCGATCGGCTCGGCTCGTCTGGAACCATAATTGGTAAACACACGCTAATCTTTCAGCGTGTTCTTGTTCCAACAATCCGTTGGTCCAAGAAGACACGTCGGGCAACGTACTTGTTTACACAGCTACAGCCGATTTTTTCGACGATCGATCGCCTATGCCGGTAACCGATCATCGAGTTGGACTCGATATGATTGATATTTAAACAATCATTCCAATGATCATGTCCCACGTATCGTTTCCTAAGCTAAACAATCTCCACGCTAGCCCTTACCGCTGGTATAAGCGATAAGCATCCATTGGATCGGACACGATCATGATTGTTATTCAAAATATCATCCCAATGATCGTGTCCCACGATACGTTTTTCCTAAAACAAATATGCACCCATGCATTCTAGCCTTTGCCATCGTAAGTAACATCAACAGAAAAACTTATTCCCTATCGTATATGATGGCAAGGCAGCCTCCGTATTCGATCATCTATTTGATCAGTCGGATATTTGGATTTTCTTTTGTGCACCCTTCGCATCTGCGTTGTCGTGGCTGTATGGTCACAGGGGAAATTCTTCTATCAAAAACTCCAATTCGATCGCTTATTGGTTATCACCAAGGAAAAGATCGGATTGGCTACTCCCAGATCGATGGAAATCCATCACCGTCGCGGCTAGTGGATGTTGACGGCAACAGACACTAAGACTCAGATTTCATCGCCTTAAGTGTACACATGCACTATACGCGTCACCGAAGAGTCGGTTAATGGATATACGGGGTTGAGTCCGAGTTAGGTGTCGGTTTTGTCTTGTACGTGTCCTAAGCAATGTCGAGCTAGTGTCGAGTTACGTCCGGTTTTGCGCGAGTCATTGAATATAGCAACATATTTGTCATCAATTGAAAGACACGGTTAATGTGAAACTAACTTATACTGTAATTCCATCGAGTTAGTTATTAATTGAAAGCGAGAAGGTGTTAACGTGAAGCTAACTCATACTTCAATACCATCGAGTTTGTTATTAATTGAAAAAGACACGGTGTACTGTGAAACTGAGTAAAAAGGATGTTATATAACTAAAACCAATCAACTTGTTTCATTCATTGACTTTCACAGGTGATCAGTGTTTTGTTCCAACTCCAGCGTCTTTACTTGTTTATTTCTCCTCGGCGAACAATTTAAATTGAACTACCTGTGTTTTTATTCGTTTTGTCTTTTGGTGGTCAATCACTTTTTGCAGCAGACGGTGGAAGCTTAAGTGAATCCGTGCCGTACTAGACACCTACTTAAATCTACCCACAATACATTTATTGAAAATAGCCAGAATTGTTACAAACCAAACGCAAACATTGCAGTCGATGAACAATTATTCCCAACAAAGGCGAGGTGGCGATTTCTTCAGTACATGTCAAATAAACCAGATAAATTTGGCATAAAATTCTGGTTAGCATCGGAAGTAAAAAGTAACTATCTCATAAATGGTTTCCCATATTTAGGTAAAGATGAAATGCGACCGACAAAAATACCTTTGGGTGAACCCGTAGTGCTCAAACTTACTGACCCATATTTAAGTTGTGGACGAAACATAACCACAGATAATTTTTTTACTACTCTTTCACTTTAATGACCGAATGTCGGTGCTAAAAATACAGTGCCCATTGTACAATTATGTATTTATAAACGTACACGCCCCAACAGAATCTACGGACGAAGAAACGAAGGACACGTTCAACGAGACCCTAGAGGAAGTATTTGATGGGATCTCATCATACGATGTTAAAATCCTCCTCGGGAACCTCAATGCGAAAATTGGAAAGGAAGATATCTACAAACCAACTATAGGTAAAGAAAGCCTACATGACGTTTCAAATGATAATGGTATTCGAATTATCACGTTCGCGGCGTCAAAAGACCTGGTAGTGAAAAGCACGATGTTCAAGCACAAGCAAATCCATAAAGCCACATGGATATCACCCGACAGCGTAACGCGTAACCAAATAGACCACTTCTTCATAGACAAGACACCACTCGAATATCCTTGACGTAAGATCATATAGAGGAGCAGATTGCGACTCCGATCACCTTCTAGTGATGGGCAAAATTAGAAGTCGGCTTGCAGCAAACCCACATGGACAGTCACGGGAGACGAGCAAAAAGTTCGAGATTGATAAACTAAAAGACCCACACAAAAGGGCTGAATATCAAGACGAACTAACGAATAGATTTAGCATCCTAGAGAATGAGAGTAGAGAGGAAGAGGAAACCAATAATCTGGTCACTTAATGGGCACCGATCAGAGACACAATCAAACAAACCTCCCAAGAGGTATTAGGATTTAAGAACAACTAAGCCCAAACCTTGGTTTGACGATGAGTGCAGGGTGAAGATCGAACAACGTAAACGCCTCAGAATGATCCACTTAGAAGCATATGATGAAGTCAACGCAGTAAGATACGCGACAATTCGGAAAGGGACAACGAGACTTTTCAAACGCAAAAAACGCGAATGGAAGAAGACTCGGATCGAAAAAATCCTAGAAAATGCCAGAGCAAAGAACAGCAGAGGTTTGTATGCCGGCATAAATTCAATTATAAATGGTTACCGAGGGAGAGCCAAAATAATCCGAGACACAAACGGCTGTCTGGTGACAGAAAAAAAAAATATGGTGACAAGATGGAAGCAGTACTTTGAAAACCTGCTCAATGTGCGCACCCATCAACCACAAATAAACGCACCAGACGTATATACAACCGAGCCTCAGATCCCAGAGCCCTCTTTCGACGAAATTGTAGACGCAATAAATCGACTGAAAAACAGCAAGGCTCCCGGAGTCGATTGCATACCAGCAGAGCTTGTGAAGCATGGAGGAGAGGCAACCGCTCGAAAGATCCACCAGCTGGTTAAAACAATATGGGATAAGGAAGTCATTCCGGAGGAATGAAAAACCGCAATAGTCATCGCCATTTTCAAAAAAGGCGACAGATCAGACTGCGAAAATTACAGAGGAACATCACTGCTCCCAACCACATACAAAATATTAACACATGTCATACTGGCGAGAATCACACCGCACGCAGAAGAGATACTGGGAGACTACCAATGTGGATTCCGTAGGAACCGGTCAACAAGCGACCAAATGTTCACAATAAGACAATTACTGGAAAAGAAGTGGGAATACGGAGAGACGGTTCACCAACTGTTCGCCGACTTCAAAAAAGCCTACGACTCAGTCGCAAGGCAAATACTCTACCATATTGTAGTTGAACTGGGAATCCCGAAAAAATATGCCGCCCTCATTCAAATCTGCATGAACGAAAACAAAGGGCGAGTTAGAATAGAAAACCACCTCTCAGAGCCATTTGAAATCCATGTCTTTTTAACCTTCTGCTCGAGTATGTCCATCAGAAAGGTACAAGACGACATGGGCGGATCATCCCTGGGCGGGACCACACAAGTGCTCGCATATGCGGGTGACATCGCCGTTTTGGACGATACCTAGAAACTGTAAGTAAAAACAGTGAAATCATCATGGACGTGGCAGAATAGGTGGACCTACAAATAAATGAAGACAAAACAAAATACGTGATTACGGCGAGAGGAGGTGGACCCCAGGAAACACATATAAACTTCAGAGGCAAGATATTTGAGAAAGTTAAAGAATTTAAATATATAGGAACGATACCGACGGCCAGTAACGAAATGTGGAAGGAAATTAACAAAAGATTAGATTCCGGCGACGCTAGTTGGCACGGAGTTAGTAAACTGCTGAAATCCAAACTGCTATCACGTAATACATAGCTCCGGGTCTATAGAACCATAATCAAGCCGTTTGTTCTATACGGATGGGAAACATGGGCTCTCACAAAAAGGGAAGAAAACAAATTCCGTGTATTCGAGAATAAAGTTTTAAGGGGTATCCTTGGCGGTAAATACGACGAGGAGACGGGACAATGGAGGAAACTCTACGAATTGAAAGAGCTATACCGTAAACCTTGGCGCAAGACTAATGACCTTGGTCGGAAAAAAACAAATTATGGAAAATTTAACAAGCATCAGGACTTGCTAAATAAGTCCAAGACCGGTTCCCAGTTGTAGTGCCGATGATGATGATGATTCTATCGTGTAAGAAAGAATCGAAAAGGCGTCAAGTTCCAAGTCGGCACTACATTTACCGTAAACCGGACAAGCATCTTCTGTCTCAAATACGAGATTAAATGCCTGATCTAAAACACAGCTATATACAGAAATAATCATCATCATCATCATCGGCACTACAAGCGAAAACTGGTCTTGGCCTTATTTAGCAAGTCCTCAGGCTTGTTAAATTTTCCATAATGATTTGTTTTTTCCGGACAAGGTCCCTAGTCTTGCGCCAGAGGCTCCCCGACGGGGAATCAAACCCCGGTCTCCCGAGTGACAGACGGGTATACTAACCACTATACTATCGAGGAGCCATACAGAAATAATGCCGAAACGAAAAACAAATTCCGAACACGAAGCGGGCGACTACCAGTTTGGTCTTACAAGCAAAGAATGATTTTTGTCAAACAATTACGGAGAAAAAATGATTAGAAATCATGCAATCATAGAATTATAACAGATATTTTAAACAAAAACAATTGATTCCTACAAAATGCGCCGACGAATTGAGGCAATTCTCTACCACAATTGCTGGACACTCAATTCAATGATGTACAAAGATATTCCACGCTCTCGAAAAAAAAAAATTAAATTTACGAAAAATCTATAAAGATCCTTTCTAAATTCTATTTTTTTGAATTTCTGGGGTTGTTTAGGAAAGGTGGTGTAAATTTCATATGGAAATTATGAAATAAAAGTTTTCATATTTAAGATAATCATCTTCATCATCGGCACTACAACCGGGATCCGGTCTTGGCCTTATTTAACAAGTCAGGCTTGTTAAATTTTCCATAATAATTTGTTTTTCCAGGCAAGATTATTAGCCTTGCGTAAAATTTAAGATAATGGGAAATCAAAATTCAGTAGATATCATAGTACATACCTTGTCTTCTACAGTGGTGGAAAAAATAATAGAAACAAGCTTGTTCTTCGACATTAATCGTTAAGAAAAAATGTATTTGGGGAAAAATAAGAATTAAAAATATACTAATATATTTGGTGCACTGTAATATATAAAAGAAATACTAAATTTTTAATAAAAAAAAAAAAGCGAGAAATAGTGAAAAAAATATTGATTCCGGTTTTCCTTGGATTTGTCTGGAAAAAATAATAGAAACAAATTAGTTTTTGGTTTGTGTTTTGTGAAGAATTAATTTACAGTAAAAGTGTTTCGTGTCCTTTTAATACTTAGTTGTTGCACCTTTGTTTTTAATGACTGCTTCGCATTTTCGTCCCATGGAATTGACTAGTTTGGTACATGTCGCGGGTGGTATAGAGTACCATACATCTTTTATTTTGGACCAAAGTTCTTCCTTATTTTTGGCTTTGCAGTCTCCGATATTGCGCTTAAGAATGCCCCATAGGTGTTCTATTGGGTTCAGATCAGGGGACTGCGATGGCCACTCCATAACATCGACTTTGTTTTGAAGAAACCATTCTTTAGCCAATTTTGAGGTGTGCTTGGGGTCATCATCCTGCATAAACTCCCATTTAATACGGATGTCCTCTTCAGAAAATGGTAGCATAACGGTGTTTAAAATTCTTACATAATCTTTAGCACACATTTTGTCCTTTATAAGAAAAATTGGACCAACACCAGATGCTGAAAAGCACCCCCAAATCATTAAATTGCCTCCACCATGTTTAACTGTCTTGTTCGTATCCTTCGAATTGAATTCCGAGTTCATTGGTCGTCTGACGTACATTTTTCCATCGGAACCAAACAAATTAATCTTGGTTTCACCCGACCATAAGATGTTATTCCAATTCGCACGGTGAATGTGTGTTTTGGCAAAAACGAGTCTCTGCTTTATATTTTCCTTGCTCAAGTATGGAACTTTTCTGGGACTTCTTCCAGGAAGACCCGCTTCTATTAGTCTGTTTCTAATTGTACGACTCGTACAAGGTGCGTTTAAGTCATTTTTTAATTCCGTTGCAGAAAAAAACGGCTTGTTCTTAGATAGTTGGATTAGCAGTTTGTCGAATCGTGAGGTTGTTTTTCTTTTTCTGCCTCTGGTTTCCATCTTGGGACCTGAATGAAGAGCTGTGAATATTTTTTTCTTAGAGCACTCCATTAGCTTAGCTATTTCATCCATTGTTTTCCCCGTCAGTTCTTAATTTTTTTATCAATTCACGATCGGAACTAGTGCAATGTACACTACGACCCATTTTCACAATTTTTTTTTTCTAACAAACACTAAAACACAGGTCTAACAAATTTACGAGGATTGCAATAAAGACGAACCAGTAGTTTACTTCACAATCACGATTGAAAACCAAATTGTACGCAGTCACTGATTTTTTATCGTTATCTAAACCTTTGTTTGTATTACTCTACCACAATTGCATGTCACTCAATTCAATGATGTACAGATATTACACGCTACCGAAAAGGATCTAAATTTACGAAAAATATATAAAGATCCTTTCTAAATTCTATTCTTTGGATATTCTCGGGTTTATCAGCAAAGGTCACTATATAATTTCACGTGCAAACGTGATGTAAATTCCATATGAAAATTATGAATAAAGGTTTTCAGAAAATTAAAAATTAAAATTCAATAGATATCCCAGTACATACCTTGTCTTCTATATACTTTGGTAATTAAAAATTAAGTATCACTTCAATGAAAATTAAATTACTTCACAATTAGCACTAAGTGAAGTAGAAGTTTATCATTACACAAATCAATTGAAACTATTTATATATATATATATTTCTAGAGCAGAGCAATCGTTCGACAACAAAATACTTTACGCGGGAAACTACCAGTTTGACACCTTATCGATTCGTTAACTTCATCAGATGAAGTCATGGCATGTTTACAAGACCTAACACTAATTTTAATAATAAGCTGTTATACTGAATAGAACACTTTTATAGACAATTTTAATTAATTTGTACTTTTTATTAAGGTACGCTAAATACATATTTTCATTAATATTATTGGTATCCGAAATTAATACACTATTAATAATATAATCCGCAAGTAATTCTTTTTCGATTGCTACACAAGATGTGAATCTTATTAACTCCCAGATGTCCACCGGAGGTCCCGTCGTGCATTTCTGTTAGTACATCCTTCACTTTTGATGGTGGGACTAGAATCTGCATTCGATGGGATTTTTCGTCCGCGGCTTCCCATTTACGCTTTAGAATTCCATCTTCCACTAGCAAGGAATTCCATTGTGCCCAATATGCTTTAAATGTTCCACTCTTGTCGGAAATATCGTTCCAAGTTGGCCGCTCGTTCTTTTCTTTGTGTTTCAGGATTAGCGACATATATTCATCCCGAAGTTGAGCTGCGCGTATAGCATCACTCATCTACCCATCTAGTACGTCTACTTGTACATTTCGCAGGTCGTACGCCTCTTCTTTCTCTTCCACTCCATGACAATGTTTACAATCTGGCTTACATGGTCTTCTTGATAGAGCATCAGCGTTATTATGCACCTTCCTTTGCAATATTGAGCTTATCATTGATACGGGTGCATTGATACAATGCAGCGAAGACACAATATACAACATTCACAAAGAAAAGTGGATCATCGGTTCCACAGCTAATGATGAATGGCCGGGCCCTCGAGGCTGGGGAAAGTTTGAAAGTGCTCGGCGTCACGGTCTGTGGGAATGTATCATGGCATAAACATGTGTCGAGCATCGCCAGGTCAGCCTCAGGAAAACTGAGCTATCTTTTTAGAGCCAACAAATATTTTACTCCGGCCCAACTTCTTCTCCTATATAAATCCCGAATTAGACCCGCGGTCTCATGTTTGGAGCTCGGCTCCTAAACATACCCTCGACCTACTTGAGACCATACAGAGATGAGCGATCCGCCTGATCGGGGATTCGGCGCTGACGTCGGGACTACAATCGCTATCAGATCGAAGACACGTAGCCGACCTCTGTCTGTTTTACAGATATTATCACGGGTACTGTTCTTCGGAGATTCTTGGTATTGTTCCACACAATTCGTTTATGTGGGCTCCACAAGACAATCCGACGGATCTCACCCGTTTGTGGTTCATCTCCCGACGGCGCGAACATTCCTGCATCAGAACTCGTTGCATTACAGAGCGGGGAAGTTGTGGAACTCCCGTCCCCCGCGAGTGTTCCTGGAGCGTTACAACCTGCAACTGTTCAAAAAGGACTGCAACAGTTATTTGATGGCACCCCGGGGCTCCCACTCGGCGCTATAGGTTCGCCTCTCCCGAGAGAAGTCTAATAAATAAAAAAAAACAAAAAAAAAAACAAAATTACCTTCCATTTAGTCTGAACAGGAACATCAAGAAGAAAGTACATTTTTAAATACCGCCATTATATACATCCAGTTCCCCTCGAATCCAAACAGTTCAAACAAAAACCAGTTTAGACAGTTTGCTTGGTTGGTTTTAGCAGTTGCAGCAGTGGGGTCAGGGATCTGTTTCGACCATGGCAGAGAAGAGAAAATTGTTCCACTGGCAACAGTTCCAACTGAAACGCCACTTCACTGTTTTCCCCGTTGCCTGAGAGCACACTCCAGATTTCCTTTAGTAGACGAATGGCATGCAAAGCTTAGTTCTGACCTCAACCTTACCACAGCCAGCTTTCTATTGCATACTCTTAGGCGCTGTATCCCGCCTTCAACATGCATGATGTGTTTAATTTTGTTGATTGGGTTGTTGCTCAACAACATCTTCCCGGGCCTCGTTGATGCCATATCGTTATTTGTTGTCAAGGTGAGGCATATCAGGCAGTGGTTAACTTAGCCGCAAGTAGTAAGGGGGTAATTATGTTTGTAAACAAATAAGATTCAATGCTTGTGTCGCTCACGGTGTGAAAGGTGTGGTGGCAGTAACTAGTTATATTGTTTATAATTTGTCCTATTAGTTGGTTTTCATTCATTAGAGTGTGTGTGTGTGTTTGGTAGAAGACTAAGTTGGCCATTGGGTGCTAATGTGTAGTTGCCTTCTTTGCTATTATTGGAATTCTACTTCCGGGAGGAGTTTTGGAATTTAAATAGCACATGATTGGCCCGCATCATTTTGTTCGATCTTTATAGGAATATTTGGCCCTGACTCCATGTTGTTCACATCATCAACCTTAAACTACAACAATATGCTTTCCGAATATCATTGCTGACTAACGTGAGCAAACGCAGCACCCAACGCGCGAACAACTTGCTCATGCCTATATCTTGATTTAATATGTGACAAACACGCTCTTTGGACATTTTCATAACCTCTGCTATCTCACTCACTTTAATTCGGTGGTCGTCTGGCACTATTTGGAAAAGACTAAGTTGGCCATTGGGTGCTAATGTGTAGTTGCCTTCTTTGCTATTATTGGAATTCTACTTCCGAGAGGAGTTTTGGAATTTAAATAGCACATGATTGGCCCGCATCATTTTGATCGATCTTTATAGGAATATTTGGCCCTGACTCCATGTTGTTCACATCATCAACCTTAAATTACAACAATATGCTTTCCGAATATCATTGCTGACTAACGTGAGCAAACGCAACACCCAACGCGCGGACAACTTGCTCATGCCTATATCTTGATTTAATATGTGACAAACACGCTCTTTGGACATTTTCATAACCTCTGCTATCTCACTCACTTTAATTCGGTGGTCGTCTGGCACTATTTGGAACGTGTTTACGATCATGACGCGCGCAACCAAGGAGTGCATTATAAACATCGACGATCATGACTAATGCAATTATCTTTGTGCAATATCATACATGAAAACTCGTTAACTCTATCGCCAAAGGATTTTTCAACAGGATACCACAATTATACGAAGGTGAATCAAATAAAAACGAAAATTCTTTTTCGCTTAGCAGCAAGTTGCGAGCTAGGTAATCTTGTGCGTGGCTGTTTGTGGTTTATGAAGAGTATGTGAACCGGCGTGGCTACCGGTCGCACTTGACTTTGTAGTCAGTACAACCATGAACGAGCAAGAGGTACATACATTTGTTACGCAACGGATTATTATAAACATTTTAACAAATGAAGGCGTTAACCCTTGAAAATTTTATCTCGATTGAAGGCACAGTTTGGTGTTGACAAACTGCTTCAGAATCGTGTGTATACGTGGCCAAGAACGTATCGAAAACGTAAGTCACGATCGCCGCCCAAGGATAAGTCGTACAGATGACTACATCCGTGCCACGCAAAAAAAAAAACCCAAGCCCTCGAAATATGCATCGGGTTCCGCGATGACTTCCTCATTAGATCTGAATCTCTTTCCCTAGTGCAACCACTTGAGGTTTGGGAACAGATAAGAGTCGCTGCGATCAAGTCAGGAGAATACGGAGGGTGAGCAACCAATTCAAATCGTAATTAGTCCCATTTGGCGATCGCTTTCATGGACGTGTGGGATGGCGCGTTGTCGTAATGGTACAGAACTTTTTTCTTGGCCATTTTTTCCAATTCGTCGTTCAGTTCATCCAATAATGCTGCATAATAATCTCATGTCTGTTCTTTCCTTCTGCCAGTAATCGATGAAGATTATGCCATGCGCATTACAAAAAACGGGTCATAACCGTCCCGTGCGAGCAATGATCTTATGGCCGCTTTGGTCGGCCTTCTTAACAGGTAACGGGGCCACTTCTCCCAGTAGAACAACCGCTTCTCGTTGCAATGGCGGCAAGTGCATTCGGTATTTTCCAAGTACGGTCACCGAACGGGTTGCAACACTTCCGTTGTAGCTAAAACCAATTTGATTTTGGCACAAGGCTTACCCCCGATTTCAGCGCCAAAAACCTCCACATTGAGGTCTCCAAAGTCATGCAAATCCTCGTTACATGAAACACGTTCAAACGAAACACATGCACTCCGTTGGTTAACAAAAAAATAGTTTCACTGGCCGAATTTCCTTAGCCAGCGAATTGATATCGCTGAGTCGTTTACCATCACTAGACCGAGCCGGTCGTGTCACTCCCGCTCCCAGGTGCGCACGGCGACGCGATCATCATAAAGTCGAGTAGAGTAAGCGTGTTACCAAGTGAAAAGTAATTTTTCTTGTGCCGCCAGTATAACGCCTTGCAAGTAGAGTACATTGTCTTACATTCTTTTGTGCATACGTTTCATCATCAGTGTAATTAAAATCAGTTTTCTGTAACCTAACTAAATACCTAAAAATGGTTGTAAATAAAAAAGAACCTTTGTAAACCATTAAACAGTGCGTTTTATTGCCGTATATCTTCGGTGGACAACTTTCCTCTTTCCAACAGTACTGGGTGTATTTATTCCTTTCGTTTGTGGACAATATGTGTCGGAACCTTTTAGTGGATGATGGAGGAAGTGAATCAGCGCCGTACGCCGGCGCACCATACTTCTTCCCCACAGAGCCACGCTTCATCCATCGTCATAAACCGTCGAAAAAAAGTCTGCTCGATTACGCTGCAACGCCAAACCAGCCGTTGATCACCAACGGGCTGCTGTCTTTGCTCGCCGGGTCAGCAAACGCGGCACCCATCGCACTTTCATCTCCAAAAGGTCGTGCAAAATTTATCCCACCCGCTCTTTTGAAATGCCCATGGCCTAAGCTAAGTTGCGCAAGTTCACTTTACGACCACTCTAAAACGATTCGATGCGCTTGCTTTACGACTTCCGCATTCGTACCCCCTTTTAATCTTCCAGAGCGAGGTGAGTTTCCGGTGCTGGTATAGGGTTTTCCAATAGGGACTTGACAACTTTTTGTCGGTAGTAAATCTTTATAATTTGCAGACGTTGTTCGTTCGTGTACTTAGCCATAATGAAAATGTTGAGTTTACTGAATAAATTGACAGTAACAGTTCGATGCTTAGTGAAAGGGTGCGTTCACAAATAAATTCAAAGTTGTCAAGTCTCTATTGTATAACCCTATACGACCCATTTTAAATTCATTAAGCCATCGATAAACTGTTCTCGACGGATCAAATGTGGGACAATATTTCTGCAACCACTGCAGACTTTTCAGAAGTTTTTCTCATGAAAAACCAATGTTTGACCAAGATGCGATATTCCAGTTTTTCAATGTTTCTTTTTTTACGAAGGCGAAAGTAGTGTCAAACGACCGTAGCCTGTTAATGAACGGACGAATGTCACGAAATTTCATACTTAAACTAGTGACACCCGAGACCCTCTAAATAAGTCATGTTAATTTTCCAGTGGCGCCGCCTATTAAAAAGAAAAAAACTCCGGGACTTTTCAACCCGATGTAGTGAAAACTATTTATTTGCCTGTAGGGACCCGAGAGTTTATAACCTCATTGACTGTCTGTCTTCTTTTTGCCGAATCGGTGTTTTTTTTTTTTTTTTTTTTGATGAATTCTTCCCTTATGGTAACGTCGACTCATCACACCTACGCCTACCGCAAATGTGCCTGGTATATGGATTTTTTAATCTGATTAGTTTTATAAATCGTATAAAAATTATACACATGGAAAAAAAATCAAATAGCTGTCATTTTCCTTTGTTACACGTAACATGAATATTGCACTTTGCTGTACGCAAATTGCGGATACTTTCCATGTAATATATATCTATATACTACACGCATGTAGCCAATATGCTATTAAATATGTTACACCCATATACTCTATGCGAAATTCTGCAAAAACAGTAAGGGTGCATGCATATGGGACATCTTTAATTAACGTTAAAACCGAATGAATTCTTTCAGTGTAGCATAAAATATAATTCCTGCTACAACCAATGGAATCCTTTCGGTGTAGCTGTGAAACCTCATCACATGTCTACCTGTTGCTAAACGCATTTCCAGTTCTCATGCTTGCAATCTTGCATTTCACACATTCCACCTATGCCGTACAAGCAAACCAAATCCCCATGACCTTGAAATGCATGCATTTCCCATTGCCATACCTAAAATTGCAATTCTGCAATTCCTTCACCCTACATTCTAATCACCTTGACAATCACACCCAACTCCCAATCACCTCGGCACAAGCATGCTATTTGCTATGGGCAAATTAGATTCACGTCAGAGTAAATCGAAATTTTCCCATAGCCTGGGGATGGAATTACAGCCAGAGTGGGCGTAAGGTTACCACCTGGGGACGATTCACGGCAGAAAAAAATGCAACGGTGTGGTACCCATCGTCGTTGGCATGGCCTTCGACTGACACTAGCGTCAGGTGGCTGTCTGAAGGACGGCTATGATCGTGGGAAGGTGTGTGGGTTTTAATTTAAGTTTTGAATATAAAAAGGGGAGCTCGGTTAGAACAGAATCAATTGAAATCAGACAGCCTAAGTGTGGCGTCACTTGTATAAATTTAACTAACTATATAAATGAGAATTAACATAGTGTGACGCATATGACAATCAGTACTAGAATATTCTAGAAAGCACTGGAAAACAGGAGACTATGAGCAGTAGAAAATTCGAGGCTATGGAACGGACGGAAACGAAACGCCGAATCAGAATGAGGAAAAACGTTGCACGCAGATCAAGAAGCGGGGGGGGGGGGGGGTAAGAAGTAAGCAGTAAAAGACGCGATAAGTCAAGAAATCGTTAAGTGTACGGTAAAAGTAACGGTTGCTATTAACGGACTAATAATTACATTAATTCAAAATCGATTTAACGGCTCTTATTTATTAAAAATAATTAATCCAGCGAACCCTAAGCTCGCTACAATTGGTGACAGAAGTGGGATTAATTATTGATGAAGTAAATAAGTCTGTGAAAGTGTGTTGTGTCAGATCAACATTTGGAGGATCTTCGCGTTCCTGAGTGAAGAAGGAACTTGAGAACCGGAACCTGGATAGCAGAGGACAGAAGCGAATTCTTCGACAACGTCTGCAAGCAGCAATGGTGGAAGAGGGTATTGATGTCTACACATATGTTTTTACGATTGGGCCAGACTGTCCGGATGGAGAAGAAACAGCGAGTCACGATGGTGCCAATGTAGCGGAGAAGAGTTCGCCACAGTTGGACATTTCGAAGATGGTCAGGATGATGATGAAAAAAATCGGACGCGCAAGCTGCAGATGTTATTGCAAAGTTAGATGCCCAAAATTCAAAATTCGATGCACAAGCTGCAGATCTGAATGCAAAATTGGATGCCCAAACGCAGTGGATGAAATGTAATTTTCAACACTTTAGGGAAGAAATCCGAAACGAAGTAGAAAATCTGGACCTAAAAGTCAGCGATGAAATAACGCGAATCGAAAAGAGAATTGAGTGTGTTGAGAGAAATAAGACACCGCCTAGCAATCAACATGACTACAAAGATACAAGGATGCAATCGCCAACTTTCGATGGAACAGGCAGACATTGAGCGATTGGCAAACTTGTATTATTCAAATATGACTAAGGAATTTCTTAACGAGGTAGCAATGGATGCATTTATAAATGCACTCAAAGATCGGGACTTGCAACAAGCCGTTCGATTGGGAGGAAAGAAGACGACTAATGAAATACTGGCGTTCGCATTGGCATATGAATCTACTAAACTGGCTACCAGGAGTATATATAGAGTCCGAGAAATGTTCGTCCAGGAATGTGCCTGCCAAAGAATGGAGCATGTACAACGGAGAATCCCGAGACCTAGTATGAAGTGTTGGACATGCGGCGAAGTCGGCCACATGTCTGTTGACTGTAGGAAACATCGACGAATGAATGAAACATCAATTGAGAATTGTTGTTCATGCGCTAATCACAAGAGAAGCCTTCAGCGTGATTCAGACTTGGACAGCACCACGACCGAATGTAAATCCATGCATCAACAGATAATTGCTCTTAAGACGAGCCGAGCAAAGGTCATTGAGGAGAACAATCGGTTATCAACTGATCTAGCAGAGGCAAACTGAAATTTTGGCCCTAAATCGTCGCCTTCAGCATTCGGAAGTAGAAATTGATCATTTAAAACAACAGGCGTACGACCTCCGAAATGTACGAGTAGAAGTACTAGATGTGTGGACGAGTGATACTATACGCGCAGCTCAATTTCAGAATGAAGGTATGTCGCTAATCCTGGAACACAAAGAAAAGAACGAGCGGCCAACTTGGAGCGATATTTCCGACAAGAGTGGAACATTTAAAGCATATTGGGCACAATGGAATTCCTTGCTAGTGGAAGATGGAATTCTAAAGCGTAAATGGGAAGCCGCGGACGAAAAATCCTATCGAATGCAGATTATAGTCCCACCATCAAAAGTGAAGGATGTACTAACAGAAATGCATGACGGTGCGTCCGGTGGACATCTGGGAGTTAATAAGACACTTTCAAAATGACGATCTCGATTCTACTGGCTTCACATGAGAGATGACGTCGAGTCTTGGTGTAGGAAGTGCACAACTTGCACTGCGACCAAAGGACCGACAGCAAAACCAAGGAGCGCTATGAAGCAGTACACCGGGGGTGCCCCTTTCGAGCGAATTGCGATTGATATCCAGGACCATTCCCAAAAACAAACGACAACAACAAATACATGTTGGTTATCGTAGATTACTTCAGCAAGTGGGTGGAAGTCCTTCCAATTCGAAACCAAGAAGCAACTGCCATTTTGAGCAGCTTATCAGTAATTGGATCAGCAGATATGGAGTTCCCTGTGAGCTTCATTCCGATGAAGGGCGAAACTTCGAATCACAGATATTTCAAGGCGTCTGTGCGGCACTGGGCGTAAAGAAAACCAGGACCACACCCTTACATCCGCAGTCAGACGGAATGGTCGAAAGGTTCAACCGAACAATGAAAGAGCATTTATCGACGGTCGTTAGTGATCACCAACGAGATTGGGACAAATATATACAAATCTTTCTCATGAGTTATAGATCGGCTAATCACGATACGACGGGCCATTCTCCAGCAAGAATTATATTTGGACGAGAGATACGATTACCAGCCGATCTGCGATTCGGAATACCTCCAGACGCCATAGATAAGACTGAACACTATGTAGCTGTTGAATGTATCTAGACACCGAACGAGGAATGTCGTCGGTCAAGATCCTTTTGAGTTCCTCCGAACGAAGAGTGTCGTGGGGGAATAGCGAACGATGAGCACGGTAGATGAATGACGCAATGGCGTCAGACCCAACGTTGCCCGAAACCAAAGTTTATATTAGAAAGGCACAGCAATATCTTTTTGTAGATATCAAGCCTAGGGTCGACAGGTTCTTCAATGATGATCACTTTGACCTTTGCTCGATGCAGTGCAAAAATCACGTCGGCCAAATTAGTCAGTTTGGATGTTTGTTGTATTTCTGCACTATACACTGACTGCACCGTTGACATGAGTTGTATTAAGCGAAATTACAACAGGATAACAATAAAAACGTTCCTGGTCTTAGTTCATTATATAACTTTAATTAAGCTATCCTCTAAGTCACAGCATTAAAAATCCAAAACAAGTTTCTTTCAATTGATCGTGCACCCAAACAGTATGCCATGACAGTTAGCGATGACGGTTGCTCATGCACTGTCATCGATTTGTGGTGAATATGTTTGTCGGGGAGAGTACTAGATGATGTACTAGATTCTCCCCGAGCGTATAATTATGAATCCGAAAAATTCCGCCCGCCTCCGCCAATCAGTGGCGAACCATCTGGCTCCATGGGATGGTGGCCCAGAGGCGGCGGTGTGCGGTCCGCTGCTGGGGGTGCGGGGAGGGGGGGGGGGGGGGGCGCCCGCCCCGAGGAGCGCTGACGGCTGGAGGGTCGATGACGACGGGATGGTATTTTCCATCGCTGGAGTCCGCTAACTTTTGAGGTCACGGAACCGGCCAATCGATCTGGGTCGGAGTTGTAAAGTCGCAACCCACGATCAATGACCACGTGATGGCTTGTGGTGGGTCTCGCTGCATAGAGACCGGTGGTGGTGATATGTACTGCGCACGTTGGCGCCCGTCTGGAGAGAGTGGCCGGCGGGATGCGAGCGTTGCTGTATGACGCTGTAGCGTGGAGCCGGGTGCGGTGTCGTCCCTGGCACTGTCCGCGTGTCCTGGCAGAATGGCAGTCGCGGGACAAGTGCCTCCCGGGGCTGTTAAAGTTTATTGCAGTTTTTTGCCAATCTGCAAACAGCAATAAACGGAGCAATTTCAATGACGTGAGTTCCGGAATGAATATACAGGTAGTCCCCGACTTACGACCATTTTTTTTCATAGAAAATACTTAAAGAAGACAAATATGTAGTTGCGGGGAATCCCTAAAATATGAGAAAAATTAAAAAAAAAAAAAAGTAAAAAAATCGATTTACATACGTATTTCAGTACAAATAATACATTACATTAGCTAAGACGGAATTTTTTTTATATGAAATTCGACTTGCGACTTAATCGACTTACGACCGATGACCAGGAACCTATTTCGGCGCGAAAGTCGAAATTAAAGAGTTTAGAGACCCATTATTATTTTGAGTTTCTGAGCCTAAACATCGAGTTAATAATTCCTCCAACGATAAACTCTCGTAAATCGGGTTCATAATATCCAATACCTTCGCACATAGAGGAGGATTTTCGTGGTCAAACTTCCGTAATGTACCTTCAGATGCAGCTTTTTGTCACTTACACCAACTCTCTGCGCCAGGTGGGCAATACATATGTTGCGGATTTTTATTTGTGGAACTATTATGATAATAACTAGCCCAAATTACATTTCTCATGTCCTCAACAGAATCAGGGTGTCGGCGTATCGCTAAACCATAATATAAACACAATTTATTAATCACTTTATCAGTTAATTTGCCTTCACCTTTTCCACCAATCCCTTTATCTTTTTTTGCTTACCTTTGGTTATTGTATTTCAATTGTTGCGGATTGGCAGTTGGATGTGCTGGAGAAATCTAGTACATTCACAGTGTAACCAGTTGCGCGGCAGCTGTCACCGACCAGCTGGCCGATTGTCACCAACGATGAGGTCAGCAGCGTCCCTTTTTTGAATTGGCAGTTATGCGCACTGAGTCTGCAACCAACTTTCATCGCGCGCACACCTTCAGAGTCGTTGTTGCTGATCAACCATAAATTATCAAATAAACTAACTCAATCTCATGTAAAGCAATTGAATTGTTGTGCGTTATTACTGAATTGTAAACCAAGTCACATCCGACTTAAACAATAAGGAAATAAAGATACACCTCGAATTCAGTTTTGGTTTTTTTGTGCTTCCGTTTTGCTGCCTTTTCATCGGTTTCCTCTCTACAAGGGAACAGTGGACAACTCCAAACATTCCCGTAACACTGTTTGCATATTCAATGAAGGCTACATTCCTCCTTTAAAAATAATGACCCTTATGGGAATTAAAATTGGTCCAAAGCTTATTCATTCGATGGGAAACGAGACAATGCCCAGATTGACCGCTCAGAGATACCAGCGTCTAACGCATGAAAGGAGGCCAGAACTGCTCGGTTGGAAGAGAGAAGCGCGAAAGATGCTTATTTCGAAGTCGAGGAAGGTTCAATGTAAGCAGCAGGAACGGCAGATTGAATAAACGTAAGCCTAAAATATCATTTCATGACTTAGACCGCGAGAAACTTTAAACGCGTTTTTCTCAAAACTGTCTTTTTTAAAACAATACCCACGATTTCTCAAGTTCTACTGAACCGATTTACTTCAAATTTAGTATATGTCTTCTTTATAGGCTTTTCTATTGCATGAACTATCCTCATCCCCAAATTTCGATGTTAAATATTTAAAAAAAATTCGAAAAACTAAGTGGTACAAAAACAAATTTGTTTTCAAGCAGTCGCCATTTTGTAAAAGAAATTTTTTCCGACTTTTTTTTAGTTCCAACGATAGAGGCATTTCTGTAAATTAATAATCTTATTTTTATCTCAGATTGCTATTGCTAGGGGGGTTGAATCGTGGGTATGGTCGCGTGCCTACTTTTTGAGATCCACCACTTCATCAGCTGCTAACTTTTTGAATTTTGAATTTTTTACTTTCAATTTTTTTTACTGTATTCCTGGAATATTAATAAGCACCCTATAAAAAAATGAATAGTAAAAATATTGATTCCTTTTTTTACAGCTCTTTAACAATTGGGCTAAATGCGTTGGTCTCACCAAAATACCCCCTTAACGGTCTAATAAAGTGTTACATTCCAAAATCGATTTAACGGCGCCCATTTATTAAAAATAATTAATCCAGCGAACCCTAAGCTCGCTGCAATAGAAAAAATGTCTTATTTACAAACATCATCGAATCATCCAGCTACCCATAGACGTCCCAAAGGAGAAGACCCGGCCAACGTCCCTCAGCCGAGGAAGGCCAACCTCACGGGCTCTAACAGCCGGAAGCCACGCAAACAGACTACGGACTCCACGAGCCGGAAGCGGGTAAGTGGTGTGTGAAATGTTTATACAACACCTTTTTCTTTTAATACTTATCCGCCCCAACAAATTTTCGTATCATAAGCAGCAAATCTAACAACTGACATTCTATATTCCGGTTAAAATTTTCGAAGTAAGTTCAAAGTGAAAAGAGAAAATCGAAGCACAAAGCGATACACCATTCTCCCGACTACGGTCACATTTACTTTTACGGGCGGCCATGATGCCTAGATAATTTGACACAAATTGTGATTTTACTTTGTAAATTTAATGTTCCAAATGGAGAACCACAAATAAAGTAAAGTAAAGTGAAAACTACATAAATCAATATTTCAAAGATATTTAAATTACTAAATTACCATTTCGTTATGCACCGTGGGAAGTACGCCCAGAGAGTATTCAATCCAGACGAAAATAAACAGACGATTATGAGCGAGTTATTTTAACTCTAGTTATATTTATTATAGTTTTATTTCCTTAAAATTATAATATATTTATTAATGTCGAAAAAAAATTATATATTTTTATATATATACGTGTTAAAGTTATCTTTCAAATACTACACAATTTCTCTACAAACTTACTTCCGGAAATGATCAAATTAAAATGAACTTCTCATGATATATGTAAATAATATGTTGCAAGGACATTAAGCCGACAGTTTAATAACGCGCTCGGCCACGACCGCGTCCTCTAGTTCCTGCTTTTCCCGCTGCCGGTGTCTTGGTTGGAGGATTAGCAGGTGGTGTAGCAACCTTTTGTGGAGTTGTTTGAACCGGAGTAGGAGGTGTTGCTGCAGGAGGCTTTTCTTCAGTTGCTGGGGCGTCCTTTGTTGGTGTATCTTCAGCTTTAGTTTCCATTTCTTCATCTTCCCCGGCATCGCCATTCTCTTCTTCCTCGGCCATTTCTTCGTCGCCATCCTTTTCATCGCCTTCGACCATTTCCACGTCTTCATTGTCTCCAGTTGCTTCAGAAGGATCATATAATTCGTCGTTTTCAGCAGCATCGCCATTTTGCTTCTTAGTTTCGCCATCAGCTTGGGTGTCTTCTTTCTTCTCAACTCCGTTCTTAGCTTCTGCAGCCTTCTTTTTCTTCTCAGCCTCGACGGCGGCTCTCTTTTCAGCCACCTTGGTAATAGCTGATTTTTCGTTGAGGAACTTAACGAACTGCCGATGATGGTGAAGAGTACGTGAATGGACTTCTACAGTCTTTTCACTGTCAAAGAACTTGCGACAGATAGCACATGCATAACATTCCAGCTTAGTAATAAAACTAGGAGCAACTGGCCGGGTCCAATTATATCTTGGAAGTTTAGAATCTATGTCACTTGGGATGGCGTCTCCACTGCTGAAATCAAGGATAGTTTCTTCAGTATCCGGAGCTATAACTACTTCTTCTTCCTCTTCTTTTGCTTCTTCAGCACCTTCTTCGCCTTCTTTCTTTTCTCCCGCCTCTTCCTCTCCTTCCTTCTTTTCTTCGCCCTCTTCACCTTCCTTCTTTTCAGCTTCTTCGCCTTCTTTCTTAGCTTCAGCAGCTGCGGCCTTCTTCTTACGTTTTTGTGGTGGGCGAACGTCCTTCAATTCTTCTTCTTCAGTCAAAATGGGCAAAAGCTCCTCTTCAGGCTCTCCAGGTTTACAATTTGCCAAGGCAGCCTTCTTCATATGGGCAGGGGACAACAAGTGAGTATCGTAATCGACACGAGTAGAGAATTCCTTATCGCACACAGTACATCTTGGATGCAAGAACTTCTTCAATTGCGTGTGGCCTTCAGACTTACGATGACCCATCATGTTACCATGGAAATTATGGTCACACATGGTGCAGTACTCCAATGCACGTCCCTTAGATCTTCCTAGACGCTTGGCTCGATCCAATTCGCTGGTTTTTAATTGTTGAGCGATTTTAGCTTCTTGACGAATCAAATTAGCCTTAAGTCGGTAACCTTCCTCAACACTCTCGCGCACAGCAAGATGAGGGCGTCCCTTAATATGATTTTCGAAGGACTGTTCATCCCACATGTGCTTCTTGCACAAATGGCAGTACAACATCTCGTTTGGTACGCTTGCATAAGGCGATTCCTTTGGTTGACTGTGATGTTCCACGGAGGGTGATGTCCATTTTTTTTAAAGATTGAAATTAAAGGAAAACGAAAACAATAAAGAATGAAATTAGTTTATATTATGATTAATTGATTTTATTTGATTTGACGGAGTTCAGAAGCTAGTCTTCATAATGTTTCATATTGTTGTTTAAAAACACCACGAACAAATTTTTTTTTTATTTATTTAATGTGCAACATCCAGATTTAAATTAAATAAAGAGAATATGAAAGTGTAATTTGCGACTGAGCATTAGCACAGTAAAGCAGAGATGTCAATATGTAACTGGTAAGATGAATAGTAACTGGCAAAGGCCCCAATCCTAAGAGGATTTTGATCTATATAAAATAAAATATGATAATTTATAGGAACTAAACCTAAACGACTGTAATACCCATTCACGAAGGAAAAAAAAAATTACCACTGATACGTTGCGCCGATGTCCTAACGACGGAATTAAACGACTTGACGGGTATTGCGGGAAAATGTCTGGAGGGGCGGAACACATTCAGCAACGACCGTGAAAATACCTATACAAAAGAGATAGGCATGATACGTTGCGCCCGTGTTCTAACGACGGAATTGATCGATCTACGGCTGAGGAGTTCCCAATAAGATTCACTGCTTGTTTTTCCACCCTGTCGAGCAGGTGTAGTGCAGTTTTGGATGCGCCTGACCAAATATGGGAGTTGAACTCCTTGTAAAAAGTGGCCAGGTTGGATGGGGTGAAGTATCTTTTGCATATCTTAAGGAACCCCATACATTTGGCTGCACTTTTCGCAACTTCAAATATGTGGTCATTCCAATTAAGAGTCGAATTAATTCGAGTGCCGAGGATTGATAGTTCCTTGGCTTCGTCGATGCAAGTGCCGTTCATAGGCAGTATATTTACTTTGGGGCTCGCCTTTGACGACAAGAGACAGAACTGAGTTTTTAAGGTAATGAATTCTACTTAGTTAGATAATCCCAATTGATATGTAAACTTTTGTTTGAAATAATTAATGGATGAGTATGAAGTGTGAAAAAGTAAACTTTTGTTGGAAATAGTTAATAAATGATTATAAATTGTGGGAAACTCGTCTCGCATTTAAAGCGATCGTGAAGAGTAAAGTGATAACAATAAACTGAAAGCGAACCTTTGATTGACGGGAATGTGCGTATGAGTATGAGAAACTCAACGTGTTATCATCAGCAAACGAGTGATTTAGGTTTTGAGTAATTGACAAGAGATCATTTATAAAGATGGCAGAGGGAGTGGGTGAGAGTACTGAACCGTGGGGAACACCCGCATTAATTTGATGGGAGGTAGATTTTACACCGTCAAGAGCCATTTGAATTGAACGGCCAGGGAATTGTCCACTCCACCGGAAAACAATTTTGACAAAGGGATTGGAAGCCAAACTCTCCGAGGCTATTGAAATATCCAATGCGACAATCTTGCTTTCACCGAAGTAGTGGATGGAATGGCTCGATTTTTCGGTAAGGTACGCCATTAAATTTCCCGTGGACATGTTGTTACGGAGGCCATACTGGCGATCATTTGATTCCAGATATTTCGAAAGTTAACGGTAGATACGTGATCCCATTACCTTCAAGAGCATAAAAGTTAGTGCTATGGGTCGCTAAAACGAAGGGCATGTTTTGTTCGTCCCTTTTGGGAATGGACTGAATGTTCGCTGACTTTCATCTGTTTGGGAAACAGCCAGTAGAATAAGACAAATGGAAGAGCTTAGCATAAGAAGATTTCTTCGAGAGAATTTGGGGGATGTCACCCCGACCAGAGGATTTGTTTGCGTTTAGCTTTGAGTGGATGGGCCACAGTACGCGTTCGGAAGTGAACCGGGCCCATGATGTGCTGCTTATGCTTAAATTGAGGCGAAACGAATGTGGTATCAGGCAGGGTTGAATTCGTTGCAAAATGTGCAACAAGTAGATTCGCATCTATATTGCACTGGTTTGTCTGTCATCGACTATAAGCGACGGAATGGATCAGTACATCGAGTTTTGGATGTTTTTCTTTAATGCACAGATGTTTCTACCACCTGTGGCAGAGTGCAGTATTGTTGTCTCACTCTCTGGCCATGTGAGAACTTGGCGCAGGGAATATGCGCATTGCAGTACTTTCGAACTTGGCGCAACGCTAATAACCTTGCCCGTAAAAATAAATTATTATGGAAAATTTAACAACCCTCGAGACTTGCTAAATAACGCCAAGACCGAATCCCGGTTGTAGTGCCGGTGATGATGAGTAATTTCGAACACTTCTGAATCTTTTCCAGTTTTCCTCAGCATTGTTTGATTTATACAACCGGAAGTTCAACTCTTTAATCTTAATGGCTCCTCTGCACCCAGATTTGAACCACATATTTCTCTTTAGTTTACCCCGTGTGGAATAAAGGTTCGCAGGACAAGTAGAATCGTGTCTGTCAATGTGTCGGCAATTTTTTTTTTTTTTTTACACTAACCCGCGCACAAAAGGGGATTTTGAAGTACCCTTAAATGTCAGAGCACAGTGCGAGCGGCCAACATTGTTATTAAGGAAAAACAACGAACAATTTAACTTCCCAAAAAAAGTAGTTCAGATCTTCCCAGAGAACCATACTCTTTTGGGAGTTATCTCATTAACGTTGGTGTTTGTAAGAGCAAATTTAGCAGACACAACACAATGGTCTGAAATGCCTATGGGCGAAGAAACTTCAATCGTGTATTTGTTCGGGTGGGAGGTGCAGTGTGTTGGCGGAATGATCAACTATATCTGGTACCCATGTTGGCTCATTGAAGAGTTGAGTTAAACCATTTGAATCAGCAAATACTTGGCCAGGGCCCCGAGGTGCCTTCTTTTTCTTTTCTTTCGAGCGGATCATCAGCCAAGGACTTCTTTGAGCCATTTCACGAGGCCTATAGTTTAAAGGCTAATAACCTTGCCCATAAAAATAAATTATTATGGAAAGTTTAACAAGCTTCGAGACTTGCTAAATAAGGCCAAGACCGGATCCCGGTTGTAGTGCCGATGATGATGACAGTTTTAAAGGTGCGGTATTTCACCCGGCGGCTAGGCTTTGGGACGCCACCTACCACTCAATGGGAGAGAGTAGCTTCGAATCGACTAACAACGCCAAGAACAATCACTAGAGTCGTATGCCACCATTTTATATCGTGGATTGGACCACAATCTTCACTACTTCGCAAAACGACATAAGCCCCATACAAAGCAACTTAGGGAGCGCAATCAAGGCCTCAAAAGCCAAGACCGAAGATAGTATGGATAAGTTACGGTAGCATTTTGTCGTCCCGCAACCTTGCCTTCAAGAGCAGCACCATAAACAAATAATGTAAAATAAAGTTATACTATATTGTAATTAGCCGAAGAATGCAGTCATGGAGTCGGTACCCGTTGAATTTCCTCCCTGATCTCAAAAATACACGAGACACCCCTATAGCGTTTGGAATGATAGTGAAGACCCGTGTGATTCGAACTGACGCTTTGACAGTTACAATCACCAAAAATTGAACCAATGCGTAGCGCATCAGGTTACTGGTCGTGTTTAGAATTCGATTTTTAAACTCAAGTATATTCCACTGATGTGAATTGTTTTGTTATCGCTATGGTATACGGCTCTGGTGTATTTTCTTATTCGATTTTCGTTCAGTGTTCTTCACTATTTGCCTGTGTATTGTGTGTATCTGTTAGAGACGCCACGCTACTCCCTCCTCAGTAACATCGGTACGATCAGCTTCGTTTGCGAACGAGAGAACATCGGAGGCGGCGAGTGTGCCTGGTGCTCTATGCGGAAGTCATGATCGTGTTTGAGCTTCTGTTTACTACGGGAAAGCGTGTGCTGTGTGTACAGATCACGCCATAGTCACCAATTATAGTGTTTGGAAGGGTAGTGAAGAACGCGTGATTCGAACTGACGCTATGACAGTTAGAATCACTAAACTATAGAACCAGAGCTCAACCCATCAGGTCACTGTCGCGTATGGGAATTCGATTTCTAAACTCAAATACATTCGACTAATGTGGAAATGGTATATTATTGCTATGGTATACGGCTTTAATGGATGTGTTCTCGGTGGTGTTGTTCTTCACTAGTCGTGTGTGTATCTGCTAGAAACGCCACACCCCCTTTCGTTTACATGAGAAGGCTTATAAACATTTTTACATCAATGTCTCCGTCGCTATAGTGGTATAAACATTTTCTCCCTGCGGCAATTCCTATCGAATCCTTACCCTGGATCAATCCTCCATATCTAAATTTGATTGTTTGCATTGGATCATATATTGCGTTGTGGTTTTTATCGCAAGATCTCAAATCACTGGCATACAATGATCAGTGTACACACACGCAAACTATCTCTCGGATAGAAGACTGTTCTACGACACAGATGAGGGACCACAGGAATATAAAATAACAGCGGGTGTACCCCAGGGATCTGTATTAGGTCCGCTGTTATGGAATATCATGTATGATGGTGTGCTCAGAGTCAATGTACCAGAAGGGGTTAGAATCATTGGGTACGCAGATGATCTGGCAATAGTAGCCGTAGCTAAACATCTAGATGATCTGGAGAATATTTGCTCCCAAGCAATCCAGAGCATTAAATGCTGGCTAGATATGGCCGGACTGAAACTAGCTGGACATAAGACGGAGGCAGTTTTAATAAGCAGCCGCAAGAAAGTTGAACACCTTGATTTGGAAATAGGACAAATAATCGGATCCAGTCCATATATTAAATATCTTGGTGTTATACTCGACAACAGGTTGAGCTTCAAGGAACACCTGAGGAAAACGAGTGAAAAAACGGCAAGAGTATGCAAAGTTTTGCCGAGACTGGTACCTAATGTTGGAGGACCCCGGCCCCAAATAAGGAAACTCATAACCAGTGCTCATATATGGGCAGAAGCCGCACAGTATAAGTCATACCTGAGGGGAGTGAACTCAGCGCATAGACTGGCATCACTAAAAGTATGCTGTGCATTCCGAACGGTATCCGAAGATGCCATAAATATTTTGGCTGGAGGACACCACTTGACATTGCAGCTAAAGAAAACGCTGCATTGCATAAGGTCTCCCAAAAGAATCGTCGGAGAATGCGGACACAGTTAGAGCTTTGAAGCCTAAGAGAATGGCAACGAAGGTGGGATTCTTCCACCAAAGGAAGATGGACCCACACCATGATACCTGATATAGAAACATGGGTGAAAAGAAAACATGGCGAGCTGAATTACCACTTGACTCATCTAATATCAGGACATGGATGCTTTCGGCAATACTTGCCCAAGTATAAGCATGTGAATCACCCATACTGCTTGTATTGCGAAGGCAAAATAGAAAATGCGGAACACGTACTCACAGAGTGCGTGAGATTCGAGACCACACGAACGATTTTGGAGAGACATATGAGATGGACAGTCACCCCGAGAGGAGTAATAGAATACATGCTTAGTTCAAAACAGTCATTGTCCGTAACAAATGGTATTATCTCTGAAATGATGCAGCAGTTGCGACGCGACGAGCCGAGTAACAGGTAACCTCCGTCCCGCCCCGCGATGGAACATCTAAAAGAAAGTTTCGCGGGGATCAACGGGAATATGAGCTTGGCGGGAGGTGGTTTTAGTCGGTAAAAATCCAGCATGCCTCTGGGCCGGCCAAGAGGTATATTTTGAAGATTTCCACCTTCCCTTTCCCCCTTACATGGCAACGCCCTATTTTTTTTTTTTTTTTTTTTTTTTTTATTAGACTTCTCTCGGGAGAGGCGAACCTATAGCGTCGAGTGGGCGCCCCGAGATGCCATCAAATAACTGTTGCAGTTCTTTTTGAACAGTTGCAGGTTGTAACGCTCCGGGAACACTCGCGTGGGAAGGGAGTTCCACAGCTTCCCCGCTCTGTAACGGAACGAGTTCTGATACAGGGATGTTCGCGCTGTCGGGAGATGAACCACAAACGGGTGCGATCCGTCGGATTGTCTTGTGGAGCGCATATAGACCGAATTGCGTGGAACAATGCCAAGAATCTCCGAAGAACAGCACCCGTGCCCTAGCCCACAATACAAAGATCGTGCGCGAATTCTTGACTCGAAAATGGATCACTGTAATGTATTGCCCTCACATTTATCGGATTTGAGCCAACCAGAGTTCTTATTCTACAAATTGAAATTGGCTATGAAAGGACACCACTACAAAATTAAAGGCGCCCTGTTACTTTCGCGACCAGAATACGGTTACTGTTTAAATTTTCGCCATCAACAGTTTACCTGGCAAGTGAAATCAAGTCAATTCATATATTTAGGCGTAATACAAGAGTAAAAAAGTAGTTCAACTTTCACAAAGAAAAGTTTACATCATTTCTAATTTTACACTAATTAAATAGATATCAAAGTGGTGATAATTTCAAATTTAAAGACGTTACCGACACAAATAACATTTGCGAAGGAAATTTTAAGTCGTTTTCGGGAGAATCGGTTTTATTTGTGATTTTTTCTAAGGACTGGGGCGATTAAAACCGAGACCGTACCACTGGTATCTAATGGAATCTGAGCTACAGGACATATTCAACAAAAATTTGTAACGGGAAGGCTAATAAAGAAGTACTTCTCAAAGTTTAAATTATAGATGTTAGAAGAAAAAACGCTCATTTTCTTTTCCGGAACACAGCTATATATGAAGACATGTGATTAATTGTCGGTTTCTTCTAACAAAAATTGCCATTTTTTTTTGTCGAACACAACTATACACAATAAAGCTAGTGAAAGAGGATACAAATCTGTAAAATAATGAATGGATTAATATTTCAATTCAAATTTGGAGTGCACTTTTTATAAAATTGTTAATGTACATGTTAAAGGAACGCAACATTATGAAGACTTGATGTGCTCTTAGCAACACTGACTTGGTCAGCGTCACAGCAGGTCGTCCGCATCTTACTAAAATATAACAGATTCACTGTTAAAAAGTATTGCCGGAGAAATTATGTAGTAAGAATTCTTTTATAAAGATATTCACGACGCAGTCGCTTCAATTTCAGTAAAATTTCTTCTACATTTCCCAAAACTTTACTTTTTATATGTGATGTCTGTTTTTTTTTTTTTTTTCTAATGTAAAAATGATATAAACGCAAATACATACGAAGGTAGAGTAAAAAGTAAAATTTAAAATATTAGGAAAACTTACGAAATTCTTTTTATAGAAATATTTGTGTTAATAACAAAATAGTGAGAACAGTCAACAAGCCAGGATTATAGCGCCTGTAATCAAACACTATAGTCGGCGAAGAAAATCCACAATTTATTGCAAGTAATAAATAAATAATCAATTACTAAAATCGCGATAACTGGAATTGCTTTGATACACTTGAAAAGTAAAAGAGCATTGTGAGAGAATGGGGGGGGGGGGGGGGGGGGGGGGGGGGGCGAACATACAGGATAAAGTCCCTGTTTTCAACCCGGCGAAGACCAGGAGGATCATTGTCCCTGTTCAACCCAAGTTGACATGCAGCTCCTTGTGACACCCCTGGGTAGCTACTTTGGCACCCGCCAAGTAGTGAACCAATGCATGCAGCGACATCCTGAGAAAGGTTGGCGCAACGCTAATAGCCTTGCCCGGAAAAATAAATTATTATAGACAATTTAACAAGTCTCGTATAAGGACCGGATGCCCGTGGAGCGACTTGCTAAATAAGGCCATACCGAATCCCGGTTGTAGTGCCGATGATGATGATTGTGAGAGGATTCCAAAATAAAAGTTGAAGATAGAAAATTATATTTCAACCCGTGTAAACGAATTTGGACTGAGAATAAAACAAATGGATTTTGAGGTACCACATTAAATGCAAGCGGAGTGTGAGCGGAAGAAGGGAAACTGTATGAGGCAAGGAGGTATCGATGCAAACGCGCGGAAACGCAACATCGGACAAAGAATTTCGTGACTTCAGCTAAACAATAATTCTTTTTTATCTAAATCACTGAAAATGACTTTCAATGTGAACTGATGTCCATTTATTGATTGACGGGCACAGTGGGAAACTATTGTTTGTGGTATGCATACAAAGAGTTAAACAGCAAGAACGATAAAAGAAAGATTAGAAGATACGCTGCGCATATCTATTAATAGTGGTAATTGAAACTCTTGTGTATGGGACTCTAGTGAATTTCACGCTGTTTTACAATCTGAGCAAATTACAATGTAAGACATATACCTTGTATACCGTGGACATTTAGCGGATGTTGTATTTCCACTTTGTATATTCATTGGGAAGTGTTGCGCCGAATACTTTGCACGCGACTCTAATAAAAATCGACAAAGTCCTCAAAAAGAAGTCTTTGATTCTTAATTTTATTAGTTCAAACATTCCTTGATTAAGATGGTCGTTGCTTTATAAAAAAAAAAAAAAAAAAAAAAAAAAAAAAAAAAAAAAAAAAACGCGGACACTCGTGCGACACACTCCCGAGTATCTTCCTTCCGAACAAGAACCGATTAAAAATTTTCTTAGGGGATGGCACGAGCCACCCGGTTGTTCTCTTTCCTTTTTCTTTTCCCTTCTTCGTGACTCTCTCTTAATCGAGAATCTCTCATCAACAATCTCTCCCCTAGAGGAGAACGCGCCCTGTGTCCTGCGATTTCCTGTTTGGTCGCAGGCCAGATGTGCGGTCACACCCACACACAGACGCGGATGCTGGCTGCCTGTGCGGCCGGAGATCTTCCCAGGATAGCCAGAATGTTCACACCTTCTGCGGAATCGCTTTTGTGCGGTTTATTATTCTTGGCGATCTCTGGGATCGTGGTAATTATCGTCGGTTACGGTAATTGTATTTATTTTGCCCTATTGGAACAGTGTTAGCGAGTTTATTGCAGTTCCTCCGCAATGGCCTTTGTTTAGGTGAAGTGCATTGCCATAGGGTCCAAGGTTTACCCAATGGATTGTTTTACGGCAATTTGCTTATCGCCGGGAATTTGATGATTGTCGACATCTGGCACAGCTGTGCCAACCACTTGTGTTTATCCAGCTAATGGATCGATACACAATTTCTATACTGGGTCGTGTCCTTCGATCGCCGTGCAGGCGTCATCAATGTTCGAGACTTGGGGCCCCCTAATCTGTTGATACGTGGGTTTGTTGACACCAGTATGAATGTCACCTTTGGCTAGGCGAACGGGTGGGCCATGGGGGACACGTGAGGTTTAGGTTTAGGCTCAGGTGAGTATGTTCCTTGATGGCACGACAGGTGTTTCAGTCTACTGTGGTTTGTGCGGTTCGTGGAACCGCCGCAGACATTTTGAGTCGAGTACAGTATTTCTTGCACATTCTAAAAAACCCCAAACAAAATAAGAATTGAAAGGCAGCTCAATCGTGATCAAATAATTACACGAGAAACTCAGTACGCTGTGAATGAATGGGTTTGTGGGTAAAGGACAAGACAACCTGCAGCTGTTCAAAAAGAACTGCAACAGTTATTTGGTGATATCTCGGGGCGCTCACTCCGCGCTATAGGTTCGCCTCCCCCGAGAGGTGTAGTCATTTATATAATTATGCTATAGAATCGGCGAGCGTGCGGGGTCCCGGGAAACATTAAACCTTAATTTGAAGGAAGGCTGCTAGATCTAGAACTAATTGTGTTACTGGTCGATAATAAAAGACAACCGTAATAGTAGTCATGATTTCAATGGAGGCTGTTAGATCTAGAATTAATTTCGTTATTGATCGATAATAAAGACAACCGAATGACCCGGGTAATATTGAGTATTAATTTCAAGGGAGGCTGCTAGACCTAGAACTAATTTTGTTATTGATCGATAATAAAAGACAGCCGATGGGCCATGGAAGCATTCAGTATTAATTTCAAGGGAGGCTGCTAGATCTAGAACTAATTTTGTTATTGATCGAAAATAAAAGACAGCCGATGGCCCATGGAAACATTCAGTACTAATTTCAAGGGAGGCTGTTAGATCCAGAAGTAATTTTGTTATTGATCGATAATAAAACACAGCCGAATGCCCCGGGAAACATTCAGTATTAATTTCAAGGGAGGCTGCTAGATCTAGAACTAATTTTGTTATTGATCGATAATAAAAGACAGCCGATGGGCCATGGAAACATTCAGTATTAATTTCAAGGGAGGCTGCTAGATCTAGAATTAATTTTGTTATTGATCGATAATAAAAGACAGCCGAATGCCCGGGGAAAGATTCAGTATTAATTTCAAGGGAGGCTGCTAGATCTAGAACTAATTTTGTTATAGATCGATAATAAAAGACAGCCGATGGGCCATGGAAACATTCAGTATTAATTTCAAGGGAGGCTGCTAGATCTAGAACTAATTTTGTTGTTGATCGAAAATAAAAGACAGCCGATGGCCCATGGAAACATTCAGTATTAATTTCAAGGGAGGCTGCTAGGTCCAGAACTAATTTTGTTATTGATCGATATGTAGCGATTCTAACAGATACGATTCACAAGCGAAATAGTGAAGAACACGAACGAAAAATCGAATAAGAAAAATACATCAGAACCGTATACCAAGCGATAAATAACAAAAAAAAAAAAAAATAATTCACACCAGTGGAATATAGTCGAGTTTGGAAATCAAATTCTAAACACGGTCAGTAGAGCCTGGTGTGTAACGCTTAGGTAAAAATTTTTTCGTGACACGATCTTCTTCACTATTATTTCAAACGCTATAGATAATAAAAGACAGCCGAATGCCCCGGGGAAATATTGAGTATTAATTTCAAGGGAGGCTGCTAGATCCAGAACTAATTTTGTTATTGTTCGATAATAAAAGACAGCCGAATGCCCCGGGGAAATATTGAGTATTAATTTCAAAAGAGGCTGCTAGACCCAGAACTAATTTCGTTATTGATCGAAAATAAAAGACAGAACTAATTGTATTACTAGTCGATAATAAAAGATGAGTCACTCTGCTGCCCTTTATGGGATTTTTATTACACTTCTCTCGGGTGTGGCGAACCTATAGCGCCAAGTCAACGTTTCGAGATGCTACCAAATAGCTGTTGCAGTTCTTTTTGAACATTTGCAGATTGTAGCGCTCTGGAAACACTTATGGGATTGGTTGGATAATTGTAGACTTTTATCTACTTCGTGAATTATTCAGTTGAATAAAACAGGCCGAAGAGTTTTCACAGCGGTTTAGCAAGTGAAAAGAAATGTGGGCAATGCCATCTGGGTCGAAAATTTGTTCATTTTTTACACTACGCACGCACAAAAGACGATTTTGAAGTACCCTTAAATATCAGAACACAGTACGAACAGAAGAGGAGGCAGTGGATAAGGAAAGGGGGTGTCGATGTACCAGGTGTACCGGTCTGAAGTGAGCGTCAAGATACAAATGTAACGATAGGGAACGTTTGTTGTGAACGAGCCCATATATTTTTTTATTTGGTTGCTATGACATCTGTCAAACATATTTAGTATGCATCGTCATTGTACAAACATCTTTTTTTTTTAATCCTGTCAAAAGTGTCGAATTTTGTACCAGAAAATGATTTGCGGAAAGCATTAATTTTTTGTTTTAATTTGTAGAAAAGTGCTGCAGAGTCGCATCGAATGCTTGTCGAGGCTTATGGTGAACATGCTCTATCGGAAGCAACATGCAAAAGATTTAAGCGGTTCAGAGATAATGATTTTGATGTGCGAAATGAAGAAGAGGAAGACCACCAAAAAAGTTTGAAGACGCCGAATTGTAAGCAATATTGGATCAAGATGACACTTTAAGTCAAAAACAAATGGCACAAATGTTAAATGCTGCACAACAAACAATTTCTGGCCGTTTAAAAGCTATGGGAAAGATCCAAAAGTGTGAAAACTGAGCGCCACATGAATTGGATGACAGGCAGATGGAAAAGCGACACGCCACACGTGAAACGTTGCTTCTACGACACGAAAGGAAGTCAGTATTGCATCGAATTGCGACTGCTGATGAAAAATGGATTTATTTTAAAAATCCTAAACGCAAAAAATCATGGGTTCATCCAGGAGAAGCGTCAACGTCGACTGCAAAGCCTGATCGGTTCGGAAAAAAAGACAATGCTCTGTACCTGGGACCAGAAGGGGGTGGTGTGTCGTGAACTTGTAAAACCTAGCGAAACTGTTGATGCGCAACGCTACCGACAAAAATGATCAATTTGAACCATGTATTGATCGAAAAACGACCAGAATGGTCCACAAGACACGGAAATGTAATTTTGTTGCATGATAATGCTCCGAGTCATACAGCAAAACTCGTCAAAGAAACAATAAAAGCTCTCGGCTGGGAAGTGTTACCCCACCCGCCGTATTCACTAGACTTGGTTCCTTCCGACTATCATTTGTTTTCATCGATGGGACACGCGTTGCCTGAGCAGCATTTAAATTCCTATGAAGAAGTCGAAAATTGGGTCTCCGAATGGTTTGCCTCAAAAGACGACCAGTTTTATTGGCGTGGTATCCACAAATTGCCAGAAAGGTGGCCGAAATGTGTAGAAAGCAATGACCAAAGCTTCCAATGTTTTCTTACTTTAAAAAAAACAAAAAACGCCCACTTCATGCCAGTACACCTGGTACATTGGTTTTGAATGCTCAGACGTGACAACGAGGAAGCATGATCAGACCAGGTGGAGCATTCCACATTCGTATGGTTCGGCTAAAGAGAGACTATGTTTATTCGTGGATCTGAAGTTGACCTTTCAGATGTGAACTGATTGATGCGTATTCTCAGATTGCCGGGAAAATGTGTGGAGCGATGGAGCACATTCAGGAAGTTCAGTTGAACAACGACTGTGATAAACCTATAGAAAAGAGGTAGGCATAATTCGTGCCCATGTTGTAACGGCGGAATTGAGCGATTTACGACAGGGTTGTGGCGATTCTAACAGACACACACAATACACAAGCAAATAATGAAGAACACCGAAAGAAAATCGAATAAGAAAATGCATCAGAGCCGTATACCATAGCGA
Source organism: Microdon myrmicae (assembly GCA_963931805.1). NCBI lineage: Eukaryota > Metazoa > Arthropoda > Insecta > Diptera > Syrphidae > Microdon > Microdon myrmicae. The sequence continues at coordinate 31,456,469 of OZ007496.1, forward strand.
TAACATGACAAAATCCACAACAGTCGAATGTACTTGAGTTTAGAAATCAAATTCGTACACACTGCGGTGGCCTGATGGATTGCGCTTTGGTTCAATTGTTGGTGATTCTTACTGTCATAGCGTCAGTTCGAATCACACGTTCTTCACTATCATCCCAAACGCTATAGGTTCCCCAATAGTTTCACTGCTCGTTATTGCATCCTATAGAGCACGTTAGTGCAGTTTTGGATGCGCCTGACCAAATATTACAGTTGAACTCCATTTTACAACAAACGCTCGCCTTGTAAATAGTGGCCGGTTGATGAGTGATGGAGTGAAATATTTTTTGAATCTCTTTAGGAACTGTATGCTTTTAGCTGCACTTTTCGCAGCTTCAAATTTCTGGGCGTTCCAATTAAATTGGAGATTAATGGCCAGATGGATGATGTGAAAATATGTATTTCGCTTCAAGAGTCGAGGATTGATAGTTCCTTGGCTTCGTCGATGCAAGTGCCCCCCACCTGTAATATATTTATGTTGGGGTTCCCTTTTATGACGACACGAGGCAACACCGAGCATTCCATTGATATATCTTGTTGAAGTTGAAATTCAATGTATTAAGCATATCTTGCCGATTATCAATGAGGTTCGAACAGTTTGGTCGGGAATGTTCGTATGAGTATTTACTTTATTTTACTTGTGTCAGGAAAGGCGAACCTATAGCGCTGAGATGCCCTTTTTTCTCGACCGGGTCCATCGTTCAAGCTCCGAAAGATGCTCAAGGATTTATCCCAACCATTTCACGAAGCCTATAGCTTAATGGGGTGGTATTTTGCCGGGCGACTGAGCTTTGGACTCTACCTACCCACCAGTAACTGCACAACAGGAAGAGTCGACAGTTGAACCTAAGTTTGCAGAATCAAGGGAGAGGCACAACCCCCTTACAAATTCAGCCATTGAGGAGGCGAAGTCTGCCACGTCTTCCTATTGTGACGCATATGACAATCAGCTGTGATATCTGGCAGGTCTCCAAAACAAAGTGCTAGAATAGTCTAGAAAGTACTGGAAAATCGGAGACTATGAGCAGTAGAAAATTCGAGGCTATGGAACAGACGGAAACGAAACGCCGAATGACAATGAGGAAAAACTGTATAAATTCGTCGCACGCAGATTAAGGGGGTGAGTAAGCAGCAAGGAAGCGAAGTATCGAGGAACGGTTGTTATTAACAGACTAATAAAGTGTTTACAAAGAAAATCGATTTCACGGCTCTTATTTATTAAAACAATTAATCCGGCGAACCCTAAGCTCGCAGCACCTTGTTAGATTTAAGTAACTGCAACTTGACTATGTTAAATAAATGGGAGATCTATTAAAATCGAATTCAAAATTAACGATTCATCATCGGCACTACACCCGGGATCCGGTCTTCGCGTTATTTAGTAAGTCTCTCCACCGGTATCCGGTCTTTATACGAGATTTGTTAAATTGTCCATAATAATGTTTTTCGGACAAGGTTATTAGCCTTGCGTGAACTCAAAATCAACGATTACTGTTCTCTAAATGTTAGGTTCTGTTCTATAAGATTTTAGTTTACATCAATTTATTTCCCGGAAATTTTATGTAGGTTGGATTAGTGAACCAAGTAGTCATACGACTGAATGGAAATAATTACACGCAGTTACGGAAACGAAGCTTTTACGAATGAGAAAAGCGCCAGAAATTTACCGAGTTTACCGAAATATTTATTTGAATAGCAGATGAAAAGCAAAAAATAATAATGGGGGCATTTAAAGACTGCCAATATATATGTTAGTGCCCCCCACACTTCCAGTTTTTTTTCGATTGGTTAAATGAAAACGTCAGCAACAGTTCTTTCAAATTTTTTTTCTAAACATTTACTTGAATCAGCAAAAGAGCTGGAACAGATCATGAAAACTTACAATAACACTTAAATAATAATTTAAAAATACCCAAGTTTCCAATCTACCTTCGTATGTATTAGCTGGTGTTTGTAAAAATAAATTCGAATATTTTTTATAATAGTTATAATTTATATATATGAAATTAGAATCAGGAATACGATATCCTACACCATCCATCTATTAATAATCGTAGGAAATGAAAATGTTATAAAAACCAAGGGACAAAATGTCGATGGTTTTTTATTTTCTACACACGTACGCAATATATATGCATGTACACAATTACATATATGTCAGCTGTGTATAGATCATTTTGTTTGTTCTTTTTTATTATTCGTGAAGGAAATTAAGGTAATTTATATATTTTCTTGGTAGTGTTTTAAAAACTTATGCCACTTATGTGACATATTCTTACCTCTTGGTTTTCTTCGAGTTTTCGGTGTTCTCACCAGAAGCGGAGTCCTTCTTCTTATTATTATTATTAGAATTTTTAGCCAGAAGTTTCCTAGCACGCTCAAAAGCATTCTGCTTACGAATACCACCTTGTTTATTGGGGCCCAATTTAGCACTACTACGATTATTTGCGCCTCCTTGGCCACGTCGATTACGATTGCCAACGCCAGCACGATTATTACCAATCTGGTTTTGTTTAAATATCAGTATTTTGTCCGTTCGTTTGTTCACATTTTTTTTTTTTTATAAAAACGTTATCGTTTTGAATGTTTTTTGTTTGTTTTGTTTTGGGTATGAATAAATGCAACATTTTTAAGATACGAAGAAAATTATAAATATAGATGTATGCATGTATATAATATAAATACATTTAGTGGTTAAAAAATATCGATATATCACGATTATCACAATCGGATAAATACGTTCCATTTATAATATTATAAATCAGCAATTGTTTTTTGTTTTTTTGATGGGTGTTTAAATTTGAATCAGCAATATAAATAAGTAACAGTGGATAAAAATTGCATGTTTTACACCAAACATATTTCCAATACATCATTTTAAATTGTTTGTTACAATATAAAATTTACATCAATCATGTATTATATAGATTTATGAGCACACCCAGTGTTTTGTAATTTTTAGTTTACAAAACATAATTTTTTCAATATTAATTGTAAATATTTCACACACAATTTGTATTTAGTAATAAACGCATTCGATTTAAAATGTATATAACATTCGCATTTTTGTTGGATATTATTTTAGATTGGATAATTGGTGGCAAATGGCAAATCGTATTGTAGTGTGCATTAACGATGTGTGATGCGATTAAAATATTGAATTTCGAATATCGAAATACAATTTTTGGTTTTTGAAGAGTCGGTGGCAGTAGTTGCAGTAACACATGTAGAAGCAGGTGGTAACCAAACACCACAGCACAATAGCATTGTATTGTGTGCCGCATCGATTGTCAATATTTGTAATTTTGTTTTTCATAAGAAAATAACAAAAGAACACAATTCACGCAGAACCAAAATAGAGAACATTGAAGAGAAAAAATTTAAAGAATATTAGAATTTGATTTTTGTTCAGATTTTGTTTTTTTAAATATAAGATTGTTGGTTTTCTTTTTCTTTTTTAGTCTTAAACAGAATATTTTTTAAAGTATTCTTGTTAATATAGACTAACTATACTTAAGAAAAATTGTTTGCTTATGTACAAAGGCAACCGGTTCATACAATTTAAACAACACGTGTCTCGGTGGTTTGTCGGCTCTCCACTCTTAACAAATATCTCCAACTACCACTAGAGTTTAGTCCAGCGAAGTATGAGATGGATTACAATGAAAATATATCCAGTAAAAGATATTTTCAGTAATAGTATCGTGTAAGAGGGTAATAGCAAATATTGTATTATGTCACCAGAAGCCTTTTGTACCGAAGGCATACAACCGTGAAACTATCAAACAAGTTTCAATATATAAACTTATACATAAGTTAAATATAAACAAAGAACAAATAACACGATAGTGAAATTAATAATTATCTTGTTTAAAATCCCCCCATCCGAAAATTATTAAAATGATAGATGTCCCTATAAATTATTTTAACTATTTACTAAACTCGTCATTGGCATGATATATTTTTAATGGAGAAAGATAAACAAAAGGTATTTATTTAGTGTGTTTTACTGGAGAAAGACAAAACAATTATTTAGTGTTTTTTTGAGAAACAAAACAACATTGTAATTAAAATTTTACAAACACGTCTGGTGGTGAAGGTAAAATTGCGGGTACATCTACTAAACCTAAATATTTTTTCGATATAATTAATTTCAATGTATAAAATTGTATACCATTCTATAAGTGCAAGTAAATTATGGGAATATAAACTCGCAATAATCAACTTTGTACAGTTGCAGTAATCATCATCATCATCATCGGCACTACAACCGGTCTTGGCCTTATTTAGCAAGTCCCGAGGCTTGTTAAATTTTCCATGATAATTTGTTTTTCCGGGCAAAGTCATTAGTTTTGCGCCAGAGGCTCCCCGATGGGGAAACGAACCCCGGTCTCCCGCGTGACAGCCGGGGATACTAACCACTATACTATCGAGGAGCCTACATTTGCCATAATGACAGCCCCAAAATTGATTGATAATAATTTGTTCCAATAGTAATATGTGCGATAATATGAATATTAATCAACAATAACTGGTAACTGTAGAACAGGTGACAATTTTAACAGCATTTGATAATAATTATAATATAGGGTGGCCATAAATTTTTGCTAATGGCAATAGTTGATTTCTTAAAAATCGTTAGAGGGAGGGGTGTAATAACCGTATAATTAAATGATTGAAAATTTGCTCGTACGGACACAAATGATGCCGAACGTCCTGGTCGTCCCAATGAAGCAGTGATTCAAGAAACACTTGTGGGGGTTCTTTAAATCTATGCAAGCAACCATCCACAATTCTAACCACAACCCCAACCCTTTCACCAGGCATCATATCAAATTCCCCAAAAAAATTTCTAACAGATACACACAGCGGTGGCCTGATGGATTGCGCTTTGGTTCAATTTTTGGTGATTCTAACTGTCATAGCGTCAGTTGGAATCACACGTTCTTTACTATCATCCCAAACGTTATAATTGGTGACTACGACGTGATCTGTGTACACACAGCACACACTTTCCCGTAGTAAAACCGTTCCTTACCACTACGATCACGACTTCCACATAGAGCACCGGCACACTCGCCTGCTCCGACGTTGTCTCGTTCGCTCGCTCTTCGCTCCGTCGTTCGCACACGAAGCTGATCGTAACAAAGTTACTGAGGAGGGAGTAGTGTGGCGTTTCTAATAGATACACACGCCGGTGGCCTGATGGGTTGAGCTTTGGTTCAATTTTTGGTGATTCTAACTGTCATAGCGTCAGTTCGAATCACACGCTCTTTACTATCATCCCAAACGCTATAAATTCATCAATTCATGCATTTAATGCATCGCCAGAAAATTTCCTGAAAACAACGCCCGATATACAAGCATCACTTAGGCACCCCGCCAGCCAGTGTATCCTCCCACACACGTGCGCAGCAGACTTTCCTGGCTTACCCACATTCTCAGCGGCCTTTTTTCCAACCGACAAAAGCAGTTCACGCATCTCGCGTCTAGCCGCTAAGAATGGAATTCTCCAGCATGTAAAAACATGCACACAAAGAATGACTCCTTCCACCGGCACCGATACCGCGCACAATCATCATTGTGCAAGTATCTTATTTGCTTGTGGCACAAGTTTCCCCAATGGCATGTAGACTATTTACGCAGTTGCATGCACACCACCAATGATGCCCTTTGTCCCATTTCCTTTTTTCTCGTCTTCGTTTGCCCATGACCTGACAACATGGACAATCGATACGATCCCACCAAGATCAACGCAGAGAGATCCTCTCCCATTGGTCGCCACAGAGAGAAACTTTATGTTTCTCTCGAAAACCAAAACTCACCCCTAAACAAGGAACGACTCTGTACGAGTCAGTTCAATGAGTCGAGTTTCATCCACTGACGAGCGCGCACAAGTCGCAAATTAACCACCATAGGAGTTGGTGTCGGATTTTATCCACAGTCGAGTGTAGCCGAGAAAGCTAGTTTCGGAATAATATGCAAGATTTACATTCGCGGTTTCATACACCTTTTGTTTAGCACAATTAACGTTGCAAAGTACCGATCAAGTTGAAAAGTGCGAAAGTAACAATGTTCGATAGTTATGTGAAATGTTGAGACTATAACCAAAAATACATCATCTAGTTAAAACCTGCCTTTGGGCCAATATTCAGAAAATCATATTCAGGTGTAACTAGTGTAGTTCATATTAACATTGGATAAAACCTTATTTTAACTAATTGCAATATCCACCTGTATCTGTTTAATGATTCTTTTCCTCACGATTGCGTTACAAATACCATTCTATTAAAATAATGTGCAAAACAATAAAAACGAGCGTTTTATTTTTCCTTTGGTGATCGGCTTTCGGCGGAACTATCAGTGGTGTAGTGGTGAACCCGTACCCGTCCCGGCACATATCTACCACCATACCCCCACACACTAAAGCACGAAAACCAAGCAAGTCTCGAAAATCGTGATGGAAGATCAAAAAGTGAATGCGCCAGATACCTGAGCAGTGATATTCTGTAGGCAGTATGATGCTGTTTTGTTTTAAGCACTATGTAGTATACAGTGCAAAACGCTTGGAAGCGATCAAAATCATATTACACATTCGCCGACACTCATATTTGGAATGTGACAGAAATATGGGTAGCATAAACAAGGATCCACTTTGTGAAATGCCCGATTTGTGGGTAAGTGATTCGTGAGGTTAGACAGAAGCCATGCCTTTTCATGTGATTGAACTTGACCAATCACTTGTCAGAAGATCTCTACCCATAAGAGAAATAAGAGTTGAAAAGGATCATCCAAGACCAATTTTTCACAGAGAACTTTACGATTTTAAAGACAAAATTTATGGATACCAGGCCCTCCCCAAGTTTTGTGGAGCAAAAGCAATACTTCTCAGGGATAAAATATAATGATGGTTTAATTAAATTTCAATTAAACTATATCATGGACATTAATATTGTTTGCCTGTATTTTCCGACTGTTCGGTTCAGTTTTTTCTTTGCTAACGCAATAATTTTCAGGGATTTAAGATTCCATTACATCATCTATTTATAGACTTAAACCCTTAGAGCGCGAACCGTCGACAAATCGACGGTTCGCACTCAAAGGGTTAAGGCCGCCCACGACAGCATAGCCAGGTTAAAACTATATAATGCCATGAGAGTTCGGAATTCCAAACAAATTGGTACGGCTTTGTAGGTTGACCATGACCAACGCAACTAGTGAAGTAAAAATAGCGCGATTGCTGTCCAAACCAATAAACATCTTGAATAGACTCCGACAAGGAGACAGTCTGGCCTGCCTCTTTTTCAACCTGGCGTTGGAGAAAGCAATCCGCGACTCTGGCGTCACAACTAGAGGGACTATTATCACCAAGTCCAGCCAAATACTTGCCTACGCAGATGACATCGACATCATCGGTAGAACTGAATCGGCTGTACAAGATTCCTTCACCCAGATCGAGCAGGCGGCACAAAAACTGCGACTGCACATTAGCGAGAGGAAAACTAAGTACATGCATGGGGGCAACTTCTGCGAAGAGAAGACCTAACGTTGGTCAAACTATCAGGGTAGTGGAGCACGAATTGGAAGTGGTGCAATCCTTTAATTACGCATGTATGGATCCATGCTTAATAAAATGCACTCTGAACTCTTAGCCGTGTTCGAGAGGAGGGCCCTAAGGAGAATTGTTTGCCCCGTATGTGAGGAGAACGATTCCGGAGTCGCTACGACCATGAGTTGTACGCAATCTACCTTGAAGCTAATGTTGTAAGAAAAATCAAGGTCGGTAGACTCCAATGGGCGGGACACCTAGCTCGAATGAGCGAAGAGGAGCCTGCCGGGAAAGTCGCTTGTAGCAGGATGTATGGAAGGACACAGCGCGGCAGACTTTGTCTGCGATGGAGGGATGGCGTAGACCAGGGCGCCCAGAGCCTGGTAGTGCCAAACTGGGCGACATCGCCCCGAAATCGGGGCCGGTGGAGAGACTTGTTAAATAAAGCCAGGGCGGGATCCCGATCGTAGTGCCGATGATGAGATGACCATTTTCAGACTGTTCAGTTCAGTTTTTTTTTTTGCTAACGCAATAATTAGGAGACGAAAAAAAAGTTTTGAAAACACACCGAGGGCAAATATATTTTTTTATAAATAAATATGGTTTCTTTATAAATAAATATATTTTATTTATAAATAAATATATGTTATTTACAAACAAATATATGTTATTTACAAATAAATATATTTTTCTCTTATTTCAAGCTTTATTGTAAGGATTGTAAAGAACTTTTTCAAGGATTTTAAAGCTTAATTTGACAATTTCTCAATTCATTGCCTTCGTGACAATGAATGTTTTTCCCACGTGGCCTTTTAAAGGGCAAGACATGTGCGCCACCGGATCATTTGCTCAAATAAAAATGATTGTGCTATTAGTGAGAATTTTTGTTGTTGAAGAATTCAATTTATCAATTCCTCAACGTTCTCTGATTTTGAGCTTCTCACAGTACTATTTTGTACTTGAACTCTTAATCTTTATCTTTATAAAGGTCAAGTCACAGAAGAAATAAAGTTTAATGTCCACGTAATAACACAACAAACTAAATAAAGTTTTGCGAAATTTCTCCATTAAAAGGTCGACTTATTATTTATATCTACAAGCCAATGACGCCCAACATACGCACAACAAAAAAAAAAAAAAAAAAAAAAAACTAGATACGAAAAAAAATCATAAAGGCCAAATATAACAATACATACCGTTCCACGGTTGCCCCCATCACCACGACGAACATTCAGAAGTCCTGGTGAGTTTGTCCTGAATAAATTATTGAGGAGGTTACTAGCCAGGTTAATGGCTTGGGCATTCATGCCTTGACCACCACCACCACCACTCCCGCCTCCACCGCCACCTTGGCGCATATTGCCACTTCCATAACCGCTGCCGCCGCCGCCACCACCACCACCTTGGCTGCCGCCCCAAAGGCTTCCAGCATTCATTCCCATGCGGTTATTTCCGGATATGGGACCATTTCCACCATAATTTCCTCCAAAGTTGCGATTACGACGGTACGACATGTTTATTCTGTAAATAAACAAATAAATGCAAAACGAAATACTTAAAATTAAACTTGGTAACATAAAATCAATAAAATTCAAATTAAAGTTGATCGATGTAATATAGTAAAATCTACACATACCACATACCCACCATCCAAGTAGTTAGAGAACAATTGAACTAACCCTGTCCACACTATCCTTAGATACGTCCTTGCCCTTTCTTTTCAGATATCTTGAGACCGAGCCCAACATCTTCACGGATGTGGGTGATTCTGGTTATCGCAAGATGACCAGAAGCCAGAGACAAGATGAAGGACACATTTGTCCTTGTCTCCCTGAAGTCGGCCTCTCGCCTCCCATTTTTTTTTTTTTTTTTTTGGATTCGTGATCAGTTTGGATCCAGAGGTCAAAACGGCCACAAAAAATAAAAACTTTAAATAAATATAGGATTAAATCGCCTTTCAATTTGGCCATAAAAGGAAAACACCGCAAAGATGGTAAGAAAAATCTAAATAAAAATTTAACCCTACACCAGTCATTTTGACTGGTGTCGGTAAATATAGGTAAGTCAAATTGTCGGTATATCTAGTGTTAAAAACTTTGCAAATAAGCCCGTTTTTTATAAAGCAAATAAAAATGCATGGATGACATTCCTATTATTCGAACAATGGTTCCATATTAATTTTTGAATAAATTTCGAACATTTTGTTTTCGTATTTAATAAAAATATGTTCAAAAATAATTGTTTGTTTTGGTTTCACTAAAGTTTTTTCATAACATTGTCGTTATCTATAAAAAAATAAGCTATTTCAACTATAATTCGTATAAAAAAAATACAGCCCAGTAAGTGGAACAACCTCGGTTATTGCAACTGCCCCAATTTCTATTAGTTGCGTAAATCGAGTTTGTACTGTATATTTTATAAGCGATTATCGCCGGTTTATTTTTTCTCCAGGGGAAACAAAAAAGTTCAAACTAACGCCCCTTTTTAAATCAATTTTTCAAAAATATCCCACGATGTTCACATTTTGGTTTTTTGTTCCAGATTAAAAATTGTGACCCGTAGCGATGCGCCCATGCCACCGCCCGCCATTTATTTTTTTCCTCTTGCGTGTGCTGCCATTTTGTATCGTAAAGTTAAAATAAAACTTTTTTTTTTTTTGTAGTTAAAGACTATACTTTCAGATGCACAAAACGCCATATTTCTATCTCGTTTCCATCGCTTGTGGTACGTCTCAGAAAATCATGTGAAATTCACTGAACACAAGGCGGTATTATCCCTTAATCAGCCACGACTTTGTAATGAATATATGGGAAATTCAAAAGAGATGCATTGTTGCCATATGTATATCGGAAATTCATAGGTGCATTGTTGCCACGTGTATATGGAAAAATCAAAGTTGTAATGTTGCCACGTGTCCCAATGATTCCGACAAATTACCTGATCGAATTTAAACGTTTGCAATTTCCGGTGTGACTCAAAAATGCGATGACCATCAACAAAAGACACGCTGTGGGCTACATTTGGAAAATCCATACAGCAGTACGCGACTAGTTCACGCCTCGGCAACCTGCTGATTTATTTGCGTACGCATATGACAAAAAAACGTATAAATATATCTAAAATTACAGCCTTGAAAACGTTATAACATACACTTTCTTCTTTCCTCTATGTAACATTGCAACGCATGGCGGGCAATTGCTAGTTTGCGATACAATCACGTGCTTTTTTGATCATTGCATATCGCATTTCCGAATTACCTAGTAACCTCTCTAAGGAAAACCTTCTTGCCAGAGAAAAGCATTTTACTCTACTCCAAGTGTTGCAGTACAGCAACATGAGTAAAACACAAATCAGCTGAAATGTTGTAGGTTTATATCCAAAATCTAACCAACTCATTTGCGGGCGTTAGCAATAAAATATTTTGAAATATACATAAATACATTTATGCACTAAACGCCTGCATTGCGGGCAGTTTTAATCGGGATTTGGTTGAACAAGAAAGAGATTGAGTGCCAACAAAAAAGTTCTGAAAGTGTTTAAATCAAAGATCGATCTGTATTTCCGATTAGTATATAAAAAGAAAAAGTGACAATCCGTGCAAGGAGGAATAACAATGAAATTGAATTTAATCTTCATTTCTGTTTTTTATTTTCCATTTTGCTGGTTTTAAACACAACCACCAAGCTTTTCATGAAATTTTATTTCTATGTATATCAACATCGCCAAATAGATCCAAATCTTGACTTGATAGTTGCACCATGTGGATAAGGCAAAATGGTTGCGTTTGTTGGCAGGTGCCATATATATTTATTTTTATGTTATAATTTGAATGTATTATAAAAATACTTTAAGTTGATATAGTTCTGAATCCACACAATTTGCACCCTTTAATATATACTTGATCATAAAACTGGCCGGAGACTTTTGTATTCATCTGTGATTTGAATTTGCCTTACATTATTAAGACTGAATTGAGAAATTCTGAAAACAAATTTTATTAACCCAATAAAACGGTGCTGTGTTGCGTGTAAATGACATTGTTTTAATGATTTCCATTTGGAAATTAAATATAGAACGCCATTGGAGGTACAAACACGACAATTTATTTAAAACAGGGTGATGTGGGATCAGTTGGCGTAAGGCTAATAACCTTGCCGGGGAAATAGATTATTATGGAAGGTTTATCGAATTTTACTTGCTAAATAAGGCCAAGACCGGATGCCGGTTGTAGAGCCGATGATGATGCGGGATCAACTCGAGTCAGAAGAAGTTGTAAGAGTATGCCTCACAAGTCAACCTCTAGTCCAATCTCATCCGACGAATACTGAAGCATATTTTCGAAATTTTCCACGTTATCAGGGTGATTCGCGTGGCCCGCAGACCTCGCAGATTATATTCTGGATAACAAACCCCTCACACTGTCCTATTTACTTCCCTTCAAAAAAAAAACCCAGTGTAACGAAAATTTCACTGACTCATTCTATCGTGTAAGAAAGAATTGAAAAGGTGTCAAGTTAAGTCCACACATTTACCGTAAACCGGACAAGCATCTTTTGTCTCAAATACGAGATTAAATGCCTGCTCTAACACACAGCTATATAAAGAAATAATGCCGAAACGAAAAACAAAATGGCGAACACCAAGCGGCCGGCTGCCATTTTGCTTTTACCAGGAATGATTTTTGCCAATCAATTACGAAGAGAAAATGTTTAGAAATCGTGCAATCATAGCAATTATTTTATACAAAAAGAAGGAATCCCTACAAAACGCGCCGAGCAATTGAGGCAATTCTCTACAATTGCTCGGCACTCAATTCAATGATGTACAAAGATATTTCACGCTCCCGAAAAGAAACTAAATTTACGAAAAATCTATAAAGATCATTTCTAAATTGTATTCCTTGGATATTTTCGGGTTGTTCACCGAAGGAAACTATATAACTTCACGTGCAAAGGACGCGATATAAATTTCACGTGCAAACGTCATGTAAATTCCATATGAAAATTATGAAACAAAAATTTTCATATATAAAAAAATTAAAAATAAAAATTCGATAGATATCATGGTACATACCTTGTCTTCTATATATTACTTTGTTAATTAAAAATTAAGTATCACTTTCAATGAAAATTAAAATACTTCACAATTAGCAGTGCGTCAAGTACAAGTTTACCACCACAGAAATCAATTGAAACTACCTCTAGAACAATCGATCGGGAACGAAATACTTTACGAGGGAAACTACCAGTTTGATAACTTATCGATTCGTTAGCTTCATCCACTGCGACATCTATGAAGTCATGGCATGTATACAGGCAGTACACTAATTTTCATAATAAACTGTTATACTGAATACAACACTTTTATAGCCAATATTAAAACATTGCTAAATACATATTGTAGCGAGCTTAGGGTTCGCTGGATTAATTATGTTAAAATAAATAAAAGCCGGTAAATCTATTTTGAATTTATATAACACTTTATTAGTCCGTAATACAACCGTTACTTATACCGTACACTTAACGATTTCTTTATTATCACTTCCGTACTTATCGCGTCTTTTACCGCTTACTTCTCACTCGAGATTTATCGCTTGCTTCACTGTCTTACTTATAACTCTAACTTATTCTTCCGTTCTGCGTGCGACGTATTTATACCGTTTTTCCTCATTCTGATTTGGTGTATCGTTTCCGTCTGTTCCATAATCCCGACTTTTCTATTCCAGTTTTCCAGTACTTCCTAAAATAATCTAGTACTTTGTTTCGGACTTTCTTGAAGATTCCAGTACTAATTGTCGTATGCTTCACAATATTTTCATTAATATTGTGACACATATGACAATCAGTACTGGAATCTTCGAGAAAGTCCGAAACAAAGTACTAGATTATTTTAGGAAGTACTGGAAAACTGGAATAGAACATTCAAGACTATGGAACGGACGGAAACGATACACCAAATCCGAATGAGGAAAAACGGTATAAATACGTCGCATGCAGATCGGGGAGATAAGTAAGAAGTAAGCAGTAAAAGACGCGATAAGTACAGAAGCGATAAGTCAAGAAATCGATAAGTGTACGGTAAAAGCAACGGTTGTTATTAAGAGGGTATTCTGGTCTAGAAATTTGAAAAAAATCATTTTTTTTTATATTTTCAAAGCTTAACCCTCTAAAAATATGTCCTTAAGAGGATTTTAGAAAATTCAAATTATTTTCGGAGGCATGGCTGTTTAGCTGACGCGCCGTGTAAACCGGCTCGGCTGGAACGAATCGAACAAAAGACATTAGGGACTTTCTGTCAACCTGCGACCCTGTTTCCTCGTAAAATCTTTATATTGTAGCGAGCTTACGGTTCGCTGGATTAATTATTTTGAATAAATAAGAGCCGTTAAATCGATTTTGAGTTGATATAACACTTTATTAGTCCGTTAATCAGAACCGTTACTTTTACCGTACACAACGATTTCTTGACGTATCGCTTCCGTACTTATCGCGTATTTTACTTCTTACTTATCGCTTGGTTCTCACTCGAGACTTATTACTTTCTACTACTTCTTACTTATAACCCATTACTCAATCTGCGTGCGACGTATTTATACCAGTTCCCCACATGCTGCTTCGGTATTTCGTTTCCGTCCGTTCTATAATCTTGAATGTTCTATCATCCATAGTCTCCAGTTTTCCAGTACTTTGTTTTGGACTTTCCCGAATATTCCAGTACTGACTGTCATATGCGTCACACTACCCTCCGTCTAGATTAGTTCGTCCCGAACTAAGTTCACTGATCTCCTGGGTTAACAAAAGTCGCCAGTCGGTCACGATGTACCACTTTCATTTTGGCGTTCGGTCTTCGCTGAATCCTATAGACAACGTCGTTAATTCTTGTGAGAATCTTATACGGTCCTTCCCAATGTTGCTGCAACTTTGGAGACCTTCCTTTTTGCCGATGAGGGTTATAAAGCCACACGTTATCGCCTGCATTAAATACGGATGCGTTGGCTCGAACGTCGTACCTTGTTTTCGTCTTGTCACTGGATACCTTGATTTGCTTTCGAACCAAATGATGAATCTCATCGAGGCGATTTCTCCATTCGGCTACGTAGTCTTCGGTCTTATCTATGGCGTCTGGAGGTATTCCGAATCGCAGATCGGCTGGTAATCGTATCTCTCGTCCAAATATAATTCTTGCTGGAGAGTGGCCCGTCGTATCGAGATTAGCCGATCTATAGCTCATGAGAAAGGTTTGTACATATTTGTCCCAATCTCGTTGGTGATCACTAACGACCTTCGATAAATACTCTTTCATTGTTCGGTTGAGCCTTTCGACCATTCCGTCTGACTGCGGGTGTAAGGGTGTGGTCCTGGTTTTCCTTACGCCTAGTGCCGCACAGATGCCTTGAAATATCTGTGATTAGAAGTATCGGCCCTGATCGGAATGAAGCTCACAGGGAACTCCATATCTGCTGATCCAATTATTGATTAGCTGCTCAATGACGGTTGTTGCTTCTTGGTTTGGAATTGGAAGGACTTCCACCCACTTGCTGAAGTAATCCATGATAACTAACATGTATTTGTTGTTGTCGTTTGTTTTTGGGAATGGTCCCGAGGTATCAATCGCAATTCGCTCGAAAGGGGCACCCACGTTGTACTGCTTCATAGCGCTCCTTGGTTTTGCCGTTGGTCCTTTGGTCGCAGTGCAAGTTGTGCACTTCCTACACCAAGACTCGACGTCATCTCTCATGTGAAGCCAGTAAAAACGAGATCGTAATTTTGAAAGTGTCTTATTAACTCCCAAATGTCCACCGGAGGCCCCGTCGTGCATTTCTGTTAGAACATCTTCCACTTTTGATGGTGGGACTAGAATCTGCATTCGATAGGATTTTCCGTCCGCGGCTTCCCATTTACGCTTTAGAATTCCATCTTCCACCAGCAAGGAATTCCATTGTGCCCAATATACCTTAAATGTTCCACTCTTGTCGGAAATATTGTTCCAAGTTGGCAGCTCGTTCTTTTCTTTGTAATCCAGAATTAGCGACATATCTTCATCCTGAAGTTGAGCTGCGCATATAGCATCACTTGTCCACCCATCTAGTACTTCTACTTGTACATTTCGCAGGTCGTACGCCTCTTCTTTCTCCTCCGCTCTATGACAATGTTTACAATCTGGCTTACATGGTCTTCTTGATAGAGCATCAGCGTTATTATGCACCTTCCCTTGACGGTGGGAAATTTGGAAATCGTACGTTTGAAGTCGTTCGATCCATCGAGCTATTTGTCATTCTGGATTCTTAAAATTTAGCAACCGTTTCAGGGCGGCATGATCCGTCCGAAGGTGGAATCGACGTCCGTAGAGGTATTTATGGAAATTCTTAACGGCTTCTACGACAGCCAGCAGTTCTTTTCTTGTTGCGCAGTAATTTCTCTCTGGCTTAGATAGAACTCGGCTATAATATGCGACAACTCTCTCTTTACCATCGACTTCCTGTAACAACACTGCTCCAATTCCTGTGTTACTTCCATCAGTATCCAATATAAACGGGCGATCCGATCTTGGGAATGCCAATGTTGGAGTGTTACATAACTCGGCCTTCAATGCGTTGAATGCTGCCTCACACTTGTCTGTCCAATTGAATTTCTTGTCTTTACCCGTTAGTTCGTGAAGGGTTTTAGCCACGTTGGCGAAACCTTTAACAAACCGTCGGTAATATGTGGCTAATCCCATAAAGCTTCTCAACTGTTGCTTGTCTTCTGGAGTAGGCCACTCTTGGACAGCTTCTATCTTATCAGGATCCGTTTGGACTCCTGCAGATGAAACGATGTGTCCCAGGAATTTTACTCTCCTTTGAAAGAGTTCACATTTCTTCGAATTGGGCTTTAAGTTGGCCTGTCTTAGTCGTTCGAAGACGGAGCGCAGATTATTGATGTGTTCTGGTAAATTTCTTCCGACAACGATAATATCGTCCAAGTACACAAGACACGTCTTCCATGTAAGTCCCCGTAGAACACTTTCCATTAATCGTTCAAACGTTGCTGGAGGATTACACAATCCAAAAGGCATCACGTTGAATTGATAAAGTCCGTTTCCGGTAGTAAACGCTGTCTTCTCCTTGTCCTCTTCCTTCACTTCCACTTGCCAGTAACCGCTTTTTAGGTCCAATGTTGAAAACCACTGAGCTCCAGAAAGGGTATCTAGCGTGTCGTCGATTCGAGGAAGTGGGTAACTGTCTTTCTTCGTAACGTCGTTTAACCGGCGGTAGTCGACACAAAATCTAGTTGTCCCATCCTTCTTCTTGACGAGCACTACCGGCGAAGCCCATGGGCTCGATGACTCCTTGCTCTTCCATATCTCGAATCATGTTGCCTATTTCTGATTGTTTGGCCAACGGTAGTCGACGAGGTGGCTGTCTTATAGGTCTTAACTCACCGTGTCAATGCGATGTTTAACTATACCGGTACGTCCGAATTTATCATTTCCTGTCACAAAAATATCAGAAAAATCATTCAGCAGTGATTCAACGCTTGTCTTTTCTCCGCCTGTTAATCCGATTTTCTGGGGCATCAGCCTATTAACCACAGGGGGTGCACTAGAGGGCTGTTGAATTGAATGGTCCTCTCCCCTTGTCTGAATTGAGCTTATCATTGACACGGGTGCACATTCTGCGATTACCTCTCCTTTTCTTATTACGATCGGCTCCTTGGACGCATTTAGTACTCTGACGGGTACGATGCGCTTCTTCGCGTCGATAAGGGCTTTCCCAACAAGGATGTTCCCCTTACGCTGATTTTGTACAGCTTCGGTGATGTAAAACCGATTGTCACCGGGATCACTCTCGAGACTGGTCCCAATTACCGAGTCTGAACGAGCTGGGAACTCATCCTCCTCACGCGCATAACATTTCAGTGTTCGCAATTGTTCGTCCTGCAATGTAATAGCAACCTCCAAGTTACCAATTCGCAATGTTCTTTGCCCGATATCTAGAACAACTTGGTGCTCCTTCATGAAATCCATTCCAAGAATGCATTCGTCCGTAATATTGGCAACCAAAAATTTGTGGGAGATGGAAAAATTGCCTAGCACTATTATGCTCTCGACTTCTCCGTAGACTGTAGAACATTCTCCTGTGGCAGTCCTCAAAGCATATCGTCTATTTTTATTAAGGGCAATTTGGCCCACGACATCCGGCCGAATTATGGATCTCGTTGCTCCAGTGTCGATTGTCACTGTTGTCGTCCTTGCATTAACAATCGTAGTTATAACTAAACTTTGGTTATCCCGTTGGAGTTGCGATACAGTTACGATGCTGGGGCTGCACATTCCGCCAGGCGACTTTCGCCCCTTAAAGTCTGCCCTTACAGGTTTCCCGAGCTATTGGCCTCAGGTTGGTCCGTTGATAGTCTCCTCTTATGATTAGCGCATGAACAACAATTCTCAATTGATGTTTCATTCATTCGTCGACGTTTCCTACAGTCAACAGAGATGTGGCCGACTTCGCCGCATGTCCAACACTTCACATCAGGACTCGGGGTTCTCCGTTGTACATGCCCGATTCTTTGGCAGGAACATTCCTGGACGGACGTTTCTCGGACTCTATATGTACTCCTGGTAGCCAGTTTAGCAGATTCATAAGCCAATGCGAACGCCAGTATTTCATTAGTCGTCTTCTTTCCCGCCAAACGAACGGCCTGTTGCAAGTCTCGATCTTGGAGTGCGTTTATAAATGCATCCATTGCTACCTCGTTTAGGAATTCCTTAGTCATATTTGAATAAGACAAGTTTGCCAATCGCTCAATGTCTGCCTGCAACTGTTGAAGATTTTCTCCAGGTTTCTGCGTTCTGCTCCGCAGTTGCATGCGGTAGACCTGCTGCAAGTGGTTGTCTCCATACCTAGCTTCAAGGCCGTCTCTTATCGCTTGGAAATCTGTTTGCTTCTTTTCTGGTATGGTTTGTAGCAATTCTGCAGCCGCCCCGCGTAGTGACAAGATTAGTGATGTTGACTTTTGCTCATCCGACCACTTATTATAATTGGCCGCGGCGTCAAACTGACGTTTAAATACGGAGAAGGGTCCCGTTCCATCGAAGGTTGGCGGTTGCATCCTTGTATCTTTGTAGTCATGTTGATTGCTAGGCGATGTCTTATTTCTCTCAACACACTCAAGTCTCTTTTCGATTCGTGTTATTTCATCGGTGACTTTCTTGAATTCAGTTTCGTTTTTTAGATCTAGATTTTCTACTTCGTTTCGAATTTTTTCCTTAAAGTGTTGAAAATTACATTTCATCCACTGCGTTTGGGCATCCAACTTTGCATTAACATCTGCAGCTTGCGCGTCCAATTTTGAGTTAATATCTGAAGCTTGCGCGTCCAGTTTTTTTATTAATATCTGTAGCTTGTGCGTCCAATTTTATCATCATTACCTTGAGCATCTCCGAAATGTCCAACTGTGGCGAGCTCTTCTCCGTTACATCATTGGCACCACCTTGACTCGGTGTTTCTTCTCCATCCGGACAGTCTGGCGCAATCGCAAAAATATATGTGTCAACATCAATACCCTCTTCCTCCATTGCTGCTTGTAGGCGCTGTCGAAGAATTTGCTTCTGTCCTCTGCTATCCAGATTCCGGTTCTCTAGTTCCTTCTTTAACTCAGGAACGCGAAGATCCTCCAAATGTCGATCTGACATAGTCACAACACACTTTCACAGACTTATTCACTTAAACAATAATTAATCCCACTTCTGACACCAATTGTAGCGAGCTTAGGGTTCGCTGGATTAATTATTTTGAATAAATAAGAGCCATTAAATCGATTTTGAATTGATATAACACTTTATTAGTCCGTTAATCACAACCGTTACTTTTACCGTACACAACGATTTCTTGACTTATCGCTTCCGTACTTATCGCGTATTTTACTTCTTACTTATCGCTTGGTTCTCACTCGAGACTTATTACTTTCTACTACTTCTTACTTATAACCCATTACTCAATCTGCGTGCGACGTATTTATACCAGTTCCCCACATGCTGCTTCGGTATTTCGTTTCCGTCCGTTCCATAATCTTGAATGTTCTATCATCCAAAGTCTCCAGTTTTCCAGTACTTTGTTTTAGACTTTCCCGAATATTCCAGTACTGACTGTCATATGCGTCTCAATATATATTGTAGCGATCTTAGGGTTCGCTGGATTGATTATTTTAAAATAAATAAGAGCCGTTAAACCGATACAACACTTTATTAGTCCGTAATACAACCGTTGCTTTTTACCGTACACATAATGATTTCTTTGTAAACACTTTCTACTTCTTACTCGAGACTTTCGCTTCCGCACGTATCGCTTGCTTCACTGCCTTACTTATGATTCCTCTCCATGGTCTGTGTGTGACGTATTTATACCGTTCCCTCATTCTGATTCGGCGTTTCGTTTCCGTCCGTTTCACAATCTCGACTTTCCTATTCCAGTTTTCCAGTAATTCCTAAAATAATCTAATACTGATTGTCATATGCGTCACAATATATTGAAATACAATAACCGAAGGTAAGCAAAAAAAGATAATAAAGGGATTGGTAGAAAACGTGAAGGCAAATTAACTGATAAAGTGATTAATAAATTGTCTTTATATTATGGTTTAGCGATTCGCCGGCACCCTGATTCTGTTGAGGACGTGAGAAATGCAATTTGGGCGACTTATTATCATAATAGTTCCACAAATAAAAATCTGCAACATATTGTAGCGAGCTTAGGGTTCGCTGGATTAATTATTTTGAATAAATAAGAGCCGTTGAATCGATTTTGAATTAATGTGACACTTTATTAGTCCGTTACTAACAACCGTTACTTTTTACCGTACACTTAACGATTTCTTCATTTATCGCTTCCGTACTTATCGCTTCCACACTTGTTACTTCTTACTCATTACTTATCGCTTGCTTGACCTTCTACTTCTTACTCATCTCCATAGTCTGTGTGCGACGTATTTATACCGTTTGCTTATTCTGATTCGGCGTTTCGTTTCCGTCCGTTCCATAGTCTTGAATGTTCTACTGTCCACGGTCTCCAGTTTTCCATTACTTTATAGAATATTCTAGTACTCTGTTTCGGACTCTCTAGAATATTCTAGTACTGATTGTCATATGCGTCACACTACCCTCCGCCTGGATTAGTTCGTCCTGAACTAATTTCACTGGTCTTCCGGGCCAACAAAAGCCGCCAGTCGGTCACGATGTACCACTTTCATCTTGGCGTTCGGCGGTGGAAGTTCTTCTTCCAAATTTTCTACTGCTCTCCTTTTCGCCTCAGCTCTGGCCTGCCGCCATTCTTCCTTTTCCTGACGACGGAATTCCTCTTGCATTTTAGGGATCTCATGCGAACAGTATAAGAGAAAATCCATGTGCACACCCTTAAGCTCTTCTGGAGTTTGCACATCACGTAAGCGATCTAGATCTTCATCCTTAATTACACGCATATCATCTGGTATTGGAGCATCTGTCGATTTCATAACCGTATCCAACTGGTAGGTCCGCATCTTTTCAAATAACTGGAGCGGTTTGTTCTTTGGGGCTGACAGTAAACACCACCGTGCGTCGAAGTAATAGACTTTCCATAGATCGTCGCACGTTAATTCTGGTTTCACGTGTTCTTCTCTATAGAACGCAATGAACGGCACCTCTAGCTGTTGATTATGCCTACAATCTAGGGCTTGCTTGATTTTTCTCCCCGTATGTGGTGGATAACAATAGCGGTCTCGACCTCCAACATCCGTTGATCTCTCTTGTTCGGAAACAGTTGATTTACAAAACGCCTGTTTGTAAATCCATTCAGCTTCATCTTGTAGCTCGTTGGGTCCCTCTGGAACAGGCGTAACCGGAACTTCGCGTAATTGCATTCGCTCAGGAATATCCGTTTTACGGATTTCATTGTCCAAATCCGTAAAGTGACCCCTTTCCAATTCACTAGGTTCGTATTCGGATTCATATCTGTCCCCGTCACAATTAGTGAAATCCTCATAGTCGAAATCTACACCGAAGCTGTCTTGCAATGACGCGTGTGACTAGAAGTCGTCTTTTCTTTTTCTCAGCAATTGGCGTTCCTTCGTCGTCTACAATAAAATCCTCAGCATCAGACTCCGATTCCTCATCATCATTGAAATGTTTTGCCGCCTCAGTTTCCCTGGGACTACGTTCAGAGCGGCGTTCAATATCGTCTTCGTCGTCGAATAGCGGTTCGGCTATATCCTCACGTCCTGAACCTTCATCGACGTGCTGTTCCTCTCCATCACTTTCTTCGTCCTGTATACGACGCAGACGCTTGGGACGCTTTCTGCGTTCGACTTTCAAACCAAGATTCTCTTCAATAAGGTTACAGTCGCCGTCTTCCAGTCGGTCGTCCAACTCGTCATCATCATTGTAAATCCGTTTCGGGGAACGGCCTGAAGCATCAGTGTCTTCACCATCACTGCCGCCCTCTTCAATCGGGTTATCATCGATGAGATCCTTCAGTTCTTCACATAACACATCATCGTCATCTTCCTCCTCTTCCTCACTGCTGTCGGGCATTGCTTTGCTCTTCCTGAGTTTCTTCCTTTCATGTGGCTTCAATTTCTCCTCATCCTCAGATTCCTAATTAATCCCACTTCTGACACCAATTGTAGCGAGCTTAGGGTTCGCTGGATTAATTATTTTGAATAAATAAGAGCCGTTGAATCGATTTTGAATTAATGTGACACTTTATTAGTCCGTTAATAACAACCGTTACTTTTTACCGTACACAACGATTTCTTCATTTATCGCTTCCGTACTTATCGCTTCCACATTTATTACTTCTTACTCATTACTTATCGCTTGCTTGACCTTCTACTTCTTACTCATCTCCATAGTCTGTGTGCGACGTATTTATACTGTTTGCTTATTCTGATTCGGCGTTTCGTTTCCGTCCGTTACATAGTCTTGAATGTTCTACTGTCCACGGTCTCCAGTTTTCCATTACTTTATAGAATATTCTAGTACTCTGTTTCGGACTCTCTAGAATATTCTAGTACTGATTGTCATATGAGTCACAATATGTATTGCCCACCTGGCGCAGAGAGTTGGTGTAAGTGGCAAAAAGCTGCGTCTGAAGGTACATTACAAAAGTTTGACCACGAAAATCCTCCTCTATGTGCGAAGGTATTGGATATTATGAAGCCGATTTACGAGAGTTTATTGTCGGAGGAGTTATTGACTCAATGTTTAGGCTCAGAAACTCAAAATAATAATGAGTCCCTAAACTCTTTGATTTAGACTTTCGCGCCGAAACATATTCATTCCGGAACTCACGTCATTGAAATTGCTACGTTTATTGCTGTTTGCATATTCAATGAAGGCTACATTCCTCTTTTAAAAATAATGATGCTTATGGGAGTCAAAATTGGTCCAGAAGCTTATTCATTCGCTGGGAAACGAGACAATGCCCGGATTGACTACTCAGAGATACGAGCGTCTAACGCATCAAAGGAGGCCAGAACTGCTCGGTTAGATGAGAGAAGCGCGAAAGATGCTTATTTCGAAGTCGAGGAAGGTCCAATGTATGCAGCAGGAATGGCAGATTGTAAGTCTAAAATATCATTTCATGACTTAGACCGCGAGAAACTTTACGTAAACCTTTAAACGCGTTTTTCTCGAAACTGTCTTTTTTAAAACAATACCCACGATTTTTCAAGTTCTACTGAACCGATTTACTTCAAATTTAGTATATGTCTTCTTTATAGGCTTTTCTATTGCATGAACTATCCTCACCCCCAAATTTCAGTGTTAACTATTTTTTAAAAATTCGAAAAACTAAAAAAAAGTGGTACAAAAATAATTTTTTTTCAAGCAGTCGCCATTTTGTTAAAAATACATTTTTTTCACCTTTTTTTAGTTCCAACGATAGAGGCATTTCTGTAAATTAAAAATCTTTTTTTTTCAGATTGCTAGGAGGGTTGAATCGTCGGTATGGTCGCGTGCCAACTTTTTGAGATCCCCCACTTCATCAGCTGCTAACTTTTTGAATTTTGAATTTTTTACTTTCAATTGTTTTTACTGTATTCTTGAAATATTAATAACACCCTATAAAAAAATGAATAGTAAAAATATTGATTGCTTTTTTTTACAGCACTTCAAAAATTGTGTTAAATTTGTGCGTCTAGACCAGAATATCCCCTTAACGCACTAATAAAGTGTTACATTAATTCAAAATCGATTTACCGTTTTTAAAATTTTCTAAACACCACGGTATTATACCGCCACTAAACTTCATGACTTTTCTTAAAATATGCATACTAATAATAATAATGCATAATTGTTGTTTTAATATTTACTACTTTTCGGATTATTTGATTTGAGAAAAGTATGGTGCTTGATGTCGATGTGTTTCGATCTTGCGTGAAACGTGTGATTCTGGGTCAGTAGTTGTGCCCTTCGGTTGTCGTTCATCACCAGAACTCTTTCACAATCCGACAGCTTAAGCTTCGACAAGAATCCCTGTATGTATAGGGCTTCTCTCGCGGCTTCAGTTAATGCCATGTACTTCGCCTCAGTGGACGAAAGCGCTGTTTCCTCGACTACCAGCTGATGGCAGCCCCGGTCAGGTTAAAGACGTATCCGGTATACGACCTTCGATCTACCGGGCACCCAGCCCAACAAACTCTTCCGAGGTTTTCATGCTCTTCGTGTACGTGATTCCGAAGTCGGCGGCCCCCTTCAGATATCTCAAGAGGCGTTTCGCCGCCTTCCAGTGCGCCTCGCCGTGACAAGTGTTGAATTGACTGAGACAACTGACAATATGCGAAATGTCCAGTCTTGTGGCGATCGCCAACTAATTCAGAGCTCCGGCAAGCTCGCGATAGGGCCGACTACCTCCTGGCGATCCTTCTTCTTCAACATCCTTCTCGAGCCTCGAACCCGATTCAACGGGAGTACTGACGGTGCTACAGCCCTCCATCCGAAATCGAGAGAGTATTCCCGAATGTAATTCGGTTGAGAAACGGTAATCTGATTTCCACTTCTGGCGATTTCGATCCCCAGACAATAGCGAGCTGTCCCCATATCTCTTGCCTCGAATTCCTGCGACAAGCCTCGTCGGATGAAGTCGAGGTCCACCTGATCCCGATAAAATATCAAAATGTCGTCGACGTAGACCAGTATTATCAGCGGCTCTCCCCCTCGCCTGAGGCGATAAACGCACGGATCCGCGCTTATTGGAGTCATGTTCAATTCTTCGGGCTTCCCGTTCAGTTTCTTGTGCCATTGTCGACCGGCCTGTTTTTGGGCCGTACAAGGCCCTCCTCGAACGGCAAACCTTCTCGCCTCCCTGAAGTTGTTTCAGCATTTCCTTGGCGCGGTCCCGACGATTTTCCTCAAACATTCTGCGAGTGAATTGGGCAGTTCCGTGTACGTCTCCTCCTCGATCGTGCCGTTCAGGTAAGCGGTCGTGATGTCCATCTGATGCACCTTAAGGTCGTGCTCCACCGCCAGCGCGAGCAGCAGGCGCATGGATCCCAGGCGAGCGACGGGAGCGTTGGTATCGTGAAAGACGATCCCCGGTCGCTGCGCGAATCCCCTTGCCACGAGTCGTGCCTTCCTTCTCTCGACGCTGCTGCCCGAGTCGTACTTGTTCCTGAGAACCATTCGACATCCGACCACGCTTCGATTCTTGGCTCGATTCACAATCAGCCATGTGTCGTTCTTGATTAGGCATTTGACTTCTTCGACGATGGCGTCCAGCCATTCCTCCTTGTCCGGTTCGTTCAATTCCTGCCGGTACAGGACCTCCGAGTGAAGGCTGGCTAGATTTGCCTCCACGGCGTCCGGGATGTTCGACTCCTCGTCGTCGACAATTTGGTCGACCGAGTCCCCGCTCGATCCACGGGGGTCCTCGTCTTCCTGCGTGATTTGGTACAGCTTTCGCGGGCGACCGGGCTGTCCGGTGAGGATCCATCTAGGCCTGCCCGGAGCTCTCCTGATCGCTTCGGTGGGCCCGTCTTCTTCTCCCGCCAGGTCGTCGTGTTCCTGCGATTCATTTCTCAATTCCTCGCACACAGACGCGTGCCACTAAGTCCGCTAGGGCCCTGAAACATTCACCACAACGTTGAGCCTGACACGAAAAAGCAAGGAACTGAACGTCCCAAAGCTTTCAATGTCAAGCTCAACATGTCGATTGTAGCATACCTGAAACAAAGGTAAAAACCATACATTCATCCGGCTCCCATGAGAAATTCCAAAAGATTGAATTGCATCGCATCCCAGCTCTGCACAATAGGAAATCCTGAACATCTACACGATGTTACAAGGAATCGCTATCGTCGGTAAATTAGCCGACCAGCGGCTGCACGTGCGGGAGCTGCCATAAAGACCACCCAAATCCGTCAAGCAAACAAAGGCAGCGACAACCTAGTTCAATAAAGCATATCGCCTACCGCTACCAAATTGCAGGCAACCGTAATTATCTCGTAATTATCTATTCCGATCCCACGGTCCCTCTCGATTTTTACACCCATTAGAAAGGTCTAATGGATTGTTAGTTTTAACCGAAAGAAGTTAAACAAAACCATGGACCGTACGTCCATTCAAATTGCACGATATCCGTCGGCCGCGCGCCAGATGTGATATGCAGATAGAGGCGGCACACAATCGACAACCATCGATCTGAATTTCAATCACCACCACGGATGGTGATAATGATGTTTAAGGATGTATGCAATGAATGACTTCTCCTTTCAGGAATATAAGAAATTTCCCCTGGGATAAATTAGCATCCGCTAACAGAGGTATTGACGATTCTGTTAGTGGGCAGAATGGGAAATTGTCTCTGGGGAAGAGACAGATACGACCGGTATCTAGATACTTGTGGGTAGTATAGAGTTAGTCCTACATCGAGTGTAATGGTCCGGCACCGTGCTTCCTCTTTCGAGGGAAGAGCGGGGACCTTTTATTATTCCTTTTCTTCTTTTGCTGGTCCTGTACGCGCAACAATCTTATTGGAACTTTTCCACTCTGCTGATAGAAGGCAATCACATCTGCAAATAGTTAAACCAATTAGGTCACTCGCTCTGGTTCCTAAGAATTCTCCACGTATTATGATCCGCGTCCCAGGCGGACCTTCCTTTGGTGAAAGTCCAGTTACAACTGGCCGAGGCGCCATTAACAAGAAAAACCCTTTATTAAATTCAACGGCTCATAAAGGGTTTTAGATGATATTAAAACTCATATATTATCAATATATTTAATATATTGTAGCGAGCTTAGGGTTCGCTGGATTAATTATTTGTAAACAAATAAGAGCCGTTAAATCGATTCTGAATTAATGTGACATTTTATTAGTCCGCAATAACAATCGTTACTTTTTACCGTACACTTAACGTTTTCTTTATTATCGCTCCCGTAATTATCACGTATTTTACTGCTTACTTATTACTACCACACTTATCGCTTCCGCACGTTCTACTTCTTACTCCTCTCTGCGTGCGACGTATTTATACCGTTTTTCCTCATTCTGATTTGGTGTATCGTTTCGGTCCGTTCCATAGTCTTGAATGCTCTATTCCAGTTTTCCAGTACTTCCTAAAATAATCTAGTACTTTGTTTCGGACTTTCTCGAAGATTCTAGTACTGATTGTCATATGCGTCACAATATTTATATCAACTTAGGGGTTCTTAACTCAACTTTCCAAACTCACAACTCAACTTACAATCTCAAACTAAAACTGAACTCCTTTTACAATTGAATTTTTTCTCTACTTATAGAACATTGTGTTCTAATTTACTGTAAATTATAATATGAACAAAACAAATTTTCTCAAAGTACTCCTTTAGTTTCTGTGACTTTTAAATTGAATAAAATTTGAACGAAAATCAAAGTGCTCTGTTTTGAAATAAAAAGGGGCAAGTTATGAAAAGGGGCATGTTATTAAATGTGCTGTAACTGGCAATATTGTGAATGTTTATGAATGGTATGTATTGAGTGAGAATGTAATATATGTTAAGGGAAGTTTTTAAGGATGTGTAAGGAGATTCAGTGTTAAATTTAATAAAGGGTAGTATTCTGTAATGCAACACGAACATCCATCTGAGGAAGACTAACACAGGGAACCCAACGAGGAAGGTCGATCCGCGCTACGTCAGCAATTGAAATAATAATAGCCCCTAAAATAAACTATCCCGAGTATATAATAACAAACGTATTACAATACCTTTCGTGTCGTCCAAAGTGAACGTGTGCCATTTTTGTATATGGTCCATTGGGTGTTAAAAACAATAGAGAAAGACGTAGGCGTTAGACCGTAATAAACCAGGAGGTGCAAACCAAAAAAAAACTAAGACAGTTAGAAGTGTGGTGGAAGTGCATATTTTCTTTCTTTATAGACTAAGCAAAAATGTATTAAGATAGTGTCACAAGCAACCTCCCATGTGCTACTAAGAAGTAGTGCTTCAAAGTATTAAAGTTCAAAACCAAAATATCTCAGTGTTTTAATTGTGTTGTTTCGCCCCAGTATGCTTCTTTCTGGTCTCGTTTCGTTTTGTTGTGCGAACAGTGTTCGGCGGAACACGCATTTTGACCAAGACTAACATCCGCCAAGATCTCACACGCATTCCTGGTTCCGTCGTCTTCAAGGTTGAGTCCGGACACTATCCCCTTTTTGGTCATTTCCAAGAGATCGCGCCAGTTCGGGTGGCCGAATCTCTCGTGCCAAACGGTTATTGGGGACTTACGTGTCCCCGACGATAGGGCGCAGACCGATTCTTTTCCGGGCTCGCAGAGGAAGTAGAGATCTCCTTTTCGACCCGCCACAGCGATCGCAGATCCGTGGCTGTTTTCGATTTTGGCTCCTTCGCGCGTGAACGTCAGGCTGTTTCCGGCGTCCGTGATCTTTGCCATCGAGATGAGGTTGTTTCGCAGGTCGGTTACATGCAGTGCGTTTTCCAGACGTATGAGCCGAGTCGTTTCTCCGTCAGATGCTGCGATTTTGACGGTTCCTTTTGCCTTAACGTCGGTGGAGCCATGATTTGCCAGATTAATTCTCAGGTTTCCAACACTTGTGGTTTGCTCGAGTGCGTCCTTGTCGTGGCACAGATGTGAAGTGCATCCACTGTCGAGACACCACGTATCGTTTTTCTGACCGTTCCCTGCGAAGTGAGAGTCTGCATTTGTGTGGGAGATCATAAAGGAGATGTCTTCGCCGATGGCAGCTTTTTCTTTGCTAACGGGATGTTTCGCGCTTCGTTCGGCCTTCTTCGGGCAATTTATGGCCTTGTGACCGATTTGGCGATATCTGTGGCATTTGTACCCGAATGTTCCGCCGGTACGTTGGTCGTCCGATCTGTTAACGGGCTTGTTCGACGCTTTGTTTGCGGTCGTTTTCCTGTACGGCGTCCCTTTTTTCGCGAACATTGCTTGGTCTTCGGTTTGGCTGCGTTGTCTTCCTGTCGCATTTTCGTCGAGGATTTCGATTTTTAGGTTTTCTGGCGAGGGTAATTCGTCTCTCGACTCGATGGCGCATTTAAAATTTTCGAAGCTCTCCGGCAGGCTGTGTAGAAGCATGATGGATTGTAGTTCGGTGCTGACCTGCACGGATAGTTCGGACATTTTGTCGACTATGTCGGAGAATTCGTCCACGTGCCGTCGTACGTCTCCGCCTTCGTTGAGACGATGACCCATCAGGAGTTTTCACAAAGATGCCTTCTTCCCCGGTCCTTTTGATTCGAAGATTACTTCCAACTTCAGCCAATTTTCCCGGGCTGTTTCACAGTGTCTGATTTCCCTGAGTTCGGCGTCCCCAACGGCGAGATATAAGTCGGATTTCGCCTTTGCGTCCTCGTCTTTCCACGCTGGTAATTCCTCAGCAGCTTCTGGTTTCGGTCTTTCACCGCTTGCGTGAGCCCGCGTTTTGTTCTTGGTCATAAGGGCCTACATTCTAAGTTTCCAGGTGTCGTAGTTCTCCCATGTTAGCATTTGTATGCGCATTGCACTTGAACTTTGGCCGTCCATTTTGTCTGCAGTTGGGTTATAATTTTCCTGTGTGCTTTCCAGTGTGTTTTCCCCGTTGTTTTGTCCTGGGCCTATAACCTGTTGTAGCAGTGTGGTAAACAAAGTGGCGGCTCCTCGCCTGAAATGGATTATTTATTAGAACAATGTACAATACAGTTAAAAAGCAACAAAAAAAAAAATATATATATATCAAACGCCGTCCCACGTTGCTGCTATCTCTTGTCAGAAGTACGTGTGCGTTTGTTCTCCTATCGCTCGCAACGCTCGGTCCGGCGCTGCAATCGCATAGAGCACGCAGCTTAGGGCCATTCCACAACAGTTTCTAACAAAGTCAAGATGCAGATTTACTCGGTACATGCCAAATAAACCCGACAAATTTGGCAACAAATTCTGGCTAGCGTTCGATGTAAATAGCAAATATATAATAAACGGCTTTCCTTATTTGGGAAAAGATGAAAACAGAGATCCTTCAGTTCCCCTTGGGGAGTTTGTCGCTCTGAAATTAGTAGAACCGTATACAGGTCGGGGAAGAAATATAACTATCGACAATTTTTTTACAAGCATTTCGATAGCGACTAACATTTTTAGAAAAAAAAAAACTACGGTTGTTGGAACAATTCGACCAAGAAAAAGAGAGCTGCCAAAATTGGCGAAACAGAAAAAAGACAAAATGACACGTTTCTCAACAAAATTATATCGGACAAATAATTGTACTCTGACAGTTTACAAGGGTAAACAAAATAAAAAGGTATTGATTCTTAGCTCAATGCATAAATCGCTGAAAATTGAAAAAAATGACGCCTGTATACCAGAGACAATTAGATTATATAATAGCACCAAATTCGTTGTAGAAGTTACAGACCAAATGGCCAGAAAATACTCTGTAAAATCTAAATCTCAGAGATGGCCACTACAAGTATTTCTCAATATCCTAGACTTAGCCGGGACAAATGCATGGGTTTTATATAAAGAAACAACAGGAAGTCTAATATTAAGGCAAAACTTTTTATTTCAATTGGGAGAAGAACTTATAAGTGGATATCAAAAAGAGCAACAGCCAGGCAAGAAAGAAGAGCCAGCAATATTAGTGCACGAACAAGTGATCGGAAAACATGTCAGATAAGATATTGCAAAGACAATAAGACTAACAATTTCTGTCTAAAATGTAAAAAGTACGTATGCGGCAAATGTGCGATTGAGAAGCCTATAATTTGTAAAAAATGTTGTAATAAGGAATAAAATGTAGATAATTTACTTTTAAATAAAAGAAACTATATTTTTAATTATTAAATAAATATGTTCTTTATTTTATATTAAGGGATATAAATCATTTCAAAACCGGTCACGGTAGGAATAGTTATACAAGCAATGCTGGTAGGTTTAGTGTTAACGGCTCTCATTTATTAAAAATAATTAATCCAGCGTACCCTAAGCTCGCTACAATAGAAAAGACAAAAAAAAGGTCTTCTTATTTACAAACATCATCGGATCATCCAGCTACCCATAGACGCCTCAAAGGAGAAGACCCGGCCAACCTCCATCAGCTGAGGAAGGCCAACCTCACGGGCTCTAACAGCCGGAAGCCACGCAAACAGACTACGGATTCCACGAGTCGGAAGCCGGTAAGTGTTGTGTGAAATGTTTATACAACACCTTTTTCTTTTAATCTTATCCGCCCCAACAAATTTTCGTATCATAAGCAGCAAATGTAACAACAGACATTCTATATTCCGGTTAAAATTTTCGAAGTAAGTTCAAAGTGAAAAGAGAAAATCGAAGCACAAAGCGATACACCATTCTCCCGACTACGGTCACATTTACTTTTACGGGCGGCCATGATGCCTAGATAATTTGACACAAATTGTGATTTTACTTTGTAAATTTAATGTTCTACATGGAGAACCACAAGTAAAGTAAAGTAAAAACTACATAAATCAATATTTCAAAAATATTTAAATTACCAAAGATTTCCATTTCGTTATGCACCGTGGGAAGACTTACCACTACGCCCAAAGAGTATTCAATCCAGACGAAAATAAACAGACGATTATGAGCGAGTTATTTTAACTCTAGTTATATTTATTATAGTTTTATTTCCTTAAAATTATAATATATTTATTAATCTCGAAAAAAAAATTATATATTTTTATATATATACGTGTTAAAGTTATCTTTCAAATACTACACAATTTCTCTACAAACTTACTTCCGGAAATGATCAAATTAAAATGAACTTCCCATGATATATGTAAATAATATGTTGCAAGGACATTAAGCAGACAGTTTAATAACGCGCTCGGCCACGACCGCGTCCTCTAGTTCCTGCTTTTCCCGCTGCTGGTGTCTTGGCTGGAGGATTAGCAGGTGGTGTAGCAACCTTTTGTGGAGTTGTTTGAACCGGAGTAGGAGGTGTTACTGCAGGAGGCTTTTCTTCAGTTGCTGGGGCGTCCTTTGTTGGTGTATCTTCAGCTTTAGTTTCCATTTCTTCATCTTCCCCGGCATCGCCATTCTCTTCTTCCTCGGCCATTTCCTCGTCGCCATCCTTTTCATCGCCTTCGACCATTTCCACGTCTGCATTGTCACCAGTTGCTTCAGAAGGATCATATAATTCGTCATTTTCAGCAGCATCGCCATTTTGGTTCTTAGTTTCGGCATCAGCTTGGGTGTCTTCTTTCTTCTCAACTCCGTTCTTAGCTTCTGCAACCTTCTTTTTCTTCTCAGCCTCGACGGCAGCTCTGTTTTCAGCTACCTTGGTAATAGTTGATTTTTCGTTGAGGAACTTAACGAACTGCCGACGATGGTGAAGAGTACGTGAATGGACTTCTAGTCTTTTCACTGTCAAAGAACTTGCGACAGATAGCACATGCATAACATTCCAGCTTAGTAATAAAACTGGGAGCAACTGGCCGGGTCCAATTATATCTTGGAAGTTTAGAATCTATGTCACCTGGGATGGCATCTCCACTGTTGAGATCAAGGATAGTTTCTTCAGTATCCGGAGCTATAACTACTTCTTCTTCCTCTTCTTTTGCTTCTTCAGCACCTTCTTCGCCTTCTTTCTTTTCTCCTGCCTCTTCCTCTCCTTCCTTCTTTTCTTCGCCCTCTTCACCTTCCTTCTTTTCAGCTTCTTCGCCTTCTTTCTTAGCTTCAGCAGCTGCGGCCTTCTTCTTACGTTTTTGTGGTGGGCGAACGTCCTTCAATTCTTCTTCTTCAGTCAAAATGGGCAAAAGCTCCTCTTCAGGCTCTCCAGGTTTACAATTTGCCAAGGCAGCCTTCTTCATATGGGCAGGGGACAACAAGTGAGTATCGTAATCGACACGAGTAGAGAATTCCTTATCGCACACAGTATATCTTGGATGCAAGAACTTCTTCAATTGCGTGTGGCCTTCAGACTTACGATGACCCATCATGTTACCATGGAAATTATGGTCACACATGGTGCAGTACTCCAATGCACGTCCCTTAGATCTTCCTAGACGCTTGGCTCGATCCAATTCGCTGGTTTTTAATTGTTGAGCGATTTTAGCTTCTTGACGAATCAAATTAGCCTTAAGTCGGTAACCTTCCTCAACACTCTCGCGCACAGCAAGATGAGGGCGTCCTTTAATATGATTTTCGAAGGACTGTTCATCCCACATGTGCTTCTTGCACAAATGGCGGTACAACATCTCGTTTGGTACGCTTGCATAAGGAGATTCCTTTGGTTGACTGTGATGTTCCACGGAGGGTGGTGATGTCCATTTTTTTTAAAGATTGAAATTAAAGGAAAACGAAAACAATAAAGAATGAAATTAGTTTATATTATGATTAATTGATTTTATTTGATTTGACGGAGTTCAGAAGCTAGTCTTCATAATGTTTCATATTGTTGTTTAAAAACACCACGAACGAATTTTTTTTTTTATTTATTTAATGTGCAACATCCAGATTTAAATTAAATAAAGAGAATATGAAAGTGTAATTTGCGACTGAGCATTAGCACAGTAAAGCAGAGATGTCAATATGTAACTGGTAAGATGAATAGTAACTGGCAAAGGCCCCAATCCTAAGAGGATTTTGATCTATATAAAATAAAATATGATAATTTATAGGAACTAAACCTAAACGACTGTAATACCCATTCACGAAGGAAAAAAAAATTACCACTGACACGTTGCGCCAATGTCCTAACGACGGAATTAAACGACTTGACGGGTATTGCGGGAAAATGTCTGGAGGGACGGAACACACTCAGCAACGACCGTGAAAATACCTATACAAAAGAGATAGGCATGATACGTTGCGCCCGTGTTCTAACGACGGAATTGATCGATCTACGGCTGAGGAGTTCCCAATAAGATTCACTGCTTGTTTTTCCATCCTGTCGAGGGATGGTGTAGTGCAGTTTTGGATGCGCCTGACCAAATATGGGAGTTGAACTCCTTGTAAAAAGTGGCCAGGTTGGATGGGGTGAAGTATCTTTTGCATCTCTTAAGGAACCCCATACATTTGGCTGCACTTTTCGCAACTTCAAATATGTGGTCATTCCAATTAAGAGTCGAATTAATTCGAGTGCCGAGGATTGATAGTTCCTTGGCTTCGTCGATGCAAGTGCCGTTCATAGGCAGTATATTTACTTTGGGGCTCGCCTTTGACGACAAGAGACAGAACTGAGTTTTTAAGGTAATGAATTCTACTTAGTTAGATAATCCCCATTGATATGTAAACTTTTGTTTGAAATAATTAATGGATGAATATGAAGTGTGAAAAAGTAAACTTTTGTTTGAAATAGTTAATAAATGATTATAAATTGTGGGAAACTCGTCTCGCATTTAAAGCGATCGTGAAGAGTAAAGTGATAACAATAAACTGAAAGCGAACCTTTGATTGACGGGAATGTGCGTATGGGTATGAGAAACTCAACGTGTTATCATCAGCAAACGAGTGATTTAGGTTTTGAGTAATTGACAAGAGATCATTTATAAAGATGGCAGAGGGAGTGGGTGAGAGTACCGAACCCTGGGGAACACCTGCATTAATTTGATGGGAGACAGATTTGACACCATCAAGAACCACTTGAATTGAACGGCCAGAAAGATAGTCTCTTATCCATTGGATCAGGGAATTATCCACTCCACCGGAAAACAATTTTGACAAAGGGATTCGAAGCCAAACTCTCAGAGGCTATTGAAATATCCAATGCGACAATCTTGCTTTTACCGAAGTAGTGGATGGAATGGCTCGATTTTTCGGTAAGGTACGCCATTAAATTTCCCGTGGACATATTGCTACGGAAGCCATACTGGCGATCATTTGATTCCAGATATTTCGAAAGTTGACGGTAGATACGTGATCCCATTACCTTCAAGAGCATAAAAGTTAGTGCTATGGGTCGCTAAAACGAAGGGCATGTTTTGTTCGCCCCTTTTGGGAATGGACTGAATGTTCGCCGACTTCCATCTGTTTGGGAAACAGCCAGTAGAATAAGACAAATGGAAGAGCTTAGAATATGAAGATTTCTTCGATAGAATTAGGGGGATGTCACTCCGACCAGAGGATTTGTTTGCGTTTAGCTCTTTGAGTGGGTGGGCCACAGTACGCGTTCGGAAGTGAATCGGGCCTATGATGTGCTGCTTATGCTTAAATTGAGGCGAAACGAATGTGGTATCAGGCAGGGTTGAATTCGTTGCAAACTGTGCAACAAGTAGATTCGCATCTATATTGCACTGGTTTGTCTGTCATCGACTATAAGCGACGGAATGGATCAGGACATCGAGTTTTGGATGTTTTTCATCAATGCACAGAAGTTTCTACCACCTGTGGCAGAGTGCAGTATTGTTGTCTCACTCTCTGGCCATGTGAGTGAATATGCGCATTGCAGTAATTTCGAACTTGGCGCAACGCTAATAACCTTGCCCGTAAAAATAAATTATTATGGAAAATTTAACAACCCTCGAGACTTGCTAAATAACGCCAAGACCGAATCCCGGTTGTAGTGCCAGTGATGATGAGTAATTTCGAACACTTCTGAATCTTTTCCAGTTTTCCTCAGCATTGTTTGATTTATACAACCGGAAGTTCAACTCTTTAATCTTAATGGCTCCTCTGCATCCAGATTTGAACCACATATTTCTCTTTAGTTTACCCCGTGTGGAATAAAGGTTCGCATGGCAAGTAGAATCGTCTGTCAATGTGTCGGCAATTTTTTTTTTTTTTTGTTTACACTAACCCGCGCACAAAAGGGGATTTTGAAGTACCCTTAAATGTCAGAGCACAGTGCGAGCGGCCAACATTGTTATTAAGGAAAAACAACGAGCAATTTAACTTCCCAAAAAAAGTAGTTCAGACCTTCCCAGAGAACCATACTCTTTTGGGAGTTATCTCATTAACGTTGGTGTTTGTAAGAGCAAATTTAGCAGACACAACACAATGGCCTGAAATGCCTAAGGGCGAAGAAACTTCAATCGTGTATTTGTTCGGGTGGGAGGTGAAAAACAGGTGCAGCGTGTTGGCGGAATGATCAACTATATCTGGCACCCATGTTGGCTCATTGAAGAGTTGAGTTAAACCATTTGAATCAGCAAATACTTGGCCAGGGCCCCGAGGTGCCTTTTTTTTCTTTTCTTTCGAGCGGATCATCAGCCAAGGACTTCTTTGAGCCATTTCACGAGGCCTATAGTTTAAAGGCTAATAACCTTGCCCATAAAAATAAATTATGGAAAGTTTATCAAGCTTAGAGACTTGGTAAAGAAGGCCAAGACCGGATCCCGGTTATAGTGCCGATGATGAGGACAGTTTTAAAGGTGCGGTATTTCACCCGGCGGGTAGGCTTTGGGACACCACCTACCACTCAGTGGGAGAGTGTAGCTTCGGATCGACTAACAATGCCAAGAACAATCACCAGCGTCGTACGCCACCATTTTATATCGTGGATTGGACCACAATCTTCACTACTTCGCAAAACGACATAAGCCCCATACAAAGCGACAGAGGCAGCGCAATCGAGGCCTCAAAAGCTAAGACCGAAGATAGTATGGATAAGTTACGGTAGCATTTTGTCGTCCCGCAACCTTGCCTTCAAGAGCAGCACCATAAACAAATAATGTAAAATAAAGTTATACTATATTGTAATTAGCCGAAGAATGGAGCCATGGAGTCGGTACCCGTTGAATTTCTTTCTTATTCGATTTTCGTTCAGTGTTCTTCACTATTTGCCTGTGTATTGTGTGTGTATCTGTTAGAGACGCCACACTACTCCCTCCTCAGTAACATCGGTACGATCACGGCCACGTCGATTACGATTGCCAACGCCAACACGATTATTACCAATCTGGTTTTGTTTAAATATCAGTCTTTTGTCCGTTCGTTTGTTCACATTTTTTTTTTTATAAAAACGTTATCGTTTTAAATGTTTTTTGTTTGTTTTTTTTTGGGTATGAATAAATGCAACATTTTTAAGATACGAAGAAAATTATAAATATAGATGTATGCATGTATATAATATAAATACATTTAGTGGTTAAAAAATATCGATATATCACGATTATCATAATCGGATAAATACGCTCCATTTATAATATTATAAATCAGCAATTGTTTTTTGTTTTTTTGATGGGTGTTTAAATTTGAATCAGCAATATAAATAAGTAACAGTGGATAAAAATTGCATGTTTTACACCAAACATATTTCCAATACATCATTTTAAATTGTTTGTTACAATATAAAATTTACATCAATCATGTATTATATAGATTTATGAGCACACCCAGTGTTTTGTAATTTTTAGTTTACAAAACATAATTTTTTCAATATTAATTGTAAATATTTCACACACAATTTGTATTTAGTAATAAACGCATTCGATTTAAAATGTATATAACATTCGCATTTTTGTTGGATATTATTTTAGATTGGATAATTGGTGGCAAATGGCAAATCGTATTGTAGTGTGCATTAACGATGTGTGATGCGATTAAAATATTGAATTTCGAATATCGAAAAATAATTGTCATAGCGTCAGTTGGAATCACACGTTCTTTACTATCATCCCAAACGTTATAATTGGTGACTACGACGTGATCTGTGTACACACAGCACACACTTTCCCGTAGTAAAACCGTTCCTTACCACTACGATCACGACTTCCACATAGAGCACCGGCACACTCGCCTGCTCCGACGTTGTCTCGTTTGCTCGCTCTTCGCTCCGTCGTTCGCACACGAAGCTGATCGTAACAAAGTTACTGAGGAGGGAGTAGTGTGGCGTTTCTAATAGATACACACGGCGGTGGCCTGATGGGTTGAGCTTTGGTTCAATTTTTGGTGATTCTAACTGTCATAGCGTCAGTTCGAATCACACGCTCTTTACTATCATCCCAAACGCTATAAATTCATCAATTCATGCATTTAATGCATCGCCAGAAAATTTCCTGAAAACAACGCCCGACATACAAGCATCACTTAGGCACCCCGCCAGCCAGTGTATCCTCCCACACACGTGCGCAGCAGACTTTCCTGGCTTACCCACATTCTCAGCGGCCTTTTTTCCAACCGACAAAAGCAGTTCACGCATCTCGCGTCTAGCCGCTAAGAATGGAATTCTCCCGCATGTAAAAACATGCACACAAAGAATGACTCCTTCCACCGGCACCGATACCGCGCACAATCATCATTGTGCAAGTATCTTATTTGCTTGTGGCACAAGTTTCCCCAATGGCATGTAGACTATTTACGCAGTTGCATGCACACCACCAATGATGCCCTTTGTCCCATTTCCTTTTTTCTCGTCTTCGTTTGCCCATGACCTGACAACATGGACAATCGATACGATCCCACCAAGATCAACGCAGAGAGATCCTCTCCCATTGGTCGCCACAGAGAGAAACTTTATGTTTCTCTCGAAAACCAAAACTCACCCCTAAACAAGGAACGACTCTGTACGAGTCAGTTCAATGAGTCGAGTTTCATCCACTGACGAGCGCGCACAAGTCGCAAATTAACCACCATAGGAGTTGGTGTCGGATTTTATCCACAGTCGAGTGTAGCCGAAAAAGCTCGTTTCGGAATAATATGCAAGATTTACATTCGCGGTTTCATACACCTTTTGTTTAGCACAATTAACGTTGCAAAGTACCGATCAAGTTGAAAAGTGCGAAAGTAACAATGTTCGATAGTTATGTGAAATGTTGAGACTATAACCAAAAATACATCATCTAGTTAAAACCTGCCTTTGGGCCAATATTCAGAAAATCATATTCAGGTGTAACTAGTGTAGTTCATATTAACATTGGATAAAACCTTATTTTAACTAATTGCAATATCCACCTGTATCTGTTTAATGATTCTTTTCCTCACGATTGCGTTACAAATACCATTCTATTAAAATAATGTGCAAAACAATAAAAACGAGCGTTTTATTTTTCCTTTGGTGATCGGCTTTCGGCGGAACTATCAGTGGTGTAGTGGTGAACCCGTACCCGTCCCGGCACATATCTACCACCATACCCCCACGCACTAAAGCACGAAAACCAAGCAAGTCTCGAAAATCGTGATGGAAGATCAAAAAGTGAATGCGCCAGATACCTGAGCAGTGATATTCTGTAGGCAGTATGATGCTGTTTTGTTTTAAGCACTATGTAGTATACGGTGCAAAACGCTTGGAACCGAACAAAATCATATTACACATTCGCCGACACTCATATTTGGAATGTGACAGAAATATGGGTAGCATAAACAAGGACCCACTTTCTGAAATGCCCGATTTGTGGGTAAGTGATTCGTGAGGTTAGACAGAAGCCATGCCTTTTCATGTGATTGAACTTGACCAATCACTTGTCAGAAGATCTCTACCCATAAGAGAAATAAGAGTTGAAAAGGATCATCCAAGACCAATTTTTCACAGAGAACTTTACGATTTTAAAGACAAAATTTATGGATACCAGGACATCCCCAAGTTTTGTGGAGCAAAAGCAATACTTCTCAGGGATAAAATATAATGATGGTTTAATTAGATTTCAATTAAACTATATCATGGACATTAATATTGTTTGCCTGTATTTTCCGACTGTTCAGTTCAGTTTTTTCTTTGCTAACGCAATAATGTTCAGGAATTTAAGATTCCATTATATCATCTATTTATAGACTTAAACCCTTAGAGCGCGAACCGTCGACAAATCGACGATGGAGTCGATTTATCGACGGTTCGCGCTCAAAGGGTTAAGGCCGCCCACGACAGCATAGCCAGGTTAAAACTATATAATGCCATGAGAGTTCGGAATTCCAAACAAATTGGTACGGCTTTGTAGGTTGACCATGACCAACGCAACTAGTGAAGTAAAAATAGCGCGATTGCTGTCCAAACCAATAAACATCTTTAATAGACTCCGACAAGGAGACAGTCTGGCCTGTCTCTTTTTCAACCTGGCGTTGGAGAAAGCAATCCGTGACTCTGGCGTCACAACTAGAGGGACTATTATCACCAAGTCCAGCCAAATACTTGCCTACGCAGATGACATCGACATCATCGGTAGAACCGAATCGGCTGTACAGGATTCCATCACCCAGATCGAGCAGGTGACACAAAAACTGCGACTGCACATTAGCGAGAGGAAAACTAAGTACATGCATGGGGGCAACTTCTGCGAAGAGAAGACCTAACGTTGGTCAAACTATCAGGGTAGTGGAGCACGAATTGGAAGTGGTGCAATCCTTTAATTACGCATTATGAATCCATGCTTAATAAAATGCACTCTGAACTCTGAGCCGTGTTCGAGAGGAAGGCCTTAAGGAGAATTGTTTGCCCCGTATGTGAGGAGAACGATTCCGGAGTCGCTACGACCATGAGTTGTACGCAATCTACCTTGAAGCTAATGTTGTAAGAAAAATCAAGGTCGGTAGACTCCGATGGGCGGGACACCTAGCTCGAATGAGTGAAGAGGAGCCTGCCGGGAAAGACCCCTGTAGTAGGATGTATGGAAGGGGACAGTGCGGCAGACTTCGTCTGCGATGGAGGGATGGCGTAGACCAGGGCGCCCAGAGCCTGGTAGTGCCAAACTGGGCGACATCGCCCCGAAATCGGGGCCGGTGGAGAGACTTGTTAAATAAAGCCAGGACGGGATCCCGATCGTAGTGCCGATGATGAGATGACCATTTTCAGACTGTTCAGTTCAGTTCTTTTTTGCTAACGCAATAATTAGGAGACCAAAAAAAAGTTTTGAAAACACACCGAGGGCAAATATATTTTTTTATAAATAAATATGGTTTCTTTATAAATAAATATGATTTCTTTATAAATAAATATATTTTATTTATAAATAAATATATTTTATTTATAAATAAATATATTTTATTTACAAATAAATACATTTTTCTCTTATTTCAAGCTTTATTGTAAGGATTGTAAAGAACTTTTTCAAGGATTTTAAAGCTTAAATTGACAATTTCTCAATTCATTGTCTTCGTGACAATGAATGTTTTTCCCACGTGGCCTTTTAAAGTGCAAGACATGTGCGCCACCGGATAATTTGCTCTAATAAAAATGATTGTGCTATTAGTGAGAATTTTTGTTGTTGAAGAATTCAATTTATCAATTCCTCAACGTCCTCTGATTTTGAGCTTCTCACAGTACTATTTTGTACTTGAACTCTTAATCTTTATCTCTATAAAGGTCAAGTCACAGAAGAAATAAAGTTTAATGTCCACGTAATAACACAACAAACTAAATAAAGTTTTGCGAAATTTCTCCATTAAAAGGTCGACTTATTATTTATATCTACAAGCCAATGACGCCCAACATACACACGAAAAAAAAAAAAAAAAAAAAAAAACTAGATACGAAAAAAAATCATAAAGGCCAAATATATAACAATACATACCGTTCCACGGTTGCCCCCATCACCACGACGAACATTCAGAAGTCCTGGTGAGTTTGTCCTGAATAAATTATTGAGGAGGTTACCAACCAGGTTAATGGCTTGGGCATTCATGCCTTGACCATCACCACTTCCGCCTCCACCGCCACCACCTTGGCTGCCACCCCAAAGGCTTCCAGCATTCATTCCTATGCGGTTATTTCCGGATATGGGACCATTTTCACCAAAATTTCCTCCAAAGTTGCGATTACGACGGTACGACATGTTTACGAGGGTTGCCTTTTATATTTCGGGATTAGAGAGCAAAAACAAATATTGATCATCGAAAATCATTTTATTGTTCTTCAAAATATTCCCCATGAAGATCTATACACTTTTGCATGCGTTTGAACCAATTGTCAAAGCACTTTTGCCACTCTGATTGAGGTATCTCCAACACATGCATTCTGAATGCAGCAACCGCTTCTTCAGGTGTCGAAAAACGTTGACCTCTCAGTTTGGTTTTTACGTACGGGAATAAAAAGAAGTCATTCGGTGCCAAGTCAGGACTATACGGCGGATGACCCATCAAATCGACGTCATGGATGCTCAAAAATGCACTTGTCGCAGCCGATCTGTGAGAGCTCGCATTGTCGCGGTGAAGAGTGATCCGTCTTTGGCGGTCGGTTTTCCTGATTTCTTGGAAGACAACTGGCAAACAAATGGTTGTGTACCACTCAGAATTGACTGTTCTGCGTTGTTCTAGTGGTACGGTTGCGACATGTCCAGTTTTTCCGAAAAAACAGGCGACCATTTGCTTGGAAGTGCTTCGTGCGCGAACAACTTTTGTTGGATTTGGCTCATCTTGAAACACCCAGATAGTCGACTGCTGTTTACTTTCGGGCTCATACGCGTAAATCCACGATTCCCCACCTGTCACGATGTCATAGACGTGTTTCGAAGCACCGCGACCGTATTTTTTGAGCATTTCTTTCGACCAATTGACACGAGCCTTTTTTTGGGCGATTGACAAATTGTGTGGGATCCAACGCGAACAAATTTTTTTGACAGTCAAATGTTTATGCAATATTGAATGTATGCTGGTGCCACTAACGCCTAAGGTTGTCCCAATCGCACGATAGGTCACATGACGATCTTCCAATATCAGTTCGCGCACAGCATCAATGGTTTTCGGAACAACAACTGATTTTGGACGACCTTCACGAAATTCATCTTGGAGTGAACTACGACCACGATTGAATTCACCATACCATCGATAAACACTGGTCCTTGATGGA
This sequence comes from Microdon myrmicae, assembly GCA_963931805.1. Taxonomy (NCBI): domain Eukaryota; kingdom Metazoa; phylum Arthropoda; class Insecta; order Diptera; family Syrphidae; genus Microdon; species Microdon myrmicae. The sequence continues at coordinate 31,499,173 of OZ007496.1, forward strand.
GCTTCATCGCCAAAAACTGAATTAAGTTCATCCGTGCACTGTTGCTGAGTTAATCCACGCCGAAAGTTGTAAAAAATAATCGCACGAAAATGTTGGCGATTTAATTCCATTTTTGGGCCGAGATGAATCTTTTAAGTTACTGTAAACAACACAAATAGCGCTCGTATGTCAAAACGTTCTGAGTGCGTATAACCTCAACAATGTCCAACTTTACGACAGAGCTGTCAATTGCCGGATTGCAACGCTAGGGTTCGAAGCATAAGAGGCAACCCTCGTATTCTGTAAATAAACAAATAAATGCAAAACGAAATATTTAAAATTAAACTTGGTAACATAAAATCAATAAATAAATTAAAATTAAAGTTGATCGATGTAATGTAGTAAAATCTACACATACAGGTGGCTTCCCTACAACACAGTTAACACAATAAGAAAATGGTCTTTGTACACACTGTATGTACTCTACAGCACTAGACAACATAATTTTTGTTTAACAAATTTGAAAACTAGGTTTTTTTTTTATACCAGTATGAATCTGTATTTTAATGGGCCAAAATGAGCTTAAGAGTATGCATGCACGAGCGCACTGTATAGTGTTCGGAATCCTTAAGGGTACATTCTCATCAGTTGGGTCAAATTTTTTTTGCGGAATTCGATAGCTATAACTGTCTAGAATATCATGTTAAAAGGAAAAATTCGTATCGGTTAAAAAGTTATGAGCCTCCGAACCGACCGAGTCAAAGCAGGTAGCGAGCGTCGCGCAGGCACCGAACATTCCTCGTATATTTATGGACCTTTCTTTGAGTTTATGATTTCACTTAAGGTTTTCTATTTTTGGCGTTAGATGGAGCCTCTTTACACTGAACTATTAGGGATTACACTGTTGAAATCAGGTTTATAACGTACGAAAAACACGTGTGCGATATTGTGTCTACCGCGTTTTTGGCGTCTCAGTGCGTGTGTTTTTTAAAATGCCCCAAGACAGAAAAAGCAAAAAATACAGTTTGAATCGTCCCGGTAGAAAAGGAACAAAGAGAAGATTCCCCGGGAATCAACATACAAATGAAAATGAGAAAGAATTTACCAGCACGTCGGCGAAGAAAATAGCCGGTTCGGATGACTTCGAAACAACTGTTTCGCCGAGTAACGTATATGCAGTCGTGAATTTCACGTTAGTTTTTACTGCTCTTTCCAATATTTTAAAATGCAAAAAGTGTAACGGAGATGTCAAATTTGGAAAAAAAGGCGAACCCGGGTTGGGATTTCAACTTTCTGTTTTATGCAAGTGCGACGAGAAGTTTATTTTTTCATGTGAAAAAATTAATAACAAATCCTACGAAATAAATCGGCGGTTAATATTTGTCATGAGACTTTTGGGTGTTGGAATAGCTGGCATTAATACATTTCTTGGATTGATGGATCTTGGAAAAAAAATAAGCAATCATATGTATTATGCTGCCGTCAACAATATATTCGTTGCAGTAAGTTCTGTGTATAATAAAGTCATCAGAAAAGCAGGTAGAGAGGAAAAAGAAAAAAATGCTGCCAATGGAAACGAGGAGACAAAATTGACAGTATCAGGAGATGGATCATGGAGCAGACGAGGATTTTCTTCTCTGTTTGGAATTGTCACAGTAATTGGACAATATACTAGTAAAGTGCTAGATACGTTGGTAAAGTCATCCTTTTATGCATCATAAATAAAAATAAAATGACGCGCACCGAATTTGACACGTGGTTCAGCGAACACGAGGATGATTGTCAAGCCAACCACAAGGGAAGTGCCGGAGCTATGGAAGTGCAAGGAATGCTGGAAATGTTTGCCAGAGCAGAAAATCTACACGATGCGAAATATTCATACTATATTGGAGATGGAGACACGAAGACGTTTAAAGCTTTGTTACAAGATCAAGAAGTTAGTAAAAAAGAATGCATCAACCACGTGCAGAAAAGGATGGGCTCAAGATTGCGGAAAGTAAAATAAAACCACAAAAAGTCGGAGGACGCGGACCTGGAAAGCTCACGGACAAGTTAATAAATGAATTAGCAATTTATTATGGGCTCGCAATCAGGCGGAATCCGTGTGACGTTGATGCAATGAGAAACGACGTGTGGGCAACATTGTTCCACAAAATATCGACAGACGAAGAGCCTCAGCACGAGAAATGTCCAAGTGGACCAAACTCTTGGTGTAAATGGCGACAAGCGGAAGCATTTGGAACTTTACAATCATACAACCACCCTCCTCCTCTCGACTCGAACGTGCAGGAATTAATTCGGCCCCTTTATGAAGACCTTTCGTCGCAAGATTTGTTGAACCGCTGCTGTAGAGGATTCACACAAAACAACAACGAGTGCTTCAACAAAACTGTGTAGCAGTTCGCCCCAAAACACTCTTTTTGCTCCTACAATATCATAAATATTGCGGCATATTTGGCCAACTGTATATTCAATGAAGGTTTTAAACCCATTTTGAAAATTATGTCGGTTATGGGAGTCACCATCGGCCCAAATGCATACGAGTATGCTTGCACTCGTGACGCTAACCGCATAAAAGACGCCGAGCGGTTATCGACGATTCATTCAATCGAGGCGAGAATGGCCACAAAAAATGATAAATTGCAGGAGAAAATCGATTTTGAAGAAGTCGAAGGATTGTTGTATTTTTTTTTTTTTTTTTTTTTATTAGACTTCTCTCGGGAGAGGCGAACCTATAGCGTCGAGTGGGCGCCCCGAGATGCCATCAAATAACTGTTGCAGTTCTTTTTGAACAGTTGCAGGTTGTAACGCTCCGGGAACACTCGCGTGGGAAGGGAGTTCCACAGCTTCCCCGCTCTGTAACGGAACGAGTTATGATACAGGGATGTTCGCGCTGCCGGGAGATGAACCACAAACGGGTGCGATCCGCCGGATTGTCTTGTGGAGCGCATATAGACCGAATTGCGTGGAACAATGCCAAGAATCTCCGAAGAACAGCACCCGTGATAATATCTGTAGAACAGACAGAGGTCGGCCACGCGCCTTCGATGTGACAGCGACTGTAGTCCCGACGTCAGCTTATCAGGCGGATCGCTCGTCTTTGTACGCTCTCAAGTAGGTCGAGGGTATGTTTAGGAGCCGAGCTCCAAACATGAGAGCAATATTCGAGCGCGGGTCTAATTTGAGATTTATATAGGAGAAGAAGTTGGGCCGGAGTAAAATATTTCTTGGCTCTAAAAAGATAACTCAGTTTTCCTGAGGCTGATCTGGCGATACCCGATACGTGTTTATGCCATGATACATTCCCACAGACCGTGACGCCGAGCAATCTCAAACTTTCCCCAGCCTCGAGGGCCCGGCCATTCATCATCAGCTGTGGAACCGATGATCCGGTTTTCTTTGTGAATGTTGTATACTGGGTCTTCGTTGCGTTGAAGTCGACAAGATTGGCCTTTCCCCACTGCAGGACTTTATCTAGATCCTGGTTCAGAGAGTCAATCTGTCTACATCTCAGCTGGTGCGACGTTGATGCACGAATCGGCCGATCACTCGAAAAGGAGGAAACAAGCGTACTATCATCCGCAAAACTGAACACTTTGTTATCCGTTGTCTCCAACAAATCATTTATGTGAAGCAAGAACAAGGTTGGAGCCAAAATAGAACCCTGGGGCACCCCCGAATTAACAGGATACAGATCCGAACACTCGCCGTCCACAACAACCCGGATCGATCGATTCTCGAGGAAGCTCCTCGTCCAGTCGCAAAGCTGTTGGGAAAGTCCGCATGACCCTGGAATAGCTGACTAGTGGTAAATATCAAAATAAAAACATTTATGTGGAAATAACTACACTTAAAACTTTAAACGCGTTTTCTGGAAAACAACGTTTTTCGAGCTGGCGGCTGTGGTAACTCAGTCAATTTTCAACGAATCTTAATGTTTTTTTTTTAAATACGCGTAATTGAACTCTATCGCATGAATCACAATTATGCCGATACGTTGTAATTTGATTTTTTTATAAACAAAAAAAGAACAAAAACATTCATTAAAAGCGCACATAAATTTCAAAACGTCGCCATTTTGTTATTTTTGGATAGATTTCATTTTTCGTGGTTCATGCCATAACCGCACTCATACCAACCAGTAAACTTTTTCGATTTTTTGCTTCAGATAAATATTATGACCTGTAGGACAGCCGCCATCGAGGTCTTTTATTTCGCAGCGGTCTACGGCGGAACGTGGTCCTACCTCGGGGTTATCATGAAATTAATTGAAAATTTTTTAAAAGCTGCTTAAAAGTACAATAAATATACCTGAAAAATCGCGTGTCTAGATTTATTACTTTCCTCAAAAAAAAAAAAAAAAAAAAAAAAAAAAAAAAAAAAAAAAAAAAAAAAAAAAAAAAACACGAAAATAGCCCATTTTTTGGCCTTACTGATGAGAATGTACCCTTAAATGCATTTTTGTGAAACGCGTTTTTTATTTTTTTACAAATGAATTCATACGATTTTTTTTTCAAATTAAAGATTAGTTAATTTGGCACCGATGAATGCATTTTTAGAAGTTAAAATTTTGCTTATAAAGAGTTGAAAATGAAGAAAAAAAATTTCAATCACGTCTATTACAAAATTATTTTTTTTTTTTAAATACCTTAAAATTGATGAATATTTTAAGGTATTTAAAAAAAATTAAGACACTCGTAAACTAAACAAAACGATTTTTTTTCACGGATCATTCAACGGAGCTCTACACTGCACACGACAATTTTTTTTTGGCGCTGATGTGTTTTACTTATTGTATCATCATCATCATCGGCACTACAACCGGGAACCGGTCCTGGCCTTATTTAGCAAGTCCTGAGGCTTGTTAAATTTTCCATAATGATTTGTTTTTTCTGAGCAAGGTCATTAGTCTTGTGGCAGAGGCTCCCCGACGGGGAATCGAACCCCGGTCTCCACGTGACAGGCGGGTATACTAACCACTATACTATCGAGAAGCCCTTACTTATTGTATAACTTGCTTCAATTTAATGAAAAAGTTAATTTAAACGCTTCTATATATGTACAGTAAATGCTCGGATTGCAAAGATATGTAATTGAATAGTTTTTTTTTTTTTTTTGGACCTAACCCATCATACTTTCGAGCACGATTTGTAGTACCATAGCGCATCCGCAAAAAAACTCAGAATGAACGATGAAAAGTGTGATAGACAAGCGGATGAATCGCTTCATCAATTTTCTGATTATTTTTAGTGCTATTTCTCAAGTTGTGGTATGCAGAGAATGCAAATGTCAGGTTACATTTTCAGAGGGCAGCAGACGCAGGCTTGGCTTGAAAATTATTGTAAACTGCGGGAATTGCAACGATCATTCTATAAACAACTGCCCATTAATTAATGATCGTGCACCTGAAGTCAACACGTATGATTTTTGCAACGCGCTTGCTTGGTATTGGAATCAATGGCATTAAAAATTCTGAGCTTTCATGGACCATCCAACCCAGTTTTTCAGGTAGCGTACGTTAAGATTATTTCTAATAATGCGATTGATAGCGAATGCGCACGCATCTCAGTTTGAAAAGTGCAGCTGAAAAGAAATAATATCCTCTATAGAGCAAAATAACATCGATCGGCTTATAGAATTTGGAGACGGTTCGTGGGGAAACCGAGGTGTTTCTTCTCTTTTTGGGCTCGTTACGCTAATACACTAGCAAAGTGTAGATGTTTGTGTCAAATCAAAGTATTGTAAAGTATGTGAATATTGGAAGAAAAGAGGAGCTGCAGAATATGAAGATTTTGCTGACCATTTTTTTGTTTACACTAACGCGCACACAAAAGGGTATTTTGAAGTACCCTTAAATGCCAGAGCATAGTGCGAGCAGATGGAGAGGAAGTGGATAAGGAAAGAAGGTGTCGATGTATATTGGTCTTGAATGTCTGGACATCACAACAAACAGGAAACATATGATCAGGCAGAACATTCCACATTCGTGTGGTTCGGCTAAAGAATGACTCTATGTTTATTTGTGCGCCTGAAGCCCGCTTTCAACACGAATTGATGCACATTGATTGACGGGTATTCGCGGGATATTGTGTGAAGGGGCGGAACACATTCAGCAAGTTCAGTTGAGCAGCAACCGTGGTAATACTTATAGAAAAGAGATAGGCGTATGTTGCGTCTATGTTCTAACGACAGAATTGATCGACTCATAGCTGGGTCCCCAATAAATTTCACTGCTCGTTTTTGCACCCTGTCGAGCACATGTAGTGCAGTTTTGGATGCGCCTGACCAAATATGGGAGTTGAACTCCATTTTTGCATTGCCAAGCAAATCACGCGAGTCCAGTGGACAAGATGGAAGTCGGTATGGTCGTTGACGTCTCCCACTGCTACGAATCATTTCACAATGTGAACTATATCAATTACATTGACTAAATTGGCTAACATTATACATTTTCATCGTTGATTGAACTTTGAGTGGCGTTGACTGTGAAATTTTGTTGAGAATACTGGAATAAACATTCCTTTGGATACCGAAATATTCAAAAATATATTGTAAGTATATTCTAAGTAAGAAAACTAAATACAGAGATAAATATTATCCTATTATTTATTGTTTTCAATTTTATTTTAATAATAATCGCCAGGCCCCAGAAATGTCAAAACGAAAGTTTTTGGAAAATATCACCGATATACCTATAATGTTCCGATGTTGAAAATAATGAGCTTTATGATATCGTAGACGAATTATCAGATACACAAAGTAATAAACACGTCACGAACAATAAGCGTGTTGATATTGAGTAGTGATAATGATATTTCTGATAAGGGCTATGAAGATGAGTACAGCGACAGTGAATACGAAAATATTCCAAACATACGTAAAAGAAGATGTTTACCATTGCCGCCCAGTTCTAGTGACGAATATGAAAGTGAAACGAAAATTTCTACAAACGGAAGTATTTGGAAAAAAATAATGGAAGGGGGTGTCGTGGGCAGGTTATCAGTTCACAGAATTTCCAAGGATGATTCCGGGCCTACATCATATGCAAAAAGAAATATTCTGAAGGAGGCAGTAAGTAGCGCATTTTTATTACTAATTGGCCAGTATATTCTAGAGCATGTAAGAATTTGTACAGAGCTAGAAGCTTCTCAAATTTTGAAGAAAGAATGGAAACTTACGAAAGCAAAATTGAAGGCGTTCATTGCGATATTGTATGCACGTGGGGCGTACGAAGCAAAAACTTTGAGACTTGAATATTTATGGAATAAGAAGTGGGGACCAAACTTTTTTTCTAAAACTGAGTAGAAATGAATTTACAGAGATTCTACGTTATATTCGTTTTGACAAAAAAAAAAAAAAAAAAAAAAAAAAAAAAAAAAAAAAACGAGACAAGTCAACGACAAATTTGCTTTAGTTTCAACAGTTTGGAATAAATTTATTGAAAATTGCCAAAATTGCTTCAAACCAGGAGCATATATTACCATGGATGACCAACTTTTTCCAACGAAGGCCAGATGCAAGTTCATACAATATATGCCGAACAAGCCCGACAAATGTGGCATACAATTTTGTCTGGCGTCAGACGTTGAAACTAAATATGTAATAAATGGATTTCCTTATATAGGAAAGGATGAAGTACGAGATTCATCAACACCCCTTAGTGAATATATTGTTCTCAACCTTATAGAACCATATACTATGAAAGGTAGAACCATAACGGACAATTTCTTTACAAGTTTTCCTCTGGCGTCCAAATAGCTATCAAAAAATACATTGGTTGGAACAATACGTGCAAATAAAAAGGAACTCCCAAACAAAAGAAAGATAGAATGGTTCGTTTTTCAACGTTGCTTTATGAACCAAATGGATGTACACTTACTATTTACAAGAGTGGACCGAAAAAGAAAATACTTTTGCTTAGTACAAAGCACAAATACATCACAATTGATAAAACTAACAAGAAATTGCCCGAAACTGTGTCGTTTTATAACAATACTAAGTTTGGCGTCGATGTGACTGACCAAATGGCACATAAATAAAGCGTCAAATCAGGTTCCAGAAGATGGCCAAGACGGGTGAAAATATATCAAGAAAAAAGTTTGTTTCTTCTAGCTGAAGAACTTGCTTCTGAATATTCGATTTCAAGAGAAAAACCACAAGAAGCTGATATCTCAGCAGCTAATATACCAAGTTCAAGTATCACACGTAAATGGTGTCAAACGGGACAGTGTAATAATAATAAGACCACGACAATTTGTAATATATGCAAAAAGTATGTACGTGGAAAATGTACGTATGTAAAAATTGTGTGAAATTCAATACTACTGCTCCTTTATAGGTTTCTGATTCAGAATTGAAATAAAATTACGAATTGCTATTTATGTTACAGGATTATGTTATAGGTACTCTTTATTATAATGTATAACAGGTCAATTGAAAAGTCCCCGGCCCTCCATAGTAAAACACATTTTTTTGGCAAAATTCATTTTTTTATTCAACATAATCCCCTTCGAGGGCGATACACTGATTATAGCGACCCTCCAACTTTTCGATACCTTTTTTGTAGTACGATTCGTCCTTTGCTTCAAAATAGGCCTCAGTTTCGGCTATCACCTCTTCATTCGACGAAAATTTCCTCCCAGCGAGCATTCTTTTTTTGAGATCTGAGACCAGGAAATAGTCGCTGGGGGCCAGATCTGGAGAATACGGTGGATGCGGAAGCAATTCGAAGCCCAATTCATGGATTTTTGCCATCGTTTTCACTGACTCGTGACACGGTGCATTGTCTTGGTGAAGCAGCACTTTCTTTTTCTTCAAATGCGGTCGTTTTTCGGCGATTTCGTCCTTCAAACGGTCCAATAACGCCGTGTAATAGTCGCTGTTGATAGTCGTTCCTTTTTCAAGATAGTCAATGAAAATTATTCCGCGCGCATCCCAAAATACAGACGCCATAACCTTGCCAGCCGACTGTTGCGTTTTTCCACGCTTTGGGGCGGGTTCATCGTGTGCAGTACACTCGGATGTCTGTTGATTGGACTTCGGAGTGAAATGATGGAGCCATGTTTCACACATTGTCACATATCGACGCAAAAACTCGGGTTTATTACGCTTGATCATCTCCAAACACTGCTCCGAATCTTCAACTCGTCGTTGTTTTTGGTCAAAAGTTAGTTCGCGCGGCACCCACTTTGCACAGAGCTTTCTCATACCCAAATATTCGTGAATGATATGATGTACACGTTCAGTTGATATCTTTAGAGTGCTTGCTATTTCATTCAATTTCAATTTACGGTCATTCAAAATCATTTTGTGGATTTTTCTAATGTTTTCGTCGGTAACAACCTCTTTTGGGCGTCCACTGCGTTCACCATCTTCGGTGCTCATTTCACCACGTCTAAACTTAGCATACCAATCCTTGATGGTTGATTTTCCTGGGGCGGTGTCTGGAAACTCGTCATCAAGCCAAGTTTTTGCTTCAACTGTATTTTTTCCCTTCAAAAAGCAATATTTTATCAACACGCGAAATTCCTTTTTATCCATTTTTTTTCACAATAACAGAAGTTGCTTCACCCAAAATACTATAATTCAAATGTCAAATTATACACGCGTCTTTTGAAGATTAGGGCTAACTAAAAATCATATGGATTTAATTCTAGTGCCGCCATCTATGTGTCAGGCCGGGGACTTTTCAATTGACCTGTTAGTACAATAAAAAAAGTTGTTATATTGTGAATTAATCAATTTGTTTGAGAATTTGAATATTATGACGTTTCAATTAATTAATAAATGAATTTATAATTAATAAATAATATTACAATTAACCTATAATTAAGGTAATTTATCATTTTTTAAAAATATATAAAGACGGAAGTCCCACTATCCACTTTTTCTAAGACCAGTGTAGTGATCCTAAATCACTACTCCCATCCAAATCCCCAATATTACCTATAATCCCAACCTAATTCCCATAGTGAATCATATGAGCGACAAGTTAAACCAAAAGTTAATTTGTCGCACATTGACTCAATTTCAAATTAACTTACATCCCAAGCCAATTGAATCATATGCACGATAAATTTAAACCAAAGTCCATTTGTCGTGCATTGATTCAATTCCTAATAATCCTAACATCATGAAATGCTTAACTCGAAATGCAGTTCATGATTTCTCCGCCCGGGAATTTATTCAAGTAAATTCGTATACACTTCCGAGAATCCTATTCCAATTGAAGCACACAAAATATTGTTTGTGCTTCTTGGAATTTTTAAATAAAATTCTTTAACAAATCTCTGTTGCCACAGAGTATAAAAAGGCGGCACATGTGGGATTCGTGATCACTGAGAATTCTGATCAATATTTACACCTCCGATATTCCCCGCCCTGTGGACGGGAGAGTAAACCAGATATGCTACGCGGATGACATCCTGGTGTACACGTCAACCAAAGGCCCTAATCTCGCAACAAATAGACTCAACCGTCACTTGGACGAAAACTCGACTTAATCCATCCAAAGCAGTAGCTATAATTCTGAGTAGTAAACACTCACAACCCTACTTCTCGATATTCACAGAATATTCGAATAAAAATGGGAGATACTACGATTAGACCACAGGACAGGATGAAACATCTTGGAGTCATTTATACCCCAAAAATGAATTTCATCAAACATGTGAGCCACATTCTCCAAAGGGGCCTCGGTCGCGAGACCGAGCCCAACATCCTAACGGATGTGGGTGATTCTGGTTATCGCAAGATGACCAGAAGTCAGAGACAAGATGAAGGACACACCTGTCCTTGTCTCGCTAATGTCGACCCTCTCGCCACCCATTTTTTTTGATAATTCTGAGTAGTAAACACTCCCAACCTACTTCTCGATATTCACAGAATATCCGAATACAAATAGGAGGTACTACGATTAGACCACAGGACAGGATTAAATATCTTGGGGGTCACTTATACCCCAAAAATGAATTTCATCAATCATGTGAGCCACATTCTTTAAAGTGGCCTTGGTCGGTCTAAGCAACTGCACAACATCTTGAAGTGGAGCAACAAAGTTGACACCAAAGTTAGGCTTCTTTGCTAGAAGCAGCTAATCCCATCAGGAATATCATACGTCTTTCCCATATGGTCCTGCATATCTTCGGCCCAAATGGAAAGACTGAGTTTTCGAAAGAAAACTCCTCAGAAGATACATCAACCACTTTAGAAGGCCCGACGGTCGTCATTACCCGAACTCTCACCTAAACGATGGTGCCTCCAATATCCCTATCGACGAGTACTTGCTACATTTAGCATATAAGTACCCCGAAAGCATTCAGAACAGTGAGAACCTACTTGTATGGGAGTCTTGCGTTCTTGACCCTTCTCTTTCGATCTCTTCGGATCAGACCACCACATTTTCTTCTTCAGTACAAAACTGAAAAAAAGCACCCTTCCCAACAACATTCTCCCTTATAATAGAGGATTCTTGGACCCATCCCATAGGGTCTACTGCTGACACACTACAACCACGCACGCACAGTACAAGACAACACAAACACACCGATCAAAGCGCAGATTATCAGAGGCCAAAGACGTGATCTGCGTTTACTACCGCACCGAAGATCTACCGGTCTTGTACGATTTCTTTCCCACCATCCAAGTAGTTAGAGAACAATTGAACTAACCCTGTCCACACTATCCTTAGATACGTCCTTCCCCTTTCTTTTCAGATATCTTGAGACCGAGCCCAACATCTTCACGGATGTGGGTGATTCTGGTTATCGCAAGATGACCAGAAGCCAGAGACAAGATGAAGGACACATTTGTCCTTGTCTCCCTAAAGTCGGCCTCTCGCCCCCCACTTTTTTTTGGATTCGTGATCAGTTTGGATCCAGAGGTCAAAACGACCACAAGAAATAAAAACCTTAAATAAATATAGGATTAAATCGCCTTTCAATTTGGCCATAAAAGGAAAACACCCCAAAGGTGGTAAGAAAAATCTAAATAAAAATTTAATACTACACCAGTCATTTTGACTGGTGTCGGTAAATATAGGTAAGTCAAATTGTCGGTATATCTAGTGTTAAAAACTTTGCAAATAAGCCCGTTTTTTATAAAGCAAATAAAAATGCATGGATAACATTCCTATTATTCGAACAATGGTTCCATATTAATTTTTGGATGGATGACATTCCTATTATTCGAACAATGGTTATATGGCGTTTTGAAATAGTAGTGAAGAAGATCGTGTGATTCGAACTGACGCTATGACAGCTCGAATCACGAAAAAACTTTTACCTAAGCGTTACACACCAGGCTACTGACCGTGTTTAGAATTTGATTTCCAAACTAGACCATATTCCACTGATGTGAATTATTTTTATTATTTATCGCTTGGTATACGGTTCTGATGTATTTTTCTTATTCGATTTTTTTCGTTCGTGTTCTTCACTATTTTTGCCCGTGAATTGTGTGTATCTGTTGTTAGAGTTGCCACAGTTCCATATTAAATTTTGTATAAATTTCGAACATTTCGTTTTCGTATTTAATAAAAATATGTTCAAAAATAATTGTTTGTTTTGGTTTCACTAAAGTTTTTTCATAACATTGTGGTTATCTATAAGAAAATAAGCTATTTCAACTATAATTCGTATAAAAAAAAAATACAACCCAGTAAGTGGAACAACCTCGGTTATTGAAACTGCCCCAATTTCTATTAGTTGCGTAAATCGGGTTTGTACTGTATATTTTATAAGCGATTATCGCCGGATTTTTTTTTTCTCGAGGAAAAATAAAAAAGTTCAAACTAACGCCCCTTTTTAAATCAATTTTTCAAAAATATCCCACGATGTTCACATTTTGGTTTTTTGTTCCAGATTAAAAATTGTGACCCGTAGCGATGCGCCCATGCCACCGCCCGCCATTTATTTTTTTCCTCCTTGCGTGTGCTGCCATTTTGTATCGTAAAATTAAAATAAAACTTTTTTTTTGTAGTTAAAGACTATACTTTCAGATGCACAAAACGCCATATTTCTATCTCGTTTCCATCGCTTGTGGTACGTCTCAGAAAATGATGTGAAATTCACTGAACACAAGGCGGTATTATCCCTTAATCAGCCACGACTTTGTAATGAATATATGGGAAATCCAAGAGATGCATTGTTGCCATATGTATATCGGAAATTCATAGGTGTATTGTTGCCACGTGTATATTGAAAAATCAAAGTTGTGAAGTTGCCACGTGTCCCAATGATTTCGACAAATTACCTAATCGAATTTAAACGTTTGCAATTTCCGGTGTGACTCATAAATGCAATGACCATCAACAAGACACGCTGTGGGCTACACATTTGGAAAATCCATACAGCAGTATGCTTCTAGTTCACGCCTCGGCAACCTGCTGATTTATTTGCGTACGCATATGACAAAAAAACATATAAATGTATCTAAAATTACAGCGTTGAAAACGTTATAACATGCACTTTCTTTCCTCTATGTAACATTGCAACGCATGGCGGGCAATTGCTAGTTTGCGATACAATCACGTGCTTTTTTGATCATTACATATCGCATTTCCGAATTACCTAGTAACCTCTCTAAGGAAAACCTTCTTGCCAGAGAAAAGCATTTTACTCTACTCCAAGTGTTGCAGTACAGCAACATGAGTAAAACACAAATCAGCTCAAATGTTGTAGGTTTATATCCAAAATCTAACCAACTCATTTGCGGCCGTTAGCAATAAAATATTTTGAAATATGCATAAATACATTTATGCACTAAACGCCTGCATTGCGGGCAGTTTTAATCGGGAGTTGGTTGAACAAAAAAGAGATTGAGTGCCAACAAAAAAGTTCTGAAAGTGTTTAAATCAAAGATCGATCTGTATTTCCGATTAGTATATAAAAAGAAAAAGTGACAATCCGTGCAAAGAGGAATAACAATGAAATTGAATTTAATCTTCATTTCTGTTTTTTATTTTCCATTTTGCTGGTTTTAAACACAACCACCAAGCTTTTCGTGAAATTTTATTTATTTCTATGTATATCAACATCGCCAAATAGATCCAAATCTTGACTTGATAGTTGCACCATGTGGATAAGGCAAAATGGTTGCGTTTGTTGGCAGGTGCCATATATTTTTTTTGATGTTATAATTTGAATGCATTATAAAAATACTTTAAGTTGATATAGTTCTGAATCCACACAATTTGCACCCTTTAATATATACTTGTTCATAAAACTGGCCGGAGACTTTTGTATTCACCTGTGATTTGAATTTGCCTTACATTATTAAGACTGAATTGAGAAATTCTGAAAACAAATTTTATTAACCCAATAAAATGGTGCTGTGTTGCGTGTAAATGACATTGTTTTAATGATTTCCATTTGGAAATTAAATATAGAACGCCATTGGAGGTACAAACACGACAATTTATTTAAAACAGGGTGATGTGGGATCAGTTGGCGTAAGGCTAATAACCTTGCCGGGGAAATAGATTATTATGGAAGGTTTATCGAATTTTACTTGCTAAATAAGGCCAAGACCGGATGCCGGTTGTAGAGCCGATGATGATGCGGGATCAACTCGAGTCAGAAGAAGTTGTAAGAGTATACCTCACAACTCAACCTCTAGTCCAATCTCATCCGACGAATACTGAAGCATATTTTCGAAATTTTCCACGTTATCGGGGTGATTCACGTGGCCCGCAGACCTCGCAGATTATATTCTGGATAACAAACACCTCATACTGTCCTATTTACGTCCCTTCAAAAAAAAAAACCCAGTGTTACGAAAATTTCACTGACTCATTGTATCGGGTAAGAAACAATTGAAAAGGTGTCAAGTTAAGTCCACACAACATTTACCGTAAACCGGACAAGCATCTTTTGTCTCAAATACGAGATTAAATGCCTGCTCTAACACACAGCTATATACAGAAATAATGCCGAAACGAAAAACAAAATGGCGAACACCAAGCGGCCGGCTGGCATTTTGCTTTTGCAAGGAATGATTTTTGCCAAACAATTACGAAGAAAGTAGTAATTATTTTATACAAAAAGAAGGAATCCCTACAAAACGCGCCGAGCAATTGAGGCAATTCTCTACAATTGCTCGGCACTCAATTCAATGATGTACAAAGATATTCCACGCTCCTGAAAAGAAACTACATTTACGAAAAATGTATAAAGATCACTTCTAAATTGTATTCCTTGGATATTTTCGGGTTGTTCACCGAAGGAAACTATATAACTTCACGTGCAAAGGACGCGATATAAATTTCACGTGCAAACGTGATGTAAATTCCATATGAAAATTATGAAACAAAGATTTTCATATATAAGAAAATTAAAAATAAAAATTCGATAGATATCATGGTATATACCTTGTCTTCTATATATTACTTTGTTGATTAAAAATTAGTATCACTTTCAATGAAAATTAAATTACTTCACAATTATCACTAAGTCAAATCGAAGTTTATCATCACACAAATCAATTGAAAGTATCTCTGCAATCGGCAACGAACTACTTTACGCGGGAAACTACCAGTTTGATAACTTATCGATTCGTTAACTTCATTATATGAAGTCATGGCATGTATATAAGAAGTAAAACTAATTTTCATAATAAACTGTTATACTGAATAGAACACTTTTATAGACAATATTAAAGTATGCTAAATACATATTTTCATTAATACTATTGCTATCCGAAATTAATACACATTATTATAATCCACGAATTATTCTTTTTCGATTGCTCCACAAGATGTGAATCTATAGGATTCATTAAGCGACTTACAATATGAATAGTCAACTACTGATATTCTCTTGAGAAGTTGCGGATCGTAATTTCCTGAAAATGTTAACTTC
The DNA here is from genome assembly GCA_963931805.1 of Microdon myrmicae. Classification (NCBI taxonomy): domain Eukaryota; kingdom Metazoa; phylum Arthropoda; class Insecta; order Diptera; family Syrphidae; genus Microdon; species Microdon myrmicae. The sequence continues at coordinate 31,515,009 of OZ007496.1, forward strand.
TTCAATCGCCAAACGAGCACTGGCTACGTCGTGGAATTGTAAGTTAATCTAATAGCTTATGATCATTTAGTGATTCTCTAAGCGAGATAATATGTATAGACAAATTCTGCTACGTGCAACGTGTAGTGTAACAACATATCCACGAAATGACCACGAAGAATCATATCAAGTAAATCAATTTGCCCATGTCACAATTAGCAAGTTTCACGTAATCAGCATTCGTTGCCGACAATAATTCAAGGTCGATTCTTCTCAGTGAGTAAAAGAAACGAATTGCTCCGGTTAGGATTTGAAAGAATCATATGACAATCGCTTGCGAGCTTACTGCTAGCAAGTGATGCACAAATTAATTGGGTCAAATCGTGTCATTGTTCTTACACTATGCGCTAAGCTGGTGATAGGAAATTAAGTAGCACAGTAAGCAGAATTATATGAGTAAATTTTCAATTATGAATGAAATAGCTTGTTAAGCAAAATTTGTATGAGTGGATTAAGAAATTTGTAAATATTTGAGTGATTGATTGGGAGTATAAATACCCCAGTATTTTGAAGAATAAAGCAATCAAAAACCAACAGAGTATTTGATTCGAGCACTGCGGCGTCTACGCCATCCATTTTCAGCGAGCTGCGCTTTAAACAGCAAACAGTAGGGAAGTAGGGTTATAGACCAATGCATCATAATATCACAAGTGATACAAATCTAAGTACTACAAGAAAACATATTGTAGCGAGCTTAGGGTTCGCTGGATTAATTATTTTTAATAAATAAGAGCCGTTAAATCGATTTTGAATTAATATAACACTTTATTAGTCCGTTAATACCAACCGTTACTTTTACCGTACACATAACGATTTCTTGACTTATCGCGTCTTTGACTGCTTACTTCTTCACTTATTACTTTCTACTTACTTACTCATTCACTTATTACTTCTTACTCATCTCCATGATCCGTGTGCGACGTATTTATACCGTTTCCTCATTCTGATTCAGCGTTTAGTTTCCGTCCGTTCCATAGTCTTGAATGTTCTACTGTTCATAGCCTCCAGTTTTCCAGTACTTTCTAGAATATTCTAGTACTTTGCTTCGGACTTTCTCGAATATTCTAGTACTGATTGTCATATGTGTCACAATATTATTTGGCGACAGCAGACCCAGATATATTACATGGCGACTCTGCCATGCTAAACATCTTATACCATTATGCCACATGACGACCCGCATATAGCACAAACGGAACTCAGGGCCATCCATAAACCACGTTTTTTTTTAAACATACTGTGACGCATATGACAATCAGTACTGGAATCTTCGAGAAAGTCCGAAACAAAGTACTAGATTATTTTAGAAAGTACTGGAAAACTGGAATAGAAAAGTCGAGACTATGGGACGGACGGAAACGAAACGCCAAATCAGAATGAAGAAACGGTATAAATACGTCGCACACACATGATGGAGAGGAGTCATAAGTAGAACGTAAAGCAAGCGATACGCGCGGAAGCGAAGGTCTCGAGTAAGAAGTAGAAAGTGTTTACAAAGAAATCATTACGTGTACGGTAAAAAGCAACGGTTGTATTACGGACTAATAAAGTGTTGTATCGATTTAACGGCTCTTATTTATTTTAACATAATTAATCCAGCGAACCCTAAGCTCGCTACAATACTGTATTTATTTGACCAATAATCAATGTTTACATTAAGTACTACAGCTAACTTATAATTCTAGTGATACAATTGGTTACATGCATACATTACACATTTTTCAAACATAACTGAATGTGTGAATAACTATTCGAGTATTATAGGTTTTAATATTAACAGTTTTCCTGGAAAAGGTCAGAAAACCAGAATTTTTTAATTTAATCTAATCTAATACTTAACATAACTTTAACTTATTCTAGCTTAACCTAATTTATTTTATAATAAGTTAAATATTGTAGCGAGCTTAGGGTTCGCTAGATTAATTATTTTAAAATAAATAAGAGCCGTTAAATCGATTTTGAATTTATATAACACTTTATTAGTCCGTAATACAACCGTTACTTATACCGTACACTTAACGATTTCTTTACTTATCGCTTCCGTACTTATCGCGTCTTTTACTGCTTACTTCTCACTCGAGACTTATCGCTTGCTTCACTTTCTTACTTATTACTCATCTCCCGATCTGCGTGCGACGTATTTATACCATTTTTCCTCATTCTGATTTGGTGTATCGTTTCCGTCCGTTCCATAATCTTGAATGTTCTATTCCAGTTTTCCAGTACTTCCTAAAATAATTTAGTACTTTGTTTCGGACTTTCTCGAAGATTCCAGTACTGATTGTCATATGCGTCACACTACCCTCCGCCTAGATTAGTTCGTCCCGAACTAAGTTCACTGATCTCCTGGGTTAACAAAAGTCGCCAGTCGGTCACGATGTACCACTTTCATCTTGGCGTTCGGTCTTCGCTGAATCCTATAGACAACGTCGTTAATTCTTGTGAGAATCTTATACGGCCCTTCCCAATGTTGCTGCAACTTCGGAGACCTTCCTTTTTGCGGATGAGGGTTATAAAGCTACACGTTATCGCCTGCATTAAATCCGGATGTGTTGGCTCGAACGTCGTACCTTGTTTTCATCCTGTCACTGGATACCTTGATTTGCTTTCGAACCAAATGATGAATCTCATCGAGGCGATTTCTCCATTCGGAGAATGGCCCGTCGTATCGTGATTAGCCGATCTATAGCTCATGAGAAAGGTTTCTACATATTTGTCCCAATCTCTTTGGTGATCACTAACGACCTTCGATAAGTACTCTTTCATTGTTCGGTTGAACCTTTCGACCATTCCGTCTGACTGAGGATGTAAGGGTGTGGTCCTGGTTTTCCTTACGCCCAGTGCCGCACAGATGCCTTGAAATATCTGTGATTCGAAATTTCGGCCTTGATCGGAATGAAGCTCACAGGGAACTCCATATCTGCTGATCCAATTATTGATTAGCTGCTCAATGACGGTTGTTGCTTCTTGGTTTGGAATTGGAAGGACTTCTACCCACTTGCTGAAGTAATCCATGATAACTAACATGTATTTGTTGTTGTCGTTTGTTTTTGGGAATGGTCCTGAGGTATCAATCGCAATTCGCTCGAAAGGGGCACCCACGTTGTACTGCTTCATAGCGCTGCTTGGTTTTGCCGTTGGTCCTTTGGTCGCAGTGCAAGTTGTGCACTTCCTACACCAAGACTCGACGTCATCTCTCATGTGAAGCCAGTAAAAACGAGATCGTAATTTTGAAAGTGTCTTATTAACTCCCAAATGTCCACCGGAGACTCCGTCGTGCATTTCTGTTAGAACATCTTTCACTTTTGATGGTGGGACTAGAATTTGTATTCGATAGGATTTTCCGTCCGCGGCTTCCCATTTACGCTTTAGAATTCCATCTTCCACCAGCAAGGAATTACATTGTGCCCAATATGCCTTAAATGTTCCACTCTTGTCGGAAATATTGTTCCAAGTTGGCCGCTCGTTCTTTTCTTTGTAATCCAGAATTAGCGACATATCTTCATCCTGAAGTTGAGCTGCGCGTATAGCATCACTTGTCCATCCATTTAGTACTTCTACTTGTACATTTCGCAGGTCGCACGCCTCTTCTTTCTCTTCCGCTTTATGACAATGTCTCAAATCTGGCTTACATCGTCTTCTTGATAGAGCATCAGCGTTATTATGCACCTTCCCTTGCTGAATTGAGCTTATCATTGATACGGGTTCACATTCTGCAGTTAACTCTCCTTTTCTTATTGCGACCGGCTCTTCGGACGCATTTAGTACTCTGACAGGTACAATGTGTTTCTTCACCTCAGGTTGTTCCGTTGATAGTCTCCTCTTATGACAAGCGCATGAACAACAATTCTCAGTCGATGTTTCATTTATTCGTCGACGTTTCCTACAGTCAACAGAGATGTGGCCGACTCCGCCGCAAGTTTAGCACTTCATAACAGGTCTCGGGGTTCTCCGTTGTACATGCCCGATTCTTTGGCAGGAACGTTCCTGGACGGGCATTTCTCGGACTCTATATGTACTCCTGGTAGCCAGTTTAGCAGATTCATGTGCCAATGCGAACGCCAGTATTTCATTAATCGTCTTCTTTCCCGCCAAACGAACGGCCTGTTGCAAGTCCCGATCTTGGAGTGCGTTTATAAATGCATCCATTGCTACCTCGTTCAGAAATTCTTTAGTCATATTTGTATAAGCCAAGTTTGCCAATCGCTCAATGTCTGCCTGCAACTGTTGCAGATTTTCTCCAGGTTTCTGCGTTCTGCTCCTCAGTTGCATGCGGTAGACCTGCTGCATGTGGTTGTCTCCATACCTAGCTTCAAGGCCGTCTCTTATCGCTTGGAAATCTGTTTGCTTCTCTGCTGGTATGGTTTGTAGCAATTCTGCAGCCGCCCCGCGGAGTGACAAGATTAGTGATGTTGACTTTTGCTCATCCGACCACTTATTATAATTGGCCGCGGCGTCAAACTGACGTATAAATACGGAGAAGGGTCCCGTTCCATCGAAGGTTGGCGGTTGCATCCTTGTATCTTTGTAGTCATGTTGATTACTAGGCGATGTCTTGTTTCCCTCAACACACTCAACATTACGGTATTGGGTAATTGAGGCTGCGGTATGTCTGAAGTATAAAGGAGGTATAATAGTGGTCCAAGAATTGAACCCTGCGGAACCCCTGCGGTTATATTATACGATTGGGAGATAGAAGAATTTTTTTTGACCATGAATTTTCTACCAGAGAGGTAGGAAGTAAGAAGTTTGGTAGTATGGGTGTTTAATCCAAATATGTAGTGGAGCTTGTATAGCAGTCCTGAGATCCAAACACAGTCGAATGCTTTAGATATGTCGAGAGAGATAGAGACCGTCGGGCTTTGGTTTTGAAGATTAGTTGTGACATCGTGCGTTAGTTTTAACAGAGCATGACAGGTGGAGTGTTGTGAGCGAAAGCCAAACTGCGAATTTGGGATAATAGCGTTGTCATTAGCAAATGAAAGGAGATTTCGATATATCTTGCATTCCAATATCTTGCTTAATGTGTTTAATAACGAAATCGGACGATAGTTGCTGGGGTTGTTGGAAGGACTGGACTTACTGATAGGGACTATAACCGTGGTTTTCCAGTTATCTGGGAAATGTGATCCGTTAATTATGTGGTTGAGAAGAACGAGAATAGGGACTAGATTTGACGGGAGAAGTCTTTTGTAAAGACGGTTTGGAATTCCATCTAAGCCTGTCGACTTCTTGTTGTTGCGTGATGTTATAAATTCAGATAATTCGCCTGCTGTTAGGAAGGTCGCATTATCCAGAGGATGAGACGCTTTGTTTGTTTCGTTGAATTCCGCGATGAAAGGGGTGAAGGATGGGATCATTGTGCGTGAGATGTAGTCGTTTACAGTACCTTGAAAATTGGAGACTGAGAGGGAGTCGTTTTGTTGATGGTTTTTATAAAAGTGATTAGCTAGACAGTTTGCTATGTCAATATCTGATTGGACTGGATGATTGTTAGTAGGGTTGATAATATAATCGATTCGGGGTTTGTATTTTCGACCCGTTAGACTGTTGATATTTTTGAATAAATCACGATTGGGTTTAATATTTTTAAGTATAGACGGGTAAGCCTGGTCGGCAAATTGTTTTAGTTGTCCATTTATCAGGGTAGTCAAGAGTTGGATTTGATTTTTAATAAAAGGGGAGTAACTACTATGTAGTTTTCGTCTAAGCTGTTTTTTTACGCGTAACAGTTTTGTAAGGATGTTGGGAAAAGGTTTTCCTAGATGATTATGAGGGATGGATGTAGGTGTGTGGCTGAAGAGGGCATTTTTTAGTATTTGCTCTATTCTTAAGGCTGCTTGATCAATTTCAACAGGGAGTAGATTTGAAGTCTCTGGCAAAGTATAGTCTGTAAAACTGGATGCAATGTCCCTATTGACTCTTTTCCAGTTTGTCCTGGAGAAATTCTGGATCGGATTGAATGAGTAGCTTGGTTCGAGGGTAGGGATTTGGACAGTAGTGTGGACGGACCCATGATCGGATGGGAATTCGAAGGATACTGTAGGGGGGTTAGGTGAGTAGATGTCTACGGATTTTAGGAAAACATCTATTGTTGATTTAGTAGAATTGGAGATACGTGTTGGCTGTAATAAACAGTCCGCATAGATATATGGATGGAGTTGAAGGAGTGCTAAAAGTTGGCAACCGTATTTATTGCACTTAGTGTCGTTAAATGAAGCATGCCGAGCATTCCAGTCTCCTCCTATTATGAAAGGTGCAGGTAGAGACTGTTGGATTATCTCAGTGATGTCGGAACTAGGGAAGTTTGGTTCCCGAGAAGGGTGAATGTATACGGACGACAGTACAAGCACTTTGTTGCTTTTGCAAAAGATTTTAATTGCCGTGTACTCAATATTATTTATATTGGTGAACCTAATTTCGGAAAATTGGAATTTCTTGTGTATTAGAATTCCAGTACCTCCGCGAGATCCAGTGGTTCGTGGATTAGAAACAAGTGTATAATTCGGGATAGATACTCGGGAGTTTGGTTTAAGCCAAGTTTCTGAGAGGAGGAGGATATCTGTAGAAAACTTTTCAACGAACAATCGGAGGTGTTGTCTGCGAATATTGGAATATATGGACTCTACGTTGAGGGAAATTATGGTTAAATTAGCCATTAAGGGAGAGGATATGTGAAGTTATGAGATAAAATCTGACCTTTTTTTTCTATTTCTGAGCTGTGCTTCAACGTGGGCAGCATCTTCTGTAAGCTACTTATGTATCCTGTGATGTCCAGATTCAGATCGTTACTGTTGGATTGGCGATTTCTTGTCATGTTAAGGGAATCCTTGACAACCTTAGCGTATGACATTCCTGGACTTGTAGGATTTATTGATTGATGTGATGTTGTTTTGGTTGGTGAAGGTTTGCTCGTTGCCATGGGTGTTGTTCGCCTTTCTAGAATCCTCAGCTTATGAGGACATTGCGAGAAGTTGGCAGGGTGGGGTCTTCCACAGTTACAGCATGTCACTGTGATTTTCTTCGTTGTAATGGATCCATCGGGGTTTGTTGTTTGGATTGTTCCTGGTTCCATCTCAGGCGGGCTGACCTTACATTCTCCAGGTTGATGTTGCTCTGCACACTTTAGCATCGTACGCTTAGATGACATGCGGCCGACAAGTGTCCTGAACCTTGGCATCTTTTGCAATAAAGGACGTTTTGTTTATGTGGTTCTTCAATCGCAATTTTATGCATGAACAGATATTTTATTTGTTTGAGCCGGGTGACATCAGTTGGAGGAATTTGTATGATACGTAAATGCAGATTCTTGTTAGTCCGCATGTATGGTGTTTGGAAGTAGTCCAACCTGTTTATTTTCAGTTCCGGACAGATCCTGACTATTTCTGCTGCAAGTTCCTCATTAGTCCATGCTGGATCGATATGGCTTAAGATGAAGGTTGCTGGTTTCAACTGTCCATGTTGAAAAGTGAAAAATTCAAGCTTATGTTGCGCAAGTTTTTCTACCGCCTTGTTGTGATCCGTTAAAGTTGTTGTTGTGATGGAAATCTAAGCTCCTCTTGTGTTTGTGGTGAAATTGCGGTGGCCTAAGGTACTTTCAAGCATTCTAATTAGTTCTTTGATGCTTGTTATATTTTTTAATATAGATGGGTGGTGGTCTTGTATTTTTGGCGTGCATTTTTGGCATTTGATTCCCGGCTGTCTTCTCTTGTTGGGGCGACGGTGTTTCGGGGGACAACAATTGTTGGTTTGGAGATGATGGGGCTAGTCCGGGGTGTTGAGCAGGCGTTAATTCCATGCAGACGTCATCTCTGATTTTATTGGTTGTTTTTAAGGAGCGAATTTCCTCGTGGAGTTGTTTCATCTGGAGTCGAAGTGTATTGATATAATCCACGGCTTCCAGATACTTTTTTTGATAGTCCATAGCTTGTGTCTCCATGGTTGTTGGCTTCTTTGTTGCGCTCAGTAAATCGTCGGTGGCTCTTCTTTTATGCTCTATCATGAATTGTTGATCATCACTGGGGCCGTCGCCCAGCATGCGTTACTGTTAGTTTTCACTGTTTTCACTGTTTTATTACTAAAAGTATTTTTACACGTGCACTTCACCCACGTGTGTTACAGACTTACATAAACACAAGTTTCAGCTATGCTATGACCGAACGTCTGTTCGCTCTGAAGTGTTTGCGCACGCATACTTTGGGTTATATAAGACAACCAATTATTTCTAATTGCGTGTTTAGTAATTATGTTGCAGCACAGCAACATGCATAAAAGCTGATCAGTTTAGAGGTTGTAAATTTATAATATACAACGAACTCGTTTGCGATCTGAACAATCAAAGACTTCGAAAATAAACGCTCAATGGATCAAGCGCCTCAGAGTATGCAATTGTAAAGTTGTATTCGAAACGCAGCCATGCCACTGAATGCTATTCGAAGTGCTCTCTCTGGCTATGGAGAAGATTCAGCTGGCTGATAGCAGGCCGTTATTGTAATCGCTGAAGTCGAGCAGGAGGAGAAATTTTGACTGTTCATAGACAGTTCTCTTTACAAAGTTCAGTTAAGAGAAGAGATTTTATTATTGCGTTCGCGAATTAATTTCCTTACCTACTTGTAGCAGTACAGCAACAAAGCATAAAACGCTAATCAGCTCAGATGTGAAGGTTTATATCCCAATCTACAACAGACTCGGTGCGGTTTTTAACGATCAAAGAGTCAAAAATAAAAGGAAACCATTTGTGCACCAAAGCCCCGCAGAGTATGCAACTGTAAGTTTGCAACAGAAAACTCTGTGATGGCACTGAATACTGTTAATTGCTCAACCCATGAACAAATTCAGCTAACTGATAACGGGCCCTGTTGTTGGAAATGCTGAATGTAGGAGAATGCGAAATTGCGACTGTTCCTGAACAGTTTTGTTGTTACAGTGATCAAGTGGAATCTATGCTTACCACATATATATTTCCTGAGTTTCAATCGGGCTGGACATATGCGAGCCCGGGCTAGTTGGGTAGTTCATCACTCTTGTTAAATAAAACTAACTTCTGTTTTTTATTTGAATAATTGTTTTGTTTGTAATCGGCGGAAAATAAAATAAAATAATGAATACTTTCTATTTTTTCCCAACTTACAAACTTCAATATAAACAAAACCAACATTTCAACGTTAAACGCACAAGTCAAACAACAAACTAAATAATAATTAAATTTAACAAATCCAAATTACAGTCCACGTTCTCAAAATCCAAGTTGTTTCATTTGTCTTAATTCTGCAGAATTCACCGCAGGTAAATCAAGAAATTATCTAATCGGTCCCAGTATTTCGGTTGTGGAGATCATTCGACTCCATTTTTGACGGTGTTGCAGTTACTTTTCACGACCTACGCTACAGAACTTAGATACGCCTCGCGTACACCTGAAAGAACCTCAAGAAGAGGACGATGACCCATCGGGCAATAGTCGAGAGGACAAATCAATTGAATCTAAGTGTGTGAAATCAGATTCAACGACAGAGCTAGAAGCTCTCACGGTAAAGCAAACGGCCAGTACTAAGAAAAGTGTAGGCAACAAAGGCACATCTGGTCATATACCTGCAAATAGCAACCCAAACATCGAATTGGAGATGAATAAAACCAAGGACCCCGAGAATTGCGATTTTCACCGCTTCATCTACATACGATCCTGGGGGCACAGCCTCCCGCCACTTGGGCGCATCGCTGTCACGCGTCTGGGGGCACCACTCCAACAGAGTCGGTCTCTAAGCTGGACTTTCGGTAACAAGATTAGCAGACATAGAAGATGAGGAACAAAGAAAGATGCCGGCACCCTTCGGGAAATCATATCAGCGGACAGCGAATTGTGAACATATTGGGACTATTTCGTCCCGCGGCACAATTGAACGAAAGGTTCTATTGATCTTCAGATTATTCTTCCTGATAGCAACGTAGATACGCAACCCTTCTTGCTCGCTCAGGTGCCAGTTTTTAATCCAACAGGATATGCCGCAAAGAATCAACCACAACACTATATATATATATATATATATATATATATATATATATATATATATATATATATATATATATATATATATATATATATATATATTTTTTTTTTTATTTTTTTTTTTTTATTAGACTTCTCTCGGGAGAGGCGAACCTATAGCGTCGATTGGGCGCCCCGAGATGCCATCAAATAACTGTTGCAGTTCTTTTTGAACAGTTGTAGGTTGTAACGCTCCGGGAACACTCGCGTGGGAAGGGAGTTCCACAGCTTCCCCGCTCTGTAACGGAACGAGTTCTGATACAGGGATGTCCGCGCTGTCGGGAGATGAACCACAAACGGGTGCGATCCGTCGGATTGTCTTGTGGAGCGCATATAGACCGAATTGCGTGGAACAATGCCAAGAATCTCCGAAGAACAGCACCCGTGATAATATCTGTAGAACAGACAGAGGTCGGCCACGCGCCTTTGATGTGATAGCGACTGTAGTCCCGACGTCAGCGCGGAGTCCCCGATCAGGCGGATCGCTCGTCTTTGTACGCTCTCAAGTAGGTCGAGAGTATGTTTAGGAGCCGAGCTCCAAACATGAGAGCAATATTCGAGCGCGGGTCTAATTTGAGATTTATATAGGAGAAGAAGTTGGGCCGGAGTAAAATATTTCTTGGCTCTAAAAAGATAACTCAGTTTTCCTGAGGCTGATCTGGCGATACCCGATACGTGTTTATGCCATGATACATTCCCACAGACCGTGACGCCGAGCAATCTCAAACTTTCCCCAGCCTCGAGGGCCCGGCCATTCATCATCAGCTGTGGAACCGATGATCCGGTTTTCTTTGTGAATGTTGTATACTGGGTCTTCGTTGCTTTGAAGTCGACAAGATTGGCCTTTCCCCACTGCAGGACTTTATCTAGATCCTGATTCAGAGAGTCAATCTGTCTACATCTCAGCTGGTGCGACGTTGATGCACCAATCGGCCGATCACTCGAAAAGGAGGAAACAAGCGTACTATCATCCGCAAAACTGAACACTTTGTTATCCGTTGTCTCCAACAAATCATTTATGTGAAGCAAGAACAAGGTTGGAGCCAAAATAGAACCCTGGGGCACCCCCGAATTAACAGGATACAGATCCGAACACTCGCCGTCCACAACAACCCGGATCGATCGATTCTCGAGGAAGCTCCTCGTCCAGTCGCAAAGCTCTTGGGAAAGTCCATATGCCCGAAGTTTGCTCAGCAATGCCCCGTGCCAGACGCGGTTAAAAGCCTTGGAGATATCTAATCCGACCGCCCTTGACTCACCATGCCGTTCAATCGCAGATGTCCATATATCGGTTATAAGTGTCAAAAGGTCTCCTGTGGACCGCCTGCCACGGAATCCGTATTGACGATCATTCAGAAGGCCGTTGCACTCCAAATACTTAACCAACTCTGTATTGATGACTTTTTCCATTACCTTAGATAAAATAGACAGTAATGCTATCGGACGGTAATTTTGTGGGAGACACTTTTTTCCCGTCTTTGGGATTGGCTGAACTCGAGCGATTTTCCAGCAGGCAGGAAAGGTCCTCCGTGCATAAGATAAGCGGAAGAGTCTGCCAAGAACCGGCGATAGTTCTGGAGCACAGTTCTTAAGGACTATTGCTGGTATTCCGTCCGCGCCAGCTGCCTTCCTACAATCCAGTTCACGTAGAATGCGCTGAATAGTGCGCGGACGAAATCTCACATCCCGCATGGAAGACTGTACCGGCGAGATCACGGGTGGCTCCAAAAGGCCGGGATCGAGGTTTGAATTCGCGGAAAATAAATTCGCGAACACATTAGCTTTATCCTTTGGATTCGTGACTAACGTCCCGCTGTCTGTCACCAACGGAGGGAAAGAGGAGGAAGCAAAGTTACTGCTGACAGCCTTTGCCATTGACCAGAAGGAGCGCGAACCAGTTGGGCACCGAAGGAGCTTATTGATCACCCTGTCGTTGTGAGCCTTCTTCGCGGTATCAATCGCCTGGTTGCACACGTTTCTGATTCTAACAAAATTCGTTCTGTTAACATCGGTGGGATTGGAGCGCCATTACTTAAAAGCTCTATTTTTTGCCGCAGTAATCAGCTCGCATTTTTTGTCAAACCAAGGTTTATCAGACGAACTTCGTTTGATGGAATGTGGAATATACATCTCCATCCCCAGAAGAATAATCTCCGATACCGACTCCGCGCAAGCGTAAACATCGGAGTTTCCGAAGCACACCCCCGACCATGGAAAGGATGCGAAGAAATCTCGCATATCGTCCCAGTTAGCAGCCCCATACTTCCATACATGGCGAATCTGCCTAGGCCGGTTATTCGCTTGATACGCAAGTGCTTGCGCGACAGATACCAAGCAGTGATCTGAGTTTCCCAGTTTCGCAGAAACCTCTACGGTATAAATACTCGGTTCGGATGTCAAAAACAGATCCAGGGTGTTCGCATAATCGCCTCGGGCATCCGGTATTCGCGTTGGCTCCCCCACGAGTTGAGTCAAGTTGTGGCTTACAGCAAACATCTCCGCCAGCCTCCCAGCCTCGTCGGTTCTGTTAGAATGTAACAACCAGTCGGAATTGTGCCAAGGACAATAATTTCAGAAGCTGGGTGGCATTGGCATAGCGGACACATCCCCAACTGCAACAGCATCAGCCACAGCAATCACTTTGGATTCGAGACGTAAATGATCCTATGCAGTTGGCGGCAACTCTAACATTTCTGGTATCGGCACAGGCTGGCCATATTCAGAAGATGATGAAAAACACAACATTGCACGGCCGACTTTAACCCAACTAAGCGGTCTTTGGACTGAATCAACAGCTCTATCTAGTGCGCCTAGATTCCAACTATTTCTAAATGACCGCATTCCCAACCAAGGTGTGGCTGCACAAACACTTCAATATATTGATGACAATTACAATGTCAAATAGTCAATGATCCGAACATTGCACAACTGCCGACGCAGTTTCAACGGAGCTTGACAGATGTTAATCAAATCAACCGGAATAGTGAACTCAATCAGTGGAATTACGCAAGTACTCATCACATCGTTACGGCGGCTGATGCGGCAAATATCGCCTTTCAGGCAACCCCTCCACAACATGTCGGATATTTTCAATTACCAACAAATATCAACAACAACAACGACGGCCTTACACATTAGCACTCAATGGCCAACTGGGCCTTCGGTCACACACACACACACACACACTGATAACATAAATTATGCCACTATAACATAACTAATTATATGTCATAACTTAATAGTATTAGATCTAATCAATATAATTGATTATTGCCACCCTACCTCTACCCGCATCGGTTCTTGAGCGGAACAATCATTGAAGCTTCTGGCCCTCAACCACAATCAACCGTATACAATCAGCGAGCCTGTCTCAACCTGGACCAACTATTGGAGTTGGATTTGCTGTTCTCGGTGGGAGCTGACAGGCCGCACATTGACAGCACCAACGGGAAGGACAACCACTGGTGCATCGTCGTCGGCCCGGCAAGATGTTGCAGTACAGCAACAAAGCATAAAACGCTAATCAGCTCAGATGACAAAACAATTATTTCGTGTTTTTTTTTGAGAAACAAAACAACATTGTATGCATTTGAGTTAAAATTTAAAAAACACGTCTGGTGTTGAAGGTAAAAATTGCTGGTACATCTACTAAACCTAAATATTTTTTCGATATAATTAATTTAAATGTATAAAATTGTATACAATTCTACAAGTGCAAGTAAATTATGGGAGTATAAACTCGCAATAATCAACTTCCTACATTTGCAATAATGACAGCCCCAAAATTGATTGATAATGATTTGTTCCAATAGTAATATGTGCGATAATATGAATATTAATCAACAATAACTGGTAATTGTAGAACAGGTAACAAGGGGGGGGGGGGGGGGGGGGGGGGTGCGGTTGATTGAGGTAAAAAGGACCTGCCCTTTTTGGAAACGGTCATATTCTTGTAAATATATAGATGAAAGGCCGAGAGATCTTTCGACACTATTTGTGGCAGCATATTGAAATTTGTATGGAGTTTCATAAACAGGTTGCGAAGGTTAGGGAAGTCGGTAGGTAGGCTTCCTGCTGAATGGAAACTGCGACGCTGGTTTCCGTCGTACCTTCATAGCAGACTGAATCAGATTTGTCAGGAGGTACGAAAGATAGAGGCGGACATTTTCATAGGTAAATTTATTTCTAAGTTTAGATAAGACGTAGCGACTATCAGATGAATTGACGGATTGATGTGTGATTTTAACAGCTGGAGGTATGAGGGGATCAATAATTGGTCGGGTGGAAGGCGGTGTCGGGCAAGGGCAAACTGTGAAAATGTGAAAAGGGGTGGTGCGATATTCGGTTTTGTTGGACGAGTGGAAAGTTTCTTGATTGGAGGGGTTGTTGGGATTAAGGGTGTGTGATCTGTGGAAGTTGGTACACTTCGCATTAGTTTTGAGGTCGAAAAGGGGGAAGGGACAAGAGATAGGGGCAGATTGTGGTGTAGGACGAGCAGTTATGTCGTGATTAAGAGGGAATTTATTACGGCAGGTGAGGAGGAGGGTCTAGAATGACGCGTGGTGAAGCGGTTAGAATTAGGGAGAGGAGGTGGATTCGAATTTGGCTTGGAATAGGATTTTGTGGCTTGAGTTGTCATTATTTTGGGAAGTGGGGTACATATGTGGCCACATTTGGAGAAGGGCGTATATAATAAAATGGCGTTAATATATAATAGTAGTATCCGAATACCCCTCATACATATTAAGTTCCAAATCTTCAGATAATACATGATTTGATTTTTCATCAAATAGTATCTCTTGTGATAATATTACTTGTGTTTGCATTGGAATTTGTTTCACTACAGATCTCAGCGCATCTACAGAACCCGGTCATGCCAAACTTTGTTCATTTTGAACTCCTGTACAATTTAACAATACTTTGGCGGATTATTTACCTGTCTATACTTGGTGCAGTGTTCCACCGAACACTGTTCGCAAGAAGGAAAGAATCACACTGGAACACGGATACCAATGAAACACTGAGAAGTTGTTTTTTTACAAACGTCTTTTTTATTATTTTTCTTCTGTGTTTGTTTTGAGCAAATCAATTACATCGGCTTTGAATATAACTTTTGTTTTGGACGTTACGTTATACAGTAATATTGAAAAGGCACACGAAAATCCTTTGGGAATTCTTTGATTTCACTCACTTTAATGTATGTGAAACTCGATATCTATCAACACAATGTCTGCCCGCGAATTTTTACTTTTGGTTCTGAAGTTCTGTTATATTATTCCCGTTTCAAAATTACACTTCGCGATTCACAAGGTACACACTCGACCGACACAACCTTATCGTCATCCAACAATCGCGATTTTGCACACCTCCTCCTTCGGGTTCTCTATGTCGACTCCTCGATTCGACTGTTCGATATAGACTCCATTCCAATTCCCCATCGGCAAGGGAAATCTTCCCAGCGTATCTCTGCACAGAATTTCCCATCATATCTGCTAACAGAATTATAGCGTTTGAAATAAGAGTGTAGAAGAACGTGTGATTCGAACTGACGCTATGACAGTTTGAATCACCAAAAATTAACCCTAAGCGTTACCCATCAGGCTACTGGCCGATTTTAGAATTTGATTTTTAACCTCGACTATACTCCACTGATGTGATTTGTTATGTTATCGCTAAGGTATACGGCTCTGATGTATTTTCTTATTCGATTTTTCGTTCGGTGCTCTTCACTATTTTGCTTGTGAATTGTGTGTGTATCTGTTAGAGTCGCCACAGACTTTTTCATAGTATCCGTTAACAGCATAAATTTCCCATTGCATCTCAAAAGGAGAATTTCCCATAGTGTCTGAAAAGGAGAAATCTTTCCTCATAATCAACACCATTAGCTGTTGGTTATCGGAATCTCGTTCCTTTGTCTTACGATCGGATGCCGCCCCTTATTCTCCGATCTTTTCCTTAGGATTTGTTTATACCGCACATCTGGCCTAAGAAGCAAAGGTTCTCATGCTATTCAGATGGGTACAAAGGACTATGGGATGTAATGCTTTGTTTGTACTTCCACTCATAAACATCTATGGTGGGTAGTGTTAAGAGTTTATGGCGGCATGACTGCTAATCGGCAGCGCAACGATACGAGTATGCCTTGTTTGCACAAATGTGCCTTTAGCGTTAGGGTCATGCCAGAGATTTAGGTGTTAATTTCCATTAGCTACCAGAATAGGCATCCGTTGTTCGGTTTATTTACCGATAATGGTATTTCATGGGAAACATCGCGTTGATGGTTAGGATGGGTGAGTGATTTACATGCGACGCTTTCCTGCATGACGCATTTGCTTAGATGCGATGCTTTCCTGCCTTTTGGAATTGGGTTGAATACAATGTATGGATGCGTTGAACTCGATATTGGGAGCTTTTGAACATTTAGTTCCTTGCTTTCTGATATCGGGTTCAACGTCGTTGCATGTCCTATAACCTTTTGTTTCAGGTATGGTTACTGACTATTGGGACACGTGTCTGAAAAAAGTGAGTAAGGTTCCTTGGCGGAAAGGATACCTCAACCTGTAGTGAGTTGTATGGTTCGTAAAACCGCTACAGTACTACACACACATTTTAAGGGAAATTCTAAGTAGATACAATACCAGATTTATCTCAATTTTACGCGCATTGCAGTAATAAAGACTGCAATACGAATTTCAAAGTCATCCATTCCAGAAATGAATCAAAAAAATTATACACGGCTGTACCTAATTGTGTACCAATATTTATGGCAACATTATGTATAAGGGTTTCCAATAGGGACATGACAACTTTTTTTCGGTAGTAAATTTTCATAATTTGCAGACGTTGTTCGTTCGTGTACTTAACCACGATGAAAATGTTTAGTTTACTGAATAAAGTGACAGTGACAGTTCGTGATTAGTGAAAGGGTGCGTTCACAAATTAAATTCAAAGTTGTCAAGTCCCTATTGTATAACCCTAGGCTTTTCCAATAGGGACTTGACAACTTTTTTTCGGTAGTAAATTTTTATAATTTGCAGACGTTGTTCGTACGTGTACTTAACCACGATGAAAATGTTTAGTTTACTGAATAAAGTGACAGTGACAGTTCGTGATTAGTGAAAGGGTGCGTTCACAAATTAAATTCAAAGTTGTCAAGTCCCTATTGTATAACCCTAGGGTTTTCCAATAGGGACTTGACAACTTTTTTTCGGTAGTAAATTTTTATAATTTGCAGACGTTGTTCGTTCGTGTACTTAACCACGATGAAAATGTTGAGTTTACTGAATAAAGTGACAGTGACAGTTCGTGATTAGTGAAAGGGTGCATTCAGAAATTAAATTCAAATTTTCAAGTCCCTATTGTATAACCCTAGGGTTTTCCAATAGGGACTTGACAACTTTTTTTCGGTAGTAAATTTTTATAATTTGCAGCGTTGTTAGTTCGTGTACTTAACCATTATGAAAATGTTGAGATTACTGAGTAAATTGACATTGACAGTTCGATGATTAGTGAAAGAGTGCGTTCACAAATTAAATTCAAAGTTGTCAAGTCCCTATTGTATAACCCTATATTATTTTGATCACCCCTTTTTATAGTGTAGCTGCCTACATTGGATTCATTTTTCTTTGTTTTCCGACGTCTTAATTTTCAAATAAAAAAGGGAGTTATTTGATTTACGTTTTCTTTAATATACGAGGTGCGTTCAAAAAATAGCGGGGATTGTTTTTCTTAAAGAATTTTTATTTATTCATCAGTATCAATTTTTTCCCCTTCAATGTAATGCCCCTCCAACGTAATGCACTTGTACCAGCGCTCTTCCCAGTCTTGGAAACATTTCTTGAACTCACTTTTATGTATGGCGTTCAGCTCCTTTAGCGATTCTATTTTTATTTCATCAATGGTGGCAACACGCCCTCCTTTCATAGTCCTCTTTATTTTTGGGAACAGAAAAAAGTCACATGGAGCCATGTCTGGTGAATATGGAGGCTGGGGCATGATTTGAGTTTCATTTTTGATCCAAAATTCACGAACAAGCAATGAAGTGTAAGCAGGTGGATTATCATGATGCAAAAGCCATGAATTGTCTCGCCACAAATCTGGACGTTTTTTTCGGATTGCTTCACGTAAACGGCGTTGAACTTGCAGGTAGTACTCCTTATTGATCGTTTGACCTTGTGGCAAGAACTCATGATACACTATGCCGTTAAAATCGAAGAACACAATGAGCATAACTTTCACATTCGACCGCACTTGTCGAGTTTTTTTCGGTCTTGACGGTCCAGAATGCCCTTCCTGGCAGGATTGAGTTTTAGTTTCGACATCATATCCGTAAATCCATGTTTCATCACCTGTTATGACACGTTTCAGAAGTTCTGCATCGTTGTTTATTCTATTTAGTGCCTCCTGAGCAACTATCATTCGACACTGCTTTTGTTCGAAATTCAACAATTTCGGTACAAATTTTGCTGCCACACGTTTAATGCCCAAAACATTCGAACAAATTTCATGACATGAGCCAATTGATATTCCAACATCATCAGCGATTTCTCTGATTGTGATTCGACGATCATTCATAACCATTTCTTCTACCTGTTTTACGTGTTCAGTGGTTGTTGATGTGCTAGGGCGTCCAGGACGTTCATCATCTCCAACGCCTTCACGGCCTTCTTGGAAGCGCTTATACCAATTGTAAACCCTTGCTTTACTCATAGCAGACTCACCAAAAGCAATATTTAACATTTGTAAAACATTGCTACACTTTATTCCATTTTTATAGCAAAATTTAATGCAAATTCTCTGATCCATTTTCTAAACAGATGCAAAATCGCCATGTACCAAAAGGCATGTGACCTTATTGACAGCTGAAAAGAGACTAAACATCCAAT
Source organism: Microdon myrmicae (assembly GCA_963931805.1). Taxonomy (NCBI): domain Eukaryota; kingdom Metazoa; phylum Arthropoda; class Insecta; order Diptera; family Syrphidae; genus Microdon; species Microdon myrmicae. The sequence continues at coordinate 31,533,975 of OZ007496.1, forward strand.
ATGGCTAACCAATTTATGAACTAAAGCGAGCAAATTAGACTAATACGAGGGCAGTTCCAGGATTAATCGGTCCCAGAAAGAAGACATAAAATATTTGACGAAAACTTTATTCATTCCTCAACATAGTCTCAGCAGCGATGTTCAATGGCTTCGATACCTTGTTTATAGTAAGAAAGGTCGAGCTTCTCAAAATAGCCATCTACTGCAGACATCAGCTCTTCATCGTTTGCAAATTTTTTACCATCGAGCCATTTCTCTAAATTGGGAAAGAGAAAATAGTCCGAGGGTGCTAAATCTGGCGAATATGGTGCAAGGGGAAGTGATTAGTATTTCAAATCATTGATTTGGGCCACTGTAATAACGGATGTGGCGCAAGACTAATGACCATGCCCGGAAAAAACAAATAATTATGGAAAATTTAACAAGCCACAGGACTTGTTAAATAAGGCCAAGACCGGCTCCCGGTTGTAGTGCCGATGATGATGAATAACGGATGTGTGGACAGGCGCATTGTCGTGATAGTACAGCACATTCTTTTTCGCCGAATGCGACCTCTTTACCCTAGTTTCATCACTCAAACGCTGCAATAGGCTCGCATAATATTCGCCGTCGTTTTTTTTCATCTATCGAGATAATCAATGAAAATTATACCACGCGCATCCCAAAAAAACGAATGCCATAAACTTGCCTGCAAATGGAGCCGCCTTTGCTTTCTTTGGAGCCGATTCTTCCCCTTCAGTCCATTGTTGTGACTGTTCCTTCGTCTCGGGTGTGTAGTGGCGGACCCATATTTCGCCCATAATTATGAATCGAGACAAGAACTCGGCTTTGTTGCAGCGGGACATGGCCAAACACTCGATTGAAACATCCTCACGACGCCCTTTTTGTTCGATTGTGAGCAAACGGGGGACCCATCTTCCACACAGCTTTTTCATACCCAATTGTTCAGTCAATATGCGATGCACAGTACTTTTCGAAATGCCTACCATTTCTGCTACCTCGCGCATCTTTAGTCGTCAGTTATCCAATACTATTTTGTAGATTTTTTTTATCGTTCCAAGAAGAATCACTTCACTTGGTCGACCACTGTGATGCTCGTCTTCGCAGCTCGTATGGTCTCGTTTTAACTGTGCCACCCAATACTTCACTGTTTAAAACGAAGGTGCAGACTCTCCCAAAGTACAGTCCATCTCGACTTTGATATTGGTGGCAGTGAGGCCTTTCAAATAAAAGTATTGAATCACATAACGATGATTAATTTTTTCCATGTATTCAATGTTACACTGAGTGCGATTAATTCTGGGACTGCCCTCGCGAAATTGCGAAACTCCCTTTTTGAACACACCTCGTATTTGGACTTTTTTGATCTGTTCAATCTGAAAATAAAATAGAATTTCGTGTCACGTAATCAATCAAAACAGGTTTTCATGTAGATAAGATACAATCATGAAACAAATTCTACTGAAAATATGAATAACTTTTATAGCTGATACGTTCGCCAACAGCAACCATCTTTTCTTGACATCACCTGATTCATTTACTGGGAATTGCAGTATATAAATTACTTTAGAAAGGATTTCAAGAACTACCGAATTACCCCCATATACAAATGCAAGCAAGGGATTCGTTTCGGCCACCGACCCAAGATACGATATACAATTTTCATTGTATAAAGTATCGCAACCAATTAGCACCTTTTCCCAATGTCTATTCGTCTATTTACACAAGGGCATCACTCATCTAAGACTTTTATGATGCCCTCGTCCCATCTTTTCTTTTAGCACATTTCTTCGATGCATTGGCGTCTATTCATTTAGCCGCGATGCACAGCATAAACAACGATCTTCCCGATTCTTTTGTCCTTGCCGCCTGCCTGCTTTGTTTTTCCATTGCCTTCGCGCATGAGTAAACAACACAGATCTAAACGATCACACACATATCACCATGATCTCCATTACGAGATCTGGTTTTCTATTCCACCAAGAGAGACTATACGTTTCTCTGGTGGTCAGTAAAAACATATCCTTAGTGGAGAGGATATCCACCACCACCGAATTGCGACTGAATCAAAAACCAGATTCCAACCCTCGATTGAGTCGTTTTTCATCACCCGACCGACCCGGTCGGAAGGTTCGTCTCCCGCTCCCCGTTCGCGCACGGGGACGTAGTTATCTCAAGTAGAGTGGAGTAAGCGCGCGCATTTAATTAAAAGTAGTTTTTCTAGTGCGTTAGTTGCATCCTAATACTTTGTGCGTCAGTGGCAGCGTCGGCGAAACCAGAACCTGTTTTATGTAACTCAATGGAATGACCTATGACTAATAATCTCCTTCAGTGCCCGACTGGTTCGCGTCCCATCTGGCCAATGGGAAGGGCTGTCAGCAGTAACTTCGCTTCCTTCTCTTTTCCTCTGTTAGTGACAGGCTGCGTAAATCACGAATTCAAAGGATAAAGCTAATGTGTCCGCGACTTTATTTTCCGCGTCTTTTGGAGCCACCTGCGATCGCGCCGGTACGGTCTTCGATGCGGAATGTAAGGTTCCGCCAGCGTACTATTCAACGCATTCTACGTGGACTGGACTGTAGGCAACCGGCCCGGACGGAATGCCAGCAATAGTTCTTAAGAACTGTGCTCCAGAACTGTCGCCGGCTCTTGGGAGACTCTTTTGCTTATCTTATGAACGGAGGACCTTTCCTGCCTGCTGGAAAATCGCTCGAGTTCAGCCAATCCCAAAGAGGAGAAAAAAGAGTCCCCCACTAAATTACCGGCTTATAGCATTATTGTCTATGTTAACTTGGGTGATGGAAAATGTCATCAATGCCGAGTTAATTAATTATTTGGAGTGCAACGAACTTCTGAATGATTGTCAATACGGATTCCGTGGCTGGCGGTAAACGGGGGATCTTTTGACCCGTATGGACACCTGTGATTGAGCGGCATGGTGAGTTAAGAGCGGTTGCATTGGATATCTCCAAGGCTTTGACCGCGTCTGGCACGGAGCATTGGTGAGCAAATTTCGTTCATATGGACTTTCCCAGCAGCTTTGCGACTAAACAATTTCAATTCTGGGCGTTTTTCTTTGATCGCAGCGTTTAATAGGCATGCACCAACAGCTTTGTGACTGGATGAGGAACTTCCTCGAGAATCGATCGATCCGGGTTGTTGTAGACGGCGAGTCTTCGGATCAGTATCCTGTTAATTCCGGGGTGCTTCAAGGTTCTATTTTGGCTCCAACATTGTTTTTGATTCACATAAATAATTTGTTGGAGTTAACGGATAACAGAGTGTTCAGTTTTGCGGATGATAGTACGCTTGTTTCCTCTTTTTCGAGTGACCGACTGATTAGTGCATCATCGTCGCACCACCTGAGATGTAGCCAGAGCGACTCTCTGAATCGGGATCTGGATGAGGTCCTGCAGTGGGGAAAGGCCAATGCCGCCGAATTCAATGCAACGAAGACAGTATACAACATCCACAAGGAAAAGTGGATCATCGGTTCTACAACTGATGATGAATGCCCGGGGTTGAAATTGCTCAGCGTTACAGTCTGTGGAAATGTATCGTGTCATAAACACGTGTCTGCCGCAAGGCTAATAATCTTGCCCGTAAAAATAAGTTATTATTGTAAAAATAAATTATTATAGTTTAACAAGCCTCGAGACTTACTAAATAAGGCCAAGACCGGATCCCGGTTGTAGTGCCGACGATGATGATGATAAACACGTCTCGAATATCACCAGAACCGCCTCAGGAAAACTGAGCTATTTTTTTAGAACCATGAAATATTTTACTCCGGCTCAACTTATTCTCTTGTATAAATCCCAAGTTAGACTCGCGCTCGAATATTGCTCTCATGTTTGGAGCTCTGCTCCTAAACATACTCTCGACCTACTTGAGAGCGTGCAGAGATGAACGATCCGCCTGATCGGGGACCCGGCGCCGTCATCGGGACTACAGTCCATATCACATCGAAGGTGCGTAGACCTCTGTCTGTTTTATAGATAGTATCACGGGTACTGTTCTTCGGAGATTTGTGGTATTGTTTCACGCAATTCGGTTTATATGTGCTCTATAAGACAATCCGACGGATCGCAGCACTTTGCCGTTCATCTCCCGACAGTGTGATCATCCCTGCAACAGAACTCGATCCGTTACAGAGCGGGGAAGCTGTGAAATTCCCTCCCCACGCAAGTGTTACCGGAGCGTTACAACCTGCAACTGTTTAAAAAGAACTGTAACAGTTGTTTGGTGGCATCTCGGGACGCCGTCTAGGCGCTTTAGGAGAGAAGTATATTGTTACACCTCGCTACACAACCCTTCTCCCAAACATCCATACATATACTCGACCTATTTACTGCCGCCGGCAATAAATACTCAACCAGTCAATTAACGTTTCTTTCCACATGCAATTAATACTCAATCTATCTCAATCGATTCCGATCAGTTAAAGTTTCTTCCCACATGTAATTAATATCCCTATCGCACATATTGCGACTCTTATTCCAACACTTATTGATTGCCCACCTATGACGCATGCTCGTTCTCCAAGGCTGTACGTATCTCGGGTATCACCAATTCGTATTCACATAATACACAAAAGCAACCCAACCACAGCAAATGAACATGCCGTCTCGTGTGACACATTATCGTTCCCCAAGGCTACACGCCAGATGTCCGCAAACAAACTTTACACCGGGCACCCAGGCATTCTGTCACACGGACTCACGTTACAAATTGCTTCCTCGGCCTCGTATCCATAAACAGGTGTCCCACAAGCAATTAACAATTAAATTGCTGAGATCTGCGAAAAGCAACGAATGCAGTTCAATCGAACAATGGATTGATTTTGGGGCCATTGTGTTGAGTCACATGCAAACCCCAATTACGTAATTAAAAAACCAAATAAGAACGATTATTGGGAAATACGAATGGCTCGGGGCAGGCAAAGTAGGTCACACATTCTGGTTGAGGAAAATGCATCGTCTGCATTTCCTCACTATTAACTTCGGTATATAAAGAGTGTTTGCAGATGGAACTTTTGCTGTGCAGTGTAATAACCAAACAAGAAGACTGCGGCCTTGCATAAGAACAGCGGGTCTTCTTGTTCTTAAATAACGCAAATGACTCTTGGTTTTGTAAAAGTGTTAAATAAACAAGGGATGGTTATTCCCAATTGATAGTCAAATACAAATAAAGTTAAAGTTACATAGAAAGAAGAAGTCTTTTTTTCCAACACAACAAAGGGAAGCCAGCCATCTGGAGAACAAACCCCCTTACAGACTGCCAAAGGATCAACTTAACACAAACAGGTGAATATAACAAATTAATAACCTCGGAGGAGTATTCCCCGAGAGATAATATAAAATAATAAATGTTAATATCTGGGGTTACGCTCAGGTGTTACAATATTAAAAAAAAGAGAAAAGAATCGAACGTATTCAACGTCGCTTCCTTCAGTTCATTTTCTAAGGGCTAGGGTGGGAAAATCCCTTAATCCTGCCTCCGCACATTAACTGCTTCAAATTAATCAACCTTAGAACCCTTGAAGAGGTCAGGGTCCCGGCTGACATAGTGTTCATTTATTGGGTCCTCTCCGGCACATACCTCCTTAACTTAATTCCTTTGAACATAAACCCTCGAAATACGCACAATCCCCGTCTTCACTACATCCCGCACCTCTTATGGTTTCAATGAACCCCTTTCGCGGATGCTGAGAAATGTCAGCTCCAACTCGACCTTGTCCGACTTTGACTTCTTTACCCATACTCTCAAGTACCGCCTCCTAAACCAATCTCACCACTCATCTAAAGGGGGGCTTTCTACACTTTCCTCTCTAACCTGCCTCTAACCCGTGCACCTACTCTTGTCTTGTTTACATACGGTTAAGCGTAGTTAAGTTAATTCCTATGTTCTTTAGTTTGTAAAGTTACATATACTTTAGCTTATAAGTACTTATATTGTTTGAATTAAGCCAATAAAAGTGGTGGTAACCCCACTAAACTGCGGCTTTTAATTTCTACGTGGTTGTTGCTGGAACTTTCAATATCCCAACGAGGCAGCCCACCAGCATCGCAATATGGGATTCCACACAAACAATTCTAATGACATGGAGACAACTAGAGCTAATGAAGCAATAACTTATCCACAGAATAACTGCTTACGTTATGCAACAATAATGTGTATTCGAATTTCTCCATGATCTGTTTGGCCTTAATAATTAGAGCGGATTATTAGTGTTACACCTCGCTACACAACCCCTCATAATTAGCAATCATCCTTACAACTAATATTCATATTGCACACAAAGCAATGTACAAACAATTAACTAACGCCTTTTCCCACAGGCAATTAATGTTCATATCGCATACGTTGCGATATTTATTCATTCATACCCACCTTCCAAAGCTAAACGCTTATCGTGTATCATTGCACGCGGTGCAATCAAACAATTGAGATACGATATCACATTGCCACTTCTCAAGGCCACACGCTAAAGCATTTTGCTTCATATTCAAAAGCAAACATCTGTCCTCGGACCTATTCACACGGTTTCATATTTCGAGCGCATTTTTTTTTGCTTCATGCCCGAAAACAAGTGTCATACAAGTTATATGACACGGTCGGTGCCTTCAAAGGCTATTAGCGACGACTTCACTGAGCGTCGATCAAAATGCTGAGATCAGCGGAAGGACAGACACAGCAACGGAACGCAAATCGATCTAACGATACGATTTGGACATGGGTCAATGTACTTTAATTGATTGGTTCGGTATAAGCACCAATCAATTAAGAAATTGCTTAAGCCAATGCCATTGCACCTTAAGCAGGGCAATTAAGTGGAAATGATTATTGTGAAATGCGAATGACTCGTGCCAGGCATTTAGCCGCAATATGGGTCATACATTCTGGCTGAGGTAAACGCATCGTTTGCACATCCTTGCCAATAATTCAGGTATAAAAGAGTGGTTGCAAATGGACAGGGTTGGAAGATCTATTCCATCAAGCAAAGGATTGCAGCCTTGCAACGGAACAGCGGGCCCTTTGCTTTGATTTGATTAGAGGTGATAAAAGTCTTACTTAAAATAACAACAGTCTAGAGTAACTTAACTAACTTAAAATAATAAAAGTATAAGTCTATAAAATAATAAAAGTCTAAGGAAAAACAGAATTATCAGTAGTGTTCCGGGGTGGTTATCCCCAACTAACAGCCTCAAACAAATAAAATTACCTAAAAAGAAAAGTCTCTTTTATTCAACACAAAAGGAAAGCCAGCCATCCGTAGGATAACGAGTCCACGCCAGTGTCGAAAAAGAACACCCAACTGCGAGAACCCAAACAGGAAACTCAACAACAGTTCACTCTCCAGGAAACCCGTCAAAGCCAACAACGGCCAAAGGATCAACTCTCGAACATAAAACAGGTAAAAATAATGTTATGCTAATACCGTAACAGTTTGTGGTGTTACATTGGCGCCCGAGCAGGGACTAAAAATTCTCCAAGGAACCTGTCAACAGTGAGAACACTAACAGCAAAACAACGTCAGTAACACCATATAACTATTAAATAATAAATGTTGTATAACAATATACGACATTAGTTAAAATCGCGGGATAAAATCGATTTCAGTTGACTTCCCAAATCTGCTGGGAACACTGGAAGAGCACGACGTTGTTTAATGTTTTACGCATTTTTTGTCTCTGACATTATACCGAATACCGCTACCAATGCACTACAAAATGTCACATAGCAGGACACTGGCTGTCATTTTACTCTTTCAAATTAGAACGCTGGTGTGTAAAAATTAATCTTTTGAACTATTATAAATCAAAAACTGTGGAAAATCACACAAGCATTAAATTGATATAGATATTTCTTGCAAGAACTTTGACCTAAGATGCTCCGAGCAAATGCACCGGTTGTGGTGCACGTCCATCTCAAATGAGGAGAAATATTTGATGCTATCCAAAAGAGATTAAGTTGATGAAAAACCACCAGTGTCCTTAAATAAAAACGTTTTTCGACACTAATTCTTTACACATTCTTAATGAAGCATAAGTTGTAGAATTTTAGACATTGTAACTGCTAAATGAATATCGTGTATACTAAGGTAAAAATAAAAATTCGATTACACGTGCATACCTTGTGTTCTTTATATGCCTCGACAATCAATATTATATTTATTACTAAGGTTATAATCACACAAACAAATTAAAACTTAATGTCAGCAAGTCAGCCGGTAAACGAATTATTTTGGGATCAAAGTTACCAGTTTAACAAATTGTCTATTCGTTAGCTTCTTCTACAGCGCCATCTATAGAGTGATAGAGTTGTAACGAGTAACAAGAATTTATACAATAAACTGATATACTAAGTAAACGGTTTTATAGTGATTTTAACTCATTGTTATTACCATTAATTTTTTTTATATTCACTATTTTTACATTTAAAATTATAAGCGAAACATTGTTAACAACAGTAAATAAGCCCTTTAGCTTAATTCTAAACATTGAACGCTTAACGAATATTCTAATTTACTCATACCCAACATACGCTTATATTGGGTTTTCAAATAGGGACTTGACGACTTTTTTCGGTAGTAAATTTTTATTATTTGCAGACGTTGTTCGGTTGTGTACTTAACCACGATGAAAATGTTGAGATTATTGTATAAATTGACAGTGACAGTTCGACGATTAGTGAAAGGGTGCGTTTACAAATTAAATTAAATTCAAAGTCGTCAAGCCCCTATTGGAAAACCCGATATATCCCGCTGAGGGGTTACAGTTATTGATCTTGTGCATTTTGTCTCAGTTTTTCTTTGGTGAGTCAGACTGTTGGTTCTCAACACAATTTAGTAAAAAGAAAAATATACAAATTTAAACCACCGACCACACGAAGTCGAATGTGAACTGACTCCAAGCGCAATCAACATTTGTCAACAACCTCAGAAGGCGGCGTATCTCTCTGACATTGATTGATAAAAGGATAACTGTTGCGGATTGGTATTTGGATGTGCTGGAGAAATCTAGTACATTCGCAGTATATCAGTTGCGCGGCAGCTGTCATGGGGCAGCTTGCGGGTTGTCACCGACTATGAGGTTAGCAGGGTCCCTTTTTTGAATTGGCAGTTATGCCCAGTAGTCAGTCTGCAACCAACCTTCACCGTGCTCACACTGTCAGGGCAAACATCACAGGTACCAGTTAACCGCAACAAACCAAAGTGTATACGAAAAAAATAATAAGAGAAATAAAACTTAATCTCTCGCAATAAAGACTTCAGACTTTGCTTGTGCTTCCCCCTCGCTGTCTCCCCCGACTTCCTCCCACCATTGCAGCTCTCGGCTATCTTCTTGGATGGAGCTCACCGCTCCTGGACGCTGCCCTCTAATACAGACCAAACACCACCCTTGGACGCCTTAACACTGGAACGCTTTCCTCCTGGATGCAGCCTCATTATCGCCCGCCTCTATTATCAACACTTTCTGGTCCTTCGTGTCGGATCCAGCGACGCGTGGATCCGCACCATCGCCGTCCAGTTCGCGGCACAGGATACCTGTGAAGAGTAACATCACCCCAACCCTCAACCCATTGTTCGTTGTGACCGTCCATCGGCGGCCACCAGTCATTACTGCATCAGCGATCAACACAGTAACATCACTGCAACCCTCAACTCATTGTTCGTTGTGACCGTCCATCGGCGGCCACCAGTCATTACTGCATCAGCGATCAACACGAACAATACGACAACAGTAAAGATAGTTCAGTGAAAATATTTTTAGAGAAACAGGAAGTTAACTCAAACGAAATACCGGCATCAATGATAGCTAAGTCGAAAATAACAACTGAAGAAGAAGCAAAGGCTGCATTAGCCGTACCCCGAGGACTTGCCAGAGTAGAAGCTAAACCCCAAGCTGAACTGGAACGCCAACGTTTAGAAGCAGAAGGTTTAACTGAACTTAAACCTCAAGAAACTGAAAGGGAACGTACATTTGAGAAGGAAGCTCTTCGTCTTCCCGAAGAACAGCGTTAAGCTGAAGGGGATCGTTTGCGCCAAGCCACTGAGGAAGCAAACAGGCACAAAGAAGAAGAAAGGCTTAAACGCGAAGAAGAAGAAAAACAACGAATTGAACGCGAGGAAGCTGAGAAGAAAACAAAAGAAGAAGACGAACAGTGGGCGAAAACACAGATTAGTGAACAAATGACGATTGAGGAACTCATCGCCGCTCAGTTCGCGGCACAGGACACCATCTCTCGCACCTTCCTCAACCTGCAGGACAAGGGACAACCAAGTCCGACAAGGATGGAAACAACCAAACGCCCCCCGCACCGAATGGGAAGTCATCTCCAGGCGGCACCTGAGTATCAAAAACACGAGTACTTCGCGGAGGATTTTATCGCCGAGACCGAGGAAATATACCTCGAGGAACAGACAAAGCTACTCGAGGCTGAGTACGCGCTCGAGCCAGCCTCCCCAACAATGGCGAACAACACCCATCGCCTCCACCCAAGCGAGCTGCCCCCAGTGCAGCTGCCAACGGTCGCCACCAAGCCAGCGGAAAAGGAACCGCACCCCAGACCAGTCAGTCCCGACCAAGAAACAGACCAGAATGCCGCCGGCCCAATGATCAACCAGACCCGTGTCCCGATACACAGACTACCGCCGGAACCCCTAAGGCAACAGGCTCCACCCACATTCTGCGGGGCCTCACATCCCATCTACGCTTGCGTGGGCTTCTGATCACTCACACCTGGCCGTCGGAAGTCCTTCGCACACAAAAGAAACCTCAGCCTCAACTGTTTAGGTTGCCACCGTCTACGCGACTGCCGCTCCAGCAAGGCGTGCCGGCAATGCCACCAGAGACACCACACCTTGTTACATGTCCGGACAACCGCCACCAACGGGACAACCTCATCACCGTCAGGAGTAAGTGTAGGACCCGCCCCCCGGATCGACTGCCACGAAAGGGCCCGCGCACACACAATCAGCACCCCTCGCAACAACCCGCGCTGCTCGCAACGGCTCGAGTCATCGTGGCGTCAGAGCACCAACGGGGGATTGAAGTCCATGCTCTGCTGGACCCCTGCTCCAGCGCCACATTCATTTCAAAGTCACTCGCCCAAAGGTTGCACCCCCCACGCCAAGCACCACCCGTCCCCACCTACGGTGTCGGGGGCACTTGCAGCCTTACCACAAGGACGCAAGCCCCAATAACCATCGCTCCTCGCCTCCACGGGTCGCAACAGTGGACCATGAGACCCTTCATCCTGCCCCGTCTCTCGGTGTATGTGCCACCACCACAACCAATGACGAGGGATCTCTCGCTCGTGGCCGATCTGGAACTTGCCGATCCGAACATCACCTCCGCCGACAAGGTGGACATCATCATTGGGACAGTCCTATACCCCACCCTCATCCTCGAAGGTCTAAGGAAGGTCCAACGTTTCAGCCTCGTCGCGCAGGCCACTGAACTGGGATGGGTGCTAACAGGCGCAGCTCCCACTGTTACGGACCGACATTGAGCCCAGGTCCCCCCAGAATCCACTAATCCCCCTTTGATTCCCCTCTTTACCTGTAAAAGGAAAATAACGCGCCAAGTAGCTAATTTGCATAAACTACTTTATGCAAATTCTACTTGGCGGAGAAAAAAATAATAAAATAAAACATAATACACCGGAAATAAATTCAAAAAATCTCCGAGCTGTACTAACGCCAAAAAGAAGAAAAAAAGAAATATATAATCAATTGGAAGTCACAAAGTACAAAGAGAACAAAGAGAAGATTAGAAAACGCAAGGAAGTGATTCACAAACGACGTGACACATTAAGCAAAGATGGGTCAAATGCATATGTTCTAACAGAAGCCGGCGAGGCAGGTGAAAGTTCTGGCGTTGCGGCTTTACCTATACAAGACTATCTTCTTTCATCTGACGAAGAGGAGATCAAGGAGATCAAAGCAGAATGTAATAACAGCCCGTTGATAAATAAAATAGTTCACGGTGACAAGATTGTGGATGAACTAGATGCCTTGCAGAGTAAGCGACCTCTAAAGCGGTCCCTACCTATTCGAGATAATTGTTTGATAAGCCGAAAGCTATGCAGGGGAGCAATCCATCAACGCCCCCTGCAACCCGTCGCAGATACGTATCTTCACCGACAACCGATCAATGGTCTAAAATCAAGTAAGTCCTCCTCATTCTTACTTAAATTGTTAACCCTAATATTAAAAAAATTATATTTACATTTAAATATATTTAATTGTTATACATAACATAACACCACCACGTCATCCAGCTCCGATGTGATAAGACCTGTCACCAGCAACCACGTGGCCATTGACCGCGGGTTGCGAGTTTACAACTCCAACCCCGGGAAATTGGTCGAGCATGCGACTGCAGATCGCAACTCCTCTGAGCATCACAAAGGGAGGTCTCGTCGGCATCGACCCCGGGGGCCACACACGAGCCCCATTCAACCACCCACCACCGACTACCTGCGCGACCCAACTACCAGACATGCCCCTCGCCCGCTGAACCACCGCAGGGGTCGACCGCTACTACATGTACCCACCACAACAGGACCAGGAGAGCGCAATACCCCGCTTGGCGGGCGGTGCTCCCCAGCAACCAGCGGTCGCTCGAACCCCAACCAGAAAGCACGCCTCTCAGTGCATTAACAGAGGCTGCACTCCAACGACCCCGGCAGGCACTTGGCCCACGACTGCCATTCCGCCAGGACACGCGGACAGTGCCAGGGACGATACCGCACCCCACGCTACAGCCTCACACACCAACGGCCGCATTCCGCCGGCCCCTTACTTTGGACGGGCGCCAACGTGCGCAGTACCTTTCACCACAACCAGTCCCGGTGTAGCGCGACCCACCACCAGCCATCACGTGGTCACTGATCGTGGGTTGCGATCTTACAATTCCAACCCAGATCATCTGGGCGGTTCCGCGACCACAAAAGGCAACGGACATCAGCGATGGGAAGGAGGTGCCTGTCGCCATCTACCCTACGGGCCACCACAAACCTCCAAGCCTTCAGCGCTCCTCAGGGCGAGCGGCCCCGTCCCAACCGACCATCCACATGAAAGTGGACAGCAACATCCGACCACCAGAGACTCAACGACCAAGACCAACCACCATCAGCAGACTCCACACTCCCGGCCACTGGAACAAAATGGTTCGACAATGATTGGCGAAGGCGGGCGGAATGTTGCGGATTGGCAGTTGGATGTGCTGGAGAAATCGAGTACATTCGCAGTATACCAGTTGCGCGGCAGCTGTCACGGTCCAGCTGACGGGTTGTCACCGAGGATGAGGTCAGCAGCGTCCCTTTTTTGAATTGGCAGTTATGCCTAGTAGTCAGTCTGCAACCAACCTTCACCACACTCACACTGTCAGGGCAAACATCACAGGTACCAGTTAACCGCAACAAACCAAAGTGTATACGAAAAAAATAATAAGAGATATAAAACTTAATCTCTCGCAATAAAGACTTCAGACTTTGCTTGTGCTTCCTCCTCGCTGTCTCCACCGACTTGCTCCCATCATTGCAGCTCTCGGATATCTTCTTGGATGCAGCTCACCGCTCCTGGACGCTGCCCTCTAATACAGACCAAACACCACTCTTGGACGCCCTAACAGTGGAACGCTTTCCTCCTGGATGCAGCCTCATTATCGCCCGCCTCTATTATCAACATAATAGACGTCACATTAATTTTCATTTTAATATTCATTCGTCGTTGAATTTTCACGGAAACAAGTTATTCATTTCATTTGATTGTGTAGTAAAAAAAAATAAAAATTTATTGTATTTTTGTGATTGTACACATAACTTATCGCTAGACCTTACACTGTAAACCCATTGTGCCTGATCTAGTACAATGGGAGGATAATGTATGGACCTTTTCCGTTGGGTAGATGTACTAAAATATTATTAATAAACAAATGTGATATACCGATGGGGGGATGGGAGCGAACATACAGGGTACAGTCACTGATTGGTTTCAACCCGGCGAAGGCCAGAACGATCCTTGTCTCTGTTCAATACAAATTGACATGCAGTCGCCACGTGACACCCCTGGATAGCTACTTTGGCACCCGCGAAGTAGTGAACCAATGCATGCAGCGACATCCTGATAAAGGTTGTCGCAGGGCTAATAACCATGCCCATAAAAACGAATTATTATGGCAAATTTAACAAGCCTCGGATATGGACCGGATACACGACGACGACCACGGAAACGAAAATGGCTAAACGATTTAAGAATGTTCTCATGCAACGTCCGAATATAAGGCTGACATAACAGCATTACAAGAAATAAGGATGACGGGGAGTGGTGTTATTCAAAGAAACGAGTATGATATTTATTACAGCTGTCATGCACAACACCATGTGCTCGGGGTAAGCTTTAATGCAATAAATGAAAGGCTATGCACTCTTCGTATGCGAGGCAAGTTTAAGAACATAAGCCTGTCCCCTGACGACGAAAACGAAGAATACTACGAGAACGTCGAGCGGGCCCGCAATGCCTGACCAAGATACGATGTGAAAATCGTTCTTGGTGATTTGAAAGCCAGAATACGCTGGGAACTGGTTTTCAGGCACTACGCGGGTTCTCATAGTTTGCATGAGAACACTAATGACAATGGACTACGAGTCATCGAACTGGTAGCATAAAAAAACTTGGTCGTTAATGGTACCATGTTTCCGCGCCAAAGAAATCCACAAAGCCACCTGGGTATCACCTGATGGACTCACTCGCAACCAAATTGACCGCGTGTTGATAGATCACCGCCACTCCTCGAGCCTGATGGCGATACGAACGTACCAAGGTGCCAACGTCGACTCGGATCACTGTCTTGTTGGTACAGTTTTCCGAGCGTGGCTTGCCTTACGGAAACGTATTGCATCCGCGCATCAGGTTCGAATCAACACGGCTGCCTTATGCAATGAGAATACCAGTAACACCCTAGATCATGCGCTAAGACTTGCCCACGAAAAGCTCGACGGGGGGAGAGTAAGTCCTGAGGCCAGAATGCTGGGCGTAGAAGAGAAATGGACACATTTTAAAAATACAGTCATTAGTACTGCCAACTCCATCTTAGGCAGTAGTCGTAGAGATCGGAGCGACTGGTTTGATGATGAGTGCAAGCTAGCGACTGAATGTAAGATGCTGCATACCGGGCAATGCAGCAGT
The DNA here is from genome assembly GCA_963931805.1 of Microdon myrmicae. Taxonomy (NCBI): domain Eukaryota; kingdom Metazoa; phylum Arthropoda; class Insecta; order Diptera; family Syrphidae; genus Microdon; species Microdon myrmicae. Next base: position 31,549,174 of record OZ007496.1, read on the forward strand.
TTCATAGGACGCGGGTCCGCGAGGAGAAATACAAAGAGCTCAGAAGATATGAAAAAATGCTTCACAGAGAAAAGAAAAGTGCCTGGGAAAAAGCCTTGTCTGTGAAATAGAGAAAGGTGGAGAGCGAGGTCCACACTAGGCGCGGAAGTCCTACCAAATAATCCGCAGTATGACGCGGTACACACCACGCTGCACTTACTGCAAGGATAAAGAGGGTGATCTGATCACCGATCCTGAAGTTATTCTGGAGCTATGGGAAGTGCATTTCAATGAATTACTAAGTGGTCAGCTCACAGAAGAATTGGAGGCTCCACCAATGCTAGATCAAGACCAAATGCTACCGTCACCAAGCATTGAGGAAACACTAAAAGACATTAGACAGCTCAAATCAAATAAAGCCCCTGGAGCTGATGGCATACCAGCTGAGCTGATCAAACAAGGAGAGACAGCGTTACATCATGCAATTCATGAGATCGTGATGCACGTATGGGAGCAAGAGGAGATGCCGGAAGATTGGCGTCGTGGTATAATTTGCCCCATACATAAGAAGGGAGATAACACATTCTGCAGCAACTATAGGGGTATAACATTGCCGAGTACCGCCTATAAGATACTCTCCACTATCCTACAAGATCGGATAGCCCCATACGGTAAAGCCACCATTGGTCAATATCAGTGTGGCTTCATCCCAGGCAGATCAGCAATTGATCAGATATTCACCCTTAGGCAGGCGATGGAAAAATGTCTGGGATTTAAGATTCCATTATATCATCTATTTATAGACTTTAAGGCCGCCTACGACAGCATAGCCAGGGTAGAACTATATAATGCCATGAGAGAGTTCGGCATTCTAAACAAATTGATACGACTTTGTAGGTTGACCATGACCAACGTAACTAGTCAAGTAAAAATAGCGGGATTGCTGTCCAAATCAATAAACATCTTTAATGGACTCCGACAGGTGGACGGTCTGGCCTGCCTCCTCTTCAACTTGGCGTTGGAGAAAGCAATCCGTGACTCTGCCGTCATAACTAGAGAGACTATTATCACCAACTCCAGCCAGATTCTTGCCTACGCAGATGACATCGACATCATCGGTAGATCCGATTCGGCTGTACAGGACTTCTTCACCCAGATCGAGCAGGCGGCACAAAAACTGGGACTGCACATTAATGAGGGAAAAACTAAGTATATGGTGGCAACTTCTGCGAAGAGAAGAACTAACGTTGGTCAAACTATCAGGGTAGTGAAGCACGAATTTGAAGTAGTGCACTCCTTTAACTACCTTGGGCCAATAGTATCAGCCGATAACAATATGGAAGAAGAAATACGCGAACGGTTGATCAAATCCCACAAAGCCTACTATGGTCTATCAAGGCTCTTTAAATCCCGAAATTTATTCAGAGCATCCAAGCTACTACTGTACAAGACCATGGGCTTACCAGTACTCATGTATGAATCCGAGACCTGGGTGCTTAATAAAAGGCACTCTGAACTCTTGGCCGCTTTCGAGAGAACGGTCTTAAGGAGAATTGTTGGCCACGTATGTGGGGGAGGACGATTCCGAAGACGCTACAACTATGAGTTGTACGCAATTTACCTTGAAGGTAATGTTGTAAGAAAAATCAAGCTCGGTAGACTCAGGTGGGCGGGACACCTAGCTCGAATGAGCGAAGAGGAATCTGCCCGGAAAGTGTTTTGTGGCAGGATGTATAGAAGGAGACAGCGCGGCAGACCATGTCTGGGAGTGCCAAACTGGATGACATCGGCTCGAAATTGGGACCGGTTGAGAGAATTGTTAAATAAGGCCAATACCGGATCTCGGTTGTAGTGCCGATAATGATGATGATGATATACAGATAAAACTAAATAAAAGTATATCTCTTAAAACATCAGGGGTGGGATTTACCACAAAATAAATAATAAAATTTCAGTGGATGATCAAACATACTCGGGTTAGTCATCGATCAAAGCGATGCCCGATAGATTCGGGAAGAACGAGATGACGGAAGCCTTGCACGAGATAGTGATAGATGTCCCAACCACACCCACGATTGGGCAGATCCGGACAATGTACAAGGAAGCGTTTGGGACAATTTTTGATGATGCTGAGGAACGAGATCTCGCTTGACTGGAAAGAAGGAAACGTATTCGGGAACTGCAGAGATAGCTGCAAGATATGTGCCGGTTCCAGTGACTACAAAAAAGGTGGACTTCAAAGACTCTGAGAAGCGGTCACTTTGTTCTCCGGCGACGACAATTATAGCATTCGTAAGTGGGTAGCAGACTGCGAGGATCTTAGTGATGATCGCACCAAATACCTCTGTGCACGTCGACTTTTGACAGGAACTGCCAAGGTACTTTTGAGAATCGTTTGTGTTGATTGCTGGAATTCTCTTAAGGAGATATTGGTGAGGGAATTCGACCAGAAAATGACCCACCGAGAAATCTACCACAAGTTGAGCCGTCGATCACCACTAAAAGAGGAGTCTCTGCTGCGTTATGTCCTATCCATGCAGGAAATCGCCTCGCATACAGACATCAACGAGGCAGAATTACTTGAGTTCATCATCGAAGGTATTGGGGATACGTCATAAAGTACCTCAATACTTTACGCCGCCAAATCTATACCGGAGCTGAAAAGACTGCTTCCCCGTTACGAAAAGAGGAAGTCGTCAGAGCCGCTGTCGTCCCTTAGGACCAAAGGAGGTTCTTCGTCTACGTCAACAGTGCCTACAACTTCCGCAAGAGGACGCAGTACCTCTACAATAACATCTGCTAAAGAGAAAGAAAGGTGCTACAATAATTCATATTTCGGTCATTTTGCATCCAGCTGTCTGGAGGAAAAAGGCCACCAGGCTCGTGTTTCCGATGTTTGCCCGTAGGTGAAGCCGAGGCGAGTTGGAGCCGTGCATCCAGAGAACAATACCCTTAAGGCCAACGATAGTGATGAAGAAATAATAACACCTTTGAGTGCCGTACAACTGTCGGTTAGTTTTGTTCGGAAGTCATTGGTGCGTGACGACATACCCTTAAGAAAGCTCGCGTACTCCAACCATAAAGGATTAAGGAGCGTCAAGTTATTCACTTACGATGACGCCGGTTCCTCTGTTGATTGTGTGTGACGGATTGCGAGTTTTTAATATTTCGTTACGAATGAATTTAAAGAGTATGTCTTCTCTGCAAAAATGTACTTCCAAAGTTAATAAAAATATTGATTCTTGTTTAAGTTCTATGTGTTATCGTACTAACGCCACTAGAAATGGGAATACAAGCTTCGCTCCCTGCGTAATAAAAGGAATAAGTTATGGATCATCTTCTCTCGGAATCGAACTATACCTGACTACTCCAATTTTCTTGGCTGTTACTTGACTGTGAACGTTTCAACACCCTTCATCGCACCTATCTTACCAAAACTCAGACCAATCTCAAAAACAACCCCAAAATCTTCTTCCAGTTCATCAATTAGTTACCTCATATCGCTCACCTTAAACTCTCATACCTCATCTGATCCTGTTACTATTGCTAACTTCTTCGCCACTCACTTCAATCAGTCATTCACTAATGACTCCTTTGTTCATGACCCGTCATACTTCAACTACCTACCTAACTTTTCCCCCGGGCCTCTTCTCCCCAACTCCTTTGATCCGACCTTAATTGAATCCAAGCTACTGGAATTCAAAGACGAGTTTACACCGGGTCCCAATGGAATTCCCGCAATCCACCGCAAGAAATGCTCATCCATTCTCTCTCCTCCTCTCTTACTAATCTTCAATCTCTCACTTTCTCAAGGCGTATTCCTCCACATTTAGAAAACCACCTTCATCACCCCCATTCACAAGAAGGGTCCCAAAAACGATGTCGTGAACTACCACCCCATCGCCAAACTGTCCTTTGGCGGTTTTCTTTTCTCGTTGTCCAACTTTCGGAAGTGCCCCGCCGAACACTTTTTTCAGGACTCCAAATTACTCGACACAAGTCCTCGGAAAGGAAAACACAACTCATTTACTTTTATTCTAGCAGTTGTTAATTTATTGAAAATTGACAATCGCTCGACACATTCTAATATTCGTTACTTTGTTACAACTGGTATTTGCTCGACACACTCTAATGATTGTTATTTTATTACAACTGGTATTCGCGTGACACATTCTAATAATCCTTTCCTTCCGGTAAAGAGGAACCGTGCTTTCGTAACGAAATCTTTCTTACACTAAACTTTTCTTAGGGGATGTTCGACTCACCCGATTGTTCTCTTTTTTTGGTCATTTGTTTCCCTACTTGGTGATTCTCTCTTAATCGAGAATCTCTCTTACTCGAAAATCTCTCCCCTAGAGGACATCGCACCCTCTATCTGTGTCCTGCGATTTCCTATTTGGTCGTAGACCAGATGTGCGGTCGCACCGACCACATAGACGCGGATGTTGCTACCTGTGTGGCCGGAGATCTTACTAGGATCGCCAGAATTTTCACACCTTCTGCGGAATCGCTTTTGTATATATTCCGGTGTGTGGTTTATTATTCTTGGCGATCTCCGAGACCGTGGTAATTATCATCGGTAACGATAATTGTATTTATTTTGCCCTATGGGAACTAGTTGCTGTTCCTCCGCAATGGCCTTTGGTTAGGCGGAGTGCATTGCGGTGAGGTCAAGGGTTTAGCCAATGCGTTGTTTTGCGGCAATTTGCCTATCGCCGGAAATTTAATGTTTGTCGACATCTGGCGTAGCTGTGCTAGCCACTTGTGTTTATCCAGCTAATAGATCGATACACAATTTGGCTAGGCGAACGGGTGGGCCCCGGGGGGCACGTGTCTTTGGGGACGTGAGGTTTAGGCTAAGATGAGTATGTTCCTTGGTGGAACGATCGGTGTTTTAGCCTACTGTGGTTTGTGCGGTTCGTGGAATATCACAGTCCCACTTACCCAAAATTCTCGAAAGCATTCTATACGAATCTCTTAGTTTTCGTTGCAAATCTTTTAATCCATCAAGGCAACATGGTTTTCTTAATGGCCGATCAACTACAACCAACCTCATTGAGTTCACTTCCTTTACACTCTCAGCACCAGAACACGGTTACGAGGCCGATATGATCTCGATAAAGTATTCGACAAAATCTCCTACAATCCAATCCTCTTCAAATTGTCCACTCTCGGATTCGAATCTGGATTGCTGAAATGGATTTCTTCCTATCTAAAGGATAGACTTTTGTAGTGCTCCCGAACCCCTATCATCCTCCCATCTCCCAATATACATATCCCATTTTCCCATACAATATACATATCCCATTATCATCCCGTTGATCTAAACGATTTCCAAAAATCGTCATCTTATCTGCATAGCAGACATTACACACCCAATATCCCATCCCCCAATATACCTATCCCATCCATCATTGCACTTTCCCATACAATATACATATCCCATCCATTATCCCATTTTCCTAAACGATTTCCAAAAATCGTCATCCTACACAGACAGCAGCTGCAATAGCGGTTGTCTAATATAACGATCCCAGAATCGTCACCAAGCAAATATAGGAAATACTCAATGTGACGATTCTGAAATCAAATCGAGCAACCAACAGCTGCTAAGAAGAATAAATTCCTGTCTCACAAGCCAAAAACCAAAATCGAGCAACCGTAGCAGCTGCTCGATTGTGATTGGCCAAAAGACACTCATGCGTTGCCGGCGTTCAGGTACCTAGAGAGGAAGATGACCCTTTTTCCCCAGGTTCGATTTCGTTCATCAAAGAAACTGAACGAATGGAAACGAAAAAGAGAGAATTTTGTACTTTTGCAAGCAGTCGAGTTTCATACGTTGCGGAGTGAGGATGAACATAAAGAAGTTTAAAGAATTTAGTAATGAGGAGTGAAGTAATATCCTCCGAGCGATACGGTCAATAATTGATATTTTTCAACGACGGATCTCCTCCGCGTTTTCGTTTCTAATAATGTTCTATTCATATTAATTATTGTATTGCAATATGATTAAAGGAATCACTCAATTTATTGAGGGGATGCGCCTGCAAGCGTCAGGCTATTATCAAATTCGGACAATTTTGAAATGAAACAAACGATCGGAAGATTGCGAGTGTAGTGTGTAGTGTAATTATTATTTAATTCTAACATTAAAGTGAAACTCCAGTGATTTGCTTTCTCATTGGACAATATAACACATGAATCGAGTAACTTTCATTGGGAATACACCCTACGCTCTGCCCTCGGTCGAGACGAGGAAGCACAGCGATAGGAATTATTATATATAATTAACAATTTATTCCGTTCGGCTCAGGTCCATGATATTCAATCCCTTATTTGCCACCTCTGGGGTCGCTCAAGGTAGCCACCTGGGTGGCCTCTCCTATTTATACTGGCCACTAATGACATCGATAAGGTCATTAAGAATTCCAGCTTGTCCCTATACGCTGATGATCCCAAGATATACAAGATCATCGAGTCACCTCTTGATTTTGCACTGCTGCAATCAGACCATGACAACTTCTCGACTTGGTGTGAGAAAAATTGCTTTGTACATAACATCAGCAAATGCCAATCTATAACGTTTTTCCGTAAGCATAGTAATTTTTTTTTTTTTTTTTTTTTTTTTTTTAGTTCTTAAACCACATTTATTTTTCTAATTCTTTTTACATGTATAATATTAGGGGTAAATGTTAAACCCTTTTCTACAATCACAATCCTTAAATTAACTTACTGGCTCTATGCGAGCTCTCTAAATTACACATTCCAACTTGATTTTTATTTTATGTCTTTCGGCGTACATCTTTTTTTTTTTTTTGTTTCTAATATATATATATATATATATATATATATATATATATATATATATATATGAAATAAGTCATATATTAGAGGGACTCCTCGTTTACATCTATATGTATATATTATTATTACAATTTTTTTTTAAAATTATTATAACAAACAAAAACTTCAAAACAAAACGAATAAAACATAAAATAAGAAATAAAAAATAAAATAAAATAGCTACACAAAAGTAATTGGGAAAGCCGGACAGGGGGAGGGGGGACAAGAGGAAGGAGAGCGTTGCTCTTGAGAGTCATACTATATCTGAGGAAGTGAAGTCCTCTCCTCGTTGAGAAGCCACCACCATTTGGGAGATGTTCGATCTTTGGCTGATTTATCTCTTTCACTGATCGCCGTGCTAAAACGCATGCGGTCTGGGGCATTGGAGATATCACTATCATGGAGAATTCGTTTGTCCCTGGCACCACGGAGAGCGTGGTAAATAATCGGGACTCCATGCATGTTTTGGATAAGGCCTTTTTGATCCAAGAAAGGAAACGCTTCTGGGGGAATAAACCCATTCTGGAGGGTATTCTCCAGATACATATCATTGGGATAGAATGCTCCCGAGATAAGATTATTGTCACTGCACATTGCCCTTGCTGTGTGACCATGAATAATTTTAATTATGAAATTGTCTATCCTATTTAACCCTGATTTGTTATACAGGATTTTGTTGGGATAGAATTTTTTTTATTGCGACTTTGGTGTTCTATAAAGTCCGAGGCAGGAACGCAAACACTGCCGTTCGAACACACGAAACTTCTCCATATAAAGTGGAGATATATTATACCATACTGGACAGCCATAAATCAAAACTGGTCGGATGAATGCCGAGTACGAAATTATTTTGACTCTGGGGTCAAGAAGACTACTCCGGATTAGACTTCTTGTCATAGAATATGCGCTTTTAGCTGCGGAGAGGGACGCTGCTACGTGCTTGTCAAAATATAAATACTGGTCTAGCCAGATACCAAGGTATCTAACTACAGTTTTCACTTGCAGTCGAAGGTTATTGTTACCTACAATAGAAAAGTGTTTCCAGTTGTATTTCGTATCCCTCGAGGCCCTGGATAGGGGCGTTCTGAAAAGGATAGTCTCGGTCTTCTGGAAATTAATCTTTAATTTCCAGTCTTCGCAAAATTGTTTTATTTTGTTGAAGTCATCTTGGAGGTGCCTATTGATGACGTCTATTTTTCCTCCTGTTCTGTACACCACTATGTCATCGGCGTACGCAATGGCGTTTTCGAGAGAACTCACTAGATCACTAGTGTAAATATTGAATAGAATGGGAGAATTCACAGCTCCCTGCTGTAAGCCATTTTTAATTTGGAAGGTCTTGTTGGAGAGTATGTTCCCGCATTTCACCACAAAATGTTTGTCCATTATCATATCATAAATGATGTATAACAGATATTGCGGCATACCCAGGTTTGTTAACTTATAGACAAGTCCTTCTAACCATACGGTGTCGGAAGCCTTTTCAAAGTCAACCAAGCAGGCGCCTGTACATTGTCGCTGTGCCTTGTTCCACTGTATATCGGAAACAAGTTTCGTCGCTGCATGAACTGTATCATGTCGCGCTCGAAAGCCAAACTGGTTGTTGGGGATGATATCGTTTTCATAACACCAACCTATCAGTGTTTTGTTTATAATTTTTTCGAATACCTTGCTGATGTTGGGAAGCAGGCTGATCGAGCGCAGATTAGCTAGATTGCTCTTATCCTTACCCTTTTTGGGGATAGGGTGGACTACTGCAGTCTTCCAATGGGTTGGATAGTGTGCATTGTTTAGAGCGTTGTTAAACAAAGTAGTGTATATGTTCACTGCTTCGCGAGGCAAGTGCCTTAGAACCACATTTGGAATGCTATCTATTCCAGATGATTTCTTATTTTTTATTGAGCTAAGTATGTTTCTAATTTCATCCTTGCGCACAAACATATTTGTATTTTCATTTCTGACGGGAGAATCCGCCCTATTATTTTCGCCGAATGTGATGAAACTACGGTTTTCGGATCGCCAGTTGTGAAGTTGATTGCGCAGTGAGCAATGTCTTTGACGGGCATTACTTTCAATTTCAGTGTTAGCATGAACTGATTCGTTAACTCTGTACACTGCTTCGAAACAGGCTCCAATTGAATTCGCTTTCTTTTGCGGATCTTCGACTACTATTACTTCATCATTGGAGTTGATGTGCTCTAAGGTGAGTCCTGCGTTCAGCATTATCTGGCAATTCTCGGGAGTCCGTGGAATTCGAAGACAGGGAATGTCATTGTGATCTTTTCTTCGACATATTTTCTTGATTTGTGAGAACATGTTCGGTCCGTTTGCTTGGACAGCTCGAATTCTGTTGCTCCACTCCTCATTTATTAATGCTCGGTGATAATCCCGGATCAGTTTTTGAAGATTTTTAAACAAGAACTTGATTGTTTTGATTTCTATGTTATTTGGGTCACTGAACTGCCTATAGCACAATTTCAGCTTTGAGAGCAGGGTGCTCTTTTGCCTATACAAAGCATCGATAGTTGCATTTCTGTATCGGTGGGTATAGCCATCCATATGAGCTACTTTGGGGATGGAACGATTCATTGTGTTAATAACAATATCGTTCATAGTTAGGAGGTAATGATCGATTTCATCATTACGGAGGTTTCTATTAGTCGGTGGGTCTATGCCAATGTTGCGTATTCCTCTTTTTACTACGCGATCGAAACGCGACCAATGTGCTTTTCGGAAATCGAAAGAGTGTACCTGGTCGTACTGCTCAAGTAGATGGTACTCGTTTGGCACGTGTATTACGGCTCCAAGTCCGTAATGATCGCTATCGTACTCAATTGTGCGAAGACAATTTCGAGTAGTTACCTCGGTATCTGGTAACTGAATTCGATCATCTGTCATAAGTAAATCCAGGAAGGAGTTACCTCTTGGATAAAACGGTGTACTTGTAACGTACAATTCTGGTTTATGCTCGATCGCATTTGTTTGTCACCAATAAAACAAGGCATTGCCTCTGGTATTCGAGGTCAGATTGCCCCAGGCGCAGTGCTTGGCGTTAAAATCACCTGCCATTAAAAAGTAATTGTTTTCCGAATCTAACTTGAGACTTCGGAAAAGCGTATCGATTTCACTGATAAATTGGGTACCTTGAACAGATTCAGGAGCGTAAGCAGCGACTATATATAGATGCCTTTGACTTTTTAGCGGAATGTCTATAATGCATGCCTCTAGCACCTGGAATTTGTGTACTTCCGTGCTGTAAACGACCTTATGGTGAAGACCTTTCTTAACTAAGATAGCGACCCCACCCCCTCGAGTAGAGTGTGGTCGATCTCGTCTAATTATGTTATAATTTTTGTAGTCTATTTTGTGCCTTTGGTTTAGCTTAGTTTCGCTAGCCAAGAGCACATCTGGGCATTCGACTTGGAGCAGATTGCCTAAATTATCCCTTCTTTCGATGTGGATTAGTGAATTTACATTCACAGCTATAATTTTTAGGTTAAGTTCAGACGGAGGGTTGAAGATTTTGATGTGGAGTGTTATTTGAGAACAGGGTTGAATAGAGAGTAAATATTCGTGCTCTTTGTTCAGTCAGTGTTCTTTGAAATCCGGCAAATTGTCCTTGCATGGTTAATAACATTGTTATTATTTCTGAATGTGCCTCTGGTGCGGGCATTTTCCCATTACTATATGGCATATTCACTCATCCTCACGTTCCTATTCCCTTCATAACCAACCCCAGACTATTGTACAATCTATTCAAGATCTTGGGATCCTTTGCGACAGGGAACTTAGCTTACTTTCTCACAGTGATGAGACGATCCGGAAAGCCAATTCTGCCCTCGGATTCGTGAAACGATGGTCTAAGGAATTCTCCGATCCTTACGTTACTCGATCCCTTTGCCTGTCCGTCCACTGCTAGAATATGCTAGCCAGGGTATATCTGTAAAATCGAAAGTATTCAACGTCGCTTCCTTCGGTTCGCTCTCCGAGAGCTAGGATGGGGAATTTTTTTAATCCTTCCCCCGTGCATTAACCGTCTTAAATTAATCAACCTCAGAACCCTTGAGGAGAGCAGGGTCGTGGTTGACATAATGTTCATTCATTGGGTCCTCTCCGACTCGGTCGACTGCGTCTACCTCCTTAACTTAATTTCTCTGAACACAAAACTTCGAAATACGCGTAATCCCCGCCTTCTCTACATTCCCACTCACCGCACCTCTTATGGTCTCAACGAATCCCTTTCGCGGATGCTGAGAAATGTCAACTCCAATTCCACCTTGTTCGATTTCGACCTCTCTATCCATACTCTCAAGCACCGCCTCCTAAACAATTTTCACCACCAATCTTAAGCGGCGCTTCTATACTTTACTATAACATGCACCCGCCTCTCGCCCCTACTCCTGCTTTCTAAATTTGTCCTGGTTACCTTAGTTAAGATAAGATAGTTCTTAAGCTCTCTAGTTGTAGGTAATAATGTTGCTTGGATTAAGCCAATAAATGGGGTGGTAGCCCTGTGGGGGTAGATGTATGTTGCCAACGTATGGCACAGGATTCACTGTACACCCCCGACAATTAGAAAATAGTTCTTGCAGTTAACTATTTGAAATGTATACATATATATATAAAGAATATATTATATACATATATATAAAGGCGAGCTGTCCGATTAAAGAATTTGAAGTTATCTCTTAAATATAAAATCCAATATATTTGCTTCCAAATTGAAATATTCACACACACTTAACTGAATTTGTTTGTTAGATGTCACTTTTATTTTTTTCTTTATTTAATATTCTTTTATCAATTCGCGTTTCAATGTTTATTCGCTCCGATTGAAAATATGTTTTTGCGGAAATTTATTGTAATTGATAATCAATTATCAAAGAAAAAAAAACTATTCACTATGCTTTTTGACGCGACGCGACCTTTCGTCCTGTTAATAGAATAGCGACTGCCTGTAATGGTGGTTGAGATCTGACTACTGACGCGGTGCAGCGTGACCGACCGCGGTAAAGATTGAATAGCGACTCAGGAGACATGTGCTCCGTTTGGGTGATGGTTAGCGACTGGTGTGAATTGGAGTTGAAATTCATATTTCTTTCTACACACAGGGCAACCAAAAGAGACCACGCCTCTGCTCTCTCAACCTCACGTCCGTCAAAGTATGAGTAACTTTTGTTAATAGGGTAATTGACGGACACGAAGAATGAGAGAACAGAAAACATGATATGCTGTGATCCGGGGTAGCTTTGGTTGTGTGTGTTGGTATCAGATGCTGCTACTAACACGACCTACTGACCCAGTGGTACGGCTATGGTGTAGTTAAAGCGCATTGAACCGTGGAAAGAAATACGAATGAGAGAGAACCCTAGCGGATGTTACTCCCCTGCAAAGAGAGATCGTTGATCCCAAGCGAATGGGTGATCTGAGGGAAAGTCGATAGGACGCCGCTGATGTTTGGGAAATAATTCGGGTGAGAACCAGACTCTAAGACGCTGAAATTACCCCAGCTATTTTGCTATGTTGCAACAGCGTCGTTCTTTTAGACTTGTTGTTGCTAACCGACATTATGAGATTTCCGATGGGAAATTCATGATTAGCAAGAATGGAGTTGCCGTATGACATTTATGTAGCTAAACTCAATTATGCATTATCTGCAAAGGATGATGAGTTTAGCTATACATCCGTTTGAAATGTTTTACAGGGGAATACATATAAAGGAAATTGGTAAGTATGACGCGCTGAAAGCGGTCGAAATTAGGTGGAAATGTTAGTTGGAATTGTGAGTTGTTTCTCATGTAGAATAGCCCCACTAAACTTAAGCTAAACTATTAATGTGCGACATTGAAAATACAGTCCACTAACCAACCACACACCACAATACATAATTAACAGAATCTGAATATTTATTTGGAGCTAAGAACACGGAATTCGCATTATGTATTGTCAGGGTGACATGTGGCCAAATTTAACGGATAAAATTACCCGGTTTTCTTCTTCTGCGTTATAATTTTGAAGTTACCTTTTCATCAATATTTAATGATTCCTCTTAAGATCTGGTCTATTTAACCAGTTATGGCAGTCAACTGAAAACAAGGGCACTTACTTCAGGAAGTTCATCCGCGACACGTGCATCCTTGCGAGTGCATTATGTAACGTACCTCACTCTCTGCCCACTGAATAGTTACTCTACTTCTGGATAAATTTCTAATGGACATTAAAAGCAATTGTATTTGTTGGCCATTTTTCCAAGGACTCAAAGCAAAATTTGTTTACAGGACTATGCCAGCAAAGAAGAGAAGAAAGAAGCACGTTCAATACGCCACGAGGAAGCACTAACTCGAATTTGGATCACTACGTACACCCGGATACATTTTATGGCCACATTTTGCCAATTGTGTTTTGGGTCTACTCACGCAATACTTGAGCTATCCCTTCCTTCCCAACTCAAAGTTATTACCTGCTGCCAGATGTCCTTCAACTGTCTGTTATGATTTTAAATTTCCTTTTCTTCCATTTAAATGCATCCATTCGGTAGTGTTCCGAATAAGAATTAGATCCCGGTGAGGGTTCGGTTATCCTCTACCTGGTATTACAATTTCAAGGAATAAAAGACCGATGAAGAACGAAATAGGAAAATGGCAATGAAGAAGACATTCCTTCTTCAATCTACCACGAACGTGGAAGTGTGTAGATAGTTCCGCAGTAAAGACTTGACTCAATTTTGGAAAGGAGCACAGGCCACAACAGTCAATGATCGCTTGTAGGTTTGTACTGCTACAAATATCATTTTTACACAGTCATAGTCCTTGTAATGTGAGCGAAATGCACATGCAATCTAGGTTATCAATAACTATTGCAGGGAGTGTTTGGGCGCCCAGCATTCTTTAGATGGGGGCGCAGTATTCTACTCACGAATTCGGTGTACCTAAAAAATGATTGTTTAAGATGAAAAAACAAAACGAAAAACAAGAAAACAACAAAATAAAAGGAATACAAAAAACAAATCGAAATCGATTCTTCGTCACGTAATGCGATTTATTTACGATGAAGCTTTGGGCTATATTCTACCCTACATCCTGTTTCTCAACTCGTCCTCTGTAGGAAGTTTAGAAGTTGTTTCATCTTGATGGCGATGCAATCTGACAAAATTAAACGTAAAACGTTGATTGCAATTCCGTTGCTCTTTTACAGTTGAAAAGTTTTGTTTTCTTGGTAATGAGGGTGCCATCAGCCTAGGTAATGCTGAAGGAGATCCTCCAAAGTCTTGAGTTGAGTAGAAACGAGGTCAACGAGCACGAGTGCATGCCGTACATAAAATTAGGAGGCGTTTCAGGTGGTATTAGTTGAAGACGCTTAACGTGTGGCATTTCTAGAGGCGCTACATCGATTTGATTTTGAATTGGTTGGCGCTTGTGATTTACACGTCGGCTAGAAGTAAGCTGCTTTGAAGGTTTCCATGGTTAAGATTAAAATGTGCCTAGGCTTTTGATTCATTGCAAGCAAAAAGGCAACAACTGATTGGCCTTATGTGCAGTTTTATAGTAATCTTGAATACGGGGCTGGAAAAAAGGGGTTAATTTGTATCTGTACCCTCTGAGGCAGCGTTGATATGGAGGTAAGTGAAAGTAATGAAACGAGCAACTGGTCAACTCCGTTCTACTTGCACAAGTTCGAAGTGTATTGTAAAAATTTGTTGGAAAATACATTACATGACAACGAAACATAATTTCATTCTATTCGTGTAATATAAATTTCTCCTCATCACGTTTCATTTAATAAGTCGCATATAGAAGTTTCACTTCAAAGAGATAATGGGATGTGCCAGGAGTTGGATGCAACTTTAATTTTGGAGGGGTTAAACAGACGACAACTAAAACAATAATGAATGATTACGTAAGCAACTCTACAACCAAGCTCTCAAAAGAAAATAGCTGCAGGAGCAGCTACTACAACACGAAAGAATCAACATCAAAAGAAGCCGCAACAAAGTTGTAACATCAGTAGCAGCAGCTACCCATCTAACGAAAAAGAGAAAAAGGGGATCGCCAGCAGTTTTAGCTTGAAGGAACCTGTCCCAATAATGGCAAGCACTTTTGACCCTAATCAGTCGCCCTCTCGTCTCCCTTATTATTTCAATACCCTCAATACGCTCTCCCTAACCGCCTACTATGAGAATATTAGAGGTCTCCGCCCCAAAACACAATCGACACTGGAAAAGGCACATTCCCTCCCCTTCGACATATACGCTCTGACTGAGACCAACATTATCCCTAGTATTAATAGTCTTGAACTATTTCCTCCCTCCTTCTATGTTTTTCGCGATGACAACGCTCATCGAGAAGGTCCCAATTCCCCATGCCGTGGAGTGCTGCTTGCCACTCATAACAGACTCGCTTCGTCTCTAATTGCCATCTCTTCTTCTCCGGATCTTGACTACGTCGCAAATAAATCGACAAGCGCCCTAAGTCTCTTTTCATTATCTGCTTCTATATACCTCCTTCACGACCCATCGTGTCATACGAACTCGCAATAGAAGCGGTAGATAACCTAACCGAGTTGAGCCCCTCCCTAGACGATATCATCGTTCTTGGCGATTTTAACCTCCCCCATCTCCAATGGACAGTGGCTGACGAACAAGCCTTCTACGTCTCAAACCCTACTAGTTCTAAGGAACGTATTTTTATAAACCTTCTCACAGACGCATGCCTCCATCAAATAAGCTATGTCCCAAATCATATGGGGAGACAACTGGACCCCGTGTTCACAACGGACCCACACAAGTCCGCAGTTGCCCCACACGCCCTCTCTACCATTGATAATTACCACCCCCCACCCCCCGCCGCTCTTATCCATATATCTTTATCATGAAATCCAGCCTTCTCTACCTCACGACAGCTTTTCCTACAACTTCCACAAAGCTAACTTCCGCCTTCTAAATGAGCATCTTAGCAAAACAGCGTTTCACTTTGATCATATGGGGGTAGAAGAAGCTACTGCCACGCTCTATAAGGATATCAACTATGCCATCGTATCGGCTTCATCGCCGTCATGGTACAACCGCACACTCCGCACTTTTCGGAACAAGAGAAATAACTTGTGGAACATTTTCGTCAAAATGCGTTCCATCCAAAACTACTCCAACTATCTCGGTTCCTTTTATAAATTTTCCTAGCTCTACAACTCCCTCTACTCCAACTACCTCACAAAAACACGATCCAATTTGATCAATGACCCCAAATCTTTTTTCCACTTTATAAATTACAAACGTAAATCCGATGCCTATCCTAACACCCTTGCTTATGGCGCAACTACTTCAACCTACCCCCTAACTATTGCCAATCTATTCGCTTCGTTTTTCAATAAATCCTTTATCCTTCGAGCCCAATCCGCCTTACTTCAAAGACTTGCCCGAATTCTCCCTCGGCCCCTTCACCTCTCAAATTATTCAGCATCACGTAGTTGAGGAGAAATTAAACTTACCCAAAGACGAGTTCAGCCATGGACCTGATGGACTCCCAGCTGTATTTTTAAAGAAATGTTCCTCTTCCCTTTCTCTCCCGATATCAAAGATATTCAATCTATCCCTTTCACAAGGTGCCTTCCCTAGTATCTGGAAATGCCCCTATGTCACCCCCATACATAAAAAGGAACCTAAAAACGATATAAGTAACTACTGTTCCATCGCCAAACTGTCTCAAATCCCTAAACTGTTCGAAGGGATTCGTTACAACGCGTTATCTTTCCGTTGTAAATCCATAATCTCACCCAACCAGAAGGGTTTCCTTTCGGGTAGGTCGATCACAACCAATCTGATCGAGTTCTCATCCCATACTCTCCGTGCCTTCTAGAATGTCAACGTAGTCGATGTAATCACTACAGATTTCAGCAAGGCCTTTGACAAAATCTCGCATAATCTCATCCTTTTTACGCTGTCCTCCGTAGGTTTCGAACCCCTATTGATCAGGTGGTTATCTTCTTATCTGAAAGATCGACCCCACTGTGCCAAATTCAGAACCTCCCATTCCAATCCTTTTCTTCCCACGTCAGGGGTTCCGCAAGGCAGTCATCTAGGCCCCCTCCTATTTATCCTTACCATCAATGATTTTGACTCCATTTTTAAATACTCATCCATCTCCCTCTATCCGGACGACGCCAAACTCTATAAAACGATCATTTCTCCTCTCGAGTCCTCACTTCTCCAAACGGATCTCGACAGCTTCTCAACTTGGTGCTGTAATAACTGCCTTGAACTCAACGTTGTCAAATGTCACTCCATCACCTTCTCCCCTAAAAACGTCCCCCCTCCCCTCCACGTTCCTACTTCCTGCTAAACTAGCAGACATCATCTGTACCCACGATACGTGACGCCGTGATCTTATTTGGCAGGGAGCTTAGCTTCGTCCCGCACATTGATGATATTATTCTTAAGGCCAACTCTGCCCTTGGGTTTGTGAAACGCTAGTCTAAAGAATTCTCTAATCCCTTTCTCTCTACATAGCCTTCGTCCGCTCCCTCGTTGAATACGCCCGTCAGGTCTGGTCTCCACACTACTCGTCCCATATTCGCAGAATCGAAAGCGTGCAACGTCGTTTTCTGCGTTTTGCCCTTCACGGACTGAACTGGGTGAATCCTCAGATTCTCCCCCCATACACAAGCCGGCTCCATCTGATTAACCTCATCGTACTTGAGGAGCGCAGAACTCATACCGATATTCTTTTCATCCACCGTCTC